>CM052451.1:16620967-16647652 GCA_028533085.1 Varecia variegata
AGTTCAACAAATTGCCGCTCTCAGTGTGGTGAAAATGATGTAAGATTTGACCTCTTTTTCGATTAATGTCTTACCAGCCACTTAGGACTTTATTTCTGAGCCTATGTGTACACGCATATGCACTTTTGCTGATTTTTAAATCAAATATATATTTGGGATCCATTTTTCACTTGTCATCAGTTAAATTGATCCAAAGAGCTAAACCAGATATCGTTACACACAGATATTGCCTGTACTGTAAGTAAATGATTTATTATTGAACGGGTAATCTAGAAATCCAGCAATTTATGTACATATAAAGTTTAAACCTGAAGTATAAACTTGAATCTTTTGCAACACCCTTTATAGTTCAATTACACCAATGTCAGCTTTAACTTAACGCTTTTAAGAAAAACAACAAAATGTATAATCTTTTTTTTCTCTCCACACTGTTCAATACTAGTAGTTACTAGCAGTTTGTGTCTGTGGATAACATCTGCCCTAGGCCTGATGAATCAGTCACACTATATAGTAACAATTATATATATAAACTTTAAAAATCTTCATAATAAACTTAAGAGGTAGGTATTATTCCTATGCCCCCTTTTACAGATGGAGAATCAAGCACACTGATGTGCTATCGGAAAAGCTGTGATTTTAATCCAGAAAGATGACTCCAATGTCTGTGCTCTTAACCATTACACAGTGCTCTTGGATGAAGTAAACATTGTGCTACCACTTTTTCCCCACATCAGTATTATCTTATGATTACTAAGCTTAGAATCTGCTCTTTGGCTATGATATGTCCAACTCTAGCTGACTCTAGCAAGGGCTGTTCATTTAAAAATATGTACTTTCTGGAAAGATAAATCATGCTGTCTCATTTATTCTTGAATTTGTAGGTATCATTCTCTTGCTCAAAAGCCTTCTTCAAAGGTGGTTGCTTCTATTTTTTGTGCAACACTGATTTTGGTAGGCAGTTTAGCTAACTAATCAATGAAAAGGTTTTTGTGTGTTTCATGTAGAACTTGCAATAAGCTAGGTGAGCTACAAAACACAACTTATGCCAGTCATTTGATGAAATATGATTGACTGCTCTTCCAGGTGGATGGCCATGAACTCCAGTGCCACTGTGAGGAAGGACAGACATCTGTAGACTGGGAAGAAACCTTAAGTGTTACCAGTGAGCATCCTAGAATATAATCTTACATATGTCAAAGCCTACCCAGTGAGAACATTTTTTTTCTTATTTTCCAAGTCTGCTACATATTTGTAGTGTTTCTATATGGATTTGTATGGTCTTTTTATTATTTTTTCATGTTTGAATATACAAATTGAATTTACTAACACTGCCTTTTAGAGGTAACATATTCTCTTCTAGCTAAATCATACTTAGATCCTCTAAGAATCCTCAACATAACAAGGATTAATAACCACCCAAACTTTTCCTGGTGATCATGGTTCCCTTAAATATAATGGAATTGTGGGTGGAGTGTCAACTGCTAATACAAATGATAGATTGTATAATGTTTTGGCTTTTCACTTTGTATAAAAATAATTGAGAGGGAAAGAGAATTAAAGTCCTTTAGAAAGGAAGAAGCAAGATTGTAACAGCTTCGTTAAATGCTAACATTCCACCGTTCCACAACTGATGCCCTGGCTGAAGCCCATGTTTTTCCATGTTGCAGATATCGCCATCTTGGTGGTTGTGCTTGTCCTGGTTGTTATGGGCATTGGAGTCGTCACATTATTAATTCGTTACCAAAAATGTATTAAATCGAAGCAAGTTCAGAGGTACGTCTGCATTTTCCATGGGTTGAAATGGACTGTTACTGAGAATATTTGAGCTTTGTGGCCATAGATGGGGGGATAGTAATGAGCCCCTTAATGAAGGTCAGGTAAGAATAGCGGTAAATCACGCTTTTATGTGCTTATCCAGATGGTTCCCGGACTTTGTGCACTTTGAAATCACCTCGGGATCTTGCAAAAAAAAAAAAAAAAAAAACTGCTGATGTGGGTTCAGCACATTGTGATTGAGTTGCTATGGGGTACAACCTCAGCATCGGTATCTCAGAAACCTTGTAGCTAATTTAGATCTAGCCACAGGTTTATCCCATAGCTTGTGTCAATGTTACATTTCTTTCTTGCCAGCCCCCCTAGGGAAACCCTGGGCGTGGAGAATAAAGGATACTTTGCTGAGGAGCCGCAGACAAGGACTGAGCCAATCTTGCCAGATACTCATCCCCTGCATGTAAGAAACTTGTATTTGCAACAGTTAATTAGTTGATTTTTTTTTAAAGTAACTGTGTGTGTGTTTAAAGTGGAACTAACCCTAAGCTAAGTGGGGTGGGAGATGGAGGGGAGCAATTTAACACGGTTCCGTGCAAATAAACCTTTGAATCTACCTATGAGGAAAGGAAAGGGGGCAGGACTCACACAAACATGCAACAATAACCAAGGCACAATTTCAGGACAGAATACACTGGTTGAGTAAAATATTAATTTTTGTACTATTTAAAAAACTGAGTATTAACTGACTGTGGCTAGAGGCAAGTGCCAATGAACATATCATGATGCCAGTATTTTTAAACTAGGATTTTTTGGTGGTCGGTAGTGATCTAGTTACACAGTCCCAGAGATTTTGAATGCTTTGCCTAGGACTCTCCCCATTCCATAAGCCCTGTGTCTGTCACTGCACGATAATGCAGAACATGCCCCCACCCTGCCCCCAGGAACGCATATACAACATTTTAGCAGATGTGCCTCTACTGAACTCCACTGGAGTATTTAGAGATAAACAGTTTATCTTTCTCTGGTTCCATGATGGTTTGTGATCATTTTGTTATCCGTTTGTATTCTTTGTTAAGCCAATGGTGACCCCAAGATGGTAAAACCAAGTCTTCATTGTCCACTCTAATGGACAGAAAATATTGGGTGATAATTTTACAAGTTTAAACTGAGATTTTCTGGAATGAAACCACATGTTGCTAATATTAATCTCATATATTTGCCTTGAGGTTTAAATGAGAAACTGTATGTAAATGTACTTAGCATGGTGTTTGGTGTGTATATAGCACTTATGTGTTAAGTATCTTCTATGCCTCCTGTGCTGTTACAGTTACTTTCCTGAGTATGTTTTTCCTTAAATTAGTGTGTAAAACAGGCACTCTCCCAGAGGAGGGAGTCAGGTGCAGGTGGTCTGAGTCCGTGATCAATGATGAATAATCACAGAGACCAACCCGAGCTTCACATGGAGCCTGGGCGATACGTGTTACACTTGTAGATTGTAAGCTCCTTAAGGGCTTTGGGCTTTTTGGTTAAATGAGGGGCACCTTGAAGAGAGGATTAATAGATATTTGTTGAATATATGGAATAAATTCAATATACTACCGATGATGTATATGCCATGATATATTTTAAACACAGATTGCATAGGAAAGTTTGGGACCTCAAATCTCATATTTAGGGCTTTTGTATTATTTTGGCATAAAATTATATAAATAATAATAATTTAGCTGATGCTTATTTGACACAGTTACCCATCCGTAGCAAAACCGGAGTTTGGAAAAGATCTGTCTTTGATGTCCTTTCCCTGTTATATTAATGACGCTTGGGGTTTTTCCCCCTTCTGGCACCAGAACCTCTCCCAGGTTCTGTTTCTTCTAGACCGTGCTTTCTAGTTGTATTAATGTCTACTGAGGCCAGGCACAGTGGCTCACTCCTGTAATCCCAGCCACTCAGGAGGCTGAGGCAGGAGGATGGCTTTAGGCCATGAGTTCAAGGCTGTAGTGAGCTATGATTGTGCCACTGCACCTCAGCCTGGATGGCAGTGAAAGACCCCATCTCTACTAAGACAATAAATAAAAAATTGTAAAAAATGTCTACTGGGGAATTAGCAGAAAACACTTTAAAAAGAGTCAGGCATATCTGTATTTTAATAGGAAGTTTTGGAGGTCCTCAAACACCTTCAAGTTTCAAAGGAATGTAGTTGGTTGTGAAACTTCAGGCTTTCAGACAATGAGAGATATTAAGATTTGGAAACTAACAGACTTGCCTTGTGCTGCTCATCACACAATACGTACAGAAACTCTCACTCTTCTCACCTGTGTGTTTACTTTATAGACAGATCCTTACTTAGACTCATCTATTGCAGGGTAACAATCTAGGGAAGAATATTGTATCCTTCTCTTTTAGTATTTGTACACTTACTAGGAATATATTCCAGGGATGGTTGGAAAATGTATTCTGTGGGTTTGAGAAATAGTCATGCTTGAGAACTAAATGCAGATTAATAGTATCTCTTTTCACTAGCAGAGAACTGCTGAGTCCTCAGAGAACCTTCCAACCAGTTTTTCAAGTCCGCACTACATCACACTGGTATGCTCCTTGCACCTGTCCATGGTTGTGATAATCTGGGTCCATTTCAATCAAAACTTTGATGCCACTTAACCATAAAAAGCCTAATAATATAACGTAGTTCTCTTATTTGAGGTGGAAATAGGACACTGTGGCTTAGAGGCTTACTTTTTAGTAGGGTGGGGATTGGGGTGAAAAGAGTGAGGTGAGCCATGCAAGTCCTAGGACAGACTCTGTCTTTGTTTAAAATGTTGGCATTTTGTTCATCATGATACACGTGTTTTCTTAAAAGTCAATTTCAAACTTTTGAAACAAACACATTAACATGTTGTTTATTGTGATCACTGACGGTTTTTTTACTCCTTAAATTCTGCTCCCCCTGAATGCCTCGTTCACCTCACCCTAGTCCTGGCCTCAGTTCTGAGGGGTAAAAACACAAGGGTAGTTTTCAGTGAGGCCTTGACTGGCCCGAGCGAGGGCTCTCCATGAGAACCCTCAGTTAACCAGGGTGGTATAACTCTTGCATCAGCATTTATGAGAGAGCAACAAACTAGCCAGATTAGCACACACAGCATTAAAGACTGAGTCAAAAAAAAAAAAAATTACAGGATCTGTAGGAATCACCAGAATTGCTAGAGTGTGTCCATATCTGCCTTATCAAGGTCACACGGTGGAACACTTCTTACTCAGAACTAGGCGCCGAATGCACTGAGATTCTCAACTCTATATTTTTAAAATTAGAAATTCTCATCAAGCTTTCTTTATGAAAGACTAAAAGGCTGTGATTAGAGTAGTTTTCAGTCTGTGGTTCCACAGAATCCTCCAATCACACAAAAAGATCCTAGAATGTGCTAGAGGGTAGAGGTGGAGCTGTGTGAACAAACCTCCCCTGTTTTCCATTGAACCAGTATGGTGCATTTAAAAAAAAATCTGTTTTGCTGGGATTCCAATAGAGATATTACCTGAATGAAAACTCTAATGTTTTAAAAATATTTAAACTCTCTTACCTAATATATTCTGGGAAAGATTTATAAATTTTACAAGGCATAATGGTATCTGATAAAACTTCACTTAACCAGAACTATCCCTCCCCTCTGCCCTCTCCCCCACAATCCCATAGCAATTTACAAAGTGTCTATAGATTTTTCACTGAACAAGAAGAGATGGTCTCCATGTGTGTGCATGTGCTCATTTGTATGTGTGCACATGCACGTGTGTGCATTTGTGTGTGCATGTATATCAGGTGTAGTTTCTGATGGAACATAATTTGTTTATTATAGAAACCTGCAAGTAAAGATTCAAGAGGAATTACAGATCCCAATCAAAGTGCCAAAGTGGTAGGTTCCCCATGACACTTAGTACCCCCGTTTTTTTTTCCTTTTCAGATGCTGATATTGTTGTGTTCTTTATCTACTCATTGCTTGACTGGGGACATCCTCCCTACTTACCAAAAGAATAGGAGGGTTAAAAGCGTTTTCACTGATATGCTGCAATTTCTAACAGATCAATTCTGCTGAGCATGTTTTAGTCCAGGAGTCTTACACCTGCCCAAAGGAGCAAGCCAGAGTCGCCACATATTTTAGAAACAACAAAAACATTACTTTTCTCTCACACTTTTGCTGGCCGGAGTATACCTACCCACTGTTTTTTTCCCAAGGACTTTAAAGGACTGTAAAGGAATTAATAGTGCTGGTAATCACAGAAAAGGAACAGTTTTCTTCATGATTGCTTTACCAAAGTTTTCACTTACTAAATCAATAAATGTGAATTATCATTTCACATTCGCAGGACTATGTCTATATTGGAAAACGTATCCAAAAATTTTGATTTATGTCAAAGAGAGACAAAATGAGTTTTGTGTGGCTACGTTTCTGATTTTTGTTTTCATTCCTTCCTTCATTCATTTTTGTTGAGTTTCTTCGGCTGACCAGGCACTGGGTTCGGATGAAGCTTCCCTGCCCAGAGTGTTCCTATAAAAACTCCTGCCCGATACAGACACGCTGCCTCTGCTCGGTCACGCGAAGCAGGACATTTTCTAATGCTCCTTCTACTCCACATGACAAGCCTGTCCCACGGAAAGTAGAGACACTCCTGGGTGCAAGCAAGGTGTTTGGCATCCTACAGTGGAAAACAAAATTATTTCCTTTTTTCCCATGTTAGACCTGTTTATTTTATAACTGCTTCATTAGCATGGCTAAGGAAATCAAGAAAAGGGTGAAGAAATGCAGTACAACAGAATCCAGAAAGGTTATTCTAATTAATAGATATAAATGAGGAACTGAAATACATGTTTATAGATTTTTATAGAAAACAACTTATTTTTAACCATCTGTTTCTATTTAGAGCCTGAAATTGGATCTCCAGAAGCTAGGTTGAGTCCGGATGCGAGAGCCTCACAACCGTCCCTAGATATTTGCTACACAAAGTTCTGGTAGTTTCTCAAATGTTCTTTATCCAGACAGAAATGACAACTTTCTGTGAATATTTACCTGCAGAATTTACAACCTGTAGCATACGCATGTACTACAGAAAGAAAAGTTCTTATGGTTTTTCCAATGCTTTTTAGCTTAATGTAAAAATAAACAAGTCTCCTTGCTCTAGTATTTTCCTACAGAATGTTACTCTAGTTTCTTTTAAAGGAGTCAAAACTTTGAGGATGGTAACATAATTTAAGAAGCAAACATCACTTCTTTACTTCTTCGGAAACATAAAAGTGCTTATTTTAATTTGAACATGGCATCACTAATTCTAGTTTAAATGAAATTCTGTCCTGCAAAAATGCCAAGAAAGGGCAGGGTGGCATCGATTCCACTCATTAATTAGAAGTGAAGAAGGCAGAAGAATAGTCACCATTACTACAGAATAGTTCTAAAATCTTAGTGGTAGCAAAAAAGCAGGACACAAAACGCTCCTAGCAATTCTAGATTCCTAGCTCTGCCTCTCTAGAATTCCTTAAGAAGCTAACAGAGAAGCAGAGGGTTACAAGAATTTCAGAAAATTGACTCCAACTGAGAGGACATACTCCTAGCTCCTAGGAAGGGTTTTCAAGATCCTCACACTCTATGGATCTGAGCACTAGATGGGCAGTTTCTGTGCCTTCTCTGCCCTCTCCCTGTTGGTTTGTTATGGTGTATGGGGATGGCCTGAGAATGATTTCAGCTGTTTCTTATACAAATGCCTCTCAATTCTTCTCTTGTCCTCTCTATTTTTTTTTTCTTGTGAACTGTTAAAGCTACATGCAATTTTTTTCCATTCGTTGAAATAAAGTCTTCAAGTGCTAACTGAAAATGTTCTGACTCAATGAAATAAAGGCTACAGCTGAAGGCAGAAAGCCTGTTTGTTAGCCTGGGTAACATTTTTTGTTGCTATCCTGACTTGTTTGTTTCTGCCGGAGGAGACAGCAGAGGACAGCAGTGACTCAGCACTTTGTGTCTCATCTGTGTCTGTTGTTCTAATCAAAGCCATCGCTTTAATAAAGAATATTGATAAATGTGTACTTAAAGCCAAAGAGACCCATTTAAACATTTAATGTAAATTTGTGGGGGAAAAAACCCCCAGAAACTCCATATCTGATAGATACTAGCCTCATTAAAACAAACAGTAATCTTCTGATGTACAAGTTCAAGGGTAGCCGCATCTTCATAGCCTTCTCAACACCACATGTTGATGAACAACGCACATTTTGGTGATATCGTCTTCCCTTCATAAAAGGATCACATTCCTGATTCATTATTTTTGTTATTGTTCCCATGTCTCTTGCAGAAAACTCATCTCGTGCACACACACCCCATTGCTCTGTCTTAGGCTCCACATTTAATGAGCTGCTAATTTCTGGTGATTTCTTTTTTCCAAATTTCTTATCTCTCTCCAATAATAAACATCTCTGCTACCCCTAAATCTTCCTGCCTCATTGCTTCCTGTCTAGATAAACTCGCTAGATTTCTAATCAGCTTTCCTTTTCTTCAAATAACTCCAGAAGCCTTCTGACAGGTAAGCCTCTTTTTTATTTTAGGTGGTGGTCTCCATGCTACCTATTCCAGGCCGTGGGGACTTTATTTATACTCCTTTTCAATGCTGCCAACTGTCTGCTCTATTTCTGAGGATTCTCCCCTTCTAATAGTCTCCAGAGTAGGCAGCAATTTTCACAGCTTCTATTTACTATTAATACTTGACCCCTTGGAGGCCCAGTTTTCCGTGGTTGTGGAACCAGTTTGGGGCCATGATTTCACAGGAATGTGCATCAGGTGTCCTAGCTCTGTCCTCTGGAATGGGGGTGTGTGAAGAGGTGGAATTAAGTCATTCTGCTAACCAGACTCATGATCAATTTTTCAGCAATGGGGCTTGAATGTGTCCAAAACTTCCACACAAGCCCCGATGGTCTTTAATCCCAAATTTGACCCCAGTGCCACAACTGCATTCCTGTATCTAACCCCAGTTGCTGAGCACTGGGTCTCCAAGATTGTCGCCCTGCTCTGAGTGCCAGCCTGCCTAGATGCAGCCCTAATGTTTTCTGGCTCTTGTCACCTCTGGGGATGTGAATCCTTTCCCTCAACTCTACAGTGGGTGACAGGAATCCTGCTGTGAACAGACAGACCTACTAGACCTGCCATCCAAGTCCCTCTGCCTTGCACCTCAGCCCCTGCAATCTTGCAGCCCTGACCTATACGTGGACCTAGCCCCTTCCCGCTGCTAGAACTTGCCTAGACTTAGACCGAGCTTGTTATATGCTGGGGGGCTGTGTTTTGGGGTCCTGGGCCATTCTCTGCAGCTAGGTCATGGCCCCTCTGGCCTGGACAGAGGCAGATTTAGCAGGAAGCTATGAAGCTTCAGGGCCTGTCGTATGCACTGCCCCTGCCAACACCTTTTATCTAATTTTATATTTACATTTTTTTAACGGCCTTTAGTAGACTGGATTTGGGTTGGGGAGGAGAAACCTAAATGATTTATAAGCAAAAGTGGCAAAGACTATAGGAAACAAACAGGACAAAGATGCATCTTAGCCAGCCTGAGTTTGGAGCTGCAGCTCAGGCAAGGAGTGGACCAGCCAGGGATGGAATTGGGGTGGGGGTTAGGGGGTGTTCTAGGAATGAGAGAAGCACGGAAGGTTTGACAAGCTCTCCACACTCCCCTGGGCTGCGCGTAGGGGCAGGTACCCGAGAGAGCACCACAGAGAGTAAAATCTAAGAGGGAACTGAAAACTGGCTGAGCTTCCACTCTGCTCCCCAACCCACACACAGATCAGTGGCCTGAGGGCTGAAGTTTTACAGGCTCCTGGGGTTTAAACAAAACCTCTGCCCAAATCACTGACCACGGTACCATGCAGACCCAAGGGCGACCCACAGAAAAACAGGATAAAATGTAAAAACAGGAATTAAGACCTAAGAAGAGCCATCCGTTTCTGCACACTTCACGAAGGCAGTTGCGGGGAGGGCAGGGGAAATAGATCCTGCACTTTAAGTTCAGGAAAGTCACTTTTTAAGACTCAGAAAAATAAATCAGAATGCATATTTCTTATACTATATTATCTAAATGCTATTGTCCCAAGGAATCTTAAAGTATGTTTTTATATCAGTTCTGCCAGGAATGCAGCAATGGTAATACCAAACAAAACAAAAACCTTCAGCTACCGATGACTACCACCTGCATTCCCAATACAGCGTCAATTATTCTCAAATATTCACCTTTTCCACATAGCCATTCTGCCATTTTCTCAAGGCATCTGTACTTCCAGATGACTATAGAATTCAAAAGCTCACAGTGGCTGTGCTAAAATTGAGAAGTCATATTCTAAGAACGGTAATCTTTTATTAGTGTGCAAATGTCTGGGTACCTGACAACCCATCAATGAAGTTCATGGAAGAACCACTAGGTGGCCACACAGCTAACAAAATTGCATTTTAGGGGGAAAACTGCTCAATGCTTCTCTCCCTTGTCCAGACAGCACGAGGCCTTCAAAGTCACGACTTTAGATACATTTACTAAGAAATTTGATAAACTTCATTTTTGATTATTGAAGATGGAAATCTGAGTGCATTTTGCCAAACACCACTTTCTTCTCTGCCAGGGTTGTGGATAGAAGTAAACGGTGTCCATACCCCTAAACAAAAGGGGAGCTGGGTTGACAGCTGCATTTTGAATAAAGGTTTTAAATTGACAGGGTAAATCCTCCTTACTCCCAGTTATGAAGTCCAATCCTCTTGAGGTTGGTGTGTCCATAGACCCAAGTAACCTAGTGTCCCCAAAACTATCATGGGTGGGTGTCTAGTTTTTGTTTTTTAATTATATCTTATCTGTTCTTTTTTTTTTTTTTTTTTTTGAAGCCCAGCAAATTAACTCTGCTTACTGCTGCCATGGAAACCTGAAGAGCTGCCCCTTCCCCAGGGATGCGTAATGGATAGTAAATGTCAGGAGAAGCTGGCGCCTGTGTTACTTACCTGACTATGTGGTGGACTGTTGATGACAATCGATGTCCTCTGCTAATCAGCGCCAAGGAGTGAGAAATATTGATTAGATTCCTGGGCCTATTGGAAGCTTCCTGATCACTTTCTAACGGAAGGTCAGGCTTTCAGGAAACTCGAGAGCCGTTATATTGGGAAGTAAGTGTCTCGTGGGTTTGGCAGAATCCATTAACGTCCTTTTCTCCAGGAAAAGCTGTAACCGTGAGCTACATGTAATGGATATTGATTGCAAAGACAAGAAGATACATATAACTTTAAACCTCAGGGGTCTCCAGGGACAAAAGACATAGAAAAGGGGGTCTTCAGGATCACAGGATTTCTAGCTGTGAAGAAATGTATCAGAGTGATCTTTAGAGAATCTTAGACAAGTGAATTCCAAAGCCAGAGTCTCTTGCTCAAGGAGACCAACAATTTGCTACAACAACCAGAACACACATAGCATTTACTGAATGCACGCTATTTGTCAGACAGTAAGTATTCTAAGCATGTCATATGCATGGTTTCATTTAACTTAAAACAACAATGAGTTTACTATTATTATTCTAATTTTACAGCTTGAGAAAATTAAGGTCAAAAGATGTCAAAAGAGATCGCCAAAAGTTGATTAAGTAGTAGAGTCACTATTTCAAGCCAGGAAGTCTAACTCCAAAGAGTGTGCTTTTATTAATAATCATTACTATGCTGCTGGTTTAAATACTATTCTGATAGGAAAAAGTACAGTCCCCCCCACACTGAAAAATATTTAGACTGGTGTAAGTGCAATTAATATCTCACTGCCATTCTCATCTTCCATCCACCAAACGTTCTCAACAATGGTACATGGGTTTATATAGCAGGAAGGAAAAGCAAAGCCAGGCGGCAGGCACCTCCCAATTCAGCAAGACCCTGGGCTGAGATGCTGTTGTCCAAGGCAGAGCTCTAGTGGGGATGGACGTGAGATTTTAACACCTTTTGCAGCTCTCATAGACCACTGTCCAGCAGGTGATTTGTGATTCTGGACTCTTTTCTTTATTTTACAATGATCTCAGATTCTCGAAGATGCTTTCCCAACAGAACAGGGCTCTATCTGGGTGATATTTCAATTCAGCTCCGTGTGCCTGGGTGAGCTGTCTGTGGCTGCCTCTGCCATCACTGTACAGGGAAGAGAAGCCAACGGAATTACTGACTTTGGGCAGCAGCCAGTGGGCCACGGGATGGCACAGGCCAGTCAAGAGGCAGGGCCCTCTAGTAAAGCCTTCTTCCTTGCATTAGCAAAATGAAGAACGCACCAGATGAGTGGTCACTTTGAACACGTCGGCCAAGGGAGAGTGTCCACACAGCATCTTCCAGACTTCCGGTGTCTGCTCGACTCTTCCACGTTTTCATGAAATGTGCACAGCTTTGTGGTGAGGATTATTTTACAGATGAGGAGACTAGGAAGAAGAGGTCCTGAAACACACAGCTGGGAAACAGCAAGACAGAAATCTGAACACAGGCCTCCGACCAAACCCACCGTCAGAACCATCACTCACTTCAGTTTTGAGCTGACCAATCTGATAACAGCATCGCAGGTGGCAACTGAATGACCTAAGAGTTCATTCCTGGAAAAGGCGGCTTTGACATCGAAAGGGGCTGACCCTTAGAGAGCAGTGAGTGGGCCCTGGGGGGTGGGGAACCTGAGGACTTGAGGCCACATGGAGCCCTCCAGACCCCCCAAGTGCAGCCCCTCCGTCGAATCCAAACTTCACAGAACAAATCTCTTTATTAAAAGAACTTGTTCTGTAAATTTGGATACAGTCAAAAGGCCACACTCAAGGATCCAGAAGGCTACGTGTGTCCCCAAGGTCACAGGTTCCCCACCCCTTCCCAAACCTCATGTTGTAATTTCACCCTCAATGTTGAAGATGGAGCCTAGTGGGAGATACTTGGGCCATGGGGTCAAATACCCCGTGAATGGCTTGATGCCGTCTTTGCGGGTAATGAGTGAATTCTAGCTCTATTAGCTGCCTCGAGAGCTGGTTGTTTAAAAGAGGCTGACACCTCCCCTATCACCCTCTCATGCTTCCTCTTTCACCCTGTGATCTCTGCACATGTGGCTTCATTTCACCTTTTTCCGTGAGAGCAAGCAGCCTGAAACCCTCACCGGAAGCAGATGCTGTTGCCGCGCTTCTCATACAGCCTGCAGAACTGTGAGCCAGATAAACCTCCTCTCTTTATAAATTACCCAGCCTCGCATATTTCCTTAGAGCAACACTAAATGGACTAAGACACCTCATGTCATCAGCCTCTTGCTATCAAAGTTACATTAATAAGCCTGGAATGGGGAGATAATGGTTTAAGTGACATCCTGAGTTTCCAGGTCATTCTGTCCCCTCCCTTAAAGTCCTGACTCTGAGGCCTGCCTCGTCAGACCCACTAGGGAAAGAAGCTGCAGGTTAATTTGATCTTCTCTGAAATGTCTCTGACACTCCCTGAAGAAGGACATTGCCAAAGTTTAAGATACCATTCCCTACTGCAGTATTTGATCTGGCGGAGGGAAGGAAGAAGTAATCTCCTAAGTAGCACGTTGAGCTAATCTGATGCCTCTGTATCGAGACACTGCCAACAACAATTCAGAAGAGAAATAAATCAATTTGTTCCATCTTGTTAATGCTGCCTTGGTGGCTTAACAGGTTTCTGTACTGAAAATAGCACAAGCTGGACACTGTGACACTCAACATCTCACCTTCAGAAATGAATTATCAGGCACAATCAGATGTCCTAGTCCTGCCGTGTTTCACTTGGATCTTCAAGTAAGAGCACACTTAAGCTCAGGAAGAAAAAGGATAAAATGGCAGAACTACGTGACATCATTTCCTACATCACAGAATAGCCAAAGCTATGATCTTCTTCACTGGGCTACCCCAGTGACTCTTTTAACAACAAACAAACAAAAGTAGAGACAGAGACCAAGAATACTTGCAGATTTCAGAGGGAAAAATGGCATAAAAATAAAATAACAAATATGGACTGACACCATTTAGGCTCTGTTTACTTATTAACTTCATCTTTCAACGTGCACTCGTTACATACTCACTGTCTTTGAGGTTTTCTAGGAACATGAGCATATACAGGTGTGTAAAGCTCTGCCCTGAGCAACCTAAGCCTCAAGGGAAAGCAAAACAGGTTTCTACATGGGTGATCATAAATTAATGTGATGGACGGCCCAAAGGAGGAAGGGAGCAGGAGACTTATACTATTTGTCCGGATGGAGATGGCTTCGGCGAGGCAAATTTTTGTCAAGATCTTAACAAATATACAAAGATTTTCCAAGCAGAGAATTAGCATTCCAGGGAGAAGCAGAGAGTCTACTGCATAGCAGAGTTTGGTGGGTCCACTCATGGTCAGTAGGTTAGTGTAGTGGAATCCTGCAGTATACAGGAAAGCATAGTATGAGAGTAGACTGCCTTTGAGATAACCGTAGTGTCCTCTACACTGTGATAACCACAGTGAGGACACTGTGGTTATCTTAAAGGCAGTGGACTTATTTAGCTGATATAAATGAGGGTAACATGGTCAAATTTGTATGGAGCAGTGGTTCTCAACAGGGGTGATTTTTCTTCTCTGGGGACAATTTGACAATCTCTGGAGACGTTGATTGTTGCAACTGGAAGGGTTGGACATACAACTGGAATTTAGTGGGATGAGGTCACTGAAGCTGCTAAATATCCTACGATGGGAAGAGCAGACTCCAACCTTCCACTCTTCCCATTAAGTGATCGTCAGACCAAAATGTCAGTAGTGCCACAGTTGAAAAACCCTGTCCTGGAGAGTTTAAAACAAAATTTTAAATGAGGTTATTTTAACTCTAAGAAAAAATATGTATGATTAAAGAAATGTAATCACAAATATTATGTAGTTCAAATACGAGAAATATTTAAAACAATTGTGCTATAATTGTTTTGGAAAGAGAAGCATTGAGAGAAAGGAGGTAAAAAAGTGATAAATATTTATCTTTCTCAGTTGAAAGACAGTGGATAACTCCTAAAACTGACAAATGTACAAATGTAAGTATAAGTAACTTATTTAGAAATATGGAGGCAGCTGGTAGCGGGAATAACTAAAAGTATGGAATGTCTAGTGTATAACAAATAGGACACAGGAATGGGAACTTATGGGGCAGACGCTCCTGTCTGTCATTAAAATCTTTGAATATTATTTGATATTTTAAACTATGTGTACCTTTTATGAAAAAGCATTTTTGAAGGAGTTAAGGTATCTGTCCATCATGAGACTCAGGGAGCTAATTAAGCAATTAGAGTTCTAGTTCATATAAATAAGTAACAAAGAATTTTGATAAAAAATTAGTATCTTCATTTTCTGGTTGAAACACCAAGAGATGCAATAATATATATATATATATTTTTGTCTTCAGCACTAAATGTCTTTCCTACTACTTCAAGTTGGTTTTCCTAGTGGAGAGTTCAGGCAGGGTAGGCTGAGGGGCTGTGTCCCCAGGGTTGATTCAGGGAGCACCAGGCCTGTCCCTTTGTCATCTCTATGTAGGGCAGAGACCAATGTAGAATTGTGACTGAGAGACAAAGTTGAGGCTGAGCCAGAGAAGCAAGTGTAAAGTCAGTCTTTAAAATTGTAATAGAATAATTATACTTGAAAGTCCAAGTTTGCTTTAGAGGGCACAACTTAAAAAATAAATTTGAAGCTTTTTTTTATTGCCAGTTTTCATTTTTATTTTTTTTAAATTTCAGAATATTACATATAATATTTAGCTAACTGCAACTTTTATTATGTGGTCTCATGTTTGATAATATCTCTCTAAGGCTTATACAAAAATGTAAGCTTGCATAATGATCGAGCAATGCTATAAATTTTAATCTACATGTATATTGTTGGTTCCTAAGAATGATATTTCTGCAACACTTTGTTATGTATTATATCGTGTGACTCAATACAGATGAATTTAGTAAGCTAAAAAAAAAATAAAATTGTAATAGAGAAAGCATCAAGAGGCCACAGATTGAAATCAACTGGAATTGGAGAACTAGGCAATTTGGTGAGAATTGGCTGGAATGAGAGAATTGCTTGGAATAAATAGGAGTGCCGGGGAATAGTTTCAGAGATGGGAGCCAATGTCTGCCACTAGGCTTGTATGAGTTCTCCATATATTAATACGTTTGCATGTGTGAGCTCACACATTAAAAGAGGATGGACAAAAGATTCATATAAGAGGGCTCAAAATTTGAACAAATACATATACAGATGAACATACAAACCACAAAGGGTAAACTGTTCTCTTATTTTGAAATTCAATGCAAAGCCTCTGTGAGCCATCCAAATCAATGAAATAGATAAGATTACCAGTCTGGGCCGGGCACAGTGGCTCACGCCTGTAATCCTAGCACTTGGGAGGCCGAGGCGGGTGGATTGTTTGAGCTCAGGAGTTCGAGACCAGCCTGAGCAAGAGCGAGACCCCATCTCTACTAAAAATAGGAAGAAATTATCTGGCCAACTAAAAATATATATAGAAAAAATTAGCCAGGCATGGTGGCGCATGCCTGTAGTCCCAGCTACTCGGGAGGCTGAGGCAGTAGGATCGCTTAAGCCCGGCAGTTTGAGGTTGCTGTGAGCTAGGCTGATGCCACGGCACTCACTCTAGCCCGGGCAACAAAGCGAGACTCTGTCTCAAAAAAAAAAAAAAAAAAAAGATTACCAGTCTGCAAGCAATCAGGACAAAACTCTCCTTTGCTGCAATGATAAGACAGCATCTTTGGGTGATAGCATCGCTAGACATCCGGCTCACTTGGCAAAATATCTGCATTCTGCTTTGACTAAGTGCTCCAAGGAGTCTAGCACTGAGGGCTTGTTTATTCTGGGTTCTGGGCTGTAAGGAGCACTGCTCATAGAGGGTTGCTAAAATCAAGGCTTCGGTGATAACACAAGAATTTTTTTTAAAGAGATTTACTATTTTAATTAGATGCAGTGATTAGAATGTCTTGCATTACATTATAGTACTTAGAAGATGATAGTGCAATTTTCTTTTAATCACTGAGATGATAATTTTTATTAGCATATTCAGAGGATGTACACATGTATAAGAGAAGTTGGAGATGGTTTTTAGAAGAATAGTTACGGAAACTATTCTTCTACAAGGAAAATTTAAAAATCCGCTAAGCTAATGATGTTAATACTTGCATTCATCTGATTAGAAATTTTTCCTTTTTCACAATGAAATTTCTCAACTGCATATACATTAAGTGTATAATTTTTTCCCCTCATTATAAGAGGTGCAGAGTTGTTCCTTTGGGTAGTTGCATTCTGGCAAGGTATTAGAAATAAAAGAAATGTAAGTTTAGTTTTAGTTTAGTTTTTTTTTTTTAAATAAAGCCAATGATAGCCAAGGAAATGTCAGTATTTCTAATAGGTTCTGACAGTATGATTGGAAAAGTCATGTCAAGACAGGATCCTCAGTAGACTTTGGTGCTGAGTGGGTTTGAGTTGGCTTAGGAGATGGGAATGTATTTATTTGAAAGGAAGCGGAAAAGATATTCTAAATCATCCTCGTTCTCAGGCACTGTGTTAGTCCATTTTGTGTTGACATAGAGGAAATCACTGAGACTGGGTAATTTATAGATAAAAGAGTTTTGTTTGGCTTACAGTTCTGCAAGGTGTACATATATATATCAAAGCCTGGGTTCTCACTTTTAGTGATCTCTCTCTCTAATTCATTTTACATAAAAAGTACCAAAGTAACTAATTCCTGTTCATGGCATCCTAACATCCTTCCCAGCGAAAGAATATATACCAGGTATAGAAAATGTAATAGTTGCTTTTCCCCATGTTAAATGTACGAACACTCGGGAATTGAGATACTCAGAAAGCAGATTCCAGCGATGATACTAATTGTCATCTTTTCTGTGTTATTCGTTAGACGTTTTATGTGGATAAAATAGCCAAAACCAAGTAGTTGTTTTGATCTATATATACCTGATTTTTTTAAATACAATTCTAGCTTTCAAAGGCTGTTAAGCCATCAGCACATATGTAGTTGATACCTACTATGTGCTCAGCCTTTAAAAATGCTATTAAATATACATGATTACTGTAAAAAAGAAAATTAGTTCTTCGCCGTCTATTTATTTAGACGGTGAAAACAAGATCCACCGACAATCCAAAAGAGTCTGTCATTCAAAACTGGATGCTAGGTCACAGTAATATAAAGTGTTATCTAACCCAAATGTCCCACCTCTCCCCATACTGTGACTTCAAAATAGAGGCAGAGCAGTGAAGTCATTAAAACTGCAGGCTCTGCAGGAAAACCACTCCCGCTAGACCTGTCAGCTGACACTACGAGACCTCTCTGTGCTTCCCCCCAAGCGTCACTTGCAGGCATTATTCTATCCTCTAAACGTCCTCCATTTATTTCTGGAAGTCCCACGAGGGTTTTCATGTGTGTCCAGCAGCTCACAGTGTTGGCTGCAGAGTCACGCAAGGAGTCTACGCCGTTTGTCCCCCGGGCTCACGCTTGCTCCTGTCTGCTGCCTCCTCTCTTTGACCAGCACGGCGCATGTCCCTTCTCTACATGTTCAAAACGTTCAATCATCAGCTGCCTCTCTGGGATACTCTCTCTGTGCCCCTCAGATTCACCTTCCACCCTTTTTTCTTGTCCAAGGCTGCTGACGCCTATGGACTGCAGCGGTGAATGTTGTCTTCCTCCAGCTTCCTTATGGGTTTGTCCAATAGGAGACGACAGGCAGGTTTGGGGAGGGAGAACTGCACCTGGGTTTTTTATTCCCCTGATTCCTTCCACCCAGGGCTATGGGGTGGAGGTTGCTGTGCTTCTTTACCAACGTCCACAGCACTTGTCAGGCAGCCCTCTCCCCTACAGCAGTATCTGTCTCTCTCCCCACCGCCTCCCCACCCCATCTCTCTTCCAGCCACATTCCTTTTCTTCATCTCTACAGGGTAATGGTGGTAAGCACCAATCGCTATTCACAGCCTTGAGTTTCTTTATCACCCTCTTTGAGTTTCCCGAAACCCTAAATAATACCTTTCTACAAAATAGCAAACCCTCCTCCTGCTACTCCTTCCATTTCCACTCATCAATTAAACCGATTTAAGTGCAGCGCCTGTGACCCACCTGGGCTCCCATTTCTACACCGTCCAAATCCTGCTGAGTTTCACGAAGAGGGAGGAGAGGGAGACTATCCAGCCTTCTTTCCCATTTGCTGTCTCGTGCAATCGTATGGGCCCAAAGCAGTTCAGCTGGTATCCAGGTAAGTCAAATAGTTACACTAAATCTCATAAAACTCAATTCCCTACAATCTTAGAAAATTTAAAAAAAAAAATTTAAAAAGGCATCAAATCATCCTTCCTATCCTCCTCACAGGTCTTGCGATTCCCTGAGAATAGGAAATCTCAACACCCCTTCCAGGTAGAAAACAAAAATTATGTTGCCTGCCTATGGGTACAAAGAGGCACAGCTGATGGGGAGCACAGCTGATGGGAGCAGGATGGCTCATTTACAGGACATTAGCTTATCCAATGCATGTGTTAATGCACTTGAACTCACAGGGTGTTAGGAGAGAATAATAAATACACTGAGGCATCTTCATTACCCAGTACGCTTAAAATGCATGGATATTGCATTAAACACTCCAAATGAAATGCTATTGAATACGTATGACATTGTTGCAAAACTCTCAAGATCTTGAATAGCTCTATTAATGATGCTGTTAGAAAAATGCCTCTGCGTCTGCAGACAGTATTTCCATTTGGAGTCAGCTCATTTGTGCTTTCCTCCTCAGTGATGGAGCCATGCTTTGCCATCGGCCAGTGCTCCAGAAACTGCTCACGCTAGATCCCCAATCAGGAAATGATAGAGATATGTGTCTTGCCTCCTCTAAAACCGTAGAACACTTCCATAGCACCTGGCCAATTTGCTGAGCTGCAGAAATCTCTCTCTCATGAAGGAATTTTCCTTCACAGATTCAAAGAGGGCTGCAAGGCTGTAAAGGTCATTGGGCCATTTTCCTCATTTTTTTCAGGTGAGGAAATCAACATTCAGAGAGACTGGATGACTCCAAGCAGAGAAGCTAGGACGAGAAAGAATAACACCAACAGGGTTTCCTCTTTGGAGCACCTTTGCTGGGACTGGCCATGTTAGTCTTTCTCCTGTATACTTCCTCTCTGCTGATTTACATACAAAACCTTAGGAAAACGGTAAGATACATATTCTGCTGGGTAGGGTACTTGGCCTAGGTTATCTCATTCAGTCCTCACAAATCTCTGAGGGGTGTGTGTGTGTAGACTATTTTGTAGATTTAAAAACTGAGGCTCTGAGAAGTCATCTGCCCCAGGTTACACACCTAGTAAGTAGCAAAGCTGAAAATAAACTCGGGTCTCTCTGAACCCAAATCCGTGCTCTCTACATTGCACCAGGTTACTCGTTCGAAGTATCAACTCTGCCCCAGAATTAAGCAAAAGCAACATTTCTTTTCATGCAAGGTAATCAGATGTAGATAGTTCTGGGTTTAAAATTAACAGACCTGTGTTTAAATTGATATGCCATTTTGTACTTGCTAACTGTTCTGTCTTTTTTGTTTGCTTGCTCAATGAGGAAAATCTTTATAAACAATTTTTGCAAGTCATAGTGGTAAAAAAAAAAAAAAAAAAAAAAAAAAGCAAGGAGTAAGGGGTAGGGGCCTGACCAGCACTGGCTCTGCCATTCTATGGCCTCAGAGGCAGGATGGATTACAACTTTTACAGTTTCCTGAGTTTTGTCAATGTCCTGGATTGATAAACCCACCCATTTCGGCTCCAGAGGTGGCATAGAATTCTCAGGGCCATTGAGAGCTGTTCTCTAAAATACCAGGTCTCTCTGTCAAAGAGCAAAATGTGAAACATTACAAAGATAGATCTGGGAGTCAGAGAAGTGGATGTTTGTGATTTGTAGAAGGCTCATTACCACACTGAAATGTCAATGCCTCCTTGCAAACTAATGAGCCATTGGCCTTAAGTCACCTAATATTATGTAATGTAATAAAATCCCATGGGGAATGGGGGAAGCAGGAGACAGTGTCATGGTGTTACAACACTTCTGTACGGTGGCCAGTGCAGTGACTGCTTTCATGTACGTTCCCTTTGGTGTCATTGATTATGCCTTGTGAATTTGCATAAACACAGCATGGGTGTTAATCTGGTTCCTACTGCAATGACCTCTCGTTAGCAGCACCAATTTTCCTTCAGCTCCAGTCTCCTAGTTCCCAGAACGGAAT
Organism: Varecia variegata; assembly: GCA_028533085.1. Taxonomy (NCBI): domain Eukaryota; kingdom Metazoa; phylum Chordata; class Mammalia; order Primates; family Lemuridae; genus Varecia; species Varecia variegata. The sequence continues at coordinate 16,642,011 of CM052451.1, forward strand.
ATTTGGGAGTAGTATATTTAAGCAAAATCAAGGTGCTGCAAGGTTGATCTAAAATGTGGGCGTTAGTTTTCTCATATCCCTCCAGCTACAGAAATAGATAGGCTGTGGAGTCCCAGTTAGAGCATGAGGAGAATAAAAGCAAGAAATGAAGTAGTGACAAAGGAATTTTACCAGCAGATGTGAAAAAGTTGCAGGAACAAATTCTTCTGTAAAACATTTTGGATAAATATCTGCAGGGCTACAATTAAAGTCTAAGCCAGGTGCTAGAAGAACCTGAACTTGTGCCTAGCTCTGCATTGATTCTTTGAGTAATTTTAGACATAAAATTTGAACTTAGGTACCTATTTCCACATCTGTAGCTTGGAGCATTATATGTAGCTATCCTGACAACATGTCTTGGGCATATTCACCACACTTAGAGCCACAACAGTATCTAATTCATAGGAAATACAAGAGTTAGGTCTATTGGCTAAATTAGGTTTTGGTCTTCTTATTACCTGTAATGTTCACACATCACTAGGAGGCAACATAATATAGTGGTTAAGATTATAGGTTGGCCAAGAAAACCTGTGCCTGACTCTTCCTTAACTACACTATTTACACATGTAAACCTGGTCAAGTCCCATAATCATTCTGTGCCTTACCTTCCCCAAAGGTAAATTGTAATAATAGTACCTACTTTATAAGTTTGTTATAATGATTGAGGTACTATACATAAAGCAATTAAGACAGAGCCCGGCACATAGAAAGCATTAGCCCATGTTAGCAAATATGACCTTGTTAAAAAGAGCTTCATTAACTGGATGATTCCTTTTCTTATTCTGTTCCTGGCAATATTCTGTTAAAAATATTTATGATCACTGAAATTGCTTAGCAAAGAGCAGGGGAAAAAATGAAGGCAACGATTAGCAATCAAAGAGCAAAAATAAACATCTTGCACATCCTTGGATCTCCCAGTTGCTCTCATGTCCTGGAATACAAACAAATCAAAGCATCTTAAGAAGGCTTCTTCATAAAACACAATGTATTACTCATTAACTCAGGAATTTGAAAATGAAAGGCATTTTCTCACAACTACAAAAGGGAACTAAAGGGCAGATATGCTCTGTTGTTCTCCTGTTTGAGTTCGGGATCACAGTTTGCACTGTTTTTGACTTGAATACCCTGGGCATGACGTGTTTGGTGTAAGACTTCTTTTTCAGGCCCTTAATTTCCTAACACTTCTTCCCCATGTGTTGCCATTGCAGTTCCACTAGGGAAGCATCTTTCTGGTCCTCTGTCTTGCACACAGCTTAGAGGTTTAGCTGCCTTAATTTCACATTCCACTGAGAAAAGGAAATTGTTTCTGAAAGAATAAGGCAATAAAATTCCTAATTTTGCCTTTAAAATGCATAGCTAATCTATTTAGAATTAGACCTCTTTGAATATATAGGGTTGAAACACCTTACGGTGTTGTCATTATGAGCCACTCCTGGCCCCAGCCATCGAGGTTGGAGTATGGCTCTCAGGGCTAGCATGTGAAGACTCAGCTATGAGCCGATTTAGATTAAGCCAAAAGAGATCATAAGGAAACTGGCTCCCACCCTTGGATAGGGTCAAGAATTGGTCTTGCTTCAACCAGTGCAGGGTTTGTTCTGTAGTGACTCACAGACAACTGTTTCTGAATTGAGCTGCAATCTTGCATTAATCCCTACCATGAGTGTCTAGACCACATGTCTGGGCTTTTGCCTCTGTTTCCTGATTTGTACTCTAGTTTTCTGATGGCATTGGAAAGTGGAGATGAAGCCCAAATGAAACAGAGAGGACTCTGACATACAACTTTACCCCCATTGGCATTTGCTTTGGGAATTGGACCCGTTTTCTCTACTTCATGTGTCAATTTCTATTTTGTTCAGATGCAAATGGACCACCTGGAACCGTGATGTTGACTAGGCATACCTCCACTATGTAGAAGTTCTTTGGTTTTGCACCACCTATCGGATCAGACTCCCTTGTATATAAATGACGTCCCAGATCAAGAAATAATTAATGATACTTATGGATACTCCCATTCAGATTTGTTTGTGCTCTCAGAAATTAGCACTACATTTGGGCCTGTTAGTTCTGCCCAGGCCTGTGTCTACTCACTCAGTTCCTCATTGAGCCTCCATAAAAGGTTCATTATAGTTCATCATGCCCCACAAGAAAGGCTATTGTGGTCCAATTTCATTAGAAATTAGAATCATGCACACATGGATACACACATACATACATGTACACCAAGAAATAACACTCTCAGGGTTATTCCCAAAATTGAAATACATGCACACATGCATCTAACAACATGTACAAGAATGTCATAGCAGTATTGTTTCTAATTTCAAATCATTGAACAACAGAATGTATAGATAAATTGTGGTGTATTCATACACTAGAATATGACATAAGAATGAATAAATATGATTTATTGCAATGTGCAACATTATAGAAGAATTTTGCAAGCATAACTTTGGGTAAAAGAAGCCAAACACATAAGAGTATGTACTAGGTGATTGGGTCCATATGAAGGGCAAAACGAGGCAAAACCAAGTGGCTGCAGTGGTTGTCTCTGGAGAGAAGAGGAAGAGACTGAGAGGGAAGAAGAGAGTGTGTCCCAGGACGCAGATAATGTTCCATTGCGGTCTCTCTGTAAAAAGATATTTACATATTTAATATCTATGTGCTTTTCTGAATGCATATCTTAATTAAAATATTATTGAAAATAAAAATAGGAAATCTAAGGCATGAAACCATAAGAATTCTAGAGGAAAATGTAGGAAAAACTCTTCTAGATATCAGCCTAGGCAAAGGATTTATGACTAAGACCCCAATGACAATCGTGGCAACAATAAAAATTAATAAATGGAATTTGATTAAATTAAAAAGCTTCTGCACAGCTAAGGAAACAATTAACAGAGCAAATAGACAACCTTGGACCTGGCCATCATAGCTGGTTCCAAACTATCTCACTTAGGTCTTTTTTGGCTCTACTTCTCTTATCCTGTTCTCTAACTAGACTGGTTTTCTCAACATTTGCTGTGTAGAGTTTTACTATTCATATTTTGTTTCCTTTATTTATAATGGCCCTCTCCATAGATTTCTTTTCTCCTGTCTTCAGAGACTTAATTCTATGTATCCCACAATGTCCACTTCAAATGATACTTCTTCGATGAATATTTTTCCTCATTTCTTCCGGATACAAATTCTTCCTCCTTTTAAAGACCATCACTTTATTTTGATACCTCTTCAATTTATATATCCATTTTTACCATATATCAAGGGCCTAATCTGCAAAACATAAAATAAAATCCTAAATGCGTGATCAGAAAGCAATAATTTGAATCCTAGCTTTGCTGCTTACTGATTGTGTGAATCGGGGCCAATCATTTAACTTGAGACTCAATTTCCTCTTTTGTCAAGATATGGGAGATGGATGAGAATTTCCAGGAGTGACTACAATATAAAACCTCTCATAAAATATAAGCCTTCCACATCTCTGGAGAGCCTCGAGAACCAAATAAAACCCTCTTTGCTAGGTGACCTCTGAGGCTACTCTTCAGTTTCATAAACCTCTCCATGTTTTAAAGATACTCGTGTATATTTTCCTATCCTCTGCGGGGCTACAAGATCCTATAAGACAGAGTTTGTGATTTACTCACGTTTACTCACTTAGCACAACCCCCATACCTTACATGCTACAATCACTCTAGAGATGTTTATTCTTTAAGCAAATCATGCAAAAGAACCATATAATGACAGGGTGGTATTTTATGTAGAGAATTAGGCAAGTAAGCAATTTGACTGGGAATGGCCAAAGATGCTGTATTCAATGATAACATCAGGGTCTAACCCCAGGTGTCCTGTCTCAAGGCTAAGACTCTAATAACTTGATGGTTCATCCAATCATAAATAAAACAGTGACAGGAACTCTAGTGATCATCGAATTCAAGCATGTCATTTTTTTAGGCAAGTGCCCCCAAGTCCTGAAATGATTTTCCCACTTAATACAGGCAGAAAAAGCTACAACCGGAAGCCAGGCTTCCTCCCTTCTCTAGAAATCTCTTTGGCTTGTCACTCTGCTTACCTCTGGGAGCTCTGTTGCTAGGTAACCATGAGCTTGCTCAACCACTTAAGTGTTAAGTGCATTTTATGAAATTTCTCTGCTTGATGTGCCTGAATGATGGTGGCGTTTTCTAGTGAGAAAGAACAAGCTCAGAAATGGCCAGTTTGTGAGCTTAGGGCAGCTAACTCAATCAGTTTCTCCAACTGGAAAATGGGATTGTCCGGCCCAAGGTAAATAATGAGCTGGGTATTGGCATCACAGCATCAGGCACCCAGAGTTCACACAAGCCCTGGGGATGTTGATCAAAGTGCTTGCATCTTTTTCAAGGGCATTAAATATTAATCTCACTATGCCCTTTTAAAATAGATTTTTTTTCCCATAAAATATGTTTTTGGATTGTTTGCTTTAACAAGATTTTCACTTGGAAACCTCCACATTGAATCTGATTTTCATAGCAACTTAAAGTGGTACGGAGGCCTTTTTCTCTCACCTGATTTATCATCTTTCCCTGGAAAATTGCCCTGGGGACCCTTCTGGCCCACTGTTGAACTCTGGGTATTCTTGGGTTTTTTTTTTGGATCCTTCACTGGAAGAGCAAATTGGAATTGAAACTGACTTCTTTAATTGGATTCAGCATTACTGTTCGTATTTCTCTGCAATGCACCATAGAAGTCTCTTTCAAGCAGAGCTAGCCCTAATCCTAGTAGTGTTTTCAATAATTTATATTTCAATATTGGGACTTAGATACATATCTAGGAGCATTCAGTTTGTTGCTTCTGGAAGCTTGGCTGTGATTGAGTGACTTAGAACCAATTGCTGTTCTGATCACTGTTTTGTCTCATAAGCAAACTCTAAACATGTTTTACTTCACCAAGAATTGACAACAGTGATTTTATGTTTAGCTCTTTATCCAACCCTGCAATGACAATTAACCCATTATCTTACGGCTGATACAAGAGCTATAAGTTACTACTCCAAAATATTTGAAAGTTGCCAAGGACCATACAAATTTTATTAAATCATTTGTAATTAAACAACTTAGAATGATTACAACTTAGAATGATTCACTCTTATAGATCACATTTCAGAATATTAAATATTTTATTTTGATGTTCATAATGACATCACTCTGTGACGGTTTATGCAGAGGAGGAGCTGAGACCCAGAGGAGTAATGTGATTTTCCCAAGAGCATTCTGCAGTGCAGCTGCGACCTTCACCCAAGATTTTAGCTCCAAACTCACCACTTTATTACCAATGATACTCTTTGCCAAGTATCAGGAAATCATACTTATTGAGTACTTATTCCATCCCTTGCATGGTAGGAAAAGAAAAAGATAATTCTAATTACCTGATACTAATATTTTTTTTTTTTTTTTTTTTTTGAGACAGAGTCTCGCTTTGTTGCCCGGGCTAGAGTGAGTGCCGTGGCGTCAGCCTAGCTCACAGCAACCTCAAACTCCTGGGCTTAAGCGATCCTACTGCCTCAGCCTCCCGAGTAGCTGGGACTACAGACATGCGCCACCATGCCCGGCTAATTTTTTCTATATATATATTTTAGT
>CM052451.1:16648152-16691505 GCA_028533085.1 Varecia variegata
ACTACAGACATGCGCCACCATGCCCGGCTAATTTTTTCTATATATATATTTTAGTTGGCCAGATAATTTCTTTCTATTTTTAGTAGAGACGGGGTCTCACTCTTGCTCAGGCTGGTCTCGAACTCCTGACCTTGAGCGATCCACCCGCCTCGGCCTCCCAGAGTGCTAGGATTACAGGCGTGAGCCACCGCGCCCGGCCGAATTACCTGATACTAATATTAAAAGTAGCTAATGCATTTGGAAGCAATGTTCTATTACACAGATACTATTATTTTTCCCTTTTCACTGACGAGGAAACTCTGACAACAACAAGTTATGTAACTTGTCAAATATCACATGCTTTAGAGGTAGGGGGAAGATTCAAACCTAGGCCAATTGTTGACTCCTAAACACTGCTAGGACTAATGTAACAAATACAAGGCAGCTAGCTAGAGATAAGCTATGGTGCTGACCAAGCAAGCTCACAGGTTCATTTGGGGACCCATCCTTGCACCCCCAGTGCATTAACATAGTAATGACTTGCTACAAGCTTCAAGCAAATAATTGCTTGCTTTAGGAAGGAAAAGGTATTATAAGCTGTCAAGACTATGCAGCTAAAAAAAGAATATTAGACTCAGCACTGAGGGTATGAGAACACACCTGAGCAGGTGGGGAAAGCAGTGAGACAGCTCTTACCACAAGTCATTGATTGGCACACTTGGCACTTGGCTCTGTTCCTGCTGTAAATCATTCTACATATTTTTTCCCAGTGACATAGTTTAAATAAAATATGGCAGGTAGGATGATCATACATCCCGTTAGTCCAGGTCATTTCTGTTTTATGTCTTTTGTTTCAAAGTAATTACTAACAGTGCCTCCTTTCTGTCTCAAAAGCTTCCCAGTTTGGGTAGTAGATTATAAGGTAAGCTATCAAAGTCTTGATTGAGTGGAAAAACCTACATTTGCTTGTATAATTGACTTGAGTGGGGATTCTAGTTAATAGCTGGTTTTTCCTTGATTAAATTGTTGAACTTAGTCATGTCTTTCATCTGAAAAATGGAGATACCAATATAAATCCTGCACATTTATTCAAATCATGAGGATCAAGTGATGTACCAGCCTTGGCTCTCGGTAAAAGTTTGTTGCCATTTTTTGTTTCCAGTGTCATTTATTGAACACTTAGCTGCGTGTTGACAGTCGTACTTTTCTATACATGCTGCTTCTCTTCTAAATTAGATAAGTCCCTCAGTGGTCAGGATCAAATGTTCAATCATTATATGTCTTAAAAATAGTCAACATGCTTCCTTGTCATTGCCTTTTGTGTAGTAAATGTTTGTTGATAGTGGATTTGTCTATTCATTGATCTTATTGAAATATTTAAGCCTCAGTAAGATACAATAGCTTCATGGAATCAGTGTTAGTGCAAGAAAGTCATCCAGCCACAAACCTTAGACTTTTGGGTATAAGCAAGTCCATCGTGGTGGTTATAATGCTTCTTTTATGCTACTAGAGTATTCCTGAGCAAGCAACTGTAAAAACACCCCACATGTGTATGGTGCATTGCAGTTAGAAGTCTTCCTTTCTTTCTGATCCTCACATAGACACTGATTATCTTCATTTTGTACATGAGAAAATAGGTAATGCTTTATTCATGAAGTAAATAGTATAGCAGTGGCCTTACAGTGATTCGGGCTCTCTGTAAGAATTCCAAGTTCCTTAAAGAAACACCACATTGTATTTTAAGAAGGCGCTGGCATGGTTTAACTACAGAGAAAGTTGATTCCAAGTTAAGGTTTGCATGGAAATCTATCTGCAGGGGTCTTTGCAGCCTTGTAGGCTGATGTGCATAGGATCCCAGGACCATGATAACATGTAGCCACAGTGGTTCGTCTGAGGAACACACACCCAGCAGATCCCCCCTGGAAGTAGCCAACATTGCTACGAAAGCTAGCTGCAGCTTCCAGCACAGTGAAACAGGCCTCAAGTAAGACTTTCCAAGGGGTCAGTGCTGAGGAATAGAATCAGGTAGGAAGAGCATAGTGTGGGGAAATCCAAGGAGGAGAAGGCAGGATTCTTGGCTACCAGGTAAACTGTGCTATGATTCTAGCAAATTTCCTCATGAAGAACTCCAGGTCTAGCCCCTAGAGAGATAGGAATTATACTTCCCTGATTAACACTAATCATATTTTATAGCAATTTCTTATTAAATACCTATCACTTTACTAAACTATAAAATATGTGAAGGTAGGAGAATCTCAGCCTTGTTCCTGCTCTAATCCAGTACCTAGCAAACCTATTGTAATTGTTTAATAAATATTTGTTGCACAAATAAATGAACTAACAAGCTATGTAAATCAGTGTCTTAATCATGAGGCTATATAGGAATGTTTAAAAAGCTTCATAAGGGAGCTAATAAATCAGGCATGGAAATCAAGTTGGGATTCTATGTACCAGGCTGGAATTCTGGCTGTGATGTGGACTCACCTCCACAGACAAGATTCAAGGTCAGGGCCAGGCACGGTGGCTCACGCTTGTAATACTAGCACTCTGGGAGGCCGAGGCGGGCGGATCGTTTGAGCTCAGAAGTTCGAGACCAGTCTGAGCAAGAGCGAGACCCTGTCTCTACTAAAAATAGAAAGAAATTATATGGACAGCTAAAATATATATAGTCCCAGCTACTTGGGAGGCTGAGGCAGGAGGATCGCTTGAGCCCAGGAGTTCGAGGTTGCTATGAGCTAGGATGACGCCACGGCACTCTAGCCCGGGTAACAGAGTGAGACTCTGTCTCAAAAAAAAAAAAGAAAAGAAAAAAAGATTCAAGGTCAACCTGGCAGGGAAAGAGACTCCACGGGACCATTGATATTCAGGGTACAGCATATGATTTATTCCCAACTCTAACCAGAGAGGAGCAACTACCATTGATACCTCCTATTCTTGTTAGGGTTAGCTTGGAGAACACAAGTCTGACTGCCAATAGGTCAGGAATTTGGGAGTCATAAAGGCATTAAAGTATTTGTCCTTGCATTAGGTCATTTTAAATAGACACTTTTGGCAGATTCTGTAAAGTCTACTTATTGGTTTCATTTTTTATTGTAATTTGATGGAAAGCAGGATATTGATTTTTAAAATAAAATCAAGAAATACTTGGAAAGGTTTTGATTATTTCCATTAACTTTATTAGGACTATAACAAATCAGCCATCTATTAAGACTAGAGCATTTGCGTAGAGAAGACAGAGTAATACATTAAATTAGTTTTGTTCCATTCTCTGCCTCCCACAGGCAAGCACAGTGTGTTACTTAACTATACTTCTAAAGACTTTTCTCCTTCTATCCTATTATTTTGTTAATCTCTTTATTTTTTAATGTAAGTAATTCTACTTTTAAAAGATCATTTGCTTATTTGCTTAGAGGTAAATTAAAGACTTCAGGAAATATCCAAATTATTCAATATGCATTTGGATCTGTTAACATTTTCTTCATTTCCCATTTGAATATATTTTCCTATAAACAGTATATGGTAGCTTTTAAGGATAATCCAGGCTCAACTATGAGTCATCCTGGGATAAGTGCAATCCAAGGTGAAGCTGAAACATGGTCAGATCAAAACCAATAAAACTAACATTAATATACTTGACTCTGTATCCTGGGGCTTAGGCAAGAGTTTGAAGTAGGAGTATGTGATCAGAAAGTAGATGAAAGAACAGATGAAAAAGGGGGTGAATTAAGGAATCTTGAAGAATGTATGTGTTAATTGGTTGTCCAACAATGCCCAGTAATGCTCAAAGAGGTCAAGGCAAATTGCTTACTACTGGTAGTGAAAACATACAATTAGGTCAAACCAGTGCTTCATAGCATGAGTTCCCACAGTCTGAGAGGATGGCACAGCTCTGTCTTGAGGCAAGGCAGGTAACAAAAACGATGTCTAGATCCTAACAATTGGAACCACAGTTGAGGTTAAAACCCTTATCGCACATGGAAATGAAAAGTTGAGCAGGGAAGACAAGGCACAACCATTTAGAACAAAGAGGTCTACACCTTACAGGTGAAGGTGAAGGGTGTAGTCCTGTGGCATTCAGGGTTAGGGTTATTGTTAGGGTTAGGTTTAGATGCTAAAGGTTCATCAGAGGTAAAGTACCGCAGTGACAACAAATCTAATTCAAGGCCTATTAATTCAGAAGTCAGATGTGGTCAGTGCACTTCTTTCTGTCCTGATGGGGACAGAGGCTGGGAGAGAAATTAAGGCAGAAGTGAACGGTTTCTGTATCCCCTAGTAGGAATGTGTAAAATAGGGAGGTGATACTAGAAAATTCCTGCTAAGTAGATTTTCTTTCTAACCATCCAAGTTAAATACATCTTACCCAGAGTAACAGGAGACGGTGAAAAAGATGGCCAAGAGTGTGGATCTACACACCTGCCTGCAATCCCTACAACTATTTTGTGAACTAGGTTCTGTTTCTTCCAGTTTTACAGTCAAGGAAACTGAAACTCAAGGAAATCAAATATTTTATCAAAAATTACAGTACAGAAAGTGACAGAGAGAGGTGTCAAATCTGGATCTTTCCCAATCTCTTTGCACCTCTAGCTACTCTAAGACTGAGAAACTAAGTCTATGAACTGCAAAGGAAACAAAAGATCCAGCTCTTCTTTTCTGCACTGGACTGTCCTCATCCTGTTAGCGATTAAAAAGATAATTTTTAGACCTTTACTCTGGAGTCTGACTCAAATCACATCCATGTTAACCAGTCTTCAGATGTTCATTGTGCTAGGTTCTGAGAGAGACTGAACAATTGTAACTCCTCAATCTTGACATCACAGGTTTAAAATCTACCTGGCAACACAAGATAAAAATTGTTACATAACAATATAAATAGGTCACAGTATTAGTTTTAGAACTTCCCAAAACAGGACAGAAGCACAAATGTCAGGGGTCAAAACATGAGATGGACTAAGAGGAACTGCTTTCAATAGAAGAGATGAGCTTTTACTTTTACCTAAAGGATGAGTGGGACTAGGATTCTGCTCATGGTTAACTATAGCAGTCTTCTAATCTGTGGGTCCCTCCAGTGCTGCCTAAATCCCTTAGCTGTATTTATCATTTTCCCCATATGTATAGATTTCTATTCCCCTCTCTAGCACCTAAATCCAACACCAACTCTCAGCTTTCCAGAGACAGATGGGTAAGAGGGTCTAATCCTGGCAAATGTTAGATATTTCAGAAGCCACAGGGTTTGGTACACATAGCAGAGCATCAGTTTATTGTTCTCTTTGCTATTTTTTTTTTCAAGAGCTGGTATTTTTCTAGCATGCAAATAGAGGTATTATGAGTCAGCAAAAAGAAAATTAAGTTGTTTTTTCTAAGTCAAATTGACCATTAGTATTTTTACGTGTTTTGAATGGAAACAAATGGCATTTGCTTCTTTAATCTAACCATAAGCTATATGTCTATCAGCTAGAATGCCTTTCGTATCAAGAGTTAGCTCTAAAGCTACACTCCATAGATTTATACACATAAGGGTTAAAATATTAGAAACTATCTTAAAGCTACTTGGAAAGTGAACAGCCAATGAAAAGCTCTTTTGATGAGGTAATACTGGTTGCTTGAATTTCATTGGTTTAATGTAAAATTCCTGTTTCCAGGAGTTGGAGGACAAGTTTCTCTGCAACCAGAAAGAATTGGATAGTCTCCAATTGCTTATATAAGATATTTTATGATCACTCAATAAAAGCAAGTCCCTGCTCAACTTGCCAATAGCCTCCTTGAATTATTTCCCGACAACACTCATATATAAACTAGACTGCAGGGATTTCTGCTTGTTCTAAAAGAAAACCTACATAAGAGATTAAAAAATGCAAAGTTAAATGCTCAGTAATTATATTTGTGAATATTGAACTAACTATCCGTTAAAACATTTTGTTTCTCTTCCCAGCTCTGATATAACCACCTTTGCAACCTTGTGCTGCTATTTACCTCTTCTAGAATTTAGATTCTCTTTTTGGTTTGGTTTTTTTAGACTTTCTATTTCTTAGTTGACAATGTTAATAATTGTCAGTCCTACGTACTTCATAGAATTTTTGCATGCAAAGTCATCTAATTAAATTACTGAATGTGTAAGAGTTCTGAAATATATACTACCTACCTCAACTTCCAGCATTGCCTATAATTTTAGGGAAAGACAACATTAATGACTTCTTATTTTTGAGGTAACACTAGAACCCTTTATAAGCAAGCAGAGAAAGTCTCTTGGCTAGAAGTGATACGTCCATATGTTAAAAAAAAAATCCCAGGAACCAAGAAGGCAGTCTGTGCTTTAATGCTAGGAGGAAGATGCAGGCTTTCTTTAGGTAGAGTTCTATCCAAGCCAAACTGCCTCGAGTCTTCATTATCTAATTATTAATAGAATATCGCTCATATCCTTGAGAAATACAGATAAGCTGTCTGTCACAGTGGGAGTTTCAGCTTCTGTCTTCAAGCCCACAAGACTTTGAAGCAAGTAGCAATGTCAAACCACCGTGTAAGTATACAACCCACTGCATAGGCACCTCTGCAGCTTCAAGTCTGTTGCTACCTTGGCAAGAAAAAAAAAATGCAACAGATTTCTTTTCTAGGAGAGAGTGCTAGTTATAGATCTCAACATATTTAAAAGCAAAACTCTTGATATGCTTACTACCCAACTCCCACTTTCCAAAACCACCACCTCTTCCATCTTAGTAAATGGCAATTCCATTCTTCATGCTGTTCAGACAAAACACCCTGGAGTCATCCTTGTTTCCTCTCTTTCTCTTCGCCTAACCTTGACTCCATCAGCAAATCCTGCAGGCCTACCTCCAAAATACGCTCTCAACCCAGCCCCTTCTCACCCCTTCTTCTGCTACCACTCGGGTCAAAACTGCTGTCATTTTTCCCCCTGCATTATTGCAATAGCCTCCTAACTATTCTACCTGCTTAAGCCTTTGATCCCATACAGTCTGTTATTCACACAGCCACCTGAGTGATGCTTCTAAAAAAGTAAGTGAGCAGTGTCACTCCTCCGCTCCAAATCCTCAGTGGTCCCTCCTCGCACAAATTGAAAGCCAGAAGTCTATAGTTATCTGCTCCCACCACCTGCCCACTCCTCCCCCACCACTGCCCCCTTCTGCTCCTGAAGTACAGCATCTTTCCACCTCACTTTTGCACTGAGTGTTCCCTCTGTCTGGGATGACTCTCTTCCAGCTAACTCACTCTCTCTCTCTCTCCACATTTCTCCTCAGTTACCACCTCTGTAGAGGCCTTCTCAGACTACCCCATTGCAATGGTTACTTTTGTGTGTCAACTCAACTGGGGTAAGGGACACCCTGATAGCTATAAAATGTTATTTCTGATTGTGTCTGTTCCCAAAAGAGATGAGCATTTGAATCAGTGCACTGAGTAAAGAAGATCCCCTCTGACCAACGTGAGTGGGTGTCATCCATCCAATCCACTGAGACCAGATAGGATAAAAAGGTGGAGAAAGAGCAAACTCATTCTTTCTCTTCCTCTCTCTCTCTCTCTCTCCAGTCTCTCTATCCTTCCTTCCTCTTTCTCTCTCTCTCTCTCTCTGTCCTTGAACTGGAGCATCTATTTTCTGCCCCCAAACATTTGAGATCCTCATTCTTGGGCCTTTATACCCACCCTGTTCTCCAGCCTTCAGACTCTGACAGTGACACCACCTGCCTTCCTGGTTCTTCATCTTACAGATGACATATCACAGGACAGTGCATCTCCGTAGATCTGAGTCAATCTGCATGATAAATCTCCTCTTAAATATGTCTCTATATGTCCTATTATTTATGTTTTTCTAGAGAACTCTGACTAATGCACATATATAAAATAATATCTTCTCCACAAGCTCTTTCTCTTTTATGTCACTATACTTTTCTTCCCCATTCTTCTATCTGGCAGGTTTTATATTGTCTTGTTCATTGTCATTCTTTTGTACTACGACATACACTTTATGAGGACAAGGACTTGATCTGGATTTTTCTCCTACATTTACAGCACCTATCAGTAAGTGCTTAAAAATATTTAATATAGTATCCAGGAAAATTGTATTAATATCTGATTTGAGATAGGTATGAAATATTTAATGCTTAAGGAAAACCAAAGTGTAATTATGAAGTTTTAAGATTAATCCTAAAAGTGTTGTAATTTATATATTCCCAGAGGAGGCGTTCAGCCAGTGTCAGTATCATTGGGATAAGTGTATAGCTGCTTAAGGACATTACATTGGCTAGGGAAATAGGAAAAAGTAGTGTACAATGAATTCTTAGAATCATTCAGACACTGGTAGATTTTCTTTCTTTGGCCTTTTAATCTCATTTAGAGAATCTCAGTGGTTAGTGATCATTTAGATGTACACATTCTTATGCATTCATTATAAAACCAATCCCTCCTCTGTTTATGTGTAAACACATACGTGCTAATGAGATACCAAAAATGTCATCTATTATCCCAGCTATAGACAGTCAAATTCTGACATATAAGTAAGTTACTCTCTGGGCACAAGATAACCAGTTATTCATTTGGTTGGAAAGAACATATTTAATTCATCTCAGATATGTAGAATAAAAGAAAATGATCTGGAAGGATCAGCCTGCCTCTCAGAGATCCTCATTTACTTGCAGACGGAAGTATCTTTATAAGGAACAGGGCTTATGTTAAAGAAAAAATTATTCCTGTACTTGTTAAAAGGATAAGGAAACTTTTATTCAGGGCTACTGCACTGCTGCAGTAAGGGAGAAAGATGACCTTCAAATACAAAAAAAAAAAAAAAAAGGCAGTTGAGAATTTATAGCTGAGGAGCAGAGTGAGGGAATGAATGGATAGAAAATTACTAAGAGGAGATATGCAGGTAGGGAGATTCTTGCTAAATTGACTTAAGTAGGATTCTGTGGAAGGCAGGCTAAGGGCATTAGCATCAAAGGTGGGGGATGAAGAATTTGACCAGGTATCGAGGTTGATCAGATATCAAGGGTGGGGGGATTCTTGCTAGAGTGACTTGGCAGGGTTCTTGCTAAAACTGGACTGGGCAGACCTAAGACAAGGCCCAAGGATGAGGCCTAGTCTAAAAGAAGGCTCAGGGCAGCCCGACTAAAGTCTGGTCAAGGAGAGAATATTTTTCACCCGAAAGGTCATCTCAAGAGCCGATCTGAAGTTCATTTGTCCCCAGATATCATTAATTAAATAAGAATCAGTCATTATTTAATTCAATGATATACATTCACTGACCTTGCTATAGGCACTGGGCTAAATATGGAGGAAATAAATTCAAACATGATGCAATCCTGACTTGGGAACTGCCACTCTAGTGTAAATTAATCGCTGCAACCTCATACAGCACATGTTTCTGTGGAGGGTCAAGAACATGCTACGAAACACAGGTGGAGAGGGAATTAATGCTAAGCAGACGAGAAGAGAACAGAGGTCGTGGAAGTCTTCACAGCAGAGGATTCTTTTGGTTTGGATCTTGATGGAAGGTTAGGGGTTTAGTGGTTAGAAAAAACAATTAAGGAAGGTCTTGCAAGGCAGAAGTGACAACACTTTCACAGGTACAGAAATAGAAAACAACAAATGTGATAGCTCGTTGGGAAATGCAGGTAGAGGCTGGACCAGCACTCGTGCATACGGAAAAACATGTGTCTAGTAAAAAAAAAGTATAGTTTATGTTATATAACCCCAACTGTTCCTAAGGAGGGTATATTATATTAATGGAAATGCCTTGCTTTGAAATTACATTGATAGGGTTGGATAAGCAATTTTGCCGAATGACTCTACAAATGAGAACAAGAGAACTGAAGTTCTTTAGAGAAAAATAGGGGGGAAGAGAACAAAAAAGGCAGCCTAGATGCTTAGGGAAATCAGAATAAGAGACCCTGGAGGGAACTTTAGAAAAGAATCATGCCAAAAAGAGATTTGAAGTTCTATGTTGTGATTTAAATTCTTCTCTCCAAATGAAAAGTAAGTCTTTATGCCTTGTGGATTCATTGGCCTGGGGTGGAAGAGGGTGGTCAGTTCTCAAAGAGCTATTGATTTTCACTTTTGGCTACTTTGTGCAATTAAAAGACAGTGTTTGTAAGATAAGAGCGAGGAGGCCATGAAAGATTAGACAGCAAAAATTGACAAAGAAAAATTGTGTAGAGAGCAAGAAGGTTCCAGCTGAGCTGTGTGTTATGTAAATGATGCATACAAATAAAATATACATAATAAATTTAGTTAGCTAGCTATGTGATCGTAGACAAATTGCCACTGTTTACCTTCATACTGACTCACTTGCATATGCCCCTGTATTCATATATCAAATTCAAATCCATGATAGCCTCATTGAGATGCTTAGCATGAACTATCACGTTTGTCTGTATATTTAATCTCCTTTCTACATGTGTATACGCAAAAGATTGCTTCACTGTTCATGCCAAAACAGTACAGAAACAGTGTAGCTACTCTTTTTAAAACTCCCTATCAATTTCTGCTTTTAGAAAATGCCAATTTTAATTTTATAAGAGTTTTATGATAGACAAATCATGGAAAGGAGACAAAGGAAACATAAAATATTTTCATGATGTAAAAAAGTAAATCAGAAAGGCTTCTCTATAAAAATCAATACAGCAAAGCAGATCGTCTGTGCATTCTGCAGGCAGCTGGTGTCAAGTTTTCATGTTGCCCTATGGGTCCCAGAGGAAGCCTTTATTTGCGCTGCAGATACTGCAGAGATGTGGGTGTGGTTTCCAATACAGAAGCTGACTATGAATATTCATAGACACACTCTAGCTAAAATCCTCTAATGGTTTTCTGGGAACAGTAAAAATAGCAACAGTAAATTTTGAGCTAACCAGATACAAGTAGTTCAGGAAGGATGCTGAGTTCTTTGAAAATGAATGTATCCAGCATCCTAATCCCAAAGCCTTCAACACAGAGTGAGTCTCCTCTGAATCCTGGGAGTGCTGGGGGCATGTTATATGAAATTAATGAGTAAGAAATAGGAAGTACAATTCACAGACAGCTACAGAGCATCAGAATCAAATGATTTCTTAAGACAGTGTCTGTAATTAAATATTTCTACATCCTCCAAAACTCAGCCTCAAACTTTCCTTATATAGTATTTAATTTTGAAAAATTGTGTACTTAAAGGTGTCATTTTTTTCCCTAATCATGGGCTGATCTTTGCATAAATTGTGAAAAATTCAAAAATGTATAAAGAAAGCCAAAATACATTTAATTCCCCAATCCAAAAATTATAAACAGTATAAACATAAGAGGCAATTATTCATATACCACATAGATAAATTTGCCCATCCATCTATGGACCAACTATCTATCTATATACACATACACATATGTATAATATTTTAAATGTATATTTTAGATATTTAAAGACATTAGTAGCTTAACTATATACTGTTTGGTATCTCCCTCTTTTCAGGTTATAGCAAGGTCATTTTACCAAATCCTTACAAAATTCTACATTATGGATATGCTATCATACATTTAAACAAACTTTGATTGGTGTCCCTGAGCCTAGAGGTGTGGACACTGTCAAGCCTGTGGCCTGCATCGGCCACAGGCCATCACTGCTCCAGAAAAGAGACTGATGGTGAGTCTCTACATGACTACCAAGATCATCTCTGCTTATTCTGCACCCCAGAAGTAGTTACAGCCTGAATTGAGCTCAAATTTTTAGTTTTTACCCCAGTAGCAGAATCAGTGCCTACAAAGAGAGCTAATAGTCCTGATTTCACCTTCAAAAAATTTTCCTCTCCCTAGAATATTACTCTGTAGTCCTCGCAGTTCTGTGCTTCTCTGCTACTATTAAATCTACACAAATTGTTATTTTATCTAACTTTTCTAGGTAGTTTCAGTGGGAATATTGATCTGCTATGAAATTCTCCATCCTACCCCAAAGCAGAGATCCTGACTTGGCTTTTTATATAAAATAAATGTCATTCTTCATTTTTTACTTCTACATGGAGTTTGCTTTCAGATCTTCTGAACACATATCCAATGGCTTTTACTCAGGGCCTCTTTGCACATAGATGAAGACTGACAAAATAATTTCATTTCAAAGGAAAGGAAGAGCTATACATCGTAATTTATCTTTTCTGTATCTTTTCTTATCTTTAAGTTTCTGGGTGTTTTTAATCTACAACCAAAGGTTAAAAAAAAATGCCCAAACTAGTGCTTCTCTAAATGTTATCTTTCAGACATGACATCTATATTTATGACTTTTGAGCAGGAATTTCTTTACTCATACATTTTATGGAATTTTTTTCTGATTACCCATCTAAGGACCTAAGCTACATTACTCTTGTCCTCTTTGGTGACAATGCTTGCAGGTTCACTCCATTCTTGCCCTGTCCCTGCATCCAAACATACCCTTCTCCTCCAGTGTTGTTCCTAAGGAGTTTTGATAGTTTTATGTTCCATAATGTAATTTGAGTTTGGAAACACGTTTAGAGAGAGATTTGTGGCTTTTCAAATATACAGGCATTTGATATCAGCATTTGCACCGTAACATGAGACCGAGAAATTTTGATACTTCTTTTTTGTCTATAGAACAATGTTAATGCTAATATAGCATTTTATGCTTACAAAATGGTTTTACATAATGTCACATTTATGTCTTCATAGATACACGACAAAGTTGTTCTTACTGTCCCCATTTGAGAACTGAGAAAACTGATAATTTGAGGAATTGATTTTCCTAAGGTAAGACAACTAGGAGTAGGCTGAATTGGAGCTCAACTCCTGGTCTTCCCATTCTGAATTCCATGTTCTTTTTATTTACTTCATTTCTTTACTCTGAATAACTAGCACACCAGATATTGTGCTAGGAACTTGGAAAACACAGTCATATAGGGTCCTCCTCTTGTGTCTGTATAGTCCGTGGAGAGACACAGACTAACGACCTACCGTTTCCAGAGAGTGCCGTAAGTGTCATACTATGTGGATGATTGTATGTGAACATAGAAAACTTGTGTTAAAATCGAAAAGGACAGGTCAGTAAAGGATTATCTGAGAAATGATACTTGTGCTTGAAGGTACAAAGATTGGGTCAAGAATAAAAGAAAAACATTTTTCCAGAGACAACAGCAAGTAGAAAGACACAAAGGTATAGATTACAAATGTTCTAATATTCTAAATATAGTCTACATGGGGAATGGTTCAGAAGGTAATGATTAACCTATATTCTATTAAAGATTCGTAGAGCTAGAAGGGTTCCCTGGAGTCTGCCTAGACGATCTACTTGTTAGCTGTCACCTAGTATCCTAATGAAACCAGCCAAGTGGGTCATCAGTTCATTAAACAAAACTTTACAGCCTCTCTAATAATATTTTTCATTAGCTAACAACACTTCTTTAATTTTTTTAATTATTTTAAGAAATATTCTTCAAAAGTATTGCCTGTTTCTACCTTGGGTGAGATTTCCCCTAAATCATCATACACAAATGAAAGAAAGCACATCAAATAATGTATGAATTTGTTAAACTCACTATGTCTTTTACAACTGTTCTTGAAAAAGTCACTACAACCTTGAAGACATCAATTTCTCTCCATGTGGTCATCATAAATTCTCACCTAAATTTTTGTTATGTTCGATGCACCAGCATTTACAAGCTTTTGTTTTATCTGCTTCCAGATCCTTCATTTTCCTTGAGTGATAGTTTTCTAATCTGAAAAAAAAGGTAAAACAATGTAATTAGCGTTTCTATATTACTGATCCTACTGTAAATTGGAATAATCTGTCAACCATAACTATTACACGTTTATAAAAATGTGTACTTCTCAAAGATGAGGCACATATTTTATTTCATTGTCACAGTTTATGCAGGTCCTGAGCCACAAGCAGACAGTGTTGCCCTGCCCTCACTCACGAGTGCTAAGCCAGAATTAAACTCGGTTTCTAACGCAGTGTTTCTCTTGTTACTCCATGCTGCCTAGCCACTGATCTCCCTCTCTTCCTCTCTCTCTTTTCCTCTCACAGACTACACTTTTTAAAAGTCTTATTATGCCTTGTAAATTCTACAATGAACAGACAGGAGCTATCTTCCCTGGAGTTTATGCTGTTGATTAGAATTCCTGAATTCCATAACCAAATGACAAATGACTTAGACTTTAGGGAGCTCTCCCTTTGTGTCAATTACTGACTATCCTCTTTCTGAATCTTAGATTCATTTTTTATCCTTGACACAGAACTAGGACCTGACCTACTTTCTAAATTTATATTACATTGCACTTTACCCTCACTTCTAACAACCCAATTTATTTCACTGCTTTGAAGAAAAAAAAAAAGATGTGAACATATTTCTGGGTGAACTTTTAAGTTAAACTCTTAGTAAGCCCATCAGGTCAACATGAGATACATGAAACTACTGAAGAGATAGCAAGAGAAAAAAAATGAAATTGGTGATAGCTTCTGAATTAGTTGGAAGGTTAAGTATGTTATTAATAATATAGCCCCTGGGGTAAAGCTCATTCAAACCACCATCCTCAAAAGCTAGTTTGGGGAACAGCTTTCTAGTAAATAATTTCCATCTCCCTAGTTAAGGATATTATAGGATGGAAATTAGGATTAAATTATGAGAAAACTAGAAGTTCAATCCAAAAGGATTTAAGAACAAAGAAAAGGGAGAGGGAAAAAAATCATAAAAGCAATAACATAGGAAAATTTCCAGAGTTAACAAATGAGTTTCCAGATTTAAAAGTACCACTGAGTTACCATACTATATATGAAGAAAATACAGAGAGCTTCCAAGAGAAAAAAAATCACACACAGAATATCTGAAATCCGAATGTTTTCATACTTCTACAAAAATGCTTTCCTACATGTAGAAATGACATATCTGATTTATGATTTTATAAAATAGCTGTGGAAGCTACATAAATAATGGATTGAAATGAAAGCAGGGAGGCCAATCAGGAAGCTGTGACACTCATCCACCCACTCAGGATGATGGCACTGGGAATGGAGAACTGTCCAGACACGGGAGTTAGAATCAACAAGGTTGTGGAAATAAGGAATCTCAGGGAACTGAGAGAGCTGCCAGTTTTGCAGACCCCTTGGATGCTCCCTGCACAGTCATTTTGACTGAAAGTGGTACCCAGATTGTATTTGCAGATAAGCATAGTCAGAAGATTTGGAGGTTCTTTATTGGCATTAAGCAATCTTGACTTTTCTACCCTACATCCCAATCAGACATTCTTTTAGCTGGGCCTGTGGGAAATCTGCACAACATGGCTGTTTTTTACTCTGTTTCCTTTCCCCCTCACCCTCATATTACCCAAGAAAACCAAAAAAAAAAAAAAGAAAGAAAGAAAAGAGAGGAATTACAAATATGATGATCTAAAAAGATAGCTCATAGTCCCTGCCCTGAAATAACATAAATTCTAAATGACAAGAGAAGCTAACTTTACACTATTATGTCAGTAGTAGAAAAATATCATTTTTCATATATTTATAATATTTCTAAAGATCATGACCTAGCTTCAAATATTAGCAAAGCAAAAAATCAAGAACAAAATTAATTTTGTTAGAGGGCCAAGAGCCTGGGAAATGTTTAAGGTTTTTTAGGAGCCAGAATCAGACAGGATGATCCTGTTAATTTTGGTTTACCTTAGGGCAAAAAGTATTTGTTTTGTTTGCCTGACTGTGGAATAAGAAATGCTTTTAGAAGCAAAACAGCATGTCTTTTTTGACTTCTTAAGGGCCAAATAACTTGCCCAAAGTCATACAGAATCATAGCAAAAATTGGAAATTGAATTCAAGCCTGTCTGATTCCAAAGTCCAGGCCTCTCATCTACTCCACGCTGTCTCAGAGGTTTTCCTGCCTGACTTGGTTGTGAACCTAAAATTGAAGGACAAAGTTCCCCTTAAATTATAACTTAGACTTTAAAGAAATAGAAACTTTAGAAGACATGATAAATTGCTTTATTCAATTTGCGTTATAGTCCTTTTCTATGGCCTCCACGCTGTCTGGTCCCCTGATGGTAAATCTAGTTTTGTTTTGTTTTTTTTTTCCTAACTTCAGAATAGCTTTGAGATGGTTCCAGAAAAACTGCCATCCTGTGACTTTGGTAAGTTTTGTGCTCGGCTGCTGTCCTCTGGCTACTCAAGAGCTGCCCATCTCTCTTAATCCCTAGTTTATCCTTGATGTGGAGACCCCTCTGGTTTCTACCTTTTCTCTATCCCCCACACAGAGATTTGGGGCTTATTTTCATCTCATTCAAAGAGATTGAGATTCATTTTGTTAATTTTGTGAGACTACAGAGATGACTTTGTTACCCATCACTATCATTAACTTATTAAAATAAAGCTCAAAACTTTTTAACACAATAAAACATTTATGGAACGCTCCCTGTATCTTCGTACACTACATGGGCTGATAGAAGCACCAAAATGCCTTGGATAGATATTATCTTCATGTTTCAGGTGAGAATATGGGCCAGAGAGGTAATTTATAAAATGACTTATAAACAAGTTTGCCAAATGGCTCAGCTCATAAGTAGTAGAACCCAAATCCAATCTCTTTAATGCCTGGCTTCAAAGTCAGGGTCTCCTTTATGCTCCGTGACTTGCAAACAAAGACATCAACATAACCTGCTATGCACTCAGACTCAGAAGTTGTCACTGATCCAGTGGAAATATCATTCTCTTACTCAACAGTCACCGGTGGCATGTTTGTTTTCTTCCCCCTACATTATATCTAAATTATTTCATCTGTTTTTAAGGCCCTGTTGTATCTGGGCCCAATCTTCCTTTCAATTCTAAGAATGACCCCAAATAGGGCTATTCTGTGTTCTCGGTATCTGCAGAGCTATTAGTGAAATACCATTTTTAGTGCCCATCCCACCATCACTCTTTACCACAATCCCATCACCCTGGGCTTTGAGCAGCAGCTAGGGGCCCGAGCTATGAGACTGACTAGCCAAGGCCGACTTCACTCTGTGATTTCCTCCCAAGACTAATACATGTCTTCATGCAAAGCATGTTCACCCAGAGCCTTTCTTCTCTTTGAATGAGACTTAAAACTTCTTTTGAAGAGATGCCTAAGTAGGTGTGGGGGGTGGCTGTGTCCTGCTACATCAGATATAGCACAGATCCACACCCCAGGTTAGACGATGTCTTGATTTCAAAAGGGCTTTTGTAGTGCTCAACCTCAAACCCCTCCCCAACTTCCCCTTTCTTGATGTAGATCTCAAGTCTGTGAACTTCTTGTTTTAGCCTGAAGCTTTCACACCCATCCTTACAACAAGAAACAGCTAAACAATCTGAAAAGCAATGACTTTGCTTGGACACATCAGAGACCTCAAGACACAGGGCCAACCATCAACACCAAAATCTGGAAAGACAAGGACATCCAGAGAGATACAGCCACAGAGATCCGCTTACTGGAACAGAAACAAATGAACCCGTAAACCGGTAGGAAAATTCACAATTTTGATAAATTGCTGAAATCTGAGTGTGGACGCACAGGAAAGTGAGAAACTCCTGGAGCGTCAGTTTTGGTGTGGGGTCCACACTTTCCTGGGCTCTCCCAGCAGGAACCACACTGGGTTTTCACAGTGAGGATTCAAGAAAGATCCTCTCTCGACTCTGGCTGGGGAGGGGAAAAGTAGCAATTGCACATTATACTCATATTCTTCTCATTTTTCAAATCATTTTTCTCCCTTCACATTTAACACAAGTTTACCTAATTTTCTCATTGACTTGTGCCTGTTAGGAATCAGGATGTGCCTGCTCTTAAGGAAACAGTGGAAGATTTGCAAAGGCAATTAATGATGTATCAAATCTCACAGAACGTGGAGAAGCGTAGGCCCAGAGCTGACGTACTGTACAAGTCCCCCACAATTCACATTGTACTTTGCTGACATATACTGCATGGACTACAATGTAAATGCCTCAAACCCTCCACCCCAAAACGGCCCCACATTGATGACTTATAGGGGCAAGTCAAGGGAAAAAAATGAAGTGCTTGTCCCAGTCTGCAAAGGAAAAACTGAAACGATAGATCTTTACAATCTATATCAAAAAATCAGGGAATCTAGGTTCCATTTTCAAAATCCTCTGGGGAGAATTCTTGGTTTTGAAAGTTTCATATTGTTCAAATGATTAAGATATGGTATATTAATTTTACAAAACTATAGTTTCCAACTTAACATCTTAGGAAAGATATTTTTATTTGGCTGAGTAATTTGTGATTTATTACTGTGAAAACTTCAATAATTCTGGATTGGAACAGTTTTCCTTCTTCTGTAGCTACGCTAATTTCAAGTCATTCTTCAGTTCCAAATTTCCCTCTAAACCCTTCCCTAATCCTTCCAGGCCAGTTCTTTGAACTTATAGGACTTATTTTTGGTATCATTCATTGTCCATAAAGTAGTTTCGTTTCTCTGGTATTATTATTTGACTTTCCATGAGCTACATTAATGTTCATTTCCATCTGGTGACTCCACCATGAACCACCATTAGTACCCATTCCAGGTCAAAAAAGAATTTTTACAATGCAATTTCTGCCTTCAAGGAATTCATAGGGTATTAATGGAAAAATAATGTGTGATGAATAGACAAATAAAAGTACACTTTGCATATAATTGAGAAATGACAAGGTACTATAAAAGAAACGGAAAACTAAGCTGTCAACTCCACTTGGGGAGGGGGGCGGGGTGGGGGGGAGATGAACTGAGGGAATTCATGGAGTGGATGGCATTTGTGGATTTGGATCTTCATAGACCAAATAAGTGCATAATACACAGTAAAAGGGTGGAAGGATATTCCAATCAAGAAATAATTGGGCTCAGTTTGTGTTTTGAATCACTAATCATTTTTGGTTTTGTTTACATCGCTTTATAAAAATTTGTTTTCTGGCAATTTCATTTTTACTTAGAAAACTTAATGATGTTTTGGTGGCAGATTTTATATAAGAAAGTTCCTAAGACACTTTTGGGCTTCCAATATGACTCCAAAGTACCTTGACTCAAAGCTAACACAGGGTAAACTCTGAGACACAAGTCAAATCTAAGGAGACTCCAGCCTCAAAATATAATGTTGAAGTAAATAAAGAAGTTATCATCCGCATTAGTGGGTAGGAAAACTGAGGCACAAAATGCTCTGGCTAGACATGATTGCCTTCCTAATAAAACTCGAATCAAATATCCATATCTATAATCGCCCAATCATGGAAATACTTGCATTATAGGATGTTTCTCTGTTGAAGAAAAGGTATCAGGTGACAGCACTACCTACTTTTTCCTACCTGCTATGTTGGTGACTCACACCAGTAGGCAAAAAAGGCCACGCAGAACACAGTCACCTTCATTTTTCAGCCATTAGATGACAACATCTTAACTTCGCCATTTGCTGAAAAGCAAGTTTCACAAAGTTAACAGTAAGAAATAAAATTTTAAAAATAAAATTTATGTAACGTTTGGAGCTGTCCTATCCATAGGGTGGCAAGAAATTTAAAGTTAACCACATCCTATGGTAGGATTGATTTAAAGAAGAGTCAGCTTCCAAGTCAACATGGATTTATTTTCTCCAGACTTTCCTCTGAAAATATGCTAAAGGGAAAAATGAAAGATGCCAAAAGTGATGATTTACACATTTTACATTAGCGATTATATTTTTGGCATTAACTCTATCAGAAAAAATACATTTAGATTTGTACAGTGCTTTTGATATTGATGACCTATAAAATTATATCCAAAAATAAATGTATTAAAACACATACACAGGTGACAGGGAAATGGAGAAGTCATTATACAATTGCTTTTACTTTCTAAATTCAATCCATTGTTGCAATATGTCTATGGTTACAGGAAGGTATTTTTCTATCAATCTTTGAATAAGACCCCTGCAGCATACTCAATTAGATTTTTTTTTAATGGAAAGCTAATGTTGAGACAGAAAAGTTACTAGATATAGATTCATAAAGAAAATTTATTGACTTTTAGAAATGCATGGTCATTGGAGAAATGGATAATACTAAAGATATGTAAATATCTTGGCTTAAAATTATAGAAATATTCTTTGGCCTTGAGTGAACAAAGTATAAAATTATGTGAGCTTTTTACTGTTCTCCCTCAGAACGGAGCTAGATTTAGAAACACCCTGTGTTCAGAGGACTCTGCCTGCCTGATGTGGACCATATGCTGACTGAATCCTGCTTCTAGAATTTGCTTTCCTGAGTGACCCATCCATACACAATAGCAGTGAATTTCCTAAAGGGACAGAGAGATTACAGGACAGGTTGCAAGATTATTTTGGGCTATTTTCTAATCAGTCTTTGAATTGTGGGCAAATTTGGCCTGGGGTTTACTTTCCTTGCAACTTAGTAGTGAGGATGCACTAGGGAGACCTAAAGTCTTTACCCACCTGGACTGGGTAGGGAGGGATGGAGCACGGTAGAGACATAGGGGAGCACCGGGGACGTTATGCTAAGGATTTTAGACGTGATGCTTTGGGAAGAGAAAAGAGAAGACAGAGATGGAGTCACAAAGTGAGGATGGAAGTTAGGAAATACAGGAACATATTTGCATTTATGGAATTACTCTGAAGCCAAAGTAGAAACCCAGAAACAAGTGAGGAGATCATTGTCTAGCCCAGGCAAGAGAACGAAAATAATGAAAGTGTGAACTAGGTACCAGCAGTAAGCAGGGGGAGGAAAATGGGGTATATTCAAAAAAATTTTTTAAGAGAAAAAGGATTTTGTCCCATATCTCCAAAGTATTTTTTCAATTTTTATGTTTCACCACATACTCAAAGCATCTAAAACTAATTTTTTTCCCCCCAGAATGAAGCTTTTTTCCTGTCTGACTTGATTCATGGCTAGTGCAAGCATCATCTGGTCAATTAGAGGGAAAAAATTATAACGTTCTTCAGTCCCCAATGTCCTTTGTCCTTTCTCTTTTATTAGTTGCCAAGAAACTCAAATCCGTACTTTCCTTGTTCTCTGCAAGCAGCCTCTCCTTTCGCTCAAGTTGTCATTAACCAGTGAAGTCTACTGAGATTATTTTTCAACTGGTTTTTTTTTTTTTGCCCTTTCTTATTCTTTTCTCTCCCTTTTTATGCTCCGCCTTCAAACTAATCTTTCCATTGCACTACTGTTGTTTTTTTTTTTCTGTATCTCCCTTGTTGTAGACGCACGATGGGTTCCCGTGATGAAGAGGATAAAGTTAAAATGCTTTCTACTCAGAAACCACTGTGGTTGTTCCCACTTTATCTCTCCTACTTTATTTTTCCAAGGCTGTTTAACAGACATCCGACGTTTCATTCATTCAACAAAGAGTCACTGTGCACCTGCTATCTCCTACCCACAATTTAAGTTGTAGGCAGGAGCTGCGATGAAAATAATTGAATTTGTTACAAAATAGGAAGTCATTAGAGAAGTTTTGTTTTGTTACTTAATTTTGTTTGGGTTTTTAAAGCAGAGTGTGGCATGATCTGCTTCTGCTTTGAGTATTTGAGAGCTCACGCTGAAGGCTGTGTGCAGAAGGGACCCTTGGGAAACAAGACAGAAGCAAGGTGACTATCACCGCATTTGGGAAAGATTGTTGTGGCTTGGACTAAGATAACAGTGGAGCTAGAGAGAGAAGTGAGTGGATTCTGAGTATCTTAGGAGTAGACTCTATAGGATCCGGCTCATGGATTAAACATAGGGAAAAATGGAAAGAAATGTTTCAATAAGAACTTTGGAGTCGGACATAATTATCTGAGCCCAAACAGGTTCTTTAACTTTTCTGAGACTAAATTTCTCTATCTATTTAAGAAGGATAATATTTGTTTGAAACATACGTACTTGTGCGTTTTGACCAATACTGATCTACAACATCATATACTTACATGGTTCAATCTGATATTAAATTCACAGAATTATTGTATGGATTAAATGGGACGAGAATGCAAAGACATCAACTTAATACTGCATTTAGTAGATGTTAATTTCTTTCTCCCCCCTCTTTCTTCCTTCCATTTCAGGATCTAAATAAAAATCTTTTTATTGTAGTCTTCTTGGATTAACTAACGTACATTGATATCTTTATCTTCAGCACTCTAATGTATGTGTTAGATTGCTCTAGCTTAACAATCCTTCACATTGGCCTTGTTTGCAAGAATTCAAACAGGCCTAAAGCTTTAATTATGTTATTGAGTACATGGTAAGGTAATAACAGACTCAGGCCAAAACACTTTCTGAACTCTGGGATTTACCACATTGATATCGCTTTGTTGTATATTTATTAAGGTGTATATTTTATCTCTTCCAGTATATCATACGCTCCTAGATGACAATGAGGGTATCCAATTGTATGGAATTCAACATTGTCTTGCACCTAGTGTATATTCTGTAAATATTTTCTGATGTGCTTCAAACTAAATATCTTCTACAGTGTATACTAACAAAAGAGAGAAAAAAAGATCATAGAGCTTATTGTCAAATCCATGCAAATAAAAGGACTTAAGAACAGAAGAAATAAAGGAATTATCATAATAAAATTGGGTTAATTAGGGAAGGTCTCCTAAAGAGAAAGATTTACTGGTGCTAGTAATTGTAGAAGTTCCCTTGAGATCGTAGGGCAATGTGTTATTTATTGAAACTCTACAAATGCAGCTAAGTAACACAAGTTGGGTCAGAAGCAAGAGTAAGTGGTGGTTGTTCCAATTTGTAACAAGCATCTGTTAGAGCAGCTGGCATTGGAAAGTACCTGTCCAATTGCTTACCTTAATTGCATGACCTTAATCAGCATCGTGGAATTGAAGAGGTCTCATATTTTAGTTATGCTTAATTTGTTTGCATGTAACAGTAATTTTTTTATCAAAACTGCCCATAATTTTATGCACCACCAGTTCAAACATTTGACCAAACTGACTAATCCAATCAGACAAAATGCCCATAAAACCAACTTGAATTAATGGATTAGTCTTATTTTAAAAGCTATGCAATCTTAGTAAAGGCAGTTAAGTAACTACCATGCAAAAATCATGAAATAACTTTTCTTTGGCATTTCTGAGGAAAATGAAGAGAAGGATCATGCATAAGTCAGAAGCTAACAATTGCCCTTGAACTTTAGAGTCTATGAAACATTTTACATTTCACATGCTTCACTTGACCTCCACCAGCCTTATGATAGCTATTATGCTTTTCCACTTTGCAGATGAGGAAATAAAAATTCAGAGAAATTAGGCCACTTTCTCAAAATCAGTTCGAGTCATTCGGAAGCATGGTTTCAAAACTGAGTCTTTTCTCTACCAGTATCATTGCACTTACATTTCCAGAGGTTTACAAATGTTGCTGGGTATTGAAATCACCTGGGAGTTTGTTACATGCAGGCAGCCAGGATGACAACAAGGAACACCCAGCTGATGTTGTGGCAGGTGATATGAGTATCATATTTTCAGGAACACTACCCTATATACCATCTGCCTGCAAAGAAAAGTGGATTTGAAGGAATTGGATAGGTACCAAGTTTAAAGTATGCATCTTTCAAGTAAATGTAAAGGAATACTGCATTTGTTTGTAGGAATTTCATCTACTACAAAGGCACTAATGTAAACATTCATCGACGAAGCTTAGCAAGAATATGGAACCAGATGTGTTAGTCACGTCACTGTGATCATGCCATATGTCTTCCTGACCCACACAGACAAGCAGCGATTATTCCACCACTTCAATGATACTGGAAGTCCTATCCCATCTTGTATGTGTCACAATTAGCCAAGACACTGAATAGGAGTAAACCAAGGCACCATCAATAGGGAGCCAGTTTTCAGGACAATGTAACATTATCAGATTTTACTAAATGGTTTTATAATAAATGAAAATAGTCACTACAATGAATAAAATAAGCTGCTTTTGTCAAAATCTGATCATTTCTACGTGTACCTATGAGATAAATATATGGAACATGGGTTGATTTTCAATTCCTTTAAAAAGTATTAGGAGACTCCAAGACTATGGTGACCAGCTCTGCCAGTTTGCTCAGGACTGAGTGGTCTCCAGGTATATGGGTCTTTCAATTTTAAAACAAGGACAGCGCCAGACAAACCAGGACACATGGGTCACCCCATCCAAGATACTTCAATGTATACTCTGGAAGTTACTGATTATTTACTCAGCTTAAAGTTTTAAATGAAAACATTCCTCACAAATCTTTCCTGATAGTAGTTTAGATGGAAGCATGTGGTATGAAAACGGCTTAAACTATAGGAAGTCCTGATTCCCAAATTAGTGAAATTAGGCACTGAGCAATTTAATTAAATTCAATTGATATGTGAAGATCGTCCACCCAGTTTTGTTCTCTGTACTAGAAGTCTTGGGATTAAAATGTGATCAAGGATGATCCCTAAACTTGAATAATTAAGAAGATGTAGGGTGTTTGCAAGAAGCAAATATATCTTCTAAATAATCCTATGCAATTATAGTTCCCAACATGCCCAATTGCAGCAGTAAGGGAAAGTAAAGAATAGCACATGATGTAGGAGGCCCTAATTCGATGATAAGTCTTGCTGTGCAGAGATAAAAACACAGAGGTAATTCCACATACAATGAACAACTAAAAACATGCACTATTGAAAGAAACACTACAGAAACAATTTAAATAAACTCATTGGTTGAGAGAATCCCTCTTTGATTACAGACATGCTTTTGCTCTCTTAGGTAAACTTATCAATTGTCTTTGGAATAGTCTTTTTCTTTTTGAGAAGTAGTGTAGTAGTTATTACTAAACTGTTGACTGGCAGTCAGAGAATCTGGCGTTTAGAGTAGATTTAACAAACAGAAAGATGATCTTAAGACACCACAAAAGAGCTGCTTCAACTTTTCTTTTTACTGTTTTGGCAATTTAGGAAGCTGATATTTTACACATTTTAAGATTATATTTGTAATTGAACAGATTCTATTTGGGATCATATTCTCTTTTCCTATTTAGATACTGACTTGCTGTCACTCATTTTTTTTTAAATACTTTGATTTTTTTTTCCCAACAGGAAAGATAGTTATCAATGATACGTTACAGTGAAGGCTTTTAAAAATATGATAAAATGTGGTAAGAAAAAATATTTTGTAAATAGGAACTGGTATTAATTGTAGGGAGGGGTCTTCACTGTGATGCTTTGTGGTTTTTTTTTTTTTTTAAGACAGAGTCTTGCTCTGTTGCCCGGGCTATAGTGCCATGGCGTCAGCCTAGCTCACAGCAACCTCAAACTCCTGGGCTTAAGCAATCCTACTGCCTCAGCCTCCCGAGTAGCTGGGACTACAGGCATGCGCCACCATGCCCAGCTAATTTTTTCTATATATATTTTAGTTGGCCAGATAATTTCTTTCTATTTTTAGTAGAGATGGAGTCTGGCTCTTGCTCAGGCTGGTCTCGAACTCCTGACCTCGAGCGATCCACCCGCCTCGGCCTCCCAGAGTGCTAGGATTACAGGCGTGAGCCACCACGCCTGGCGATGCTTTGTGTTTGAGGAAGGATGGTGCAGCACTAGGGTAAAAAGGAATCAGGACCTGCCTGGCTTCCTGTCCTGGACCACCATAGGATCTGTGGGGGACAGACCTGGCTGCAAGGAAACTCAAAGTCAACAAAAGTCACTGTCATTCCAATAATGAAAAGTACTTGAGGAAGTTTATGAAGCAGAAGCAACCCAGAGATCATAAACCTGCATCCGTGGCAGAGGACAAGCAAGCTCTCATAGATACTGTAAAAATTGGATTAGCTCTCACATTCTACTGCCTAGGCATGTTCTACTGGTAATGGAAGTGACCGTAGCAGTAGCATAAACAGTTTCCTGATATTTACATCTAAGCATTCAGTTATAACCGCATATTTCTGCTTCTCCACTCTTTCCAATGATTTTGTAAGGATCCAATTCCTTTTACTAAATCCTATATATTTGAAAAACCTAGAGTGATTTCAGCTTCCTGTAGCCATAGCTAATACGGAAGGTCAGCAAGAATTGTCATCTCTCAGGGTCATCATTATGTGTTGAAAACTGAGTATGTCTTCATGAATGGGATAGTTGCAACTTTTTTTATAAAGAGCACATTTAACCTTAATTGTGTTCTAAATAGTCTCCTGGCCCAATTAGAGTAACTTGATAATTTCTGAGAATTTCACACAAGTTGGAAGTAGCCGCAACTTCTGGTGGGTGGGAGCATGAAGGCAGTGGAGAGGACCCAAGGTGCAGGAAGGAACCAGTCTCTTCTCTTTATGGGATCTTCAACCCAGAACAAAGAATTAATTAGTTTCCAGGACTCTCATCATGTTTTTACTTTTAATTGGTTCAATAGTTTTAACTTTTTATTTTGAAATAATTATAGATTCACAGGTGGTTGCAAAATGTACAAGGAATCCCCCTGTGCACGTCCCCCAGCCAAAGTTAACTTCTCACACAACTATTGTATAATATCCAAATTGTGACGTTCATATTGGTACAATCCATAGAGCTTATGAGCTGACTCAGGTTTTACCAGTCATACATGCACTCACGTGTGTGTGTGTGTGTGTGTGTGTGTATCTTTGCAATGTCCCCATGTTCACCTTCTTAACAATGCCCAAAATCAAGATATTCAAGGGTAGCATCACTGTAAGACTTCCTTGTGTCACCCCCTTTATAGCAACGGTAATTTCCTCCCTCATCCCTAACTGTGGCAACCACTACTCTGTTCTCCATCCTTGTAATTATGCTAGCTCACAAACATTATATATTAATACATGGAATCACATAGCCTGACCTTTGAAACAGTCTTTTGTTAATGAAAAAAAGTAGCCTTCCCTCCCTCCAATAATATTTTACACATTTTAAGTAGTGAAATGTTGCGTAGAAAGGATGATATTTAGAACAACTGCAATTTCTGGATATGAAACACCTTGAATAGAAAGTATTTGTCATTTTTAGTTACAGTCTTATTTAAAGTTCAGGCATGATTTTCAAATAACTCAAAAAATTCTAAAAACAAAAGGCAGTTAAACTAATTTTTAAAAAGAAGTAATTCTTGTGGGATGCTGCCTCATTTCCTACAGTAAATAAATGTACAGATCCGATTATAGAGACTTGTAAATATGCTGTCTCATGTTTGCAATATTCACACTTTCAGGCAAATGGGTTCTCCTAGTTATTAATACAACCTTAACACTTATGAACCTTGGCAGTACATCTTTCAGAAGACGATGTATTCCACCCACCTTGCTTTAAAAAATGGGGTAAACCCAACAGAATTCACCAAACTTTCTATTCATGTGGGCAAAGTTTAAATTAAAATAGAAACCGTGAGGAGGATGCCTATAATACTGTCTGATTTGATTCCAGTGAAGAGTACTGCAGTGAATTAAATTATTAGCAGGGGCATATAAAGGCCAGAGGCTCCCCTTTTAAAAACTATTTCTCTTTTTCTCTTCTTTCGGTGCCCAATCTCTTGTGACAGATCACAAAGCTGCTCCAACCCAGGAGCCTAGGGACCCACTCAGAAACATAATGCACAGTTTTGTATTTGAGTGTTTCCCCCCAAAATAAATGACCCCATGTTATGACAAAGAACTTTTAGGCCACTTTCAGCTAGGTAGGACAATTTAGGATATGTATTTTAAATGATAAAATGTTGAAATCTTCAAGTATTTTTATGGCTTACAATGCAAAGAAGAATTTCAGAACTATTACATAAAGTCTGGGATGAATGAATATCCAGATGGATGTGGAAGTCTGAGATCAAGATATCGACAGGGTTGGCTCCTTCTGAGGGCTGTGAGGGAAGGATCTGTCCAGACCTCTTCCCCTGGCTTGTAGATAGATGGCTGTCTTCATGTCCACATGTCCCTGTGTGCATGCCTGTGGCCACATTCTCTCCTTTTATAGGGACACCAGTCATATTGGATTGGGGTTGACTCTACCCCAGTAGGACATCATCTTAACTAATTCCATCAGCACTGATTCTATTTCCAAAAAGATACCATTCCAACATACTGGAATGGTACTTGAACATATAAATTTTTAGGGAGAACGTAATTCAACCCATAGCTAAGTTGAGTGAAAGAATCCTTCTCTCTACTTTCTCCAAACTTTTTATTTCTGCACAGATCTCTACCTGCAGAGGAGAGTCTGATTGGACAGAACAGTAATAAGTTGCTGGTTGCTTTCTTTTATGGTTGGAGACAAGTCAATGTGGTCCATTTGTGTGTTTGTTTGTTTGTTTGTTTGTTTTTTAGAAAGAGTCACTTGTGTGGCTCTTTCTAGTTGTATAAATGTGAGGTAAGTAGACACTCCTTCCCTCGAAGTTAAAATGCAACTGAGCTTCTTCACTGATGAGTCTGACAAAGGTGACTTCTTTCAATGACCTTCAGTGAACCTTGCCTTCAGGGACAAATTGGCAAATGTATGGCATAGACTATCCTGTAAGAAAAGTGATGGAGAACCCAGCTCTTTTGTGGAGTCTGATGGACCAAGATGGTGCCAACTGAGGTTCACCAGCACTGAAGGCACCAGCAAGTCCCCAAGGAGAACATTCGGTAAGGATAGGAGTTGTCTGAACAAGAGATACGATTTAACAAAATAGGAAGTTACTGGGAAGACGATTTGTTCAGGCATATTATGAATTTACTTCTGACCCGAGTGTCCTATCACAGAGGGAATGTCAGTGCCTGTGAGTGTAAACTCAAAGAACTCGGGAGCCCAAGTGTAGAGTAACTGTTGTCATACATCATGTAGATAAAATCGTCCTCCCCAAAAAATCACTGAGGGCTGCACAGGGAGGTAATTCAGCAAAATAATGATCACAAAAGTGGATAAGAACTCCTCGAACAGTGCAACTCTAACCGAAATGATCAAAGATGACATCCAGGACCCACTGTTCACTTTTCACCCAGGGTTTGCAAGTAGGAGTGGCCCCTTTGGAGGTAGCAAATCAATTTTTAGGCAAACCAGGATAAGTGCTCAGGGTTGCAGAGTGTGGTGACTATCCCGGAATAAGATGATGGATATCATATTAATTCTGGTAGGTCACGTGAATAATGTGGACATTTTCAAACACATAATTTTATTTATAGGGCAAAGTGAGTGTGGATAGATCTTGTTACTGTTCCAAATATCCCTTCTCCATGGGAGGATTATACTTCCTCACCATTTTCATGTCAGACTTTGCCATATGATTTGTTTTGGCCAATAACATACGATCAGAAGTAACGTATGCCACCTTAGATTGGAAGCGTCAAGAGTTATCTTCTGGTTCTGCCTTTTTTTCCTTTGCCTTCTGCCACACGGCAAGAAATGTCTCAGACAGGAGGTGCTCTTTCAGCCTGGTCCCAGAATAAAGACAGCACAGAGCCATTGCAGAGCCAACCCCTGGCGGCAGAACAGGAGTGGGGAATACAACTTTGTTGTTTGAAGCCGATATGCTTTGGGAGGGCTGCTTGTTACACAGCTTAACTTACCCTGATCGAAATAGCAGGGCTTATCTGTTATTAATATAATACTTTGGCTTATTTGATAAAGAGGTCCTAGGGTTACTACTAATTTTCTGGAAGATAGTCGAACTTGAGTGCCCAATATTCTGAGGATTAGGGCTTTTGGTTGCAAAAGGCAGAAAACCAAAGCAAAGTGGCTTCAGCTACTTTTTAAAGAAAGTATTGGTTTATATAACTAAAAAGTCCAGACTAAGTTGTATTCTGCAGTTCCACTGATGTCTTCAGGACTTTGCAGTTTTCACCCCACTCCCTTATTCTGCTTTTTTCTTCATTAGCCCTTCTATACCCATTCTTCCCTTATACTAGCAAGATGACTTACGCCCTATCTTCTCAGCAAGAAAATTCTCTTTTGCTCTGACTAGTCATCTGTTCAAAACTCCCATTGAATATTTAACTTTAATTTGTCTATTTTTATGTTTCTTTTTTCTCCTGAGGTCATAGGGAATTCCCTAGTTCCAGATTAGTTAATTTATGGCTTGGGGGTGGGGAAGGGCTGCACTATGTGAGTAAATACAAGTTGAAACTCCCACCTGAGTGTGGCACAGGGCAGGGGTTCCAATTAGTTTCAGGGGACTCTTTTCCCCCTATATATTTCATAGCTATGACAGAATTAGGTACTCTAAATGTCATACAGATGACTCAATAGCAGCTGCCCGTGTACACGGGCCCTGCAGCCTGGATACCACCCCCTGAGTGGATGTCAGAACCGCAGGGCCCATCCATTAGGGTCCAGATCAAGTTCATATATCTCCATGAGCTCTTCAGCCTTAGTTCTTGATTACTGCTCTCAGAGTTCATCCATCATAGCTGCCTTCTGGGAATTTCTCTTTTTAAAACTACTATGTATGAAAAATTACTATATTTTATGTAGCTCAGTGTGCCAGACTTTTAGTGACTTCTTTAATTTGTTTGTGATGCTCATTAATCTTTGGTCCGTGTGAGATCAGGTACCGTGCCTATTTTGTTCACGCCAAGACTTACTACAGCGCTGAGCATATGGCAGGTGCACAATACATATTTCTCCAATGATGAGAGGCAGTAGAATATAGCAGTGAAACATTTCACCTAAAATCAGGCTGCTTGAGTTCAAACCCTGCTCTGTTGCTTACTCACACTACCTGTATCAACTTGGGCATAACTCTTGACCCCTCCATGCTTCAGCTTCTCATGGGTAAATAAAATAATAATGGTACCCCTGCCAGATAAGGTGGTTATAGGGATTAAATGAGTTTATAGACAGATGCCCATAATGGATAAAATAAGCACTATGGGAGTTTTGGACCTTATTATCTGTATTTTCATCATCAATAATAAATTTTATTTGGGAGTAGGTGAGCTGTTTAGCACGACACATTAATATAGTTATCTCCTCTGACTATGCGTAGGGCTGGCCTTGGGATCGAGTCTTGTTGAAGGAATGTTGCTGAAAGGAATAGCTCAGAACTGAGACCTGATGTTTGGAAATCAAATATGATAAATTACAGTGGAACAGTAAGTTACTATAGGCTAACAGCTGTGTTTTCTCATCCTAGCCATTAAGTGGTCAACTAAGGGTTGAGGGAAGGGAGGTGAGAAGAAGAAACTGGAGCTAATTAGAGTCAAATGAATGTCTTAGTGCCTTGGAACCAACCTAGAAAATAATTTAAAAGAAATTTATATTTCCTACCAGGTGTAGAATTCTTGCTTCGGAAGAAGTGTATTTGCATCAGAATGAAGGATTTCAAAATCTCTCTAGTGAACATGGTGATAGAATCATCTTTCTAGATTTTTTTTAAAAAACGTATGAATAGAAACCCTGATTTGAAAAAGGTGCTTCAGTTCTAAGAACTGCCGAACACTTCAGTTCAATAAACTCAGTAATTACCTAATTCCAGCTTTAAGATATTCATTCTCTTATAATCCATAACTCACAGTTTGAGGAGTCCCACTGCAGAATCATACTGATTTATATGTACCAATATTTGAATCATCTCAAAATAGAAAGAAAAAACTAGGCATGGTACAATTTACGTATCAAGGGTAGTGACGATATTCCTACATCTAATAGCAACAGTATTAAAGGTTTTCATTGCCTACAGATGTTTTTGCTTTGGTTGTTTTCAAAACTCTTTTTAACTGATATATTTAGCAAAATAAATACGTTACCGTCTTCCCTAAATTGAATTAAAGGTTTGAAAGAACAGCAAGGTCTGTATTTAAGGGAGAGCAATCCCATAGAAATAATAAATATGTCTACTAAATTCATTTGGTAAATTTAGTGAATTAGGGTGGGCCCTAATCCAATATGGCTGATGTCCTTACAGAAAAGGGAAATGTGGACACAGAGAGAGAGAGACACAGAGGAGTGACGATGTGAAGACACAAAAATCATCCTGGTTCTCAGAAACAGACACATGGCTTTAAATAAATACCTTCTTGATCCGCTATAGTGAAAGTCCTCATAGTTTCACATAGATCCTTCTTTGTGTAACAAGAATAGAACATTGTCATTACCTACCAATGCTTAACTTTCAGGATCTAAAGTACAGACATGATTAACGCCATTTCTGTGCATGTATTTATTTGTTCCTGGATGCTTCTGCTCAGTCCTGCTATTGCTGAGCTTAAGAAGGTTCCCATTTGTGCATCTTTGCAATATGTGCTCTGCAGAAGTGCTCGCCTCAGCTGCCTGCTAACGTGCAGCCTCTGATTGCTGGCGCTGCAAGGTCTGGGGTTTATCACCACCCTTGGTCTTTGGCAGGAATTAAGCAGCATGTGCTATAATAACTCAAAAACTTTCCTTTAATTGTAAACAAGTGAACAGACAAAAGTAACAAAGAAACAAAAATCCCTTGGTGATTTTCTTTTCTTCCTATTTTATGCTGTAAAATATGCTCTCTTCATCCCGCCCCTAATAAGCAACAGTATCCTGGCATTATTTACTGTTTCTTAATCCAAAATTCATAAAAGAGTGGAAGTGTGTGCTACAGCTCATAAAAGGGCAGGAAGTTCATGAAAGTGTGATCATAGTGAAGGACGTCCTTAGGTAAAGTGACAAGACATGTTGATACGAGGCAACAAAGAAAAGTTGTGGTTAGAGTGTAAATAATACTGTTGCTAAGCTAAGAGGTTAGACTTTATTGTATTATGATATATGCAGGAGTCTTGGATTGAAGGAATTTAAGCAGAGAGATAAATTGATCAGATTTATATTTTATGTATTTGTAAAACTCACTTTAAGGGCTGGGTAATCTATGCACACCTTTAGCAGACTTTTGCAATGCTCCAGGAGGGGATTGATGAAGGTTTGTGATAAGACAATGAATCATGGAAAAGGGGAGATGTGAATGAACCAAGAAATATTAAGGAGGTAGAAATAATGGGATTTGGTCATTTATTAGGACACAGGAAAAGGAAGTATACGTGGTGCTCTGTTGGCAATCACCATAGAGTCAAACAGATCTAGGTTGAAATATTGGTTTCCCCATTTACTACCTGTGCAAACTTGGACTTGGCACTTAAACTCTGTGGCTCATTTTCCTCATCTGGAAATAACAATACATACCTCACGAGGTTGTTATAAAGACAAAATAAGATAATGCACATAGCACAGTCCCAGGCACAAAATGAAAAGTCCATATATTTGGCTTCAAATAGGATGGATAAAAACTTAAAGATGACTCTGAAATTTCTGACTGCGCATTCTATCAGGATATCATAAAGGAGATTAGTGCACTAAGCTCAATGAGAATCTATGATTCAATGGTTAGAAGTACATATAATTTCCATGACAGGTTAAAAAAAATTCCAGTTTTTTATTGCTTTTAATGTCAATTAACTGCAGCAGAATCTCTGGTTGCTGATCTCACTCTGGGCGACCTGTCTTGCTTCCTTTGATTAATTGATCCTTGCAGAATTCTAGGGGAAGGGATTTGCCTCTGCATCCTCATGGGCAATGCCTATTTCAACAGTGGTTGATGGTCGAGGGCTCCATTTCCATCCTCGGGTCATGCCCTTGTCAGGGCATCCTGGCTGCTCCCCAGCAAGAAGCACTGGACTCTCCATTAAATGCATCCTGGGAAGCTCTAGTAACCATGGTAATAATTATGGAAAGACACAGCCCCATCCCTACCCTGACCTTCTGACTATCCCTAGTAAAAACCATAATCCCTTCCTGTTTGCGTGTTTTAAATGATACATTCCTGAGATCTTCTTCCAGGCACAGGAAAATACCACGTGCCCATGCTGACAGCTGCCTGCTGTCAACCAAAGCAAGATACCAATGACATAATTTGGGGCAAAATGCAATCAGTCCTTTATCTCCTAAGAACAGCCAACATTTTTCAATGCCTGCATTGTTCTTAGAGTATCCGTACATCTTTATTTGCATTAGATTCTTCCATTTCACTTCTATTTTCCTAATTTTTGGGGTAATTATAAATAGCACCCCCTTTCACTGTCAAATGTGTGCTAGTTTAGATGACAAATTAAACACCCACCCTATCTATAAGCCGCATTTAGGTATTTCAGGATTTATTATAAAAGTTCCAGGCAAGGAAAAACTAGGATTTTAGCTGTATCTGTGTGTATTAAAAAGTAGCTACTGTGTGTAGAGAGAATTAGAAAGTGCCAAGAAGCAAAACAGGAGAATCCATTTGAAGGCTATTTCAGTAATCCAGACTGAGGTCATAGTGGCATGGATGACAGTGGCAAGGATT
The DNA here is from genome assembly GCA_028533085.1 of Varecia variegata. Classification (NCBI taxonomy): domain Eukaryota; kingdom Metazoa; phylum Chordata; class Mammalia; order Primates; family Lemuridae; genus Varecia; species Varecia variegata. The sequence continues at coordinate 16,682,286 of CM052451.1, forward strand.
TGAGATAATTTAATTTGTGAGATAATGAATAGGCAAGACTTGGTTACTTATTGAGTATGGTAGGATAAAGAAGAGAATCTCAAAGATATTCCTGAGTTGTGGCTTATGCAGCTAATTGAATGGCCATGCAATTTACTGAAATAGGGAACACCAGGGGAGTAAGGAACATGTTTAGGTATACAAAGGGTGAGTTCTGCCTTGCATGTCAAAGATTTGAGATGATTATTAGACATACAAATGGATATACTGATAGCTGGGAGGATAGAATTATCTTGAAATTAAAGACAAGACCCGAGTTGAAGAAGAAAATTAGAAATAATCATTTAGATGAGAAATGAAGCTATGACACTCACGAAATGTACTCAGAGAAGAGTAGGGAACAAAAGTAGCCTTAGGGTAAAGTTTTGAGAAAAAGATCTAACTCCTGTTTTAAACCTCAGAGTTGAGTAGGTATAAATTTGCCTTCTCTTTAGAGAGAAGATCTTGGAATCCAAACAGTGGATCCTCACCCAACCACTACCCATGAAGAAGACGGATAGGCATGGAAAACACAGGTCCTTAGGAAGGAATTCAAAACAGAGTTGTTTCAATCTGACATCACGAGGTCGGCCATTTTCATACTGAGCCCTTGCTCAGCATTTCTTCCTATATCTGCTTCCCTACAAAATTGTAGATTCCTTGGGAGCAGAGAAAGTATCTAATAAGAATACATCTTTTTAATCCCTCCCTGTTTGATAATACAGAACTTTGTAAATTGCAGATACAAATGATAGTTTGTTAAGTGACTACATAATTACCATTTCTATGCCTGTAGCTGTATCGATAACTAGCATTTATTGAGCATGTGCTAAGTGCTTTGTCACTATGATAAATACTCTACAAACAAGTCTCACTTGATCTCCTGGGAGATGTTACAAGCAAAGCTTAGAACCGAGAAAGCTGGAAGTAAATGTTAATGGTAATTAAGATAATGATCATTGTTACTATCACTAATCTCTTTTAACAGATGAAGAAACTACCTTTTAGAGATGCGAAGCTCACAAAGGTCACGTGGCCAGTTAATGGTGAAGTGATGACTTAAACCCAGACTTATCTGATGCCAGGTCAGACCTTATATTTAGCCATTTGACTCTACTACCTCTCCATAGGACACATGGACATTATTGAAATGATGCTCCAGGACAAAAGTGTCACCTTTGTCTACTATTACAAAATTGCCTATGCCTCTCTATAGGTTGACAGACCTTTCAAACAGTCTGTTTATCGTTTGGATACTTTACCCACTGGATTTCTCCTTAATCAGATCGAGTTTGGGACTGTTGTCTTACTCTACCACTCTCAGACACTGGGCTTCATAATATGTGCAAAATGTGAATTTTTGTATAAGTAGTTGGTGATACCAATTTATGTGCTATGATATTCCTTTCTTCAGTTGAAGAGAGTCTCAGTCTTTTCTATTTTGTGAAATATTGTTTAATTTTATTCTTTACCAAATGAATACCATGTTTATTTTAGAGAACTTAGTAATACAGAGAAGCAACAAGGAGAGTCAAGACTCACCCATACCACACTATTTACTGCCGTCCACAGTTTCATAGACATCCTTTTTTATGCATGATACATGTATGCATAAATGTGTGAGTTTTGTGTATGCGCAAACCACACACCTCACAAACCCACATATTAAGTAAGTTCTATTTTTTAACTCAATAATGTATCTTGAGTCTCTTACCAGCACATAATTATTTTAAATTATCATTTAAATGATTACACAACAATGATTTGTTTAGATATATCATAGTTAAAGCAAGCCCCTATTATTAAATTTAGTTTGTTTTCTATTGTAAACACAATGCTACAAGGGATATCATTGTAGCTGAATATTTATCCACATCGCTAATTATTTCCTTAAAATGATCTCTGGATTTGTCTTCTCCAGTTTAATAGTTTTACAGAGAGAGGAGAGAGAATACATTTGTTTTAATCTGTAGTTGAGTATACAAAGGCCATATATATCACTAATGAATGGGGTGGCTTGGATTCTAACCTCCAATCCGTGTGACTTAAAAGTACCTATTCTTTCCACCATACTATGTGGCATCCTGTCCCATCATATTGGTCAAAAAACTGCAAATAATTTGTACGCACAGAATGCACAAGGGAACTTTTCAAAGGAGAGCTAGGAGCATTTGTCCTAGGGAAACTTTGATCGTGTGGTCATCAGATTTTGGAACCATCCTTGCATTTAAATTTTTAATTTCAAAATGCTAGAGGGAGCTTGACACGCGGTCTCTAAGTTCCAGAGGTCTAACCAAGTATATTGGCCTTTCTAATGGGCTCGGCAATTTTAAGGAGAAGAAAAAGGCATCTATTGATTCGGCTCAGCTGTCTCAATTTGGGAGCTGTCCCAGTAATCTCATTACTGTAGTATGTATGCTTTTATTCCCTCAGCAACGGAATTAAGTCTATATATAGAGCCAGCAGCTGCATTCTCATCAAGACCTCACGGTATCAGATGCACTCAGGAGCTCTCAGCTACCCACTTTCATTAACACGAGACACTGGCGACAAATAACTTTTTCTTGACCCACAGGATATTTTCAGTCTGTAGATTTCTTTTTTTCTCCTTTATATATCTTTGTCTAAACTGAAACAAAATTTTTATCATTTCCAGATTCAGGCCTTATATGCTTAGATCTTGGCAGAGATTTTAATGTATTCAAGCAAACCTGTCTTTTTGTCTGACTCATGAAATCACCAGATTGGCCCTCAGATGATTTTATGAATCTAATACAAAGAAAACTGTAATTACTAAAATATATATATATAGAGAGAGAGAGGGGTATATCTTCATTGATGTCATTTTAATCACAGAAATTAATTTTAAGTAAGTATAAAAATATTTTTGCTCACCCAGAATCTCTCTTTTTAATGCTATCCCTTTACATGTTTCTCTTTTTTGCAAGGAAAACTGTGCTTCTGCATGGAAAGTCTGGCTTGCTCGAGTCTCCAATTCACCCTCACTTGCCATATGCAATGTATAAATTTATAATGTGTTAAGCTTCGAGAACAGCTGACGACAAATTTCAGCTTTCTGAACTAAGCTTAATTCCACCTAGACCCTCTGTCCCCTTCTATCAGTCCTGTGTGTTGTGAAATGCTCGTATGACGAATCAAATATCTTCTGCTGCAAAGATTTTAAGGGCTCTTAGGGAAAACGAAAACCCGTATTAATAAGAACTCGAGAAGTGCTAATGAATTGTGTTTATCTCAATGCCACTTCTTTTTCTGTCTTATCCTTGAAAGGTCAGGGGCTTTCAGAGCAGACGTGTCCCCCATGGCCAAATTCTATGACATTCAAGTGAAATGTTGGCTTATAAAGTATCTCCTTAAACAGTAACATTAGTCCTTGCACGATTATCTTTTGCTTTCTAGTATCCAAAGCAGAAGCTGTGTTCAATTTATTTCCATTTGCTTGAGGTAAAATAAAAAATATTGAATCTCTTGCTACTAAAAATGAGGCAATTTAAAAAGGAGAAGAGATTATCTGATTCAACTTCATTGTATTAAAAAAAAGAGAGAGAAGTTAGTGCCATACAACCAGATCATAACAGAGCTGGGGCTAAAAAAGTCAAGGTTTCCTAGGTGCCTTCCAGAATAACACACAAGGATACCTTTGCTCTTTCTTAAATGCTAAAGTATAGATAAAAAAAAAAAAAACCTATTTGCCTATTTAAATTAATCTTTCATTGAACATTTTGAATTATATCATCCACTGTCTTCGAATTGTCCGAGTCAGCAGGTGGAAGGGGGAGGAGAGGATGGGTATATTTACACCTAGTGGGTTTGGTGTGCACTGTCTGGGGGATGGACACGCTTGTAGCTCTGACTCTGGTGGGGCAAAGGCAATATATGTAACCTAAATGTTTGTACCCAGTAATATTCTGAAATCAATAACATAAAATTTTGAATTAGATTAAATTAAAATTTTTAATTTAAATTGTCTTTAAAAGAAAAGCAGACTGAGATCCCAGTGTAGTGCAACAAAAACAACAACAAAAATATATATATATATATATATATATAGCCTATTGGATTGAAAATCTCTTGCTTCCAACTCTATGACATTCTAGAAAAGGCAAAAACTATAGAGATAGTAAAAACCAACTATATGACATTCTAGAAAAGAATAGAGATAGTAAACAGCTGCAAGGTGGTCAGGGGTTGGAGAGGGAGGGATGAAGAGGCAGAGCACAGAGGATTTTTAGGGCAGTGAAACTACTCTGTGTGATACTGTTGTGGTGAATGCACATCATTATACGTTTGTCCAAACCCACAGAATGTGCAACACCCACAGTGAGCCCTAACGTAAGCTATGGCTTTTGAGAGATAATGATGTGTTAGTGTAGGTTCATCAGTTGTTGCAAATGTACAACTCTGGTGGGAGATGTAGACAATGGGGGAGGCTGTGTGTGTGGAGGGGAAGGAGGTAGATGAGGAGCTCTCTGTACCTTCTGCTCAATTTTGCTATGAACATAAAACTACTCTTTAAAAAGTCTTTTAAAAAAAACTCTTAACTAATATGCCAAATCAAATTTTAAACAAGGGTACCTATTAATCCAAATAAAAATGAGAGGAATTAACCTGAGAAGGGCTGGCTAATGAAGTAAATAATGACGTTAAAAGCAAAGATTCGAGATGATTGTAAGCAATAGACCATCATGGATTTGAGAGTTTGAAACAGTGGTCGAGATGGTGAACAGTTCACCAAGATACCTAAAGAAAATTTCCAAAACAGGGAGATTAAGAGGACTTCCTGATATGATGGCATCTAGAATACAAACATCTCAGCCACCCTACTTTTTAAAAAATATGCTGAAATGACCAGAGGAATATGAAATATTGGGAGAAAATACGTATCAGCATTGGAAGGTCAAACATGATGCTGTCCATGAGACAGAGCAGGGTTCCTCTCAGAGGCCTGCTGAGCCCCCCAAACATGGAAATAAAGGAAAACCTGGGGTCCCTCTGGAGGAGTGTTAGTAATGTGGGCTGGAAATCCACAAAGATGCTGTCTCATTTTGTCTTAACAATCTCTCTGTAAAACAGGAATTTTACTTCTCCATTTTACAGGGGAGGAAACTGAGACTCAGAGAGCCTTGATAAGTTGCAGAGGGTCGTTCAGCTGTCAAATGACAGAGTCATTCTTCCCAAGGTGTCCTGATGCTATTAATGTCAGAAACCCAGGATTTCCCAGCCAGTTAAAAAATAAAGATGTTTAGAGCATCTATGATGCCTGCTGCTCCGTGCCAAAGTCTAGAAAACCTGTTTCCTACCTGTAAATTTTCTAATTACAGGCTTTATTGTACAGTGATTTTATACCTTATCAACTCTACTTAGGTTGTTTATTTTTTTTTTCTGTCTTTAGCAATTTTCACCGATTCACACAAATGAATGAAATTCAGGAGTCATGAATCTTGCCACTGCTTCCTTTCTCCAGTGAGCCTCTCGTTTTTAAACCTTGCTGATACTCTCTGCAAATAATGCCTTTACAGACATATATTCTCCGACAGCTGTGAAACAGGATTTTATAGATCTCTTCAGCTTTACAAAAGAAAATCTCACAGCTGGCAGACTCACTGCTGTTACTCAAAAGACATTTGCTTTTTGGTAGGTTTCTGTTTCCTGTTATAAAATAATTTCTTGCCTGCTCTTTAGTGAAGGTTTAGGCAGCTCCCTGATTCATATCCATTTTCATGTGACATATCTTTATTCAACATGTCTATGATGTGTGAGTTCATAACTATTTTTATGTGACTGACCTTCACTTAACATGTCTATGATGTATCAGTGACTAGTCAACACACTAGAGCTATGTTAGTATATATATCTCTATGTATAACTAAACAGACAAAACTCCCTGCCTTCAGAGAGCTTACATTCTCATGGGGGAAACTCAGTAAATTATATGGTAGAGTAGAAAGTGATAGGTACTAGGAAGGAAAAAAAAAAAAAAAAGCAAGAAAATGTCAACCAAAGCGTTAGTTTCGTCTGTGTGGATGTTCCCTGGTCCCCAGCATCAAGGATGAGCACTGGTACCAAGTGGAGCCAATGACCGAGTGATCACAGACACTGAGCAATTTCATACAGTTTATCACATAAAAGAAAGAATGAAAGTAAAGAAGGAAGCTACGCAAAGTGAAAATACATTCCAGAGAGAGTAGAACGGGTCAGTCTTCACAAATGGAGAAAGACACCAAAGGCTGTTTGGTGTCCCACTAGTTTGTCCCGCCTTTGTTCTGGCAGGACTGGTTGTCATTTACCGCCTTTTGGGGTGATTGACAGGTTGTGGTTATAGATCAGGTTACATAACAGGTTGCTTATGTAACAGTTTCCCTTTCTGCACATGAGTCTTCCCCAGAATCCTTCATGAAGCTCCACCCATGCTATGCTAATTAGATGGTAATGAGCTCTAGGTCAGTTAAAGGTTACTAGGAACTTTTTACGATATATATTCCCAAGGGAACAGTTTCTAGCCGCCATTTGGTTCCTAGCTACAATTCGGATCCTGCTCTCCGCCCTTAGCCATTTCCTTGCCACCTGTTTATCCTCCACCAACCCTAACAGGGCTTGAAAGTTTTAGTAGGGTAGCCAGGAAATAACTGACTTGGGTGAGTTAAATGCCTGGAAGAAGGGAGGGCTTTGATATTTGAAACAGATTTGAGTTGATATAGTTACATTTCATCACCCAACAGATTAATGGCACCCAGCAGCCAATGGTTGAAAATCTGGAACACTGTGAACTTAACCGTCCCAACAGGGATCAACCTACAACCTTAGCCTTACCTGTTCTTGGTGTTAATGGAGCTCACCTGCCAGTAATTACCAAGAGACTGGTTCCGTCATAGCCTCATCAGTATGTGAAGCCTATTTTATCTGTGACTTAGATAGGGCCAATGAGCACATATTTTATAAAGCAGAAAATTTATTTTAGTATTTTCTATGTAATTGTTTATCAACTGCCCCTATCAACTTGGCACCTTGCCAAGACTAGTAAGGACAGACCAAGCAACTCTATGCTGTTGTTCCTTGCAGAAAGACACTATCTCCAGCTCAGTGAAGCACTGTTTCTATAATCAATCACAAACACAGAAAATGTCACCTTGTGGTATCAAAGTTTTCCTTGAGATGACATTAAACAAGATTTTATTTTTTACATGTTTTAGCTGCTAATACTGAAATAGAGATGACTGGGATGTTCATTGTAGACTTTTTTTTTTCCTAAGGCATTTAAAAGCATAGAGCTTTTAAAAAAATTATTCAATTTTCCAAATTGCATCCTGCATTTATAAAATCCCTCCAGGATATGAAGATTGAGTTTTAGACCTCCCATTACAGTACTTAAAACCTAAAACAAATAAATGAAGACAGCACATAAGAATTTCCTATGTCACTGTAATTTACAAAGATAGATGCTGCACTTTTTTCCCTGAATGTCTACAGAATGGGAATTATTAATACATTGGAAATTCTCCATCTTCAATTCCCCAACCATGGACTTGGGAACATAGTGACAAAGTTCATCTTTTTTATAACATCTTAAGGTACCTTGCCCCTATTTGGATGGCCTGGAGCAACCAGAAAATTAACTCTTTGTGTTTCCATGTTACACAGCTCCCTTTCTCCTCCATGTCCCCCTGCTTGAGAACTATCTTTACCCAGGTCTCGGAAATAATTTTTGTTTTGGTTTTTATGGAAAAAAGGATATTGAGAATAGCACCCACCCTTGCCTAAGAAGTTAATATAAAATTCAGTATTCCTCCAACCACTGATAAGAACAGATACTATACTTGATCTTAGACAAAAGGCCAAGAAGTGATAATTAGTGATGGGAGCTTATGAAACATCAAAGGTCATTTGTTTTATGAAAAGAAGAATAACAGTAAACAGTAGTACAATTTAGTGGATGTGTGTATACTCACATACTATTATAATTTCTAAAATTTCATGTGATGAAAGGCCTTGCTCGAAGGAACATTATTCCTGTGGACACCAATATTTGGAAGTATTTGAAATGCCATCATGAATCACTGAGGTCAGCAAGACAGAGAGAAGGAACTCACATGGAGAAACAAGATGAGAGATAAAAGGATCAAATTTTATTTGCACATTTGAGGCCACTTGTGAGATATGGCAAGAACACAGTTGAAACCTAGAGAAGAAGGCCAATGTCTTAATAAAGATTGAGCTATGCACATGTCACTCCTAGTAACCCAGTGACACAGTTACCTTGGCAATTTAATGATATTACAATTAAACACATAGATATGTAGATGGATTGATAGATATAAAAATGCTTGTATATAATGAAGTTAAAACAGTACTCTATGATGAAGTACCATAATATTTGGTATTGCCCTCTTAGGTCATAGACTATGGATAACTTTGGTGGAGAATAAAGCTTATTTTCTGGTGCGGAGAATTTTGTAAAATTGTTATGGCTACTGTTGATGGCATGCTTTTCCTTTCATCTTGCTATCTCCAAGGAGGAATAGTAAAATGGTAAAAATACTATTACTATCAGCTAATATATAGAGAGAGCCTGCTGGTAGATACCATCATTTGCATTATTTCATTTATCCTCACAACACCCTTGTGAGGTTGGAATTATTATTCCTTTCCTCCACCTTATGAATGAGGAAACAGCTTGATAAATAATTCACTCCAAGAAAGTGTTAGAGCTTCCAATTTGAACTAAAGTCTAACTACTAAGCCTTATGCTTCTTTTCAGCAGCACATACTGACCATTTTTTACTCATTTGACTGGCATTTATTAAATTAGGTGTTGTAGAGAGAGTGATACAGTCACAGTTAATTGTATGGGCTTTAGAGTCAGACAGTAATTCTAGCTTTGTCATTTAGAAGCTTTTTGGCCTCAGGGAAGTTATTTATCTTCTCTAAGCATTAACTGCCTCATCTATGAAATGAGAATTAAAACATAGTGCCTATTTCAGAGGACTAGTTTGATAATTAAAGAAGATACTGCATACTAAATACTCAGCCCAGCGCCTAAGTCATAGTAAACATTCATTAAATGGTAGCTGTTCTAATTGTGATAAATATACCATGTCCTCTGCCCTCAAGAACCATTGGTTTAAGGAGGCAAGATTAGATATGTGACAAGTGACTGTAATACATAATTGACAATGACATTGTGAGA
>CM052451.1:16692005-16854173 GCA_028533085.1 Varecia variegata
GTTTGATAATTAAAGAAGATACTGCATACTAAATACTCAGCCCAGCGCCTAAGTCATAGTAAACATTCATTAAATGGTAGCTGTTCTAATTGTGATAAATATACCATGTCCTCTGCCCTCAAGAACCATTGGTTTAAGGAGGCAAGATTAGATATGTGACAAGTGACTGTAATACATAATTGACAATGACATTGTGAGAGTTGAAAGGAAAAAGTGATAAATTCAGTCTAGTGAGATCATGGGCGTCATTGTGGAGGGGAAGAAATAGGCTTATGTAGACTCAGTGCCGGGTTTCCCAAGGAGAGGCATGAGCAAAACTGAAGGCAAGAATGTACAAAGCTTGGCTGATAAACAAAGAGAACTGAGGCCGACCCAAGCATGTGCTCTATATAGAAGCTCAGTGGAAAACAAGACTAGGAAATATATTGAAGTCTCAAATGCACCGTTAAGGAATCTGTTCTTTAATTAGAGGATAATATAGAACTTCTAAAGATTGTTAAGGGAAAAGTTACAGCCATGTGCTTGAACTCTTAAGTAAGGTGTAGATGTAAAATGTAGCAACAATTAAAGGAAAAAAAATACAATAATCAGGTCAGCCAATTAAGGAGACCGCATGGAAGTCAAAGTGAGCAGTGGGAGGGTAATGCAGAGAGAGAGGGTGGGAGACACAGGAAATGGACAGGAGTTGGAAAACTGGACACAGTGGACAAGGAGAGGAAATGACTTTTTAAAAAAAGACTCTGAAATTTCAACAAGTCTGAGTTGAGACGACAGACTTCAGGTTTATTAAGCATCTTTTCCTTATTTATTTTCAGATCATTATTCCTAACCCATTCTTTGCTGAACACTTTCCAGACTAGGCACTGTGCTGTGTTTCTCAGTTTGAAGGAAAAATAACAAAGCTTGCACAGCATGCCAGGGGGTGTACACATGTCAACAAATCAAGACAATATGTTGCATTCAGGGTGTAGAATAGAAACATACAAAAATCATTATGTGTATCCATCAGGATCTCACTGTAACCATTTCCAGTGTTTATAACAGAGAAAATGTAATAAATAAAAATAAAAATAGAATGATAAGATGTAACATAAGTAGTTGGCTCCTCAGAAGATGAGGAGCTGTGAAGTGGAAGGTTGGACAGTGAGGTAACCCAGGTTACCCACTGCAGACAGCCTCCACCCCCCCAAGATGAGAGAAACAAAGAGGGGAGGTGGTTGTAGTGGGTTCAATGGTGGCCCCTAAAATAAATGTCCATATCCTAGTACTTTTCCCCAGTGACTATCACCTTATTTGGGAAAAGGGTCTTTGCTGGCATAATTAAACAGTAATTAAGGATTTTGAGATGAGATCATCCTAGATTACTCAAGTGGATCCTAGATCCAATGATAATTGTCCCTATAAGAGACAAAAGAGAAGGCACAAAGAAGAAGGGAAAGCCATGTGAAGATGGAAGCAGAGGCTGGAGTGATGCTGCCATAAGCCTAGGAAGGCCTGGGGCAGCCAGCACCTGGAAGAGGCAGAGAGGATTGTCCCCCAGAGCTGTCAGAGGGAGTGCAGCCCCGCTGGCACCCTGGTTCCATACTTCTGGCCTCCATAACTGGGAAGGAATCAATTTCTGTTGTTTTAAGTCACGAAGGTTGCAGTAAAAAAAAATCTGTTACAGCAGCCCTTGGAAACTAGCACAGTGGTGTTACCAGAGCTGGAGTTTCCCGCATGGAGCTGGAACCAGGGCAAGCATGTCCAGTGGGAGCGGAAATCTCAGAGGGGTCAGAGCCACTGCTAGAAAACCCACTCAATGCAAGGAGGGAGGGCAGGACACTGCCTTTTTCTCTCCCACCCCCATTTCCTGCCAGGGCTGTAGGTCAGCTGACAGGGAAGCGTGGAGAAGTCAGTTCCCACCACACACAGCAAACCAGGAAGGACGAAGAATATGTCTGAGGGCCACGTGCTCAGGGGTGGCATATTATGGGAGCACCCTGGATAATTAAAGCTTGGTATATCAGGGGATTTTCACAGAGAAGGTAACTTTTAAGAGTAAGCTAGCTGGGTGAGTAGAAATTCATCAAGCAATGGAGGAAAGACATTCAACGGTTGGGAAAAGCGTGTGCAAAGTCAAGTTCAGAGCCTTGTGTCATCTTCCTTTCTTCCACCTTTGTGCTTCTGGTTTCCCATCTGGAAAACAAACTGGACAGGGTCTAATCGCTAGGAGCAGCTGCTCAGTCTCCTTCCAGGTAGCAGGCCAGGTGATTGGCTCAGGGTCTGATCTGAAGATTTAGCCATCTTACCTGCAGAATAAAGAGGGAGCAGAAAATGCCACCGGGTACCTCTGGCTTAGGTTGTACTCTCCAAATCAGTGTTACAGGCAGGGCTGTGTTAAGGGTGTGTCAACACTGGGTTAGCTAATTGCCAATCCATAATAAAGCCGCATTATGCTTCCAATTTCTCACCTTGCGTGTAGAAATAATGTACAGCTTATATATAAGGAACTCCAACAGAGGTGAAGCAAGGAGTAAGAATTTCAATCCTCACCTCTGTTCCCCAAAATAGATGTTACTTTTTAGTTCATTTGGTACATTCATATGTAAAATGCCCGTTACACAGTTGAAGCATGTTTCTGAAATCCAGAGGAAATATTGGGCCATGAGATAGAAGTCTGGAAGTCATCAGATAGTAATTTAAAACATGGGATTGGATGAGATCATCTAGGCAGATGGTAGATGAGGACAGGGGACCCTCCAGTGAGAGGCACATTGTCATTGCTCTTAGGACACTCTGCTGCCGTTCACTACTCATCAGTCACCTGCAGCTATGTGGACTGTTTCACTTTACCTTAGACCTGAGCCAAAGTTACCAACAGAAGCTTAAATTTAAAACCTGAGAGAACCGTTTACTGCAATACCTATTCTACAAAGTATTGGAATGGATCAGTTAGAAAATGACATGGCAAATCCTTCACAGCCAGGAAACTTCTTTCAATCCACCAATTCTACCTGAATTTCAACCATAGAGATGAAGGGAAAGGGTGCTGTTATTTCATTTGAATTATACTTCCTACAAATATAACTCAATCTTTAAAGGCTCTGGGTTTTTTTTATTTCTTGCATATTTTATCCTTCAAATCCTTGCTCAAACAAAAATACAGTGATATTTTCTTAATTTAGCTCCCTTCTTAAGTGACCTTGAACGGCTCGAGAAGATCTCACAGTAAAGTTTCTTTTCTTGGGGTGTTGGTAAAAGGAAGAAAATGCTGGCTTGTCAACTAAACAGCGTTGGGTGGTCACAAATGAACACAGCCCTTCTCAAAGGACAAGGCTGTGTCCAGGCAGAGGCTGTGTGCAGGGCTGCAGCATCGCACACCAACGAGTGACGCACTGCAGATAAAATGCAAATCAGCCTGTCTTCTGGGCAGCAAGCCTGTTCAAGGAAGAGACCCGGCTCCTTCCTGGAAGCTCACCACCCTCCTTGTCCACACTCCCCAAATGCCTGCCATTTTTTTCAAAAGCACATCAAATAAAGAATTGGTCTCAGTGATGGAGTACTGTCCGAGAGGGAGGACTCTGACCTTTCAAAGCAGTTATAAAATTCCATTTTCCATGTGAAGCGAATGAAGAAAAATCTAATTCTTCAACCTTATTTGCCTTCTTAGAATTCCGCTGCAGGTTCCTCCTGGCAGTGTGAACACAGCCCTCCCTGACTCAGTATCAAAGCCCCCCACAGACCACCTTGTTTGCCACCTTACTGGCTCTATCGAATGCAGTGTGGTCGGGGATCAGCCCTGGTTGTAAGAATTGACTGACCAGAGCAGCAGAGGAGATTGTGTAGACTCGCAAGGTGACTGCCGGATCTCTCTCTTGGTAAAATTCATATCACTGGAATCATTTATATCCTGTGCACACTCAATCCTCATTCTGGACCTTAATATCATGTATTCCCCGAGCCCAGGAGCCCAGGCCCTGACTGTTGGGACAATCTTACATGCCCAGCATGTGCAGCTTCCTAACCCATTCTCGTGGTCTCCACCCTACACCCCGTAGCCACATCCATCTCTTCCCCTAAGTTATTCCCCATCTGAGCGCTGCACTTTCTTTTTTCCTGGACACCTCACCGTCAAACTGAGCTACCCCAAACTCACATCCATCCTGAAATGCTTATACTTCGGGAACTGGAGGCAGACACAGCTAATCTCCCAGGTGATCAGACCCCTACAATAAGAACAGCAACTATGCAAAATGATCATTAGTGATGATGAAATGGAAATAGCGTAAGTTTAAGAGTGAGGCTCCTTTGATATTTTGGGACTGGCTGAAAATAAGGATATTCTCTCTTTATTGTCTGGGGATAGTTTGGTTCTCTCTGCTGACAAGAGAGAGAAAAATTGCAGAGTCCCGAGAGACAGACTAGCTAAAATGTTTCCCTGTCCTTTTATTCCTTCGTAAATGTAATGTCAAACATGATCCAAATCATTTCCAGCTCTTCTCCCACTTTCTACGTGAAGTAAAGATCCAGACATTTCCCCAGTGGCCCAAGCCCCGTCACCGTGAGCTCGGCTTGCTGTGTGAGGGGCAGACAGCAGGGAAGCCACCGTGGCTGCACAGCTGTGCCAGCCTGCCCTGGCCTCCATTCCACGGGGGCAAGAGGGCAGAAGGTAGGAGTCAAAGATTCTGATCCCTCCCGTTATTATCTCATCCAAGAATTATGTCTTCTCAGTACAGTATTTCTTTATAAACCTTTTTTATTGTGAAATGTAAGATACAATCTGTACACAAAAAAATGCATAAAATATAAATGCACATTTTAATAAATTATTGTAAAATAAACATTCCTAAAACCACCTCCAAGGACAAACAGAGAACATTGCTTACACCCTGAAAGCACTCAACACAGTTCTTCATCAAAACTCTCGCCTGTATCCTGGAGTGACCCTGGCCTGACTTTGATGGGTAAACATCGCCTTGTTTTCCATAATAGTTTTAATATTTATGGGTAAATCTCTAAATATAGTTTAGTGCTGCCTATTTTTTACTTTTATGTAAACAGAATTATACAGTCTATATTTTTGGTCTGGCTTCTTTTGCTCATTATTATATTTTTGGGATTCTTCCATGTGTTTGTGCAATGAGTGTTGAGCAGACAGTCATGTGTTTTCATTAGTGTATAGTACTTCCTTCTATAAAATCTTAAAACATACACATTCCTGTTGATAAACAGTTGTTGTTGTTATTTTCCAATTTGGGTCATTATGAATAACACTGCTGAGAATATTCTTATACATATCTCAGTTTACCCTAAACATCATTGATAGACACACACAAAAAGGAGTAATTCTAAATTCAAAGCTAAAAGTGACTTTGAAAAGGGAATGTTCAGATCTCGTATGTTCTTTTCTCTTGTTGCAAATGTATAGAAGATTCTAAAGGGGTATGTGCAGGTCCTTATTGTATCACTAGTCTGTTTGTCTCATCTGTCTTCTATGAGCTGGAAAAGATCTTTTCATGACAGCGTCAGAGAAATTTGGGGTCCGAAAAGCCTTTTTCCTCACTCACGGGTCCTAGAACTGTTGTGCCACCGCTCGCCAGCAATAAGATCTTGGGAAAGCGACTTGACCTCACTCAGCTTCCTTTTCCTTTCATGCCAAGTTCAAAAGGGAATATATTATTGTTAGTAAGCATAAAGTGTATAATAATATGCACAAGGCATTTAGCCATCCATGTAGTTAACTATCTGATTTAAGTACCTCAATAACTTTGTGAAATAGGTATCCACACTTTCTGCCTTACTATTTCTATCTCCCAGAGTTGTTTTGGAGACTGAATAAAATAATACATGCAAAGGGCTTAGCAAAGAGCAGAAACCCAATACCTGTTCATTAAAATTGATCTTGCCTCCTCATAGTCTGTGCATGATTTTTTTTTAACATTTCCAGATACGAAGTGCATCTTATGCATATCTGGTCAAATCGGTACACCTGACTTTGTCATATTTATTTATGTCTGATCCCTTTCTTTTGATCCATTTCAGTTTAAGTGTGGGAACAAGATGACAATAGGAAGTACAATTAATATAGAATCTAAGCAGAGTTACTACTCAGACTTAGTATCTTTCTTTTTTTTTTTTTTTTTGAAACAGAGTCTCACTGTGTTGCCCGGGCTAGAGTGAGTGCTGTGGCATCAGCCTAGTTCACAGCAACCTCAAACTCCTGGGCTCAAGCGATCCTTCTGCCTCAGCCTCCCGAGTAGCTGGGACTACAGGCATGCGCCACCATGCGCGGCTAATTTTTTCTATATATATTTTTAGTTGTTCAGCTAATTTCTTTCTATTTTTTAGTAGAGACGGGGTGTCGCTCTTGCTCAGGCTGGTCTCCAACTCCTGACCTTGATCGATCCACCTGCCTCAGCCTCCCAGAGTGCTAGGATTACAGGCGTGAGCCACCGCGCCTGGCCAGTATCTTTCTTTAAAATGCCTTCAGTCCCTTGTTTAAAACACAGTGAAACACTGAAATCCAGATTTTTAAAGTGGCTCTTATTTTAAATGAACTCCACGTCCCTGTACTGCTCAGAGCTTAACGCTGCCTCGGATCTTCATTTAGGTTACTAAGAAAAATAAAGAGAAAGATGTTAGGATTTTTGTGGCTACCTTTGATATCTATTCTTTCTTCCCATTTCAGGTTTGGGGTTTCAGCACGGTATTTTTTTTACTTTGACAAGAAAGTAAGGAGGATGCTGCAACCCCAGTTTACAAGGCCGGACTTGCTACAGGATGGAAGAGATGGTGCTCAGTCGCTTTGATTCCTCCCCTTCGAACAGCAGGGGGCTGTCACAGAAGAGAATGAGAGAAAGAATTGGAGAGCAGCTTTTGTCCCCAGCTGCTCCTTCTCTGCATTGATCTTTTGTTGGCCCAGGAGGTAATGCATCTTGCTAACAAAAGGAAGCCTCCTTGGGTATGGCTGGTGACTCAGTCAGAGGAAAAAGAAGTGTGTGAGGGAAATATTTACTGAGTGCAAACTGTGTGTAAAACCACATTGTGTAAAGTAGAAGACCAGCAAGCCCGGTCCAATTGTCAAGGCATGGAGCTATTGTGTGGATTTCATCTCTTCTACCCAGTATTGTAGAGAATGTGTAACCGTTGTTTCAAAAAAGAAGATTAAGAACATCTATCCTCTAGTCACCTATCCTGCCTCTGGTGCTACAGTTTCTTAAATATGATTTTCTTTGCTTATTTTTTTTTTCAGTGCAAATTTGGTGCCTTGAAGCCAATCCCGTGGGCAGTTGCGTCAGAATCTTCAGCTCATGCCTGTCTGAAAGACTGATTCATGAAGGTTCTTCAACATCATGTGACAGGAGGTGAGAGCCTGCAGTAGAGACAGGAGCAGGAGGGGCAGAGGGGATGGTGTTCCAGAAGCTTAGGGAAAAAAGCAAGTCAGCAGAATCAAACACTGAGTTACAGCCATTTGCACCTGGCTATGTACCAAGCCAGTCCTCGATTCATCAATACAACTCCATTTCCCAACCCTGGAATTAGATGCAATACAGTATAATCCCTGGCAAAGGACTTGTCTGGGGTTGAGTGAATGGTATGGTTTATGTTACCTGTTTTATTTCCTTCTGGCTGCATTGTGATTAAGTTATCCATAGTATAACTTAAAATTGGCTAGAGAATTTTACTAAATTTTCAAAAATTCTTTCAGAAAATTGTATCTGAGCTTTAAGAGGAAGTTAACTGTGATACTGTCGAAATTTATTTTCTAAATTGAAGTTTCAAAAATAGTATTCATCACAGAAAGCTGCCTTCACTTTATCACTACACAGTGCATCTTTTTTTTAAATTCTCTATAGACTCAGGAAGCAAAATGTACCTACTTCAAGGGGGAAAGACAATACCCAGGAGAAAATTACCACGGGAACATAGCTGGGCAATTTTTGGGAAACTAAGTCTTCGATGTTGTCAGACACCAAGCAATTTCAGCACTGAGGCAATGAGTCCAAAAGCCAAAATATATCATTGTCTTCTAAGAACCAAGACTTTCATGAGTTATAACCTATGTGAGGGTGAAAAACAACGTCCTTAATAACAGCTGCAATTGCTTAAATACTTATTATTTGCCAAACAATGTACCAGAGGATTTATATGCCCCTCTACAGGTTTTCAGGATACAGAGGATTTAACAGGCCCCTCTACAGGTTTTCAGGATACATATTATTACACCCATTTTACAGATGAGCAAAGTGAGGGCCAGAGATGTTAAATAACTTACCTGAGATCACACAAAGGATAAGTGACAAAAATGGCATTGAAATCAAATTCTGCCTCAGCTCAAATGCTATTGCATTTATGCTAATTATGCTACATACACTTCTCTTTCTCTGGAGAAGAACTCACCCATTCATTCCTTCATTCAGAAGTTACTGAATGTGCAATGCATATCAGACATGGTTCTAGATGCTAGGATTATAACCATGAATAAAACAAAGTCCCCACTCACATGGCGCTCACATCCTAGGAATCATCATCCTACAAAGAAATGTAAAGTAGGGTAGGGAACAGGACTGATGGACTCTAAATAAGGTGGTCAGGATTATATGTCCCTAAAGACATATCATTGAGCTGGTACCTGGACAAGGAGGGAGATGAACAGGTGTGTATGTGAGAGAAGAGCTTAAATCTTTTTCACATCAAAGGACTTTATCAATAAAGTGAAAATACAACATACAGACTGGGAGAAAATATTTGCAAATCATATAGCTGATAAGGGCCTAGTGTCCATAACATATAAAGAATTCTTACAACTTCACAAGAAAAAGACAAACAACTGAGTTTTAAAAATGGACAAAGGACTCGAATAGACATTTCTCCAAATAGCCAACAAGCACATGAACAGATGATCAACATAATTACTCACGAGGGAAATACAAATCAAAACCACAATAAGGTACCACTTCACATCCATTAGGATGGCTATAATAAAATAAATGGAAAATAACAAGTGTTGGCCAGGATGTGGAGATAGTGAAGCCCTCGTATGTTGCTGACGAGAACGCAAAATGGTTCATCAACCGTGGAAAACATTTCAGTGGTTCCTGAAAATATTGAGCATAGAATTACCATCCAACCCCCAAATTCTACTCCTAGAAATATACCCCAAATAACTAAAAATAAGTACATGTATACCTATATTCATAGCAGCACTATTCAGAGTAGCCAAAAGGTGAAAACAGCCGAGATGTTCATGACCCACTAATGGACAAATTGTGGCATTTACTTGCAATGGAATGTTACTCATAAAAAGGAATGAAGTATTGATACCTGCTACAATATGGATAACCCCCAAAACACTATGCTAAGTGAAAGAAGCCAAACATATAATAAATAAATGATTCCTTTTATATTAAATATCAGTAATAGATAAATGCATAGAGACAAAAATGCAGATTGGCACTTGTCAGGCACTGAGAAGGGGAGGGGAGAAACTGATTAATGGGTAAAAAGGAGGAAATGTTTTAGAATTAGAAGTGATGGTTGCATTACGAATGTACTATTATAAATGGCACTGAATTGTCCACTTTAAAATGGAGAATTTTATGTTGAGTTTCACCTGTATGTATTATTAGAATATACGTGTTTTTAAATCTAGGAGCAGTCAGACTCCAGAGCTCACACTCTTAACCCTAACGCTGTGTTGACCTTGGCTGGCATGTTGTAGGTTTGGCTTTTCAAGAGCAGGTCTTAGCTCGCTGTTGGCTCCTCCGAGCTGTCCCCAGTACCTGGTTGCTGGCTTCCTAATCCAGGCAGGAAGGCTTCTGATGTGCATGGAATATTTTAAATATTAAAAGACCAATGAACTAAGATATTCAACTAAAGCGAATTAGCGTCGATGGGTGGAAGTGAAATACCTCTCTCATAACGGAAGCTTAGAGCTTCAAACTTAAAAAGATTGAGAACTGACAAACCATTAAATCCACTCAGTAAACACTCACCACCCTGCCGTTAACTTTTATTTGGTCCTCGTTTCCCACCAATTCCTCTCCCCTTTCTGCTGTAAAACCGTGATGCTTTAGAGTTTGTGGCTGCCTTTTCAAACCAGAGTGAAAGAAACAGTCTGTAGAAACTACTTTGTTGACTAGTTTGAAAGTGCAACCTAGTTCACTTGTCTCCAACACCATACCTGCACCAAAGAGGGTTGATGATATGTCAAACAGGTTAAAAAATATTGTCTCTTTCTCATCAGAATCTTGGCAAAGATAAAGGTTAAAGAAGACAGAGCGATGTGAAAGATCTTTGTAAAACTAAAAGTTATCTGCCAGAAAAGAGTTAAATAACATAGTAATTTTTGTAAAGCCTGACTCTGAAACTCACCCAGCACTTTCAAAATTCTCAGAGTAGATGTTTATATTTTTTCCTGCTTGGAAATCTCCATTTCAGACTCTTCAGCTATAGCTAAGCCATTTCCTTCGCTGTCACAAGCATGCTAGGGAGTCTTGGAAATGGCCCTGCTACCGAGTAGAAATTATTTCTAGATATCTCTCTAGTGCTGTCTACACCACCACCTCACCCCAGGCTCCTACAAGCACCTACCACCACCACCCCGACACACACAATCTCCTTCTAGTCTTCCCTCCTCATTGTAGAAGCCATCCCTTTAGGAGAAAAAAATGACTTGACAAAAAAATAGCAAAAAAGAGAATATTTCCCTAAAAGCCCATCCCACCAGCCTCCCTCACTTCCTTAAGATTCTACCCATGTGTTAAGAGCCGTACTTACCCCTCCAGCTTCCGTGAAGCCTTTCTTGATGGCTCCGACCTGTATTAACCTCTCCCTTCCTTGAACCCTGGCAGTAGTTACAGTCTACATTCCACATCTCCACTGACAGTAAAACTTCCACACCCACTTTCTTCTGTGCACTACTCTTCCTGAGTGATTCTTCGTCTGCAAAATCTTTGCCTGTAAAATCCCTGCCTTGCAGAATACTGTCAAAATGCAAGATAATAAGGTGCTTTAAAAATAAATAACATAGCATCTGCCACACAAAAAGTGCTAAATAAATAACTCCTTTTCCCTCTCTCTCTTTTGTATCTCCAGCGATTGGCACAGCTCTTGGGAACATAGCAAATGTATCAACGAACAGGATAAATACGTACTGATGGATTCTACCCATCTCGTGTGCCACTCTTTTCCTTCCCTTTGGAATTATGGGATTTTTCAAAGCTAGGGTGGAAGAACCCAGTGCTCTGTAAGCTTGCCATTAATTTCCTCCCCACTCTTGTCCTCCCTAATTACAGCAGGCCTCTTTAGACCCATCTCCAGTCACTAGCTGACTCAAAGGCGTGTTTGTTTGTGGATTTCATTTAAATTTCTACTTTACAGGCTAATTGCTGATGATGTTTTTAAAGTAAACAGTTCAGGAAAGCTGCCAATGTGTGTACTATGAATTCATCACTGGTGAAAGCCCTTATTCTGCCAAGCATGTGCAGAATGTATAAAATATTCAGAATGGAAGGCACTCGTGTAGCAGAAAATATCCCAACAGATCTGCAGCTCGGCATAGAACAGCGGGCGGCAACTCGAGCCCAGAAGAAGTGTATCACGCAAGCCTAGTATTTCTATTTATGGTAAAAGAGGAGAAGGAACTCTTGGCTGTTCTTCGAGTGTGGCCTGAAATCTAGGAAGTCTAAGGAGTCCAGTGAGTGGATGTGAGTATCTTGCTCACTAATATGCAAAAGTATTAAAAACACGCTGCACTTGCTGTGTCTCACACACCTGATAACTCTGTCCTCAGAGGCAAAGAAGTCATTGACTCCATTGCATCTATTAATACACTCTCAGCCACTCATGACAACCAGCCACGCCATAGAGATCGCAAGCTTTGCACACCAGAGGATTCTACTAGTGGGCTCTCTCTCTGTAAGTCCATTCTCTCCAGGAAGGCAGCATTGACCACTGAGACACTGGCTCTTTCATACACCAAGAGCCATTCTAAAGGTTATACATAAGTGAGTGGTAAAGGTGTTGGCAATCCCACTGCATAAAGTCAACCAATATCGTTAATTAAGCCCCTGTTGCATTGTGATTTCTGCAGTTGCTAGAAAGCCTTCCTATCGTCCACAGTGCACTTCCTTCCTGCCTGAAACTCCTGAAAGTCACTCATGAAAGTTTTATGCCTAAAAGTTGTATTCTTTAATTAGACATAAGGATCATGTTCAAATGCACTTGAGATAAGGTGACCTAGTGACTTACATTTACACCAGAAAAAAAAAAAAATCACAAAGCTCCCCCACCCCCACTGTGCAATGGAGAAGCCACAATGAAAGACAACGTGCATTGATTTCCTCACCTATTAATCAAAGACAGCACTCCTTACCTATGCTAGAGCATCGCTCAGAGCTGCAACAGAAAATGTCTGGACAAGGGCAAAGTGGCTTCTAGAAACAACCATTTCTATTCTAAATATTTTGGATTATTTTGACTCTCTAAATTATAAGCGGCACAGGAAAACAAACAAACAGAAGATTTTCTGGTGCAAGGTAAAGATGGAGCCAACACATTTAATTCTCCCTGCCTCTTGAATCCCATTAATATGATAAAAGGAATGTAAAAAGATATCGAAATCTACACCTATGTCTAAAGCCAGGAAAAGAAAAATGCCATTCACATGTGCAAAATTTCAAGGAATATCTGCAAGAAACAGTGCTGGCATGACCAAGGTAAGGGGTCACCTGACCAGTACCTGGATCCCTGCATGAAAGGAAGAGCCCCATTTGTGAGAGAAGCAGGGGGCCTGAGTGGACCCCACTAACTATCAAGGTTGGACCAGGCAGCAATCAGTGCGGATTAAATCATGATCCCACCACTGTCCCTGGAGAGCATCTCAGTGCTGACACCCAGGACAATGTGCTGTGCTGTCCCTTCCAGGTTTCATTTGGTGCAGGCAGGGGCCGAGTCTGGGCATGGGAGGCAGTGAGAGACTCAGCCGAGTTGCAGGTGGAGAACAATAAAAATCAAAATCCATCACTTCCTTCTATGCCAGTGGTAACCACTTAGAATTTACAATGAAAAGAAAAAAGACCTCATTTTTAATAACAATGCAAATTCCAGCAAATTCAAAATGTACAGTAGGGAACTAAGCCTTAAAATAAAAAATAGTTTATCAAAAATACAAAATAACTTTATTTATAAAAATTATTAGAAGAAAATAGAAGTGTTTATATATCACTTACATATTACTAGTTCTTCCAAAGTATGACCCCAAAGGCAGTTTCTTAAAGGAAAAGAGCAATGACTTTGCAAACAGTTATATATAAAACTATATATATGTTTATATATACTATATATGTGTGTATAGTATATATGTATATGTGTGTGTCTATATATGTATAATATGTGTGTAATTATATGTGTGTATAATATGTGTGTAATTTAGTAGTATGTAATACATACATACTAAAATAGTAAATAAATAAAATTGTTATAAGTAGATAAAATGTTAAACTTAAAATTAAAATATTAAAATATTGAAAGATACACTGAAATCCAAAATGACCAATCCCTGACATATGAAGAAAGCCAGTAAATTAATACGCAAAAAATAAAGTCTTTGATACCTTCAAAAAAACAATTATGACCCTCAAGTATGTTAATAAAATGTTTAAACTTACTACAAGCAAATAATATTAAATCTCATTTTTAAAAATATCAGATTACATAAAAATTATAATTCATTGGCAAGAGTCCAAAAAATGGGCCCTGCAATTTATTGCCTGTAGGAAAATCAATTCTTATGAACTTTTTTTAGCACTATTTGAAAGTATGTATCAAAAATCTTTAAAATAAATAATCCATTTTTATAGTATTTGATGTCTAGAAGATGATTTTAATATAATCATTGTAAAGATGCCCAAAGAGGTAGCTAAAGAATGTCAATTATGGTACTGTTTAAAATTGCAATAGAATTAGAAATAATCTATTAATAAATGTTCACCTTCAGGAACTGATAAAAATCAAATAGTTATATATATTCTAAAAAGGATGTCATAAAAATATACTTAGTAGAAAATATGTTTTATGAGAAAACAGCATGTTTAAAAATTATATATACATTGTGGTTTAATTCTATTAAATATGTGTTCATCCATTCAGTCACTTATTTATGGCCTCATAGAGCTTACATTTTAGAGGAAATTCATATATCTGACTATATATATATTTAGAGGGCTAGATATCAAAATGTTAACAGCAATTATCTCAAGCTGAAAAGATGTTTAAGTCTCCCTTTTTAGATTAATTGTGTAAAAATTAAAAAGATTATTCTGAATGACACTTAAGAAATAATAATGACATGGTTCAATTCAGTCAAATTACCAACCAGTTACTAAATATATTTCCAAACACTAGTGTTTGAACCCAAATATTTGCTTTGAAATAAGCTTCCATGTATACAACTAAATTAACAGGTTGTTTTGCTTAGTTATTCTAATTGAATTAATACTATGATTAAAAATTTTCCTTCTATAAATGAGTGTGAATAAAAGGAAGGAGAAACTGAAAAATGCTAAAATAAATTCTCGTTGAACAATCATTATTTTCTCCCAGCAGTGGCTCTCCTTTTGCTATAGAATGACTCCTCAGGACATTAAACAAGTACAACCATATTCCCCACATATGCAATTGATATTCAAGGGATATTTCTTAAGGATATATGCAAATCACTCAAAAGTATTTCTCTAAAATGAAAAACAATAGTAAAGTCTTCGCATTTTTCAAAAGTGCAAATTCTGTGCTACTATCACTTATTTGTACTTATTTGTAGATGCTGGAATAAAGAGAAAATGGCAATTTGTGTATAAGGAGTTTCCTCTATAAATATTGCTTATTCTAGATTGCCATCCCTTGCTTGCATTTTTTCTACTTAAGATTTTGTATTCAATATCATTTTCAATGCCCTTCCCCCAGTCGTTTATCTTGATTTCATTGGGATGCATTTCAAGGAATCTCTAGCACTGGGTTCTAGTTTCAGCTCCATCAGAGCTGGATTTTCACACTTGTGCAAATCATTCCACCTCTCCGGAGAGGGGACACAGCTCTGAGAATTCTTCAAGTGCTATTAAATATTATGTCTCATTTCTACGTTGTGTGTCAGACCAATTTTTGATGCCGTGAGTATATATGAATATGGTTACTGTAACACTGAGACTCCCTTTTTTTTTAATCTATAAATGAGAGTTAACAGCAGCCTTATTTTTCAAACAGGATGCTTCAAAGTAGTGAATGAGTATACACCGTATTGCATGTTTGCAAAGCTATGTACCCCTATATGCAACATGAGGAATGCATAGAAGTAAATTGCATCATCCCTCCTCCTTCAAGTTGGAAAGAGAAGATAAAGCACCAAAAAAAAAAAAAAAAAAGGATTCTAATACTTACTCACATGTTATGATATTGTGTGAGGTGAAACACAGCATCCCAGCATTCCTGTGAGGAACACATTTGTACCCTGTTTTGCAGATTGAGAAACAAAAGCACAGAACTAGTAACTGGCATGCACAAGACCCCAAGATAACAGTCAGTAAAGAAACCCTATATGTAAAGAAGGAAACAGAAAAAGATTTTAAAATTTGGAATTTATGCTTACCTTATCCCAACCTACCATTTACTATTGGATACTCCGATATCATATTGCTGGGAGGCTTCTTCCATTCTCTGATTTTCCTTAAATCTATAATATTGGATTCATGCATCTATGTTTCAGCCAGCCATCCCTCTAATCCCTTTGTTGGTAGAAAGCCAGGTCACATATGAATATAAGATTATTACGGAATGACAATTATGCCCTCTTCTTTCATCCCCATTATCATTCCCTGCCCCCTGCATTGCAAAGAGTTTGCAGCAAATCTTGAGAAGAAATCACTATCTGGCCATTTTTTATTCCACCTTTGACAGGCTTCTACAAAATCAATAAAATGTAAAAAGCATTGTTTAATGCATGCATTAGCTATATTGGAAATAAGACAGTGCTTTGTGCAATTGCTTTTATATTCATATACTTTCGTTTATACACGCACACACACACACACACATACACACACGCCCACATATCAGAGCCTTTTGGGGGAACCAGTCATCCTAACGATTCTGTACAGAGCAGTTCAATGTCATGTGACTTGGACACTAGTCTCTCCACCTGTGAGTTTCAATGAGCGATCTCAAGTTTTATGGTGATTGTATCCACCCTGTGAAAACGTCTTTGACATTAGGTAAGATCTGCATTTAGGACTTTACTTCTTGAACACTTGCCCTTTTCTTAAACCTGCTCCCATCCCAACTTACCTGTTCAGACTCAATTCACCTTGTCTCTACTTGCTAACCATGGTGACACCCACTGTGATTGGTTCTACTGACACACCCCACACCCCCACGGGTGGCCCCAGGCTCTACTCAGGCTTCCCACTAAGGAACCTTTTGCATTCATCACCAGGCTGGCTCCCTTTCCACACCCTTGCATTCTCCCAGGAAATATAAAGAATCAGACAAATTTCCTTTCATCCTTGCATAGCTGCTTACCCCTGCGCCTCCTCCCTCCCTCCCTCTCTCTCTTCCCCCTTTCTCTCCTCCTCCTCCCTCTCTCTCTCTTCCAATTCTGTCTTCAAGTTTCCTCCCTCTCTTGCCTCTTTCCCATAAATGTTTCCTTATTTCTCCTTCCCTTCCCAGCCATACTTTTTAAAAAAGGATCCAATTCTACTCCTTCAGATTCCATCCATTCTTCAGCCCACGGTAAACTGGCCTTTCCCACCAGGATCCACTGGAAACTGCTCTTGACTGGGTTGTCAGCAACTTAGTCATTGATAAATTCAGTGGACACAGCGTAGTCCTCTTTTGTGCTTAATTTATCGGCAGTATCTAACTCTACAACTGTATCATTTGTATTTAAAAATATGTGTAATGTGACCATATGTTTTATCATTAAGAGCCAGAAATGATCAAAGTCTGATTCAACTCTTCCTGTGAAATCTGTTTACTTTTATTGTTTCCAATTTTTTAAAATTTTTAAGCACATGGCTTCTTTGAAGCTACTCTGTTTCTACTTTTATATTCATATTTCTGGGTTTTGTTCAACTCCACTTTCAAATTTTCTATTTCTAATAGGACCTCAATATATAATCATGCCAAACGATCTGAGAATTAAATAATAAAATTATTTAAATAAAATACTCTTATAATTTATTTTAAAACTTTGTTAAACTTATAAATATGTAGAGAAATAAAATTATTTGCAAAACCGGGATTCCGTGCCCATCTAGTTGCCATTTTAAAGAATAAGTATCATGCTTCAACTGTATTATATTTTGCTCCTATGTATATACAAATTCCAGAGCAATATGCATTGTTTAATATTACAAAATATCACCCCCTAAATAATATGTGCAACTATAGAATGCTGCACCAATATACATCTCCAAAATTATTAAATGGACCCAAAGAGGAGCAAGAAAATGAATGATCCACATGACTGGGGAATAAAATTTTATTATTTAACATTCTATTCTATGCATGTGATCTGACAAGGTTTGACAAATTGACTGATCTTTTCTCTCCCTTAATTAAACCTTTCCACTTCGCAACTCCCCTCTGTACTCTGAAACAGTGCCCAGCTCCAATGTTAACAACAGCAAGACCCTTGGACGTTAACAGCATTAGGATACAATAACCTTTTGTTTTGAAAATATGCAGCAAACATGGGGAGAATCAGTCTCCTGGGGCCTGAATGGTGTTAGATATGAGGGCAGACGTTTAGAGGTACAGGTTGTACCAGTACCTCTGGGTTCTGAGTGACGGAGGAGCCCAGGTCTCATTTAAAGATTCATTGTGTATTTATGATATGGGGGCCCCTAAATAAAGGAAACAGGGCCAGCTTGTTCATGTCTAAGGGCAGCACTTCCAGCTGAAATACTGTTACTGTCATCCCCACTTTGCAGATGAGGAAAATGAGCCACAAAAGGATGAAGTGGGCCGGCTGCAGTGGCTCATGCCTATAATCACGTCTTTGGGAGTCTGAGGAGGGAGGATCACTTGAGACCAGGAGTTCAAGACCAGCCTGGACAACATAGTAAGATCCCATCTCTACAAAAAATATTTTTAAAAAAATTAGCAGAATGTGGTGGTGCACACCTCTAGTCCCGCCTACTCCAGAGGCTGAGACAGGAGGATCACTTGAGCCCAGGAGTTCCAGGTTGCAGTGATCTATGATTGCACCACTCCGTCCAGACTGGGCATCAGAGCAAGACCTTGTCTCTAAAAAAAAATAAAAATAAATAAGGTGTTGTGCACATGATCTTGTGATCACAGACCTAACAAGGGACTGATCTGAGATGTAAATTCAGGCAGTCTGGCTCCAGGTCTATGCTTTCTCATGGTTATAATACCTCCAAAAAAAAAAAAAAACAAAACACAAAACCACTACCTATGTTTCAGGACAATAAAAATTCAGGATGCCTTAATACAATCCAACAACTCAGAACAAAACTAAACTAAGACTATATTTTCGCCTTTGCAGGTGGCTATTGCACTAACTCTTTACTCTGAAAATTAGTAATTAAAGGGAAAGAATTATGCATTTATCTTGTCTTTCCCAATAGGAACTGTATTTTAGGGTAATCAAATAGCTCTAGTCAATGAAGGAAAGTGAAACCAAAACAAACAGAAGTTCTCTTCCTTGTAATTAAACATGCTTGTAAATACCTAGTCAAAGGGAGAAACTGTGGCTGACAACTCAGGCACTTATTTATTTACTTTTTCTCTCTTTTTCTTTCTTTCTTTTTGCCATTCCAGATTATCTCCTTCGCGGATGCTGAAAAGTATAATAGCAGAAGAATCACTCTAGAGGGAGTCACTTACCTATTTTCCTTAGGGCCAAAAGTAACCAAGTTGCAAGAAGAAATTAATTTATGCTAATGTCTTAAAACCCTGCCAAAATGTTTCCTGCTATCTCCATTAACATTTAGGATCCCGGCCACCATTCAGGGTAATATATTCTAGTGACATTAATATAAATTTTAGTATTGATATAGTCATTGAAATTCTGTAAAATATTTTTTAAAATTGCTTCTATATATTAATCTGCTAATGAAAAGCAAGGTGACCGGAGTATTATGAGACTGAGCAACGTCTGCAACACACAAAGAATGTTCAAAAGGAGAAGAATGAATGGGAGTTGAAATTGCTTCTGACCTTGGTCAAGTTCTCAGATCTTAATAGATAGGATTGCTCTAATTCCAAGAAAATTTCCCTGAGAGAGAAACTGAGATATTTGGTAAATTATAATCAGAAGACAGGGTTTGGATGTCACGTCCACATCCCTGTCACGGTCCCTTTCTACATTCCTGGTACAGTGACACAGCATTCTCTCAATTCCAGAAACATTTATTCCCCTTCTACTAGTATTCTTCGCTAGTCGAATTCATTCCTATGATTTAATCAACTCCTGCTATGGACTAAAGATTGTGAACGGATATTCTTTGCTGCAATATTTATGATTACGTATGGGATTCCTAAATTCCCTCAAAGCCATAAATACTGAATAGTGACATTTCAGACACTGTGGCAAGTTGAAGTGGAAGGTGGAGCAGGGACGAGTGGAAGGAGGCTGCAGTCTCGGTCAGACCACCCCACCTGAGTCCCCTGCTCACTAATGTGCAGGGCAAGCCCATTCTGTATAGGCACAAAGAACCAAGGAAACCACAGGTGTGGTTCTCATTCTTGCTTTCACTGTGCTCTTCTCACCTGAAAGACTGCAACTTATCCAAAATCACAAAAATAGTGAAAACAAGTGTGGAGATTTTACTTCTAACTCCAAACCCAGCTTCTTCTATTTCACCGGATACGATTGCCTTGTTGACAAACAGCTGCCCACTTCCCCTTCCTAGCCAACGGAACCCAACTTTGTTTAGGGAGCTACTCCTTGGGAAAAATTATTCTATCCCAGCTCAGACATTACTCTGGGTAAGTCTAAGCCAGTCAGGCAAATCCCAGTCCTGTTGCCAACGTTGGTTTTTCCGAGGGTGTGTACGGGATCCAACTCTGGCTAATGAGATATTTGAAAGTTTGCTAGGAGAGTTCCAGATAAAAAGTCCCTTGCTCTTAAAAAGTAAACAAATGTAATGTTGTTATTTGATCAGATATTGTTGTAATGCTTACAACAATAGCAAGTCTATTTGGACCGGGCTCAAGCCTGAGAGCAAAGTGAACACATCAAAGACAACAAAGTAGAAGGTGAAATATTCTGGGTACTTGGTGAGTCCATTGAGTGATCGAGTTGACCAGACATGAAGCTGCCTTACCCTTGGACTCATTATGTAGCATTGTAAATGTCTGAGACATTTAGAGCTGAGTTATCTGTTACTTGCAAACGAATGCATCCTAACAGATACATAAAAGCTTCATCGTGGGAGACATAACAGATGAAGTGCCAACCCAGTATGGGAGCAGAGAACACCATCCCAGTTTATAAATAATTAAAATGGTATGGAAAGGAAGCAGCCACCTGTAGAAGCATGTGTATAAATACACACAGTACAAGAATAGCCTCTGAACAACATTCTAGAGCAAAATATTCTGCACATGTTAACAGTTCATCTCTCGTCTCAAAGTCGCACGAGACTTCAGTAGATTGGCTACACGTTGGGACTGCAGGAAAGCTTTCAAAATACCAGAGCCTGAGCTACCCCTAGCAGTTCTGATTTCATTGGTCCTGCGCACACCTTGGGCATTGAGAGTCTTAATGGCTCCCAGGGTGGTTCTGATACATAGGCAAGGTTGAGAATCACTGTTCTATAAACTTCAGCAGAAAACTAGCAAATGAAATTGTTTCAAATGCTCGATTTCCCCAGGAGACAACCCAGGCTTGGCCACATCAAACTACATAACTCTGTATTCCTTTTCCCCAAGAATATTCCAATTTTTCATGGAACAGAGATGGGGTAGGAACAGACTGGAGCAGAACTGAGTCAAATGGGAACTCAAATGGGAAGAGCACTTGGAGAAGCTCGGAGAAAGGAGGTTCTTGGGGGTAAATGAGGAAGAGCACTGGCTTGGGAGCCAGAACTTCTAGGTTTGATCCTGGACTCATCAGTTATTTGGGATCATGGAAATCACCTGCTGGCTCTGAGCAACTGTGTCTTCATGGATAAGGTAGGGCTTATTATTCCTCTACTTTCCTCTTGGGTGTTGTGTTGCAAGTGAGAAGTTTTGTAAATGGCAAAGTTATCACACAGGTGTCAGGTGATGTGCTTTGCGAATGAACAGGTCTAACTGCTGTTTCCAGATTGTCACCTCCTAATTATTCTGGGCTTGAATGACTTTGCAATAGCTCAGGTTTTCTCAGTGTTTTCCACTCATAAGAATCCCGTGGGGAGCTTTTAGAAGTCACCAGTGCTGTAGCCTGACCTCCAGAAATTCTGATTTAAACTGTCTGGGGTGGGAGACTGGCCATCAGTACTCTCAGATCTCATCTGTTGTGTGTAGCTGAGGGTCTCCAAATCCAGGTGCTTCTAGAGAGCAGTGTTTTGTTAAGTTGTGGGATTTTTTTTGTTTTGCTTTGTTTTTTTGCCTTCCTTGGTGTTCTAGGAGTTCTCAGCCCTGACCTCCTGCTGGAAACAGTGAGTCAGCTGCAATCCACCATAATGCTACAGAGAGTGATTCTGGGAGGCAGCTCTGGGCTCCTGCTGCCTGTCTTGTTCCAGCTCTGGAGTCAGGAGGGAGCTGTTCTCCTCTGAGTCATCATCCCCCATAAACAGCCTGGAGTCAGGTTGCTGTTCATCCTGACCCAGCCACAGATGCCTTCTGCCAGGTTTATTCCATTCACAGGCTCTGCTGAGGCAGCTCTCACCTGGGCCCTCTAAGGTGCGCAGATCCTACCCACTTACCACCTGCAGGTCACTTAGAGGCCACAGCAGCAGAGAGAGAGAGAGAAGGAAGGGCGAGGGAGGGAGGGGAGAGAGAGAGAGAAAGAAGAAATCTTTATTTCCCTATGCCCTGTAGTCCTATCTTCAATTGCATTTACTTCCTTAAGGAACCATTCCAGGCTCATCATCAAATCACAGAACCAGAAGAGTAAATAACCTTAAGGACACGCAGGCCAGTCCTTACCAATGCAGGGCCTCCCAGCCCCTGGGGCTCCGCCTCTTCCCGTGGACGTCACATAGAAGGGACATGGGATGGGCAGGTCTTGAAAGGGCTGATGGACCAGGAAAGTTTGGGATTGTGGAGTCCTCTTTCAGGGAAGATGCTTCCTGGAGCACCCTGTCGGTGGTTAGGGAAGACAGAGGACCTCTAACCCCTGCAATAGGGAGAGGGGACTTCCTTGAGTGCCAAATGACCGTGGGCCAGCTAGTCTCACTGACACCCAGGCACCCTGTCTCTGCCTCCTCCATAGACTTAGCAATAGTTTTCTTTCTACTGTGATTATTGATGTTCAAATCATTAACTCACTCACTGGACTGTAAATTCCTAAACACACCTTTGAGTGTCGTAGAATCTCCGAGGGGGCTATGACAGTCTTTGGTGCTCAGTAAAAACGTGTGAATGGGTAGATAGTGAATAAATGAGTGACTGACTGAATGGGGCTGATCAAATTGTTTACTTATACTACTCGTAACTGACAGTTACTTGTGAAAGTTAAGTGTTATCTGACAAGTAGACGAGTAGGAAGGAAGAAAGAGGATTTGAAAGAGTCAATGGGTTTCAGGAAGATACGTCAGCTCTCTGGCTGCTGCTCAGACCACATCACACCACTCCGTCAGCCAACCGAGTCTCTGCCCATTTGCTTCTCCTTAAGTGAATGGGTTTTGCTCCACCTGCGGCTCCTTGTGTGGGCACTGGGCAAGTCCCCTACTGACTCCCACCGAGCTCCAATGCCAGTTCCTGGCCACCCTGCTCCTGCAGCCAATTAGGGTAACTCCTCAGGGAAAAGGCTTTTTTCGGTTATGTGTTATTTTTGTTTGCTGCTTTAGGTTCTCCCTCTGTGTTCATTTGCAGCACAATTTGGCTGTAGCTGACAAAATCACTTTGAGGCATTGCCAAGTCAAGATTAAATCTGGGAGCAATGTTCTGATAGCCCCTGTCATTGCACGGAGGCTGGGAAAACCAGTTCCCTGGGGAAGTTGACACACTGTGCATTGAGACACACTCTCATCCAGCGTTTTAAACTTTGCAGGATTTCCTAGGTAAAGAGCTCAGTAATGCTCCATGCCAGACAGTATATATACAAAAAGTATAGGGGAGAGAGAAATGAAGGAGAAACGGTGTTTGTGTGCTCAGGCACCAGCGGGAGAGGGCGTTAAGGCTCACAGGGGAAATGGATTGGAGCCATCACTGGGGTCCCAGAGAGCTTGTCTCTTTTCATCTACTTAAGTTTCCTGATGCCCCTGTCCCTGGATACAAATGGTCACTATAGTCCAAATTCCAAATCCAAATGATCTTCACTTTCATTCAGGGTCATCGAGTCACAGTGTTGGTATACGTCATTCCAAGTGCCAATTCACTTTCAAAATATATTTAATATTATGGAATGAGTTCTGAGCTCAGAAACAAGGGCCGAACTGAAGAGCATCTGAGAGGCACTCACGTCATGTTGGTGGCTGCCTGGCGCTCTGGCTGGACGTAGCTGACTCTTGTGCAGCATGTCTGGTTTTCCAAAACGCACTCATTTGCATCCCCTTATTTTTGTCAGCCGTGTGAAATCGGCAGGGCATTTGTCAGATGAGGAAACAGAGACGTTGAAAGAATCTAAGTGACATTTTGACTTAGTTCAGATGGCTCCTTTGTCCAAAAAGGATTCAAGATGGCTTAAAACAAGACATTTATACAATGATGGTCGTCAAATAGAAATTTAAAAATCACAGCCACAGAAAAGAGAAGGAAGTAGATAATCCAACCAGGCAAGCTGTTGTAGGTGAAGTACAAATCTTACCAAGTTTCTCTGCAGCCAGGACAAAAAGGGAGCTATGGGAAATTAGCACATTCTTGTTACTGGAGGGAAATGGAAGAGGGGAGAAAATGCCATTTTCTCAGAGAAGGAGAGTTCTTTTTAATTGGGTTGTAAAACCTAAATGGAATTCTTTATAGGAGACATTGAAAATTGGCAATGACCTTGACAACAGATTTTACAACAGATTTTACAGCAAATACACCAAAATGAATTTCATATAGCTTTTTTTTTAAGCTACAAATTATTTTTGAGCTACAGGGACTTCCATTTTCTTTACATGGGCTGTATCATTAAAGTCTTAAAAAAACTACATGAAGTATTTACTCTCACATTTTTCATATTCAGAAATGGAATCTTAAAGTGATTAAGTTGCTCTTCCAACATCACACAGCCAATAATTGACGGACCTGGGGCTCAAACCCAGGTTTCACATCTTAAATTATCTGAGGATAAGACACTAAAATGTACTCACATAAAGGCAGTTTGGCAAATTGTGAAAAATGTGGTCTTCCAGCGGTCTGACATAAGCCTACAATAAAACTTAGATCCCAGGAGTCAATGAATAGTATATCACAAATTATTTCCTTTAAGAATTATTTCTCTTAGCCGAACTTTTAATAGGGTCTAAATAGCAAATGCTTAGTGGTCATAGATTAGGAAAGACTACTAGTAGACACTACCCTAAAAGATTTACAGACCACTGAGCTGAGTTGTGGACCAGCCAGGTTAGAATCCAAGTCCCCTACTACTAAGTCACAGATCATACATAGACCCTTCCCCAAAATCAGATCAATCTTTCCTCATCCAGACTCATCATTCCTGAGATTAAGAAAAGTACATCAGATGTATAGATATACACACACACACACACACACACACAAATATATGTGTGTGTATATATATTGTTTGGGGGAGGAGGAAAGTGATTTTACATTGCCAGCAAAGGAGGAAAAATGGCAGACCTTCTCATCTCAAAATCCAAATTTCCCGAACATTAGCAGAAATTCAAAGCTATTAAAGGATGCATTCTCAGCTTCAAGCAATTACTATTCAACTACAGTTGATGATTCTGATCATCCGTCTCCACTGAAGACAATCTCATGAATGCCACCCAGGACCTCCCTTTACCAGGTCTGGGCTGGGCCATCTCCTGTTGCACGAATATATATATATATATATATATATATATATATATATATTCAAACCTGATATAAAATAGTCCTCCTGTGACTGTTGTCTCCCAGGGAACTGAGACTACCAAAGCCTGAGAGAAGATGCCTCAAACAGGATTATGTAACAAGTCCTCTGAGAGGTGCTAGAAGTGAACTAAGGACATTCTCCTGCGGAGAAACCCAAGAGGCAAGATTCACAGGGAGATAAATTTCCATAGCCTCAGTGTTCTCTCTTTTATTTTCTGCGCAGTGGTTGATAACCCTTAAAACCTACCATTTAGTCCTCAGCAGCATCCCTGAGGTGCTAAGGCTTAATGAACTCCTCTATGACTCATTCAAGCAGCTCCCAGATAAAGGGTTCACTGGAGAATATTAGATTCTTTCCACAAAGGTGATACCTCCTGAAAAATGAAGACTATTAGAACATTGTCAACTGAATCCCAGTCACCCACTGTAAGTTAAGTGCTTACATAACACCAGTATGTGCAATTTAGTGTAGCGAGGGATTTGTAGGGATTAAGGGTACATACTTTGGAGTTGGCTTGCTTTGGCTCAGATGCCTACCCTGCCAGTGACTGGATTTGTTAAGTTGGCAGACATCTCTAGACCTCAGTTTTCTCATCTTTACAATGGTTATAATAGTGCCTACGTTGCTAAGTTGTTCTGTGTATTCACTTAATTATTACATTTAAAGCAATTAGTAAGTACTCTGCACATAGTAAGTATACAATAAATGTTAGGTGTAATGATTATAATGTGCAAGGAACTGAGGAAAGAGCTGAAAGAGCTATAAGATCAATATAAGACAATTCTAATTTTCAAGGAATGATTTTAAACAAAATTCAAATGATAGAGTAATCAGGTCTTAAGGGGGCTACTGTATCAGTTAGTTTTTGCTGTGTAACAAACCATCCTCAAAATATAGTGGCTTAAAACAGTAACTACTTTTTTTTAGCACAAATTTTTGCATATTGTCAATTGAAGTTGCACTTAGCCAGGCAGTTCTTCTGGGCTGGGTTCAACAGATTTCAGCTGGGCTTGCTCATGTTTCATGGTTAGTGGGTTGCCTGGGGTTGTCTAGTTCACTATTGTCTCTTCTGGGACAGCCAGATCTGCTGGGACCTTCTCCCCAGGGTCCTATTCCAGCAGACAATCCCAAGCTTATTCACACAGTAGTCAAAAGACTTCAGGAGCAGCCCAAGGACAAACCTCAATGCACAACCAGCTTTCAAGTTGCTGTTTGCATCAATTGTGATACTGTCCCATTCTCCAAAGCATGTCACGTGGGCTAGCCCATAATCAGTGTGAGATAGGACTTCTCAAAGATTTGGAAACAAGGAGGTGTTAACAAATAGAGCATTACCTCAAGCAGCACACCACAGTGGGTATCAGAAAATGTTCCATGGAAGGAAGTAGTGCTGAGTTACAGCAACGATGAGCAAATTTTGATCAAAAAAATTGAGAGGGTTATATGATGTACAGAAAGCATTAATGTCATGAACTGAACTAAATTAGGATGCACATGCACACACAGTGAGGTGCACTGAAAATTCCCAAGAGGAAAGAAGTGAGGTATGAGTTTTAATGGTCACCTCTAGCTCTAAGCTCTTCTTTCTGTCAAATAATTTCAGTTTCTACAGTGTCTTCCCACCTACTCATGTCATCCCTCTTCCACAGTGCCTCATTCTAGACACGGCGGTATTCATCCCTTCTCTTGATTTACATAAACACAACCCCTTTTTAGACTTTTATGAAGTAGATATGGGGTTTATCTTACATAAATGCAAGTAATTCCCAATTATAAATTAGACATCCTTCTTTTAAATATCCTTTGGCTCTTTCATCACTGGAGATAGTTCAACAACAACACCCCCCCATGTAGCACTCCAATATCTAGGCTTCTCAGGCCTCTGTCTCTTTTCATCCTCCCCTACCCAAATGTATCCCAAATGTGGCTTTCTCCAAAATCTACTTGAAATTCAGCTCTGCCCCTATATTTGCTTGGGAAAAAAAAATTCAGGATCCTCAACACAAAGGACCCTCAGTTTAACGGGGTTCACTCTTCTGAAACAGTTGTGTGTTTTTCCTCCTGGCATTCTCAACAGAAAAAAGAAAATGAACTGACCTTAGCAAAAATGACAGAATAAGGACTCTGAAAGTCCACTCCTCCAAAAATATTGAGCACAATATTGTTTGGGGGAGGAGGAAAGTGATTTTACATTGCCAGCAAAGGAGGAAAAATGGCAGACCTTCTCATCTCAAAATCCAAATTTCCTGAACATTAGCAGAAATACAAAGCTATTAAAGGATGCATTCTCAGCTCAGGCAATTACTATTCAACTACAGTTGATGATTCTGATCATCCGTCTCCACTGAAGACAATCTCATGAATTCCACCCAGGACCTCCCTTTACCAGGTCTGGGCTGGGCCATCTCCTGTTGCATGAATAACAAAAGACATTACCCTGCCCCTGCCAACCACTGGCCTGAGACAGGGATGCAGGCTTTAGTTCTCAAAAAGAAGTGGAGTTTGTTTTAAAGAGACAGAAAATATTTTTGCCATTTTTTTCAGGCCGTTCCCTCTGTTACGTATTTCCCACTTTCAATATTTCTCTTCCATATCTATAGGAATGTTACATGCTTATGACATTCCTAAGAGAATCTGAATATCCAAGAATGTGAACATTTGAGACATTGACTTCCATGGCGTTTTTCATGATCAAATCATCAATACTGGATTTAAATATTGATTGAACCCCCAGAGGATGAGTCAACACTTAGTTAATTTTGAATGCTTTGTCATAGGCAGGCAATGGCTGTTTTTCTAAAACAAGCTCGGAATAAAACTACGACTGATTAGGATGCCTGAAAGGAGCTGCCGCCTTTAT
The DNA here is from genome assembly GCA_028533085.1 of Varecia variegata. NCBI lineage: Eukaryota > Metazoa > Chordata > Mammalia > Primates > Lemuridae > Varecia > Varecia variegata. Next base: position 16,720,037 of record CM052451.1, read on the forward strand.
TGTATTATAAAATCTTTTGTCTCTCCTGAGTCATGTTTTTAAATCTTGCAAGATTGAGACTTAAACAGTCCCTCAGAATTGAAGCCACTTGGGTAGCATTCACTAGGCACTGAGGCATGTATTAATCTTTGCTAAATTTTTATTTATTAAAAACTCTGAGACATTTAGCAATCAACAAAAGTAGAATCAGTTCTCTTTTTACCTCCTTCCATGTTCAGGAAATGAGTCAGCAAGAACAACAGTGAGAAGCTGTTCTGCTTTTTTTATTAGTTAACTATGCAAGAGGTGAAATGTTTGAGAGAGAGACGCTGGGATTTAAGCTGCCAAACTCCCATCTAAAATGTAGTAGACATATTCACAACCATGAGTATTTATATAAGATCTTATCACTTATTAGGCATTTTCACATGCATTACTATATTTAATCATTATAGAACACCTGGGAGAGAGATTTCTGCCTTGAAGAACACACGATACAGAAAGATTTAATGGCTTGATAAAAGACAAGAAATTAAAAGCAGACTCCTGGTTCCATGCCCAAAGCGCATCCCTATTTTACTGAGTCATAGCAGAATCCATAAAGCTGTTATCGAATTTTGTCTCATAGTGAAATATGTTCTCACAAATGATTATTGTAAGTGCAGGTTCCCTGCAGGACATCATCTTTCTTGACAGTTTTTAATTCTTAGTCATACAACTCCGAGTAATCCTATTTGGCCCAATATAATTAATCTTCCCACCAAATTATGAAAAACTGGACTTTATAAACTTTGTGGGGCATTTTAAACTTTAGAATGTAAACTTCAGCCAACTATTCTCTGCAACATCAATGATCACAAATGCATGAAACCAATTCTTAGTTACTCACGATCAGATCATCTATGGTGTATTTTTCCCCCTTTACTCAAACTCTCTTCCCTTTCTTCCTTCCCCCAAGTATTGATCCCTTAAGAAACAGACTGCCGGCCAACTCTGGGGAAACCAGCCTTAGAGCGGACATGCAAAGACGTCTAGGACTAAGCCTTAATAAGTCCAGAATTTTAAGCCCTGATAAAGGAAGAAAATAATAAAGAAAGCAGACACAACATGACCATAGTAACAGAAGTAGTAGGCAAGAGTGGATGTCATAGGTACCAAGAAGTTGAAGGACAGATTCAAAGATGAACTGAAAAATAATATTTGTATTGGAGACATGGGTGAGAGCTCTCTCAGCACAGTGATAAGAACAGAAAGCCAGACTGCGGTGGATTGAGAAGGAAATGGGATGTGCAGAAAGAGAAACAGTGAACACAGAGAAGCTCCTCTGTGAGCAGTGAAGAGAAGGGGGACTGGCAATGGTTGGGGAGGTCAGGAAGGCGGTTTCAGCTCTTAACACGACGGAGATTCATTTTTATTTGTTCATAGAAAGGAGCTGATTGAATGGAGCTAGAGTTTTAGAGGATATAAAGAAAGAGGAAGATATATTAATAGTAGGTTGCTCTATTTGGGAAGCTTACAAGGTCAAGAAAAATGAATTAAACCAAAGATAGTCACTGCGATGAAGGAGCTTTCTGCAGTCAGATTGCAATGGAGGGAGAGACAGAAAGAGCTAGTCAGGATTCTCCAAGGTCAGTTGTTGTTGTTGTTATTGTTGTTTTAAATCAAATGTCAATGTGTATAATAATAATCAAGGGGTTTGATAAAAATCAAGATTCCAAGATCATTCCCAGAGATTTGCGTTCAGTAGGAATTCAGTGGAGCCCAGGAATCTGCATTAATAAGACTTTCAGGTGATTCTGGCTCAAAGGGTCGTGAACCATCTCAGGAATACAATTAGGCACTGGTGCGACTAGTCAGCCCTCCAGTGGCTCTCAGGGGAGTGGAAAGAGACAATGCCTGTGTGAGAAAGAAACCAAAATGTTAACAGCACCAGAGGCCCTCTGGGCAGGGAACAGCCTTTGCTTAGGAAACCATCTCCCTGGAAAGTAGAAAGCAATGCCCCGAGACCCTGAGGACTGGAAATGGAGGGAAAGGAAGAGAGAAAGAAATAGGTACAGCAATATGCCAAAGAAATAAACAAGAAAGGGAGGGAATGGGTGGGAAAAAGGGACGGCGACTTTTCAAAATGTTAGCATTTAAGGGAAGTTGTAGCCTCTGAAACATTAAGAATGGTGATGGAGCAACGTTTCAGATCTGAGTGGTGAGTCAATTCTGATATGTGTTGCTGCCATTGTGCATGACGTCCAGGTGGCACGGGCCGTGACCCGAGTGGGTGGACAGGGTCTGCGGCAGAAGGATGCACAGTCAGGCAGCAGTTACTCCACAGAGCTGAATCGAACACAGAGAAACAATCCTCCTTTCCCCACACTATTAGATACCAGGTAACTCGATTATCCATCTATTGATCCGTTCAACAAACAGACTTTGTCAATGGCGCCCTGTAGAGAGAGAATTATAAAAGGGCAAAAGCAGTCAGACCCTGTCCTCATGGAGCTTGCAGTATAGTGAGGAAGATAAAAGCAAATTGAATAGGTATACAAATATTATTACGATAAGGTCCTAGGAAGAGGACACACATGCCACAGTAGTCATTAATAGGAGAAGATGATCTAATGTACGGGATCAGATCGATTTTCCAGATAATTGAACTGGGAGCTGAAGGATGAGTGGGAGTTAAACAGGGTTAATAATACCTTGTCACAGTGTCACTGAGAGCATTAACTAAAGAAAACTGAAAAGCCTCGGGCCACGGCATACTTCCTTGATTCTGAGATGGTATGAATGAAAAGACACACTGATTTAGCAACAGCTTTGTGAGGGGTGAAGAAACGTGACCAATTTATATGCACACACTTGCTGTGAGGGGCCACCTCACTTCTGAAATACAGACACCACAGGGACCAAGGCACGGTATTCTTGACATTAACATTTCAAGCCTGGCACAGGGCAAGCCTAGCAAGTACTCAGTAAACATTTGTAAAATAAATCCAGATCTATCCCCCTTCTGTCTCTCTTGCATCCTTCCCTTTCTCTCAGCTGTTATCATCTCACTTCTCTCTGCAAGGACGAATGTGTCAAATACATTCACATTGATACGGTAAGGACTTACGTCTTCCTCCTTCACAGAGCATCTTCCTGCTAAAAGATGCTATGAGAAAGGTACTGATCATACTTGGGAAATAAATGTGTTGCTGTGGAGTTTTAGGATTTATGCTAGAATTATTTTGAGGTGAAAGCCTACTCAGAGATCTTTGAATTAGAAATGTAAAACCAAGTTTATATGAGAGTATCAGTCACTTAACAAAGTAACAGCTCCTTTTCTGGTGAAATCGCTGTCCATTGCAAGTGGACTGAGTACCACTGTGCTCCGTACTGTCGTTCAGGGATCTGAACTCCTTCCCTCTGGTGGTTCCACCTCGCTCTGGGTTCTTGAGTCTTCTCGATTCAGTAACAGGATGGAGACAGAGAGTGTGGAATTTACAATGGGGATAATTAAGAGCCAGACTGGAAAGAAACACATAGATTCTGTTCATATTCCATGAGCCAGAACTTGGTTTCATGTTCACATCTAACTGCAAAGGGAATTTAAAATGAAGCCCAGGTAAGTACTCAATACAGAGAAGTCAACGTGAATATTGGTGAATCATAGAACTCTCTGCCATAACACTTACTCCACTTCTATGTGACATCCACTGTCATTGTGCATTTATTCATCGGTTGGCACAGTTTTGTTTGGGGTTTTTTTTTTCTTTGAGTTTTGTTCTTATCATGTGGCCAAAGACAGTGGCTACCCATTAAAATAGCTTGGAGAAAATTTTGTAAAATACATATATTTCCAGGTTCAATTCATACTCTTAATCTGATTGAATTGACTGTCCAAAAGCAGGTGCTAGAAAATGCTAGAAAACAATACTTTGCAAAGTCTCCCTAGGTAACCGACAGAGCTGGCTCAAGGCTTGGCGTTTGAAAAACACTGAAATAAGCCATTCATAATCCTATGCAAGATCCCCTGCAGGAAGGAGGAGTGAGATGAATCTGAGCAAAAATCCTTTGAAGTATAAATTAAAATCATTCAAGGAATTAAAGGTAGAGAAGGAAATAAGAAATGGGCTGAAGGGCTGAAAATAAGAGAGCAATCCAAGCTTGGGCACTAAGAAGCACAGACAGAGTGAGAGCACGTCTGGAGCAGAGAGCTGAGGGTCTTGAGCTGCTAGTGGAGACAGGGGATTGAGGGACCCGGGACTGCACTATTGGTAGTAGGAAACGTGAGTGGACCAGGCATGTGGTCACCTGCCATTTTGCAAATATTAGAATTAAACATCAGAGGGATTAAGTAATTGTCTGTTATCATCCAAGGTCCAAACCAATCTGTGGCATACCATGTTCTGTGCATTTATACCACATACAAGGCACCACTCACTGGCCACTTAAGAATGGATTCTGGAACAGTGACTGTGGGGACAGACTCTAAGGTGGCCCTCATGGTCCCCACCTCCTGGGCTGCACCCCTTTCTCTAATGTCCTCCCCTGGAGTGTCAGCAGGACCTTTGACTTGCTTCTGATTGACACAACATGACAAAGGTGATGGTACACACCTGTAGCAGTTATGTTGCTTATGGAAGACTACCAAGTCTTATAGTAGAATGGCTCTCTTTGTCCCTTTCTGGCTTTGAAGAAGTAAATAGCTGTGTCATGAGGGGTCCTACATAGATGTTTGCATGGCAAGGAACTGTAATGGTTCCCAGGAGCTGAAAAGCCAGCAAGAAACTGGTGCCCTAAGTCGGACAGCTTCAAGGATATAAATTCTGCCAACAACCCGAGTGAGCCTGGAAGCAGAATCTTTCCCAGTCCAGCCTTCCAATGAAAACACAGCCTAGTTGACACCTTGATGGTACTCTGGTGAGATCCTAAACTAAGGACCCAGCAAAAGTGAACACAGATTCTTGAACCACAGGAACTGTGAGATTATAAATGTGTGTTGTTTTAAGCTGTTAAATAAATTTGTCATGCAGTAATAGAAAATTCATACAGGGACCTCATGTAGTTATGATATGGATTGGAAATTCTAATCCTTAAAATATAATTGTTCAAGATGAATTTAAAACACATCAGCCCAGATGTCAATTCTTGTTTCCTGATTCTCCAGAAAGAGGTCTTCCTGGATCTGCTATGCTAACCATCCTTCCACACCAATGGTGTTTTCTTCTTGATAGATTTACTTAGATAAACACTCAGGTTTCTTATCAGTTCAGTCACTGAAATACCGTTCTCCATTAACTTCATGCCTGATTGGCTTTTGAATGTGTAAACATCATTCCAAACTTCACGCAGATGGATCATGACAAAAGAAGATGGTAAAAATGAACAGAAACAAGCACAGCAATTCTTATTCAAATTCCTAAGGAGTAGCACAGCATGGGGCATAGTGGCTGCCAACCCCATGTACCCTGGGCTGCTGAGCTGAGGAATACTTGGCTCCAAGCCTCTCTCCATGGCCAGAAATATCAGGTCCTCAGAGAGTAATGAAGTGCTCAAAGCAGCCTGGAGTACAGCTTTGAACTGCTGGACTCTTCAGCCGCCCGGAACAGTTGACAGATGGAGCCGGTTATGAGGCCAGGTGGGGAGGCCGAGCTGCTATCTAGCTTCCCGCCCCTCAGCCCATCCTTCTGTTGTTCCGGGACGTCCCACAGGAACCCAGGTGCAGCAGGGATTTGAAAGGATGGGGAACACCTTAGCAACAGCTTCTCAGTCAGCCACAAAGTACAGCCAACCTTTGCGAATGTGGGCCAACTGCCCCTTTGCTTTGCAAAAAAGAATCAGGTGGTTCTTTCCCATAATGGGAAGTGGGAGCTGCCTTCGACTGTGGAAGAGGAGTTGGCCATATGTTAGCTTTATCCTATAGGCAGGATTAAATAAACTCCCCATGGAGGCTCATAAAATCACCATCTCAACCAAATACAAGGAACTTTTTGAAAAATTATATTTTATGAATTTTTTATACTTTTGTTTTGGTAAGAACACTTGTGAGATATACCTTCTTAACAAATTTTTAAGTGCCCAATATATTATTATTGACTATAGGTTCAACGTTGTACAACAGTTCTCTAGAGCGCACTGAACTTTATGCCCATTGATTAGTAGTAACTATCCATTTCCCCATCCCCGCAGCCCCTGGCAACCACCGCTTCATATCCTTGCTTGGAAAACAAAGAATTTTTGCATTAGTCAACACTGTCTCTCCCACCTTAACCCCCCAATCCACCTTATCCCTCCAACTCCCAGCCTTAACTTTTTTCTCTTTAGCCAGCCATGTATCACCCAGCAAAACCTGAATTCAACCTTGTGTTTTTTTCTATACTTTACACCTAATCCTTTCATTTTTCTCTCTAGTCACATCTTCATCTACACATCCAATGGAAATTCACACACACACACACACACACACACACACACACACACACCTTTGTCATTTGAAAATATTCCTAGAATGAAAAGGAAAAATGAAAAGAGTAGAAAGATCCATTAAAGTCCAAGTTGAGAAAAAAACACCCGCCAATACAGATAAAGCAAATATAAAAAGCTAAAAATATAATAGTTCCTGGGGGGAAATCACCCTCATCTGCAAGTTAAATCAGCAGATGTGTAATGAACACCCACTATATTCAAGACACTAAGCTAGATGTTAAAGAAGATATAAACATGCAACGTGTTTAAATTATAATTTCTTTCCATAAAAATTTCTCATTTCTTTGGTGAACTGAAACAAAAAGATTAGAATGACAACATAGTATACATAGTATAGTGCATTACTATGTGTAGTTTGTTACTCCTTATAAACCATTTTTACAGTTGTAATCTTCATTAATCCTTAGAGGAAGCTTGTGGTGAGGGTTTTTTTCCTAGTAAAAACTGACTAGGAAAAAAGGAGTCTCAGAGATGTCACAAATGCACTGAAGATCACACAGCAAATAAGTGTTTGAGCTGAATCTTAAACACAGTTCTTCTAACTCAAAATTCAATGTCCTTATATTTTATACATCTGTCTCTAAATGAAACAAACTATAAGTATTAATGAAGTCTCCCAACAGGAGAGATCCCATAAACAGGTCTGGCGGAGGGATGTGGAATTTTAGCCCCGCCCTGAAGAATGGGTGGCTGTAGGAGTCAGGAAAGCAGGAGAGGGTGCTCTGGATTGGGGAAATGTTGAGAGCAAAGGCTTAGAAGCATGAATAAGAATTAATATATTGAAGGCCCTGTATTTGTAAGTTATTGAATGTCACCTGCATTTCACATTTATAATTATTTTCTGTGTCTGTAAAATGAGAAAATACCTTTTTACTGGGGTCAGGGAGTATAGGAATAGTTTTTGTCTTTTGAGGCAGGAGTGGGGTGGGCAGGGGGTACAGGGAGGGAAGTGAGAGGGTGGGCAGCAACCCTCCGCACACAGGAGGCAGCAGTTACATATGCAGGCTCCCTGCAAACTGCCTGAGTTAGACCTCATTCCCATCGCTATCGGGTGGAATAACCATGCAAAAAACACCCTGGTTTCCTTATCTATCAAATGGAGATTCCAAGAGCAGCTGCATCAAATGACTTTTGTGAGGATTAAATGAGTTATCTCCTCTAAAACACTCATTGAGTAAGTGCTCAATAATACTGAGTTTGAATCCCCCTGAGCATCCTATATTTTCCTACAATAACAAATATCAAACAATCCAACCTAGAACCATCAAAGCAAGAAGGACTGAGAACGTGCCCAGGGCCAGGATCAGGACAGTTGGGCAAGTAGTTCTAACCAATGGAACAAAACAGAGAACCCAGATATAAAACCATCCACCTATTGCCATCTGATCTTTGACAAAGTAGACGCAAAATACACTAGGGAAAAGAATCCCTATATAATAAATGGTTCTGGGAAAATTGGACAGCCACATGTAGAAGATTGAAACAGCCATAAGAAAAAGAACTAATACCTTTTGCAACAATCTGGATGGAACTGGAGACCATCCTCCCAAGTGAAGTATTCCAAGAATGGAAAAACAAACATCACATGTACTCACTATTAAATTGAAATTAACTGATCAGCACTCCTGTGCACAGATGGAAGTAAAACTAAATGGAAATCATGCAGGTGGGAGGAAGGAGGAGGGGATGGGTGAAATCATACCTAACAGGTACAATGTACACTATCTGGGCACACTTACAACTTTGACTCATGCAGTACAAAATCAATCCATATAACCAAAACATTTGTACCCCTGTAATATTCTGAAATAAAAAAAGTTGGGGGGAAGCTCAAATTAAATGATTGGAGAAGAAGTCTCAAAATGCAAGTTGCCAATAAGTTAAATAGCTTTAATAAACTAACTAAGGTTTCTAATTTAAAAAAAGGATAATGTGGTATAACTCTACAGTGGCATATAACTCAGCAATAAAAAGAAATGAAGTATTAATATATGCTACAACATGGAGGAACCTTGTAAATATTATGCAAAGAGAAAGAAGCCAAACATTAAAGACCACGTATTATATGATTTCATTTATATAAAATGTCCAGAAGAGGCAAATTCATAGAAACAGATTAGTTGTTGGCTAGAGGTTAAGGGCAAAAAGGAATATAAAGTGACTGCTCCTAGATATGGGTTTTCTTTTTGGGAGATGAAAATATTCTAAAATGAAATAGTGGTGATGGTTCCATAATTCTGTGACTGTACAAAAGCCACTGAATTGTACACCTCCAATGAGTGAAACTATATCCGTTAAATGTGAATTATATCTCATTAAGCTGTTATTTTATGAAAAGCATAAAACATCAAGGAAAACATTTAAAATTGAAATACACTATAAGATATTTAGTTCTTCAAAAGAACACATTACAAGAGTAAAAAGGCAAGCTGCAGAATACAAGACATTTCACAAAAAAAGTATATGTAAAAAATGACTCATACCCAGAATATATATAGGATTCTTAGAAATTAAAAAACAGAAAAGGCAACCCAGTAGAAACATGGGCAAGACTTGCACTGATACTTCACAAAAGAAGATGCCAAATGAAAAACAAATGTAATAAAAGATGCTCAACTTTATTAGTCATCAAGAAAGTAAAATTTGAATCCACAAAGTGATTCCACTGCACACCCATCAGGGCAGCTCAACTGAAAATGACAGAAAACATCAAAAATTTGGGAGGATCAGGAGCAAACAGAAATCTGATATACTGCAGGAGGGATAAGAAATTGTTACAACCATGTGGAAAAACTATGATCATCTACCAAAAGTCAACATAGCACATGCAGCATGACACAGCAATTGCTTTCTTAGGTATATATGCAACAGAAATTACACCAATAGAAGAATATGAGAATTATAACATTACCATTAGTAATCATCCTGTTAGATTAGGAAACTAGGAGACCAGGCTGAAACCAGATGCAGGAGCTTGCAGGGTGGGTGCAGGTGCTATTAATAAAATAAACAACTCTCAGGCAGAAACTAACTAGGCTACTAGGCTAGGCACCAGAAGCAGAGGCTTGCAGAGTGGTTGCGGGTGTTGAAGTCTAACTAAGGATGGGTTGATAACCACAGACAGGGCTGGAGTTCAACCAGCTTGTCAGCTAGGTAGGTCACCTTACATGAACTTGGGCTAATTACAATTTCATTTGCACTGTGGTATTAAAATCTCTCCACCGTCGAAATCACCATGACCATAGAAAATTGCATAGAGCATCCTACATAGCAAAAGCCATAGAGGTATGGCCAGAACCGTATATAAAGTAAAATTCATGAAAAGAATCATTTTCACCACAATATTTGCAACTAAGTTGGAGATTCTGGCATATGCCCTAGGTTGAAATGGGAAATAGGTCTATGAAAATAACTTTTCATTCATTTAGGGTTATTGTCCAGACATTTCCATCATGCAATTCAATGTCTCCTACATGAAGTCCCACATTACAATTTTTTTTGAAACTTAGCAGAACTTTGCTCCTTTGAGGTGTGGATATCTCACATGTATGTCTTTCCATTGGATATGAAGAATTATGTAGCAAAGGTTATTTCTCTTTTTGATTTTGTTAGCCAGGGCCTTTGAGCCAAATCAGTGTCCAGTTTAATGTTAATACTCTGGCCAACTTAACTATTTTTATTAGAGAATGAGTATAATGTAGAGGCTAAGAGTGAGCTCCAGTAATCACACTACCTGCAATCAAATCACAGCTCGGCCACTTACGAGCTATATGGCCTTTACCAATTTATGCAGCTCCTCGAACCTTCAGTTTCTTTATTACAAAATGGGGATAAACAGTAACACCAACCTTATGCGGTGTTGTGAAGATTAAATAAGAAAAGCCATGTAAAATGCCTAGTCCCAGCACCTGGTACATTACACTCAATACCTTCATATATTTTATCTTAATAATCTCATTTCATATTCATCTCTAATTATTAGCTACCTCTAATTTTTAAAATGCCAAATATTAACAGCTAACATTTACTAAATGAGCACTAACCCACCAGACACTGTTCAACTGTTCAGATGCCTCAACTACTGCACCATACTGAATCTCCCCTAAGCTCATTAGTCACAAAAAATAATTTTATTAGCTATTAGATTTGCGACAAAAATTTCCCTTCCAACAAAAAGGATCCAAAAAGCGAAATCATGTGGGCCATGTAATTCTTAACATCTAATGGATAGAAATAATAAAATTTGCCATCTCATAAATTTGTGGAAAGAAGCAAAAGACATTATACATATGTATAAAAGAGCTTTGGGCATATTATTATTCCCTGGTTTTATATGGATGATAATATTATAAAATATGAGTGCAAAAGTGGTCATTTGATATACACTAAGACAACCCTAAGTAAACAAAGCTAGAAAAATAAAGTGGTCAAGATTTGGACGAGCTTAGCCAAATAGGAAGAGAAAAGTCTAGGAAAAGACATTCGCCGCTTTCCTGATACAGCACCAACACTCAAAAGCACAATTGTGGGAGAATCATTTTACATTTGTATGAACCTGAGGGCAAGGCATCAATATTGATGGACTGCAAATTCTGTTTGGTGAGAGTATATACTTCCTTGCCTTTGATTGTATATGTCAGAGTTCATAGATGTAATATTTTGAGGCCACATCTCTTTTGGAACAGGTATAACCCCATGGAATTTGTGTTCATTATTTTCTGCAAGACAGTAAAAATGCTTTATCATTACATCCTTCCTTAATTTTAACTGCCTGGTGACTTGGGCAGATACATCAGACACCAGTTAATGGTAATGCATAAGATCTCATTTTGGCAAGGTGGCTAGCCATAGTAAAAATAATAATCAAATTTAATCAAGATTGCATTGCATTTCCATATACCACACTAGCGATTTTATTGACTAATTTCTCATAATAATAATAGCTTACTATGTGCCAGGCGCCACTTCTAAGTGCCTCATAAATATTTAGTATTAACTTTGACAATCATAATCCTATGAAGTAGTTACCATTATTATCTTTTATTTTATGAATCAGGAAACCAAGGCACAGAGAGATTAAACAATTTTTCCAAATCATACTCCTGCAAGGAAAGAGCTGGAATTTGAAGCCAAACTGGATCCAAAATCCACACTCTTCATTCTTTATCACTACGCTCTACCACTTCCTATATGTTAGTCTTTGAGATGCAAAATGAAAACTGAAACACACATGAAATTTGAACTTCCAAGTTGCTTTATCAGCCTTCCCTAGTTTTTGAATCTGATTGATAATGTCCTTTTCTCTTCATTTATCCATGTGATTAACTCTTCCTCTGTTGTGAAGCTCATCCAACTTAAATGTTGCTTTCCCCTCAAATAGAAATAATGTTTCTTTCCTCTGTGCTCCTACAAAAACTCGTACATTCCTCTAATTATAGCTCTTTCCACAATAGATCATAATTTTGCTTTGCCTCTTTCTTTCCCTACTGAACATAAGATTTTCTTTTACTGCAGAAACTGTGACTTTGTGTTCCCAATGCCTAGAACAGAGGAACAGAGGAAGGTGGGAGGCAGGGAGAAGGTAGGAAGGGAGCAAGAAAGGAAGGAATCAATTCTTCTCTTCTCTACATTAAACACTATCACTATTTAATAGACATAGTATCCAGGAGTCCTCTCCATTTAGATAGGATGACTTATAGATGAAATGCCTGATTCAGTGCTGTAAATTTAGAAATAATGCATGAAGACATTTTTTTTTAAAAACAGAGAGAGATCTGAAAGGCAGAAGAGAATAAAATAAGAGATGAGGCAAAAGAGTTTTGAGGATACTTTGAAACTGCTTAGACAAGAGAAAGGAAGCCTGTTCCTTCTCTCCTCCACTCTTGTCCAAAGGAGATTCTTAGCTGATTAAAACAGGAGCTGGTTCACTTCCAAAAGACTGCATCACTCTCTATTTATTAACTTTTATGCTGTCTACAGATGGAGGTATGCAGACATCTCACTTGCTCAAATACCTCATGGCCTGGAGTCAGACATCAATTGCAATTAATTTTGCCCTTTTGCTGACTACAGCTAAGATCCCCTGCCCTTCACCTGTCTCGCTGTTTTCTTCTTCTTTGCAATTTTCGCTGACTTGATCAACAAAAATCATGCAATGTGGCCTTAAATTTCCATTTTCTCTGGACTCACAAGCATCATCTGTTCTCCAAACAAAAACTCTGGCAACTCCTACTTCTAAACGTCTTAACCCATGGTGCTGGGAAATTACTGTATTTGCTTTCTTCTTCCTCTGAAACACAGGCAGCTGTGCTATCCCGCAGCTGCCTCACCCAGGCTACTCTTTGTGCATCTTCTTAATGTGCTCCCAGTTTTCCCTGTGGCTGTATATTTAAGCAACATTTTCTATTTTGAGAGTTTTTTCAGCTGGGCCAAAGGTTTGTTTAACTTTCCTATAAATGTCATCTCAGTGCTTGAGATGGATTAGTTTGGAGGCACCCAGAGCCATTACCATTACCAGGCTGACCCAAGAGACCCCCGATCCTAGCAACGGAGCCCATGTCTCGGAGCTGGCAATACATCGCCTCCATGCATTTTAAATAATGAAATGATGAAAGCTGTTTAGTACTGCAGTATATTTCATCCATTAATCTAATAGTCTTTTTTAAAGCCAATCCCCTGCTCTGGTCTCCCTGGAACAGAAAAGCCATCTGTACCAACCTGGAATCATTTATTAAAGACTTATAAAAAAAAAGTGAGGAATATATTCTCTCTTATATGATTTCCCTTGTTTCTGCTTTTCAGGTCTATTTCTACCATATTTTTTTCTATGTATGATTTTTTTTTCCTGGTGTAAATGCCTCATGAGCATGACTTTGAGATAAAGTTCCATGTTTACCTCTTTATCATATTCCATATTACAGTAACGAGTTTAAAAACACGGGTTGTAGATTTAGGCAGCCTGACTTCAGAAGCTAGACATGCCACTAAGCGTCTTAGTGAACTTGATCAAGTAACTTAATCTTGCTAAGCCTTAGTTTTCTAATCTGTCAAATCGGAATGATAATATCTACTTTTCCAGGCATGTGTGAAAATTAAGTTAAATAATGAACATGTACAAAGTTTCTGGCTTGGGCAAATATGCAGTGCTCTATAATGAAAGCTGCTCATGAAGAATATATGATTCTGAGATAATTTTGAAACTATGTCTCTTCTCTCCAATTATTGTTTTAACATCTCTGAGAGTCGTTAGGGAAGGGAGTGGAAAGGATGTGGGACACCGACTATCACAGCAGTTTGATGATCTGGTAAGTACCCACATTGCAATAATTGATCCCTTCTGGACTGCCCGGGCGCTCCGTGCCAGCAGCAGGGCAACTGGGCTGCACCAGGGAGAGCTTTGGTGAGGCAGGGAGAGGCAGGGAAGGGAGGCTCGTGAATTGAACAAGTTAGGCTTTTTCAATGAGGCCTCTGTCCGTTTCAGATCGTTACAGAATACACATCCATGCTGGGTTAGAGCAGGATGCTGGGTTTCAAACACTTTTTCTTTGAGGGTGGTGGTAGCAAGTTTATTTTTTGCCTTAGTATGAAACTAACCTTAAATGCATGACAATCTTAATTTCCTAATTTCATTTTCAGCATATTTGGAGCTCTAGAATTTTCATTAAAATAGTCATCAAAGTTCCACCCTCTCCAATATCTATTGCACATGTTTCTTAAACATCAGATAGATTCAGAATGTACTACAAACAACAAATACAGTTGGAGTTCATTCCTACCTGGTCTTAAATTCACGGGCCACAGCATGTCAGGTGTCTGACACCAGATGCTCCTTGGAGGACTGAGTCAGCGCCCCAACCTTGCTGCACTCTACTTAGAACTGTGTTATTTGTGCCTTAATCCTCTGCTAGATGCAGTATGCCTTGAAAGCAGGGTTCATTTCAGATTTATTTGACCAGCCCTCACAGTCCCTTCACAATACTGTGGATCTATAGAGTACTATAAGGAGTATTTGTAAATGGATTTGTTTTTAATTTCAGCTTATTATGGGGGTACAAAAGTTCTGGTTAGATATATTGCCCATGCCCCTCCCATTCCCCTGAGTCTGAGCTTCAAGCGTGTCCATTCCCCAGACAGTGCACATCGCACTCATCATGTAGGTATACACCCATCCCCTCCCCCCACCCCCATCCCCCCGAGTCAGAACTTTAAGTGTGTCCATTCCCCGACATCTCTTTGGTTCTCCTGGAGAGAGTTGGAACCCATTCTATTAAGTGAAGTATCCCAAGAATGGAAAAATAAGCACCACATTTACTCACCAGAAAATTGGTTTCCCTGATCATCACCTAAGTGCACATTTGGGAATAACACCAATTGGGTATCGGACAGAGGTGGGGGGTGAGGGGAGGGGATGGGTCTATACCTACATGGTGAGTGCAATGCGCACTGTCTGGGGAATGTAAATGGATTTTAATTACTCAGAACCTGGAAGTGAGATGTCAGCCTTACCAAATTTACATACCCTTATAACCATGTCTGCGATCTGTTACACTCAGGGGAGATCGCAGGATCTATGAGGCTACACTTGTTTCTTCCACCTAATTTCCTTATTTCTGCTAACAATAACAACAAAAAAATCCACTTTAACCTCATCACTATACATTCTGGTGCCCAGTGCAGTAGGATGTATTAGTCATGAGCTTTAGCGTCAGACAGGCCAGAACACAAAGACAGCTTTTTGTGAACTTAGACTAGTGACATAATCATGCAAGCCTTGGCTTCCTCATCTGAAAAATGAGAATTGCAGCAATGCTTTCAGCACAAATTAACAGTAGTAAATATGTAAAATACACACACATAAAAGGCTCAATAAATGTGAGTTAGTTTTCTTTTAACTTTTTAGGGCATTAGCAAAATAGGAAGAAATGTTCAAATTCTCTAGTAATCAGAGAAATATAAAATAAAACAACCTTTTAGGTCATTATATAATACCAAATGTTGACAAGGAGTATTTAGACAGGAATCTTGTATACTACCAGGGAGGAAGTAAACTGCAGCAGCCATTTGGGAAAACAGTCTGTCAATCTTTGTAAAACTGAGTTTGCACATATATGAACCACCTAACATCCCAACCATGGGAATATATCAAAGAGAAATGCTCAAGTCCATGAAGGAACTGAAATGAAAAGAATTATTGCCATGTTGCTTATTATAGTAGGGAATTAAAGATAAGCTGAGGGCCCATGACTAAATAAATTGTAGTGATTCTTTCTGAAGAGT
Source organism: Varecia variegata (assembly GCA_028533085.1). Taxonomy (NCBI): domain Eukaryota; kingdom Metazoa; phylum Chordata; class Mammalia; order Primates; family Lemuridae; genus Varecia; species Varecia variegata. The sequence goes on from CM052451.1 coordinate 16,735,757, forward strand.
TCCATGCAACTGTTAAAAATACGCACAAGTAGTTTATTGTAAGAAAAAGAAAATGACAGGTGTAGTTTATGTAAATGAAGGCACATATAAAACAGCACTGATATTTTACAAGGGTGCATACAAATTCAAGGCCACGTATCAAAGACCTGGGAGCGTGTGGCCATGGGGAGGAAACTGGAACAGGCATTTGATGGCCAGGGACGACACATTTAAAGAGGTCCAGTATACAGACCGGTAATGATGACAGTATGTCGTGAACTGAGGCAGATGGTAAATTCAAACCTCTGCACCTGGAGTCCAAAAAGCAAAACTGAAAAGAAATAAGAATAAACACGTGTGTGCGTTGGGAAGGTGGGGACGTGGTTGCGTGTGTAATGTGTGCACTGCATATTCATGAAAATTTTTCTGGGAATATATACAACAAACTCAATCATGGTGACCCTTGGAAAGAGGAGCTGGGGATTAACTGGAAGAGGCAGAAGAGGAAATTTTCATCATATACTTTCCATATTTTTTACCTTATGTTTGTATAGTATCTATTTAAATAATAGTTTAAATTATTTATTTAAACAGTAGCAGACAGTGATGTCCTAGGCCTTAACATTCACTCACCACTCTCACTCACTGACTCACCAGGCCTGCAAGTTCCACTTGTGGTGTACCATTTTTTATCTTTTATACCGTATTTTTTACGGTACCTTTTCTATATTTAGATATGTTTATATGCAAAAATACTTAGCATTGTGTTACAATTGCCTACAGTATTCAGTACAGTACCATGCTGTACAGGTTTGTAGCCCATGACCAGTAGCCCAATAGGCTGGGTGGTACAGAAGGCTACACCATCTAGGTTTGTGTAAGTGCACTCTGTCATGTTTGCACAACAACAAAATCACACAATGGCACATTTCCCAGAACATATCCTCATTGTTAAGAAATGCATGACTGAGTAGTTGTAAGAATTCAAATTTTTCCTGATAACAAGATCCCAGCACTTCTTCAAGGTCTGTGGTCACCGTCAACTCAACCTCTACTTCAGCATTTCGAAAATAAATGCAAACATGTGTTTTCCCACCAGTGGATTGAAGGTCAACGTCTCGTTCTTGTCAAGCCCTAATCAGAAGCTCTCAGCATTGAGAGGTAAAAATTATGACATGCTTGAGTGGCTCGGAGACAGCAGCTTGCTGAAGAACCCCTGCAGATAAGCACAAATTGAACAGGTGAAACTTGCCTATGCTTGTGCTCACCTTGCCCAGCTGTTGAGCATGACCAAGTAGGAAGTCAGTGCTGACCCTGCGTTCTGAAGATTGATAGTGTCAATAATCAGATTACCTCTTGCAAAAATTGTTTTTGCTGAAACAAGCTGTCAGGAATATGCAGAAAGGAAATCCCAGGCACTACATTAGCTGGTGGCTTGAAAGTACTCTGTGACCATTTAATTTACTTCTTTGATTATGACATAAGATGTCAGTTTTTCACTGGCACTCTCTGCATGACCTTGAGCACTAGTCGTGGACTATCTTTGGGCTCTTGTGAATAGGTGCCGAGATGGAATGGAATCCACTTTCCATTAATATCCCTCAGAGAGAATAAAATAAGATTGTGTGCCTCTGACAGATACATAATGCATTATTGTTCTTGGAACCAGCTCCCGCCTGGTGCCTTGTAAACGAAGGTGCTCAATCAATGCCCTTGGCTGATTGATTGGCTCACCAAGTGAAAGTGTCCACGTGAAAAATCTACACTTGGAAATAGCCCCCGTTAAAAACGATCGAGCAGAAGCACCACTGCCCAAGTGTGCCTACATTCCACTCTTTTAAGACTATCTGCACCCCAAAATCCCTCTCTTCCACCTGTACACACCATCCTTCCTGACACAATGCTTGTAACTGTCTATTAGTTTCATTTCTCAGGACCTTTGGGAGGTAGATGTGTTACTATTTCCAATAATCTAAATTGCATAATCTAAAAGGAATTACATGTCGGGAGCTCAAGTCAGCAGAAATCATTTTCTTGGATTAACTTAGAACCATCTTTTATTACTTAGCAGATAGGAGTCTTGGAAATGATGAGAGGAAAGATTCCACAAGAATGAGAGTGGAAAATCAGCATTAGGCTTTTGCACATACCATATGAAAAGCACAGTCTTCTAAGAAGACACGGGAGGAGGAGGAAATGAGAAACAGAAGCGCAGACAGCCAAATTCCATTTTACTTTATTAAGATTTAAATGCATTTTAATTTTTATAAATATAATATGATTAAAGAACAAAGAACCAGAGGATCACAGGCTGTCTCAACTAGGATGCATAGTTGGAGAAGATGCTATATCATAATTTGAGGTACGATTAGGTAAATTAGCCTCTTAGCTAGGAAAGAAGAACCATGTCGCTGTGCATACAGGCTTCCCGGAAACACACGAGCATGCTCAGACCGTACTCTGGGCCACAGGAGGCACTGGCTGCAGAAAACGAGCATGCTCAGACTGTACTCTGGGCCACAGGAGGCACTGGCTGCAGAAGCCTGGAGGACTGTTTGAAAGTGGAACAGATGCTTCTTGCCAAACACTACTGAAACCCTCCAAGATGGGGGCAGGCCCCGAGGCTGACCTTGTAGTGTAGGAGATAAAGAATGGAGTGATGCCATTCAAGTGAGGAGAAAACCCCCAGGCAGCCTGACTTTGATAAATGATTTTAACTGTGGTTCCAAAATAACAGGAATGCATTACGTGGGTGCTGGCAGCATCCAGGGACAAGCAACACTGCACTTGTATTAATCAATCCAGCCCTGGTCCCACTGCAGACATGATTCATAAGCAGTGTGCAGCATCATAGAAAAGCAGACCGGTATTGTGGAAAGGACACTGTGCTGAAAGTCAGGAGCATCAGGAGGTACCTGCAGACATTCTTGTGCACGACGTGCTATTTGCCACGAGGTGCTAAATACTTTACCAGCAGAACGTTACTCAGTCCTCCCAGCACCTTCTGTGATGGGCAGCGGTGTGTTGCAGCCAGCTTGGACTGGATTATGAGAGCCTCTCTTTGTTGTTTGCATCTTTCCCAGATCCGTGTTCAATAATGTCACACTGGTAGCTTGAAATCAGCCATACTGGGACTATTTGCATCAGAAAAAATCAGCACATGCAACAAAACAGGGCTTTTTTTTTTTCCTCTAGAGAATTGATTATTAAACATTTACCAGCGTACGACAGGTGATAAGTACCATTATTATCATCTTTTTATAAATGAGGACACAGGCTCAGAGAAGTTAGGTATCTTCCCCAAAGCTATGCAGCTAGGTAGTCATGGAGTCTAAACTGAATCTCAAGTCTATCTGGCTCCAAATCCCATGCTTGCAACCCATATGTGACATATTAGTGCCTCAGAAGATCCCTGGCCCAGGGCCAGCTCAGATGACTTGGAACTCATCTTTAAGCCTCTTTCTTTGAACTCCAGCCTCCTGCTCAGTAAATTGGATGATTTAGATGGAAAAATCACACAGTTAACAGCTGGTTTCATCTGGTTAATCTAGCCTACTGTGGCCACCACTCACACGAATTCACACTACGTCATTTCAAAACCCTCCAAGAGGAAGAGAGACTCAATGTTTTTGGCCTCAGCTAAAATTTTTCCAGCATAACATACACGTTCTGACATTCTCAGTATCTTCTGTTCTAGTTTAGTATCTTTCCGTTCACCATCCTACACATGCATCTTTCAGGGCCTGACTCCCTCTCTTCTACCCTGGGAGACAATGTATGTTTTGGTTAGGACAGATGATAAATGCAAGATAATTCAAGGGTTTACGATACCTTAAAGACAGGTCTAACCCAAGTGAAGGACCTAAGTAGGAGCCACGTGATAGTATAAGGACATGAGACATTCTTGTTTGTCTAAAATAGTAGCCAAATGCCTTTGTTCCCAGTGAATGTTCAAAAAATGTTTGTGGAATAAATAAATGGTAGGAAGAAAAAAAATTGTGATAGCTACTGATTAAAAGTCATTCTTTAAATAAAATATTTCAAGGCTATTGCTATTATTTCAAGGATATTATTCCCCTGGCCGAAGCACCACATTTTGCATTCAGATGCTTTGTTCTTGCTGTCATGGAAACCTTGATGGAAATGAAGGAAAGAAGCCTGTATCCTGGAACCACCACCATCTTCACGGAGTGCTTAATACTGTTGTGCCTCCTCCCCTCTGGGATCTTAGAGGTTTATTTAGTTAAAGGAGTCTCTACAGAGCACCTACTATGACAACAGCCTAGCAAAAACTGCAATATTTCTGAGTGATAAGCAAGATGAGAACACAGACATAAAGATTTAGAGACATCACCCACCATGCATGATCATTCATTTTTCACTACTGTTGACATTCCTTAACACATTTGCATATAACATAATCAAATGTCTCCATTCAGTGTCCCAGTGCTTGGAAGCTCAGCCTCACGCCAGAGCAGATAAAAAAAGAAGTCTTTAATTCTTGGAAGCTTCATTTGTTTCCTGATTCTTTATTCTCTGCCTCCTTTCTTCTTTATTGTGAATGCTCTGCTTCCCTGATCTAATTTGATTTTCTTCTCTATTTCATCTTCTTAGAACACCATGCATCCTGATTTTCTCGGAATGTACCTTTGCTTACCAGAGCACCCATTAAGTCAAGCTGAGTATCTTTCCTTTTAAGGACATCACTAATAGTTCTTTTTTTTCATGCATTATACACATTATTCATGTTCTTCAATTTTGAAACTATAGAGAAGCAAACCAAAGAAAACCAAAAAGTTATCTGTATCTTCATTACTGCAAAAGATTATAACTGTTAATAATCTGGAATATTCTATATTGATTCCGTATTTTTTTCCTAACTCAGCATGTCTTTAGATCAATGGTTTAAACCAGTGGTTCTCAACCAGGGGTGGTTTTGCTTTACTGATTCTCCCATTCCCCCTGCCAGGGGATATTTGACAAAGTCTGGAGACAGTTTTGGTTGCTACAACTTGGAGGGGGATGCTCTTGGCCTCTAGTGGGCAGAGGTCCTGGGTGCACAGAATGGCCCCCACAACAAAGAGTTATCCAGATGAAAATATTTGTAGTGTCAAGATTGAGAAACCTTGGTCTAGACAAAGCCTAGTACATTCTAGGGTTTCCCACAACACCTCTTATATTTCCAGTTCCTCAAGTCAAAATTGTGGTTTATTCCTGACTGTCTTCCTCTTGCAGCCCAGCAGTTACCATTCGCCCGTAGAAGTGTCAGGCAATTTGTGAACACACACTCGTGAGTGAAGGACTTGCTTCTTCTCTGTCTCTGCTACAGTCCTATGTCTGTGATCCCCAGATCTGCTTAGAACCTACATGTGTTCATTTTCCCTCCCTTAAATGCCTCTCTCACTTGTTTTTATACCCAAGTGCTCTGAATTATCCTTCCCACATTTTATTATGGACTTGGTTTTGAAGGGTTTGGTGTTTACAATGAACCAACGAAAAAAACTGTAGTGGCATCACTCGAGAGGAAGCCTAAGGGGACAGAAAGGCTCCAGAGAGCTGTGGGCTCCTAGGATGACAGAGGAGAAGGAGAAGGCAGTGAGACTGCCAGGAAAGTAAACACAGGCTCCCACAGCTCACATAAACCCAGACATGTAACATGCATGGGTCCCAGGGCCCTGCCATGCACGTCAGACACCTCAGTGTCAAAAAGACTTCTTCCTTTTCTCAAATGCCTGGAAAGACATCACACAGGGTCCATACTCCTGTGTGATCTCCAAGAGCCTGAGGCATTATGGGACTTCCAGAGGCATTATGCATATGGTAGAGCTTATTTTTGTAAAGTCTATTTCCTTTTAACGAAATATTTTTCTTCCATCTTGAATATAAAACATTTTAAAGAGTTCTGGATGCTCCATAAACACTGGGTTTGATTGCACAGATGTTTGAGCCAAAGTTCTCTTCCGCCCTGTTCCCCTGTCCCACTACAAACATCCTGGGTACCAACGGGGTAAGTCTTCACCCAGAATCATGTCTCCAATAATAATGTGTTGAGTAAATAGAATTTAACTATCACGATGACTGAGGTTCATAGACTTTTATAGACTGTAAAGCGTTTTTACACCCTGTGTGTTACTTGTTTCTCGCAATGGTGTGAAGTATATAGGGCACCTGATTTAACAGAAGAATTGACATTCCGCTCTCTGCCACTTTGTATCTATGTTGCCTTTAGGCAAGCCACGTAGCCTCTTTGAACTTGTTTTCTCATCTGTAAAATTAGTATAATTATTCCCTTTTTACTTGGTTCCAGTGAGATTCAAATAAGAAAATGTATTAGAGAGAAAGGTTTTTGTCAGCAATAAAGCATGCTGCAGACATAAGCAACTATTTTGCAGATGGGGGAACTGAAGCTTGAAAAGATTGGTAACTCTTTGAACATTGTCCACCTAGTACGTCCTAGATTCGCATCTCTGATGTTAGTATACAGATAGTCCCTGACATGACAATGGTTCAATTCATGACTTTTTAACTGGATGATGGGTTCACCAGGGTATTAAATTTATTTTCAATGTATTATATTTTCAACATATGATGAGTTTATCAGGGCATAACCCCATTGTAAGTAAACAAACATCTGTATTCTGATACCACATTCAGTACTCATTCCACTTGGTGTTTTCTAAAACTCTTTTCATTGCTCTATGTGTTCTTAAAACTTAGCAATTCCATAATATATATTCTACATTCTTCTTAGGTTTTAACGCAATATAATAGATGCCTGATGCAATGATAGTCGCAAAGTCTGTAGATACTGAATAAAATACTCTGCCCACCTGAGTGATTACTTTAATTTAATAATGGAATAGAACACATATTCCCACTGCTTTTATAAGGTAAAACTAAGCTCTGCCAATTATTAACTGCATGACCTTGCACAAATTACTCAATATTAATGAACCTTTAGTTCTATATCTGTAAAATAAGGATAATGACATTTCATAAAATTGCTGTGAGAACTAAAAACATTATAGAAAAAGACCTGAGCACTAGGCCTGGCATATTTCATGCACTTAATAAATGTTACTTATTTCTATTCTTTGGTGCTACATTTCTCACCCAATGTCTTCTTTTCTGTGTTATTGAGCTAGTTTTATTTCAAGGCAATTTGAAATTATGAAAGAAACATCCATTCCGTGTTCTGAGAACAAAAATTTGTTTAGAGCACAGCAGGGAGAAGTAAGAGTGGAAGAAAATTTTCTGTTGAGTTGGTGTCTCACAGGGATTCATTTCTTTGCAAGGAATTTTCTGAAAAAAACATGAAGTTGATTTTCTTTTATAAGAGCTATAAGTAAATAAATGGAATTCTTCCTTCTAGTCTTGTTCAAGATAGACGTAGAATATATATATATATACATATATATATATATACATATATATATATATATATATGTTACAGCATGCCCTGATTAAAAACACACTTGCCTCTAAGATAGAAAACATTTGTCTTGTTCAAAAGCCAAGAGACAAATGAAAGTTCTTAATGCAGAAATAATTAATGGGGTTTGTTGAATGGTCCAAAAGACTTTTGGAAGAATGACTAAGAGTCTTATTTTTAACTACCAGGGGTAAAAAACAAAAACTAAAAAAATTATACCCCTGACTGACCTTAAGTAATTAAAAGGACCTCCTGCTTAATTCCTTTCTGTCACTTACTCCCAAGGGCCTCCACCTCCAAGCCCGCAGGGCAAGGGTAATTTTCTGTTAGAATCCATCTGCAAAAAAAAATGCTTTGTTGCTGGACTGTGTCTTCCCTGTCACAGTGTGGGGGCTTGTTTTTATGCCAGGTCTCAGCAAACAGCTGAAAAGACAAGCGTATTTTGGAAGAGCTGACACCCCCAGTTATCCAGCCGTAAGCTCTTTCCTCTACTGATCTTTGCACATCATGAGAATAAAGTCAGCCAATGACTCAAGATAAATTTTCCAAACACCCTTTTCGAATAACTGCCCCTGCTGTGGAGCTGTAGTCCTCAGCCACCTGACCTTCCTGTTCAAAGCTTCCAATCAATTCCCCAGCCAAGTGCTGTCTCTCTGGAATTGAGAATGCTGCTGAAATTTCAAAGATTGACATTTTTGAACACCTGGGTGAGAACCTCCTGGTGAGATAAGACAGAGAAATAATAGAGTGGGATCGTCAACATACTGGAAACCTTTAGCATTCAGGAGATGGATACACAATGATTTGAAAGGAATCATAGCTTAATACATGTAGCCAACGATCTTAGTGCTAATTGAAATATATTGCACATTTTTTTCATTGTGATGTGCACAGGTGGAATGAACCTTTTTCAGTCTCCAAAGATTTTATGCTTTTCTGCCTTCATAGCCAGAGATAGATGATCCTCAGTTGTGGTTGAGACATCTCCTTTTCGAGTTAGAAAATCTTGAATGACAAAGTAAATAAAATGCTTGTGTAGTTTTGCTATGTCCCAAAAATCCTAAAGAGAAGTACCTACTTTAGGAAGAAAAAAATGGGGTAGGGCTCCAGGAATCTCAATTACATGAGAATCAAAGGAATCTCCTAATGGAAACAGTGGCGAGAAATTCAAGTTAGACACACACAAGCGTCAGGAGAAATTCTCTCCTGGCCGCATAGCATGTGGAGAGTCTTACTGCAGAGGAAGGGAGAGCAGGCTTGTACCAGCCCCAGATGGGAAACTGGGCAAACTGACAATGCAGCAAGAGCAGTTCCCTCCTGAAGGGAAAGCAGCACATACATATATAACCAAGACAGTGGGAAAAGGAAAAATCAATGTGAGCAAAACTCAACAAGCAAGATGGAGTCCGCTCAAAGACAATGCAGTGAGGCAGCGCCTAGTCATGAGGCATGGACCATTCCCAGTAGGTAAAATAAGCCCATTTAAGACCAGGCAAGGGAGCAGAATCCAGCCCTGCGGGAGAGGACTGGTAAACATAACAGGAGAAGGCCATGACCCTTCGTCAACTCTCAGGCATTCAAATTGAGACTGCATTGCCCAAAGGGGACCATGGGAGGGCCAGGCATCAGGTAGCTGAGTCAAAGACCATTCAAGCACAGTAGCCCACACTTGGTAGGGTGGATTTATCAGGCAGGTTTTGGCATTCATATGGGCACCAAATTCCAAATTCATCATTAGGTCTATGGCACTAGAAATGAACGCTGGAAGAATAAAGGGAACTGAGCTAATGACATTAATTCTAGATAATATCGGCCGGAAAATGGTTTCCAGTTGCACCACCAGGCTTGGTTCTCATTGAGCCTGGCGCTGGGTAGGTTTGAATTAGCAGGTGCAGAGTGCCCACACCTTTCTCCCCACTCTGTGTCCCCTTGAAGCCATCACCAACGTAACACATGGTGGCGTGATTGTCATCATTTTTCACAGCTCAGCTGAAGATTTTCCAGACAGGACAACAACTAGAGTGTCATCTATAAAATGGGCATAGCATAGGTACTTCTCAATATTGTTGTGAAGATTGAATGCAATAATTCATTTATAGTTTATAACTCTGATGTCTAACAATACCGTGTACTCATAATACGGTAGTTATAATAATAATCACAATGATCTATATTATTATGAAGCATAGCATCTTTCTCCTTTTCTGCTCATAATTAAAATGCCCAAAGAAATATAGAAATATAGAGAACTCAGCATCAGCAATGGAAAAAATAGAGAAAAACACAATCAAGCAGATAGATTTTTCTACTCATTGTGTTGTAAACAACTAAGTTACAAAATCCATTAGGGAGAAACTCATACAATGCCTCAGGTGGTAGAAAGAGTACACATTTGTAAAATGTCATGAATGCTTATTTAGTTGAAGGAAAAGAAGCCCAAGGCAAACGAAAGCTGTGATTACAAGCCTGGAGCTTTCCGCTCAACATCACTTTCACCACTGCTGAACAATAGCCCGTGATAGCCATTATTCCGGCAGATGTGAGGAGGACGAGGAGGACGTCAGCAGGTGACGAGGCTTCTGATGCAGGCTATCCTAGAGGAGTCCATCCACAACCACACTGTAGTCGATAATCCTCAAGCCCAGCTACATGGCACAATCATTGAGGACCTTTAAGAAAAATTGATGCTTGGGTTCTTTTCTCCAGAGATTTTGATTTCATTGGTGCAACTGAGTTTGAGAATCACTGAATCTGAACTGTAGACCAAGGTGAATTAAAACCTAGAAGCAGAAGACTGGCTCCTTACTCAACAGCTTCAACGTCATGGAAAAGGATCTCTGTGGTTCACCCATGGTCTTGGTTTCCTCTCCACTGCCCCGAGCAGTGGGATTGTTGAGTCACTGAATGCAGCCATCCACGGAGCAGGACATGAGAGGATCTAACAACCCAACAACATGGCGAAGCACCAATCCAGCCATGCTGAATGTGGTCAGGTACCAAGCCAGGGACAGGTGCTCCTAAAGCAAAGAACTAGTGAGCACAGCAAAGCTGGCAGGGCTCCCGAGAACAGCCTGCATCATCAGTGGAGTGAGAGAACAGTATATATGCAGCAGGAGAAGAAAATAAAACTATTTTTGAAAACGAACAAAAGGACCTCTCGATAGTATCTATTTTGTGCTGTTAATAAAATTTCAAGACAAGGAGAATTTTGTAAAACATGTTGAACAGGATTAAGGGGCACTAGAAGGAGTAGACACAGAGAGAAGCTTACAGAGCAGGAAAGTGTGGAAATATCTAAGGAAAAAAAGGTGGTTCAGCTTGGTAGACGCACAGGGAGTGTGAGGGAATTGCAAGCAATAAGGTTAGCAATGTCATTCAAGAAACTGGCATTCCAGGGGTAGAACATTACATTCCAAAACAGTGTTAGAAACAGAAATGAAACATTTTTATTTCTCTTACCTATAATTTTTAGCATAACTGATTCTAAACTTGCTATGCAAACTAATTAGGATTATGAAAACAATCACCAAGTAAACACTGAGTCTGGAAAAAAAGAATATGCTCTACTAGATTCCCAATACTTTTTTATGCATAATTCTCAAAAGCAGCATATGGTTCTTCTCTGAATATTTACATGAAAAAGTAAAACCCTACTAAAAAATACATATCCCAAGCCAGCAAGAAAGAGAGAGGGAAAGAGAGAGAGAGAGAGAAAGGAGGTGGGAGGGAGGGAGAGAAAGAGAGAAATCTAGAAACCAAGAAGCTATCTGAAGAAGAATTTCTGGTTCTTGCTATATTTCACCCTCTTTTGGAAATTGGAAGGAATAATACTGTAGCATCCAAAGCTGTGTAGATGTATTTTCATTGCAGCTTTGTTGGCTTTAACAGCAAAGCCAGAGCAAAGAGACCATAAACCTTTCCACACAGCCCAGATCTTTGGAGGGGTGCGTAAACAGAACCATAAAAATTGCACTGAAAGCTGATGCTTGGCAGCCAGTCAAGACCTCTCCATTTCTGAAATTAAATGGCATGGCTCCTCCAAGAACGGGAGATTAGGGGACAATCGAAAGGCTGCTGCATTTTTCCTGCAACTATGAGCCAGATGGTTTTAAAAGTCAAATGTTCCACACATGAGTAAGTCACTGCTCTAAATGAATTACTCTGGGCTCTGCAAAGTGGAACCTGAGCCCTCCACGCCATTGAGATATGTTCCGCTGCACCGTCAATCTTAGGGTAAAACGCTCACCAGCCCATTCAACATCTTAACTAAAGAAAAATTATGGTGACAGAGGCCCTAAAGAGCATGCTTAGAAAAAGCATAATGTAATCTTTATCATGCGCAGGGAAAACAGAATCCCAAATCCAAATCATGTGTGAAAAAATCTTTTCATTCAAGGAGGTGCAGACCAATTCACCAGTACAGGTACATATAAAAGCCACTGCTCCTGATAGAGTGAAACCTATGGAAGCAACACAGGTGCAGATGCTAGAGCCAAAGTCTACTTAGTGAAGACAGGGGCCTAGGAGACCCGGGCAATACTGACCATCCGATTAAAAGAATCTGGTTGTCACCACTACCGTCCCTGCTGTCCCTGTGCCTGAATCGCTACTTCCATACCTGCTGGGCAGGAACCCCTGAGTGACAAAGCCCTTGGCCTCTTGTGGAGCAAAGATCAATGGCCTTTGCTGTGTCACTTTTAGAGCTGTGTCATAGCTGCAAATGGCAAAGGACTAAGAGTTATAGCTTTTAGCATTGCATGCATAAAACAAATACACACACACACAGGGCCATCTTCCCTAAGAAGCAGTCTGGGCACCCGAGTCTAAACACTGTGGTCAGAGACCACCTCTTCCTGTGTTCCACGAGGGAGGACACTGCCCTTCTTCAACGGAAGGGGGCAGTCTTGGCTCTTCAAAGTTTTCTACAGGACTACATTTCTTCTCTAATGGTTCCGAAAGATTTGCTCTCTCTACCACGGCTGCCACAGTTACCATCGTTATTACCAGTGGAGACTGGGTCATGCTTTTCTCCTCCCTCTGATGTCAGGGAGCAAGCTTTCTCAAAACCAGCTCCAGTCCTCCCCACCTGGGAGCCAGGGCTAACAAGAAGTAGAAGATGCCCCACACCTCTTCCAGCCCCAAGGCCTGCCTGGTGTCCCAGCCCACTTTCAGGATGGTTGCTAGTGGGAATGCTCAGTTCCCTCCGGGGAAAACCCACCACCACCTACACGGGTAGAGCCATGCCCTCATGACCTCAAAAACCAATCCCAAGATAGTAAGACCCATGTTTCTAGGTAAGAGTTATTGGCTTGTTGTACCTTATTTATGATCAATTGTTTATACTCCATTAACTACATTTTGTCACACATCTCCCTGGAGGCATGTGAGAGGGCTTTTCTATCCTCTAAATTTAGCAAAGGTCCAACTACTGTCTATTATGAACAAGGCCCTCTGTGAGATGCTGGAAGATGGCGGTAAAGAACCTCTGCCCTCAAAGCTCACATAATGTGATAAGGAAGAAACTGATGCATGAAAAGACTTATAAAATTAACGGAGTACATTGTTATGGGAGGTAAAGGAAAACACAAGCAAAAATTCACCTGGCAAAAAAGGAAACCCAACTATTGAGTACTTCATACAAAGGCCTTTGAAAGTTAGTAGCATCCTGAAAGTGCCTATGTCTCATTTTTGATTTTTTATAGATCAGAAAGAAACTAAAAAGCTTTATTTTTTTTATCCTTTTTTTTTTTCCTCCTTGGGGGTAAGAATAGGTAGTGGGAGGAAGTTTAGGCTTTGAAAAGCCTTCATAAAAATGCCTTCAACAGCTCTCCGTGTACCAGTTGATGCCTCCTCTTTAACAAAATTTGACTTTAATATGCAGAGGGAATGCAGGTTAATTACACAGTCGAGTTTATGGAAACGGCAGATTGAGAAATACACTTTGACTTGCTGCTAGGGTAAAGTCCATCTGATCATTGTCGAAGGAGAACAAATAGAGAATTCCCTTACGAGGTTGTAAAGGCCTTTCTTCCTCCATTTCTCCAAGTCTTCCTCCATCCTGTTCTTTCTCCTCTACTCTTTAACACTAAATAAACATGCTTTGACAGTAATGGAAGACCTTACAGAGTCGTTCCACTTCAAATATTTGAATATCTGTGATAGAGATTCTGAATTTTCCACTCACGTTGACTTGTTTGACCTTAACGTATCAAAGTGTAGGATACATATGAGAACTAGAAAACTCCGTGATTGTAAGGATAATTTTTGCTTCCTCCCGTATGGATCTGTCACACTGGAAAGCATCCTTACTGATTGGATTGGTAGGTGATGAACAGTGCTTGGGGATTGTTTTATAAAACAAAGCCCCGGACTATAGCTACTCACTGTAGTTTGCCTTAATTGTAGCCTGAGGGATATGATGCCTCCTCAGCTAAAATGGAAGCTTCTCAAAGGTTCCAGAACTTGCATTTATTTTGTGTTCTTTTCAATATGCGGAACAGCACGGGGCACAATTATGGCAGACATTTACTAAACATATTTATTGGTTGAAATGTGTTCCAACAGAGTTGATTTTTTTTAAATAAAAATAACATTTTGGAAGTTTACTTTTATTATATACTTTTAAAGGTATTTTATCTTCATAGGTGTGATTTTTCTTAGCAGATCACAGCATTTGCCTATAATTTTTTTAAGCCACATTGTCATTCTTCAACATCTACTTTTTCTCTCTCCCCAAATACCTAATGGTTTACGAACTAACAAATTTCACTTTAAAGAAAAAAATCTGTCTCTGTGTCTGTCTGTTCAAATCCTAGTCTTAAAATAAATGATGCTTTTAGAATATGAATAACCACTATGACCCCTGATTTATTTGTTAGCCTCTTAAGATTTATATATAACAGTTTCTCAAAGAGTACAAGCTATAAGCTAACAAATCGATTCTACAAAGGCAAGAAAATTAACATGAGCGTAAGAAGCCTCATTGATATAAGCTGTGAACTTTGGGGTCATCACTTGAATTCTCTGGATCCATCAAAAGATCTTTCTTCCTTTCAGAAGAAGCTTTCTAGAAGCATGGGGCACAAGGGGGAATAGTATACAAAAAAATAAAATGAGAATCTTTAAAAACTTAACACCTTCAAATTAATATCTCAAGATCGCTATTAGTACTCACATGTCACAATCAGAGACTACAAGGGCAGCCAGCAGGTGGTAGACATGCCAGGAAACAGATGAAGGTCAATGTAAAACAGCTGGCCAGAGTCCTGAGGCATCAGCATAGTGGTCAAGTGCAAGAGTAATACGTGTGTTGTTTTTCCAGCCTGGAAACCACCAGACAGAAATGCCTGTTACTCTGGAATTAACTTGGAGAACAGAAGGTTGGTGAAGATGTAGGGACATCGTTAAAAAGTGAAAGAAGCCGGTAGGAATCTTCTTAGGTAAACTTCTCACTCTTGTCGAAAGCTTCAAGGGCAAACTAGCATGGGGCACATGCACCTGCAGTTACTCAGATCCAGGTGGCTCCTCCGTGATGCATTATGGCAAATCAAGGCCTGGCTTCCAGAGGGCAGGGAAGCGCTGACCTTTGATATTTAATTGTCTGTTGATATGACAACTCGATGACTTTGTCTAGTTTGGAAAATACAAAGAAACAGTCATCTCAGGTAACTATATATGAGCCAGAATTTGGGGGACTCTATTCTTAAACGTGGCTCTAACTCTGACAATCAGTAAGATATTGAGCTACTGTATTTCACTTTACTAAAAAATGGGGAGTATATTAATACTGTCACTCTCACCCCTATGCAAGCAGGTGTTTCCTTGCATATAAAGATCATTAGAACAAAGATTCTGACTTCAGGGAAAAAAAGATTTCCTATGTAAAAAAATAAAATAAAATAAAAACAAAAAGAGTCTTGAAGAGGTTTCTGTTACCAAATCCTAAAGATTCTAGGCCCTAGAAACCAAGACATTAAAAGAAATATACATAAAAAAAAAACAGGCCATTCTGGCTAAAGTTATTTCTATTCATCTCCATTACTTTGAGAATAATCTATCAAAGACAAACTAACTGCCAGAGGAGGAAACTTACCGAAAAATCTGTGTTCCCAAAAGCTGTAATATATTCATTTTACCTTAGCTTCCATTTGCCAAAAACATAAATCGCAGAATATCTCCATCAAAGCTAGTGCCAAATTGCAAGTGTCTCCTCTGGCTGTCACCTGGGAGATGGCTGCGATTCAGCTATGTGTAAAGAGGGGAATATTTTATGACGGAAGACACAAAAAAGAAGTGAGAAATAAGTTCTGAAATCTCCTGAGTTGACAGTTTTGATCCCCACGCTACTCTTCCTTGGAATATGTGCGTGTCCCTGTCCCTACGATAGCAGAGCCATCAGCACCAATGCACCTAGGAGAGGCTCAACTGCTCTGGAGTCACCATGAGCTAATGTGAAGACTCAAGGCTGAGACCTCCAAAACCCGGGCTTGAGTTGAGTGTTTTTCACCAAGTAGGCTTGTGACTTGGAGTTTGTCACTTCACATTCTAGCTAGATGATCCCAGGAATTTTTCTTTGCACATGACTGTCAGATATCATAGAAACATACAAGCAAACTGTTGGGAGAGGTCTCAGAGGCCAATTCCAACCCACTTGTGCATGATTCTCTTCTAAAACATTCTGGAAAAGATGGTCTGGGGGCATATGCCTGAAAGCCTTCATGCCAGAGAACTCACCCCCCAAAACCCCGCCCTGTTGCCCTGTTTGTTTGGTTTGGCCCTGAAGGAACTTCGTAAGCAGTAGAGCAAGGTACAGAAAGTGCATGAGCTTTGGTGTTAGGGAAACTTGGTTTTGATTCCTAACCTTGGACGAATTATTTGTCCTCACTTTTGTCTACAAAACAGAAGGCTATTAACACCTTTTATCTTACAGGTTTGATAATAATTACATGAGCTAAGTGTTCAGTAAAACACCTTCTCTCTACTATTTGCTCTAAGTGAAGGCAGGATGACTTTGAATGATGCTTGCAATAGCTAATTTACAATAAATCTAGGGTTTTTGAAGTTTCCCCCAGAACACTAAAGATGCTGGTCATGGCCTTTTGGGAAAATCAAAGTATAAGACAAAGCCATAGAACAAGAAATCAGAGACTTCTCAACTGCTACAAAATTTTTTAGCAACAAACTCTTATTTCTAGTACATTTCTTCTACATCACCCACTCCCACCCCTGCATAAAAATGTGAATAGTTACCTAATTTTTGTATCAGTAACAGAACATGAGGACAACTTGAAATGATATTGTGGGGTTTGGAGCTTACAAAATCTTAGAGAAAACTTGTCTGAGAGTCGGTTGTGGCCTAGCCATTACCTTATTCCCAGATAGGCCAATAAAGTCACTCTGAGACTTCATTACAGTGGACACAAAAAGGTGTCAGTTCTCTCAACTCCAACTCTTGGGAAGTGTTTTTATTTTCTTTTTAATTTGCGACCAAATGGATTCATTCACATGGTTTGAAAAATCAAATCAAGTAGAGAGATGAAAATAAAAAACAAACTCTCTAAGCTCTAGTTTTTCTTACCGGGGTAACACTAACTTTTTAAAAGTATTTCTAAAATCATAGTTCTGATTATTATCATCACCCTTTAAATAATTTTCTATTCCACTGTATTTCTTGATTCATTAATGTTAAATGGCATCTGCAGACTTCCTGTTCTGACATGATATTTAACTCTCTTATATCATCCCAGCCCTCCCCACCACTCCTGCCAGTATGAGTCTTTGCCTAGTTTTTGTTTTTCTTTTAATTAGTTTTGCAACTTTAAATAAATGCTCACCATTATATTTCTTTTTATAATGACTATAAGAAATATCGCTGGCCTTTTAAATTGTCAAGGTCAATAATATTTACTTTCCTTTCAGAGGCCATAACTGTCTCCTGTGTTTTATCTATAGTTTGAGTATAAAAGCAGAAAGTGAATCATGTTTTGTTTGTTATTCCTCTGCCAACTGCCATTCATTGCAGAGCTAAGTAGCTGTTGATGATTGATTTTGCTTTCTCATGTAGCTTTTGGATTTTCGTGAAGTTTCTAATCGGCTTCTCATTTCCTCACGTTGCCTTTAATACATTTTTAAGTAGTTCTGCCCTCTCAGGGATAATATCAAATCTATGAAATATCATTTTTGCTAGATGCCTCCCCTCTAAACCCTCCGTTCTGTTCCTTTCGTCTGACCGCTGTGTCCAGTTCTGCTGCAAAGCTCCATCCTAGAACTCCTGCTTCTCTCGGTCCCTCTAGGACCACCTTTTTGGAATCTTCCACATTCTTGGTCACTGTCCTCATTTTGTCAAAGCAAATTCTCAAATAACATCCTAAGAAAACTTGTCTGGGATGTAAAACCTTAGTTGCTGTAAATGTCTTCATCATTTACTCATTCAGATTGAGTGTTTGGCTTGGCATAAAAATAAATGTCTTTGAACATAATTTTCCCTCAGACTTTTTGAAATCATGTCTCCATTTCCTTTTAGCATCTAGTATTGTGGATATGAACTTAATATTAGTTCGATTCCCATTTCTTTGTATGTGACCTGGTTTTGCTTTCTGGAATCTCATAGAATCTTTCATTGACTTTGGCATTCTACAAGTTCACAGTCATTTATCTAGCTTTAGGCCTTATTGCAATTTATTGTGCTCTTTACGCCCCACTGGGCTCTTTCAATCTGAAGGCATTTATAATTTAGCTCTTAAAATTTCTCTTTTAGTATTTTTTCAGTAATGTACTCCTATTTTCTCTGTGTCTCCTCTTAGTCAAATGTTTACTTCCAATTTCAGTCCTATTGTGTCTCTCATCTTTTCATTTATCTTTTCTCTCTACTTGTCCTTTTTTCTCTAGCTAGTAAAATTTTCCTCAAACTTACATTCCAACTGTATAACTGAAATTTATATATTTTTACTAACATTTTTAATTTCCAAATACTAATTCTTATCCTCTAACTTACTAATGTTTCAAGGCTCATCTGATCCTATTTGCAAAGATAATATTTTCTTAAATCTCTGTGAACACACTAAGTTATTTTACAGATCACTTCTATACCCTGAGTAATTTTTGTTGGGGTCATTTTCCTATTAGTTTTTCTTCACTTTTTTATTGCAATGTTGCAAACTTGCCTCATGCTGATTGGTTGATCTGTATATGTAGGCAAAGAATCAATCCATCATCAGGCTTCACTTTAGATGCAAGTGACAGGTGCCTGGGGAACTCCTAAGTGCCAGAATGCAAAAGTCTTCATTAAGTAGGGCCCCAATTCAGATGGACTTTCCTGAGTGTTGTAAGATAGGCTATTCAATTCAGACAAAAAACTTCCTTTCTTAGCTTTAGTCTCGCATAGAGCATCCAAGTATTTACTTGTATGTCTAATACACTGCACATGGAATGGGGAAGCAGTGAGGAGAAACAATTATTTTATATGAAGATATCCAAATATGTAATTTTATGTAACTCCAACATCTGATTCTTGCCCTTCCTCCTACCTGATATATTTGGATCCAGAAGCTCTCTCTAGAGCAGTGAGTCTCAATTTTACTCTACATGAGAATCACTTGGAGGGTTTATTAAAATACAGACTACCAGGGTTCATTCACAGAGTTTCTGATTCAGTAAAACTGGGGTAGGGCCTGTGAGTTAGATTTCTAGCAAGTATTCAGATACAATGATGGTGCTGATCTGGGAACCTTACTTTGAGAACCACTGCTCTCCAGTTCTGCAAGGGAAAGCTGCTCCTATGTCAGCTGACCCCATCAACCCCACATATTTCGGAGCCAGATTTCCTTCACTCTGTCTCATTAGCCATCTGTCCTCTACTTTCTTTTCACAAAGTTGCTGACATCTCTTTTCTACTAATGATCCACCAACCACCCTATCTATGTTAGAAGTGATACTTTGTTTTGTCTTGTTTTTTTGTTTGTTTTAATTCTTTACTATCACTTGCATAACTTTTAGGGAAAGAGAAGATATTAAAGTATGGATCAACCTGCCTTGTTGAGCCAAAGGCATACACTTATATTTCAATACATCAATATGTTCCTGGCACTGACATGTCTTTCTACTATCTCACTCCCATATGTGTCCATAACTCTCAAGTTAAATTTTTTTAAACTTGATTATAATTATAAAGATTTTAGATGTCTGACAGTATCGAAAAGGAGGTATTTGGGGAATAGAAGATATTTAAGTAACTCAAAAATAGAATGTAGTATAAATGGGCCAGCTGTTCACCAAGACCAATTTCTCTTCTTTTGGAACACCTAGAAAGTCTGCGTGGGCTGTGAATGGAAATGATGTGTGCCATCTCTGGGCCAACATGATTATGAAGTAGATGCACCTTCTTTATTTCTCCTCCCATCTGCCAGCTTAATGCACAGTCCTCTGAGGCCCTAGAGGAGGGTCAGAGCCACAAGATAGAAGGACACTGGGTCCTTGAATAACTGATCTCAAGGAAGAACATCAATCAGAAACAACTTTATTGGACTGCTTGCTATGTGCTAAGCCACTGAAATTTTAGACTTTACATCAAACTGCTTTACCTTAATTAATAAATTAAGTGACAGAAAAAGGTCCTTCTTGAGTCTATAAATATGTTTGGGATAAATTAACTTTGCATTGGGTATAGTTTACAAGACTTCTCTTTTATGAAAGCTCCAGATCTCCATAGACTTTCACTACAGCAGTGTATTAAATCATTTTAGCTGACATATTGCATAAAATTTATTCTTATAAATCTAAAGAAAATGTTCTTGTTTCATCTGTATTTTAATAAATAAAATCTCACATTTAACTATAATGAGTCGAATGAGATAATAAATAGAAAAGTGCTTTCCAAAAATGATGCTTTCATCCTTCAAGTGCCGCATAATAATTAACTTTTCTGAGGAGCAAGGGTGAATTAGTGACAGTTCTAAATTGTTCTTTGTATTGATTCGTTAATTGATCTTGTAAATTTTAGATTCTTCCCTAGCAGGCATCCGACTCAAAGCTATCAGAGATCTTAAATTAGCTTCCTCAGCTCAATTCATAAGTTAGTGCCACTGCTTAGTTGTAAGAAGCCTAATTTTTGTATTACTCAACTTTTAAAACACTAGAAGTTTTAATTAAACATCATCAGTGCTTTTAACCTTTGGAAACTCTGAGGATCCAACTGCAGTACGTCATAAGTCATCAAACATGACTGAGAACCCTGAAGGCCAAATGAAGCTAATCAGGCATATTCCCATTTTGATAATTGAATCACTGGCTTCATTCCACATATCTAGACTTTTCTCTCCAAAGTTTGAGTTGTTATCCTCTAGCCCTAAGCTTCAATATTAAGATCTTCCCTGCAAAGAACTAGGAAGAGAGAAAGAGAATTTGAGAGCCCTTCACTTCTTCCAGAGACATGACATTCAACAGGGCATTTATAAAAATCTCAGGTTTCTACATACCACGTCACAAACACATATTAAGCACATACGACATATCACATTATTCTTGATAATAATAATATTATATTCAAAAATAGTCAACAGCAATAGTTAACAAATTATGCCGAAATGATATAACCAAGTTCTATTAGAATCTGGAGGAAGCAAAGATCACTTCCAGTTTCAGTTTTCTTAAGACCTTTCTTGAAAGGATGAGATTTCAGCTAAACTCAAAGACCAATGGTATTTCAACAGGCAGTGAGAAGCAGGAAGTATATTTCAGGGGAATAGAATATGACCATAGAAAGCCCAAAGTAGTTTAAGAGCCATTGAGAGGTCAACGTGAATTGAGTGTGAGATTCAGGAGTAGGAGAATGGGGAAGAAGGATAGAGAAGATATTCTAAATTCCAAGCTAATGTGGAAGATCATGAGCTTTGAAGACAGGCAGCCTTGAGTCTGGTTTCTACTCCTATAACATCAAGCTAAATGGCCTTGAGCAATTACTTAGTCCCTCAGAGCTTCCCTTCTACGTTGATAAAATCGGGATGATAGACCTAAATTCCTGGTCTATGAATGGCTGAATGTGAAAATGAGAAAAAATAATACATGTAAAACCCCTAACAAAATGCTACTTCAATAGTGTGAATACTTTCTTCCTCTAATACTTCTATTATTCATTTTAATAAGTAATGTATTGGTATTAATATATATGCTTTCTGGTCAAAGTTATGATCCTGTATTATAAGCTAAGAGAAATGCCAAGGACCAACCAGTCAGTTCCTTTTGGTAGTTGAGGATAAAAAAGATAAAGAATTCTGTATTAACCAAAAATATTTATTCAGCTCAAAGCACATGTTAGCCAACCTCTCATCTCTCTCTCTCTCTCTGTCTGAAAGAATGGGACAAAAAACAATAAATCCTATTCCCATTTAATACCCAAGCCTTAAAGGTAAGAACTATATAATTTAAGAGAAATAACTTAGAAACATTAGAAAACCTGCTATCAATTATCTGTATAACTTTCTGGATTTCATTTTTTTCATCCAAAAAGAAAATAAATAAATTTGCCCTACCTAGCTGTCATGATTGTTATGAGAACTAAAATATGACAACATTAAGTGAAAAATGCCTTGAAAGTTACACATACTCTATTGAAAAACCAATTGGTCCATTGAGTCACAGTCTATGGTACTGAACATTCACTCAGAGCCATTCTATACAGCCAGTGTTAGAGGTAGCCCTCTTCACACTCTACTTCCAACAATTTGTGTGGACACATTGCTCCGAATCTTTTTTGCATCCCACAGTAGCTCCAGACATATGTCTCTGTAATAGACACAATCTCTTTCATGTAGTTTCTTTGTGAAAGTTGTTCAGAAATCTGTTCACCTCTATTAACAGGTTGTAGGACAGCATTTGAAAGCTTATCTAGTCACTAAGATCACACAGAAAGCTCAGTAATATAACGAACAATGCGCAGTCTTTAGAGTTAAGCAGAATGATTTGTGATCTCTGCTTGACCAGCTGTGTGTCGCTGAGCAAGTTATTTAACTTCTCTAAAGACATGTGTGTGACATGGGAAAATATTTTTCTTACAAGCTGTCAAGTCTAGCAACTAATAATAAGTTTTAAATATTTTATTCCTTCTCTCTCCCCCAGTATACAAACTGAAAACTCAGTTCTACTTCACAACTTCAGAGTCCTGTTATTAATGTTAATTTATCAGCCCTAGGCTGCTTCCAACAGTGTTACCTGTCACTGTGTTAGGATGCTGATGAAGGAGGAAGAAGAGAGGAAGAAAGAGGAGAAGGCTAAGAACAAAGCTGACAACAAAGCACATTACTAGA
Source organism: Varecia variegata (assembly GCA_028533085.1). Taxonomy (NCBI): domain Eukaryota; kingdom Metazoa; phylum Chordata; class Mammalia; order Primates; family Lemuridae; genus Varecia; species Varecia variegata. Next base: position 16,758,467 of record CM052451.1, read on the forward strand.
GTAACGTGGAATTGGACTCCACTGTTGTTCAGAATCTTAATCCTGTACATTTTTACATAATCCCAGGGCTATGTGTGCTTCTTGGTATCCAATCCAAAGTGAATCGGATCTAAAACCCAGAACTGACAGCTATTGCTAACATTATTATATCACTTTTTCATTTTTGTCTCACTAACCACTCCTAAATCAGATGAAGTGAGTGCATCCGAAGTGTAAGTAGGTGTCTATGCTGACTTTTGCACTGAATTTATAAAGACTTTAAGCATGAATTTCAATTGATATTCCGGGGACTTTTGCCCTTTCTTTGCTGTTTTAGAACTGAGGTTAACTGATTCATGAGTAATAAGATAATGTCAGGAGGAAACACTTTGCCTTTCAGATGATTAGGGTAAAATATCTGCCTCATCCTGACAAAAATCACTTTGGCAAATACAAAAAGTTTGAAAGGCTTACATGATGAGGTACCACCTTATGTCTTTGCCAATAGCACTAGTTAGATTTTTCCACCAAATAAGTTTTAACCAAATATTGCCTTATCGTAGTCATTAAAATGTCATATTATCACCGTATTTATATATCAAATAATAGCTCACAATATATTATTACCAAGTCATTTTTCTTCCATTCCCTGTCTCCTTTTGGATTAAATGAGTGTTTTGGGTAATGTTTCTTTTTATCTCCTTTACTAGTTTACTACCTAAACCACTTTGCTTGTTTTCAATGGTTGCTCTGCTGCTTTAACTTATTGCCTATCTTCAACTAATTTTACACTGCTTCATATATAATGTAATAACCTTACAACAAAATATTTTCTACTCACCTGTCTTTTTTTATTGTTGTCATATATTTGCTTCTGTATCTGTTACAACTCTTATAATAATTGCCATAATATGATTTATACCTTAACTGTCAATTTCATTTCTATAGTATAAAACAATAAAAATATATTTACATTTTCTAGCTTGTTCAGGATTTGCAATGCTCTTCATTCCTTTGCATGGATCTGAGTTTCCATCTGGTTTCAGATCCTGTCATTCTGAAAAACTTCTTGTAATATTTTTGGTGCCAATCTGCCAGCATTAAATTCTCTCAGTTTTTGTCTGAAAATGTCTTTATTGTATCTCCATTTTTAAAGAATATTTTTACTTACTATACAGTTTTAAGTTGACAGAGTTTCTTTTGGCACTTTAAAGTCTGATTGTCTCCTGGTTTGCATTGTTTCTGACAAGATATCATATTAATTTTTATCTTTACTACCCTGGATGTGATATGGTATAATGTAATATAAAAACATTTCTCTGGCTGTTTTTCAGATTTTTGCTTTATCACTGGTTTTCAGCAGTTTGATTATAATGTACCTTGAGGTGGTTATTTTTGTGTGATTATCCTCCTTAGGATTCCTTAAGATTTGTCTATTTTTAGGTGATATTTTTCATCATATTTGGAAAAATTTCAGCCACTACTTCTAATATTTTTTTATGCCTCTACTCTCGTCCCAGTTCTTCTCTTTCTAAGACTGTAATTACATGGATGATGCACAGTTTAAATTTTTTCATAGGTCAATGAGTCTCTTACTTTTTTTCAGCCTTTTATTAAGTTTCAGTTAGGGTAATTATCATACTACCTTCAAATTCTGTGGTTTTTTTTTTTTTTTCTTTTTCAGTGCCTCATCTACTAATAAGCCAGTGAAGTTTTAATTTCAGATATTACATCCTCAACTCTAGAAATTATTTTTATATCTGTCTGTTCTCTCCTTATGTTTGTTTTCCTTTAAATCCTTGAAAATATTTATTATAGGTGTTTTAAAGTCCTTTTTCAGCTAACCCTATCATTTCTATTATTTCTTGGTCTATTTTTGTTGCCTACTTTTTCTCCTGGTTATTGGGCACAATTCTTGCTTCTTTGCATATCAAGTATCTTTTTTTTTGGATGCTGGACTTTGTAAATGTCACTTTATTGAGCATCTGTATTTCATTTTCTCTATTTAAAAGATGTCAATATTTGGCATCCAGTTAAGGTAGATGCAACCTGCTCAATCCTTTTGAGATTTTCATAAGAGTTTTTTTTTCCTTATTATTGATTCAGAGTTTATTATTACCTTTACTTAGGCAGTAATGCCTTTCTTAGGCATTGAAATTCTGCCATCGTCCTATTTTCCCATTATAATTGACCATCAAATCTATTTATACTTCCATTTCTAACACCTGACTGGTTACATATCACAAGATCTTACGCACAACCACAAATCTAATATATCATCCGGATATAGTGTTCCTCCAAATCACCATTACTCTCCCATCTTCTTGCAATTTGACACCATCTAACTTAAAATCCAGTTCTACTTCTGTGCAAAGCTCTAAGACTCAGGAGGCAGAGAACGTGAGCAAAAGCACGTTCACTTTCCATATCCTGCTGTTCTTTCTTCTTTCTTATCTATCAGAGCCCACACTTTGTTTCCCCGTCCCAGGTCTGTCAAGGACATAGACCTGGTTGTGGCATAGGGAATTCGTAGCAAAGTTCTCATAGTCGTTTGTCTATAAGATTGCTTAACTGAATGCTTGGCTAAGAAGGATTAGAACACATACCAAAACATCTTGATGGGGTGAACAAGAGGGAAATCTTGGGGTGTTCAACTATGGAGAAGATGCCCTAGTCCAAGGCTCCAGGCAGCTGCATGAAGCTCAGAGTTCCTGCAACGAGGGCTGAGAACTGCAGGGCAGCTGCAGGAACTTGAGTGCTGAGGATTAGGCTCCTGGGAGTTTTCTATTCCTTGCATTAGTTTTGTTTTGTTTTGTTTTGCAGAGGCAAACCAATAGCAGCATCTAAAATGCCAAGCTCTCTGAAATGTAGTCTTTTATAATTAGTCTTCTAAAGTGGCAGGATCTTTACTTTATAGACTGATACTCTACACACATACCTTCCAACTTAGAACCTGATACAATATACGATATTAAATTTATACAATATGTAATATTGTACCAATACAAGAGTGAATAAGAAACATGACAAGGCAGTGCTTTTGAGCACAGGCAGGTCATCTTGCTCTGAGTATTGGAGACAATATGGATCCAAGATATAACGGTGACAGACATCAGGAGAAAGATTCATGCCTGTGTATTACTACAAGAAGAGATTTCCAATAAAGACATCTCCAGCCTGTGATGATTCTTCTTTCATTAGGTATCACTAATCCATTGTCACTGCTACCTTTGTGTTTATGTAACCAAATTGGCATAAATAATTCAGAGCAATATTAACTGTGATGTACAGATGGATTTCCCTCGGAAGTCACCTTGGATGGTGTTTGAGGCGTGACTGTCTTAACGAGAATATTTTGATGTGGTATTTCTTGTGGGGTTTTTTTAAGCAGAGTTCTCTAAGGTTCAATTTGCAAAGGGTTGGAAAGGCCTCTCTCAGAGTCAAAAGTCATTTTAGAAGTACAGTAATTCCAATGCAGGAAGTGAAGATGGATATCCTTATATTTCCAGTGAAAAATAAGGCACCTTCCCCAGACAGGAAGGTAAACTTGGTCCTTACGGAGGTGACAGGAATCTCTGCAAGCCAGGAAGGAAGGAAGTGGGAGGAAAGACCAGGAGGCTGTGACAGAGACAAGACTATGGTGAGGCTGAGTGAGGGCAGAGGGACACCTTTAGCCCAGGCTTTCAGGAGGAGTCTTAGCTTTTATCCAAGGCTCTCTGATTGGAGATGTGTTCTCTCATTTATTCAGTAATGACCTTGGAGCCTCTGGAGAGGAGAATGCTGGCCAGCCAGGGCCACCGTCTGTGGAAACTGCATTCACCAAGCCCCAGAACATGAAAGAACAATCAGATCCATCTGTAATACATCCGTTCTTAGAATGTGACATATTCTTTCTGCAGGTGTCATTAAAGATACTCCTCAGTCCCTAGTAAATGTCCTCTAAGGATCCAAGAGAGATCAGCTGCCTGGCCCAATTTATCCATGATCCACAGGAAGGGGTATTAGAGACCCCAAATCTCCCCAGGTCCCTCCCAGAATGAGGCTCCTATGACAAGGTGTCCTGTTCATTTCCTCCCCCTGAGCAAATTGCTACGGGCTGTTGCTCTTTAAGGAAGCCGTCTGCAACCATAAGCTTCCCCTGGAGACTGCAGAGGAGCTGAGCCGAGAAGCAAAGGATGCTGAGGACAAATTGCATTCGGAGGCAGAAGGGGGAGGGGAGCTCACCTGGGATTCTGGCTCCCAGTGACCGGCTCCACTGACCTTTGCTGCTCCTCCTTATTCTCTGCTGACCTTTGTTAGCTTTGCTCCTGTTACGTAGGAGTGTACGTTGTATGGGGTGTGAGCTAACCCATCAATAACCAATGCATACCATCCCCCAAAGCTCCTTAGAATTTTTAAAAGGAAGAAGACACAGGAGCAAGGTGGTGTTTAGTCACCTTCCTTATTTCCTCATGAAAATATCAAGTTAGGAGCAGCTGCAGAGAACTCCTTCCATGAATTGCAAATAAACTCAGAGTCCACGTGAATGTATCTTCCCCAGCGCCAGGGGCCCATCTGTTCGCCTGCCCCTGTGAAGGGCAGTTCTCTTGGGCCACCTATCTAGGGGACACAGGGGAGCAGGTGACCGTTCTCTTTGAGAGCAGAAAAACTCTGCAGGGAGGGCAGGGCAGCTTTTCCAAACCCTTTATCTCTGTGGGCAGGCTGCTCAATTGCTACAGCCAGTCTCCACTTTCAGGAAGAAGAAAAAAGGGAGAAAAAAAAAAAATCTTACTTCTGGAAATCTAAAAGCTTGTACAAACTCATCTTAGAATTTGCTTCGAATTTGCAAATTCCACAGGAGTTTCTAGCAGATTGGTGGGGAGGCAGACCATTGGACCCTCAGGGGGAAAAAAGTTCCACTCAGGCCCCCTGATTCCCAATAGCAGGAATTCTCCCAATTTTAGATTTTAAACTTCTGGAGGAGAAAATGCTTTGTTTCAGCACCAGAAACGCCACTGAGCACACCCACCTTGCATGGACTCCAGGACCATCACCAATACTACCCAGATAACTCAGTGGGGTGACTCAGAGGCTGGTGCTGTCTTAACAAGCCAAAGATGAGCTTCCTGTGTATTTTTAAAAATTAAATAAGCTGTATGAATTATTCATTTTTTGCCCCCCACCAAAGAGTATGAATCTGATTATATTTTGAACATTATTACTTCCCCAATCCAATAATCAATTTTCTTCCACAAAGCTCTTTGCGATAACCTCAGTGGGAGGAAAGCTCTACTCTGAATTACTATCCCATTTATGATTATTCCCACTATGCAGCATGTTGCATGGATTGCCTTATAGCTATTTATGAGCTGGTGGTGCCTGAGAAACCACTCAGGAGACGGGAATAAGCACCCAGCCCCTGGACCCTCATTCATCTCGGTCAGACTAATGCCAGGAGACAGGATCTGTTCACTCCCTCTCTGACTATCTCAGGCGACCAAGGGGGCATAACTCAGAGAAACCGAATGTAAGCTTGTCAGGAGCTGGGCTGCTGAATTCAAATCTAATCTAAAAGCATCAGGGGCAGAAATGGCATTTATCTTAATCAGTGCGAAAGGTCAATGTACAGATGTAGTTAGCCCCATAGAAATGAGAAAGGACATTTTGTTTTTCTTCCTAGCTTCTTTGCTATGAAAAAAAAAAAATCTTTTTTTTTTATCTTCAGAAGCCAAGAAGAGATAATTAAAAAGCAAATGTCAGTCTGCTTCCAAAGCATGCATTTTCTGTTCCCAACCACATGCCTTTGCTCTTCCCGCAGTGTCCTTGGCCGGGGCACCGCCTGAGAGAGGAGCAGGAGGAGGGAGATAGTGCTGACTCAGAACCGGGCTGCGGTTGCCCGAACTGCATCCTCCCTCCCTGCTCTTGTGAATCCTTCCTGCCCATTCGCTGGGTCGGATGATGACAGGTTACCCCGTACCAACCAAAGTGTGGGTGCCTAGCCCACCTTCTCTGTTTCTGCAGTTCCAAATCAGTTAAAAAATATGCACACAAGCTTCTAGAAGGCAAAAGGCAGAGAGAGAGTATCAGGCTGCTCTGCTGGCTTGATTCATGAGCCCAGATCAGCCATGAGGAGGAGCGTGGTTCCAGCATCTCCATGGAGGGAAAAGAACTGCGTCTGGCAGCTCTGTAGAAATATTGGAACAAAAGGGCTGAATGGCTGGTCTGCAGTACGAACCCCCAGGAGGGATTTTTTTTTTCCACCTTCCTGCAGGGACATACATCAGAGGCAGCAGGCCTGAGGAAAAGGGCGAGACCAGGTGTACCAGCTGGTCAGAGGTGGGGCGAGGACCCAGCCAGCAGAGCTGCGTGTCAAGTCAGCAGCCCTGTCTGTGCAGCAGCATCTGCGAAACTGAGCTGTGGCTATTTAAGTTATCGTTTCACTGTCCCACGTGAAAGTAATCCCTTATGCGGGTTTTCTTCTTCTTTTTTTAATTATTACTATAATGCTTATCACCATAGAACTCAGGCAAACACTAACCCAATCCTTTTTAGAGAAGAAAAGATCAAGACACAGGGGAAAAAAATCACAGTGCTGAGAAAACAGTCCAGTGTTCTAGATCTATCTCTGCCACTAACTTCCCCTATGATCAAAAGGAACCACGTCACTTCTCTGCATCTTAATCCAGAGGCAGATATTGGTTGCCAAGAGCTGTATCTGTCCCACCACATGTTTCTTGCTGGCAGAACTCAAATTTTGTTTGGCTAGTCAGCCGCCCCTGAGGTCAAGGAAGATGACTCCGTCCCAACAGGGGATGAATATGGATTATGGTTCTCCCAAACCCCTCTCTGCCATTTGCTGAAGCATGGATATGTTAAGTAATCTGGCAAATGGGATCTAAGACTATAGCAGATCCCTGAGGATATTTTCCTCACTATTTACAAGTGACATAGTTGAAGACTTGCCTCCTCCCTGCATTTGGATCTTCTCTATGAGAATGTAATTCATGTTTGGAGCAGTGGCAGCCACACTGTGACCATGAGGGTAAGTGCCAACCACACACTAAGGATGGCAGAGCAGGACAGTGGAAAGAACCTGTGTGTTTAAGCACATGGTTGCACCACAGAATTCACCCTGGAAAGGTAAAATAATTAACCCTTTACGACTAAGCCGCTCTTAGTTGGGTATTCTGTAACATGCAGCTAAAATGATCCTCGAACCCAGCAACCCCACTTCCCACCCTCCGGTCACCTCCACGTCCCTTTCCTGCCCTGACCAGTTGGGCAGCAGCAGTGAAGCCAAGGAAGGAGGGACTGTGCCAACCAGTCCATGTGCCTACTGTGTTCTCACTCTATACTGGCTTGTTGTCAGGGGCAAAATAGGAACTTGTGAAAGAGGAGAGAGAAGAAAAGCCATAAAATGTCTAAAGAAAAAAAAACCCTCAGAGGACAAGGCAAAGTGGAATATGTGGCATATTATGTGAAAAAAAAATGTAAGAAATACAAGACTTCACTGAAAGAAAATTAGAATGTCATTTACAATAAACACGACACACCATGGGACGCGATGGACCCAAAGGTCCAGCGAGGTTGTAGAAAGAGAGAACTTTGCCGTGTCAGCAGGTGCCACTTAGAGCAGCCATCAGCTTCCCTGACCCAGGGGGGAAACACCCAGGAATGGGGACGACGATGCCGAGGTGAGAAAGCCTTCCAGGCATAAAGATCTACTTTACATCCTACTCAAAAGGTTTGTTTCTAGCCACAAACAACGCAAAGCGCTGGACTAGAACTTGCTCAGAATGACGGACTTCAAGAGCTCCCTGGAAATGAACCATATTTGGCCTCCAACTTTTATATTCCTCACCTGGGTTGGAATAAAAAGAGCTGATGTGCGTTTGCAAGTTGTTTGTGGATCTACTCTAGATCTCAGGGCTCAGAAGGATGCCTCAAATGTTTACTTCCCTTAAGAACAGTCTCTGTCCCCCTGCTGAGGACAAATGTTCCAGACCAGACATGGTTTGTGTCTTAAAACTTAAAAATTTTCCCGCATCCTAAAGGACTGTATTGGTTTCCAATTGCTGTATAACAAATTGCCACAAACTCGGCAGCATTAAAGTAACACACATTTGTTATCTAACAGTTTCTGTGGGTCAGGTGTTGAGATGTGACTTAGCTGGGGCCTCTGCCTGGGTTCTCATAAAACTCAGAGGTACGTGAGTTCTCCAGATGAGAACTTCCCCTGGAGGTATCAACTGGAGAAGCACCAGCTCCCTGCTCGTGTGGGTGTCGGCAGCATTCGGTTCCTTGCAGCTGTGGAACTCGCCTTCTTGCTTTTTTAAAGCTAGTGTTGAGAGAGAGACTAGCAGGAACCAGAGACTCATATAAAGTAACTGCAGTCATGGAGGGATGCCCCGTCGCCTTTGCCGTATTCTATTCGTTAGAAACAAGTCACAGGTCCCACCCACACGCAGAAAGAGGAGGTTACACAAAGGCATGAACACCAGGAGGCAGAGATCACGGGAGCCGCCGTAGGTAGGGTTTATTTGTCACAGACACCTGACCAGGTAATGCTAATGAGTTAAAAATGCTTGTGTTTCATAGACTGTTCCAATGCTTCCCTCCAGCCCCATTTTTCATTATCGTAGGCAGTTGGGTACAGGGGATGTCAAAATCATGAGATTGAGCAGAATCAGAAACAAAGTGTGAACCCAGAGTCCAAATAAATCAAAGAGTGAAGTTTAAATAGTTCACCAAAAGGGGCTCAAACGAAGTGTTAAAAGGGGAGCTGCAACCCCTTAAGACCAGTGTGAGATAAGTGTGCTAGTAAACGAATGACTAGGAAAAAAAAAAACTTTGGTTCTAGGGTTCAAGTTCGAGATCTAGTGGCCCTTTCAAGTGCAAAGTTTCTGCTGTGAAAACTGGAAAACTATTGTGCTGTTTTATTAAGGAATATGAAAATCAGCAGTCAAGCGGTAATAAGTAATTGATCAGGTTACTAAGGTTAATTGGTCTTGTCTGATAGATAAAACCTGTCTAAAAGATCTTGGCAGGTCAGGTCTTGGCAGACCTGAGATCTTGGAGACCAAGGAGGACCTCGAGGCTATGTATCGAGAGTGGGTTGGGAGCTGGTGGCAGCTTGGGAGTGGATACTCACAAGACCCAAACCACACTAGCTAGTTAGATAGTATGGAACAGGAGAGAGATCAAGAGTCAGTAACTTCTTTGCCTTATTGGAGAGCCCCCCACATAGAGGACATAGGTAGGAATCCTCACCTAAGGTCACTGCTGTCCTTTAGGAGGAATTCAAACATCACACTTTCCTTTCCCTAACATTTTGAGCAGAGAAATGCAAAGATCTTTTCGTTTAGGCCGTATTTGGAGACTTTTAGAGTTAGAGCAAAGGGATTTAAAATCAGGATTTGTGCCATAATTGCTTTGGATACTTAACTCTTTGGATGGTCTCTTTCTCAATGTACCCATCTGGCTGGAATGTTCAGGTCAACCAAGGGCTGCCTCTTCTTGAGTGTCCTAATAGCAGCAGGGTCTATCTGTTGCCTCTAACCTAGATTGTATGAAGAAGAGGTTCTTCAGTATCATTTTACTTGGGCTTGGATTTCTTTCCCAGTTGTTCCCAAAAAGTGAGACAAAACAGGCTGTGTACCTAGGAGAAGATTCCTCAGTCTCTCTCTGGTAAGGGTCTTAGGCCAGAACATGAGTGATTTCATCCATAAGGGAGACATAAGGGAGTCTGGATACAAAATTTAGCAATGCCCATTTTCTCTCTCTATCCTTCTTGTGAAACTGGTACAAGAGTAGAAGCTGAATCTACAACATTGGAACCAAAGATACATCCTGTCATGGATGTAGCCACACTGTATTCCAAGCATCCCTGGTACTTCTCCCTGGCACACAGTAGAATAGCATTCCTTCACGTGAAGCTGAATCTACAACATTGGAACCAAAGATACATCCTGTCATGGATGTAGCCACACTGTATTCCAAGCATCCCTGGTACTTCTCCCTGGCACACAGTAGAATAGCATTCCTTCACGTAAGTTTGAAACATGAGGGTCAGTCCCATTAGAAGCTTTAGAAGCCTGTGCACGAGATGCCACACTCTTTTCTCTGGGACATAAATAGCATTATTCAAAAAGGTAGCTCTTCTAGCATCCGAGATCCGAACAGAGGCCAGCTGACCCTACACTGGACATGGAACATTAACGAGAAGTAAGTCTTTGTTGTTTTATAACACTGAACTTTGTGTGTGCATGTGTTTGCTTTTGATTTTCACAGCATAACCTAGTTTATCCTGACAGTGGCAGACCCCACTACCTGTGGCCTCTAAGACTATACAGACAGTGGCAGAATCTTCCTAAGAGCTGTGATCCTGGGCTTCAGTGCTCTGTCTGAAATTGGAATGCTCTAAACATTTGCCCCACAAAAAAACAAGCTGTTGGATACTTTGTTGAGCACTGCAGGCTTATATGAGCCACAACCAAATGGACCACGATGAAAAATTTACCCCTATTTACAGATTGCTTACTGGAAAATTCCTCCAGGTTTTCATTTTTAAGCTAATATGTGGAGTATGCCTATGTGGGGGGTGGGGGGAAGGAGCAGAAAGAGGGGAAGAAAAATAGAGGAAGCTTTGGCAGAGGTAATTGCTCACAGGTTATATATTATGTACTGGATGAGACAAAGCTTTGCTGATGTCATGGAATAATAAACCAGAAGACCTGTTATGAAATTTATATTAGAAAACTGTCTACTCATGTCATACTTACTTCTCTCAAGGCGGTAAAAATATAAGCATTTTTGGAATATATAATGAAAGGTCATAACAAAATAATACAAAATATCCAAGGGAGATGTCCTTTATGCTGCCATTAAATTAAATAAAAGATGAGAAATACCTGTAAGGAAAAAAGAACACTCGTAAAAAGAGTTGTGAGTAGTACTGAGATGATAACACTTAAGTGGGACTATTATCTAAAAGACACTTTTAAATTGAACATAAGTAATGACAAGATGAAATTTTCTTCTTCTCAGTGGGAATGAGAGCCCATAAAGGCAATTGAAAATAAAAGAACAGAGAGTTTCAGTTTTGTATGAGTCTGATTTGTGACAGTCCCACTTCAATCTGACATAGGAAAAATAACATAAATTACTGTAAGAAATAAAACAAAATAAATATACCAAGTAACTCAAGTAGTAGCCAGACCCACATATGAAAACAAATCTTGGAATCCTACTGCTGTAAGAAAAGGTCACCTTGCTAATTGCAGAGAGCTTTCAGACACAAAAGATACAACAGGAAATAGTGATTCCGACTCCACCTGAAATAAAGCTTTTTCCTGGTCTCAGTGCCATCCATGGTCACAGAAATTCCAGGTTGATTAAGCTAAAATCCTCCCAGTGTTTACAAAATTCAAGACTGTATTTTCTTGGTAATCAAAATAAAATAAGATAATCAACTAAAAAGTTGATAGAAGGAGGCCCCTCCCAATAGAGACCCCCTCTCCTCATTCTAGATGGTGGGATTACGTTGAAAATGCTTGAACGAGTTGGGGAAGGCTGAGTCTCCCAAGAGCACTGATTCAAAGCCAGATGTCTCTATTGAGGCCCCAGAGAGCTAAATATCTTCCCTTAGCCAGATGCTTGTTCAATATCCTGAACAGATAACCTCCTAGTGTGATTAAGTTCTGCAAGAATTATTTTACACTCAGACCTGTGAGAAGGACCGATATATTAAAAAAAAAAACAAAAAAAAAAAAACATGGCCCCAGAAAAGAGGCCAAGGCAGAGACAACTGTATCAGCATTCTGGGAAGAAATATCTTACAGTGGTTAACACCATCACCTTCAGCATCAGAGAGACCTAAATCTTGTCCTGGTTCTGACATCTATTCAGTGTGTGACTTTGTACAAGAGTGTCTCTTAATCTCAATTTTCCCATCTATAAAATGGAGATAATAATAGAATCTACCTCATAGGGATGACTCTGAAGGCTAATCAATATGATGCATGTAAAATGTTTAGCTGCTGGCATTCAGTGCAAAATCAATATACACCTGCTATTGTTAGGGTTTAGTTTTCCCTTTGGGCCTGAGGAATGCCCCAATCTCTTTCCAATATTAGCTCAACAATGCAGTGCATTTGGAGCACTTAGCCAGCATATACTGTTGACATTCAGCCCAAATTACAGAGTCCTACTTAAAGTATCCATCAGCTATGCCAGGACTGGGTCAAACAGTCAGTGGCAATTAGGAATTGCAGGAGGTCATAACAGCAGGACACAGAATGAAATAGCTCCCTTGGCACAAAGTGGAAGGTGTGAAAAACTGAGCAGTTCTCCAAACCTAGACTAAAGTGAAAGGTCTCTTGAAATTGGTCTAATACTAATAAACATTAATTCTTTGTTTGGGACCCCACCTTCCCTTTGGCTTGCCATCCTAAAAGAGAAGAAATCAAATAAGTGCATCATACTTTTCGATTATTCCATATTATGCACAAAGGGTCTATGTGGCCACAGATGTCTGATATACAGCAAAGAGACTCTCAGAGCTGCAGCAAGAGAATCAGAAGTGCTCTGTTACTTCCTTGGAAATGAAAGTATGAGCCCACATCTGGGAACAGTGCAGGAGTGTTTGGCATCATTTGTGCCTTGGGAAAGATCAAGTCTTTGTTCAAAGAACCGTAGGTCTTTGAGGTGGTCAGAAACCATGAGGAATTTTAATCCCATATGTTAGTACTCAGCACTGAATCCACACTAGTTCGATTTGCTGATGAAAAATGTCTTAGCATATTTATGATCATGGTAGGCAATGACATGGAGGTAAGAAGATTTGGGGAGGAAAATTATGAGTTTGGTTTAAAATATATTGAAGTTTACAAAGCTTTGCTCCTTTTAGATGGCAAAATAGATGCAAATCCATTTGTACATTTTAAAACAATTTTATTTATATAATTAATGTGTTTAATTCTGTGCTAAACATAGCATGAAAGAAATTAAACACAGTTGGAAACTCATATGGGATGTACTTAATGCCATCTTCTCTGGAAATTCAATTACTCAGGACTTAATAACCTTTTAATGCCACAAACTCACTCTTTTTCATTCACTCTCTTTCTTCCAGAACTATTTTTTGAACACCTACTATGAGCCTGGAATTGTTCTAGGTGGTACAGATATAGTGCCAATAGCATCTGTCTTCAATGAGTTCATAGACTTGGAAGAAATTTTAAAATATAGACAATTATAATATCTTGCTATAAGTGCTTCAACGGGGAGAAGTAGAGAGTTCTATGGTATTAACCATAATCCACAACCCAGCCGTGGAGGACGGGATCAGGAGATGTTTATCAGAAGGTGGTAATACCTGAGCTAAAACCCGCAGGATAAAGAAAAGTTAGCCCATCAAATGAGAGGTGTGGAAAGAAAGGGATCCAGAGGAAACTATTGCAAGAAAGACAGAGAGATCATGAATTATTTAAAAATTAAAACTAGTTTAATCAGACTGATGGGTAGAGGTGGGCAAGAAATAATAGCAAGAGACAAGGCCATTATATGCCATATTAAGGAGTTTGGACTTTTTGTTGGGAGTCCTTGGAAATAATGAAAGGTTTGAAAGTAGTGGGTTGGTGATAATATGATTAGATTTGCATTTTAGAAAAATTACTCTGACATCTGTAGTGGAGGGAAGCAAGATTGGAACCAGAGAACACATGAGGTGCTGTGGACATGGTCCAGGTGAGAGAGAAAGTTGGTGGGTGGAGATAGGAAGAAGCAGACGGTTTAACAACAATTTAGAAGACAGAATCAACTGGATTTGTTTAAGTAGTTGGAGAGACAAGAGTCAAAAGGTTTACAAGATTTTTTAAAAAGGCTTTGGCTTGGGGACTGAATGAACAGTAGGATCAGTTTCTTGGGAAAAGTGTATGATTATGGACATACTGAGTTTGGGATGTCTGAGGAACATCCAGGCAGAGATGAGTCTGGTGCTCAAGAGGGGAAATTAGGGCAAGAGTTAAAAATTTGAGAACCACAGTTAAAAGTGATAATGGAGCCGGGTGCAGTGGCTCACGCCTGTAATCCTAGCACTCTGGGAGGCCGAGGCGGGTGGATCGCTCGAGGTCAGGAGTTCAAGACGAGCCTGAGCAAGAGCGAGACCCCGTCTCTACTAAAAATAGAAAGAAATGATCTGGCCAACTAAAATATATATAGAAAAAAATAGCCGGGCATGGTGGCACATGCCTATAGTCCCAGCTACTCGGGAGGCTGAGGCAGGAGGATGGCTTGAGCCCAGGAGTTTGAGGTTGCTGTGAGCTAGGCTGATGCCACGGCACTCACTCTAGCCCGGGCAACAGAGTGAGACTCTGTCTCAAAAAAAAAAGAAAAAAGAAAAAAAAAAAGTGACAATGGGAGCGGGGAGGGCATGAGATGGAATAGGGAATGTGTGTAGGGTGAGACGAGACACAGGCTGGGATGAAAGACTGGGAAACAGAGGTAGCTAAGAGAGAGGTGAGGAGCGGTGCCTGCAAAAAAAAAAGAAGAAGAAGAAGAAAAAGAAAAAAGCAGTTCAAGGGAGTGACTTCATCATCTTCAGCCTTCCTAGGGACTCTATATCTAATCTCCTTTCTGAACCATTCATCATTTGCTCTATAAAAGATTCAAATCCCCCAGATAACATTTCTGAGGGAAAAAAAAATCATTCCTGTGTTTCTTGGGAGCATCCATTCAGGAAGCGTGGCTTAAGTGCTTTTCATTTTCTTCTTTGGTATTGATTGTTTGTCAGGCAGAAGGGAGATTTGGTTTATCTGTCTTCCATCAGGATCAGGCCACAAAAGACTAAAATGTTTACCATGCTTCCAGAAATAATGCTGATGGTTTGCATTAGTCAGGGGCGCTCCTTAGAGAATGTAATGACTGAAGAAAAAAAAAACTGGGGTATCCACACGTCAACACAGCGGCAATGTGTTTGTAAATATCTCCCGAGTCATTAGATCTCCATGCTGCTCTTTGCAGGAGCGTATCTGTGATGAAAAATGAATAAAGCAAAACAAATGTCAGGCTGACCCAATTCTCATTATCCAACCTGGAGAAACCCAAAGGTTTCGTAAGTGGCCCTCTAGTTTCACATCCCTGTGATTCATTCACCATGGTAAAGCCGGAGTTATTTTCATGAAACACTAAATGGATCTGGTGTTGCCTTGCTTAAAATCCTTCAATGACTCCTTCGAACTATTAATACAAGTAAGGGCACAGCTTTAGTTATAAAAGGCTTATAGAAATCTTACCTTGTAGTCAAACTAAACGAGAATGGATGGATTTGTTTACAACGTTTTATTAAAATTGGCTTTATCATTAATAATACACAAATGCAAAGGTAAAATTTGGTTTTCTCTTTTAAATAAGAGTTCATGTGATACTAATAAGAGATAATGAAAGATTTTTGTTTATCTTTTGAATAAACTGAACAGGAGAAGAGGAGAGAAACAGACAGTTTGCCTTTTTATTAGCTTGTCATTCAGTATGTCTTTATTAGGTCTTATTGTTTGGAAACTGAGTCTCCTCTCTGTCAAAGAGTAAAGATTTTAACTTTTTGAAATCTTGGAGTTATCACTTTAAATGAATGACTATTATTTTACAGTGACCTATGATCCTATTTTGAACAATTATTTTAAATGTCATTTAACTTTCTTTGGGTCATATTTTTATAAATGTATTATTAATATGTATTCCAAAATTATGTGAGATTCCTAAAATTCTGATATGTCTTGGTTAATATGTTAATAGCAATCATTATGATTATTATGTTAAATTGTCATATGCCACAGAAATAATCAAATTTCATTGTCAATGGTGTCTTAACCATGGCTATCTTAAAACTATTTGTCATCTACAGACTATTACTATTTTACTTTGAGTCTCCTCAAAAAGCAGTCTTTAACTGGCCACAGTCCAAAATTTGCTTCTTCAGGAAAATTTATAGAAAGGACTCTGAGAGGTACTCTTAAATACAGATTTCTGATAACTTTGGAGATTATACCATTGGATTTAAAAAAAAAAACTTCTAAAATTCTAGTTTTTAAAAAAAGCTGAAACATTCGTGAGGATTGCTAACCAAACATCAAACAGAACAATTTGAGTTAATTACATGGAACTAAACTAAGAGAGGACTAAATAATTTTTTCATGACTTTTTTTGTTTGAAACATTGCTCATTCTTTTTGTTTTGTTTTCCATAGTCAAGAAAGATGTTTTTTCTTTCTTTTGAGCTATTTATAGCTTACAACAAATTGGTAAAGTCTGCTTTTGTAAGCAAAATCTGAAGCATTTGTCTTTCTCTCTCTACCTGATTGCTCCAGAATTTGGAAACTATTTGCGAGTATTCTTAATTTATGGCAATTTAGTTATTTGCGTAGGCTCAGTAAGAATCTATTTTCTTTTATAATAGGACCCAGTTGGAGTCATCAGTTACTTTACTCAGGCATTGGCTGCAGTGGCATATTTTCAGACAGGAGGAATTAGGGTTGACTTTATACAGCCTATAAAAACTCTATGGAAAGACATTCCCACCAACAGAGTACAAGGGTTCCCTTTCCTCCACATCTTTGTACACTTATTTTTTTTTATAACAGCCATGCTAACAGATGTAAGGTGATATCTCATTGCGATTTTGATTTGCATTTTCTTGATGACTAGTGATGTTGACCACATTTTCATGTTCCTATTGGCCATTTGTGTGTTTTCTTTAGAGAAATGGCTATTCAGATACTTTGCCCACTTTTCAACTGGGTTGTTTTTAAGCTATATAGTTGTTTGAGGTTTTTTTTTTTTTTTAATTTGGACATTATAAACCCCTTATCAGACATATGGTTTGCAAATATTTTCTCCCTTTCTGTTGGTTGCCTTTTCATTCTGTTGATTATTTACATTGAAGAAGCTTTTTAGCTTGATGTATTCCCACTTGTTTATTTTTGCTTTCATTGCCTGTGATCCCCAAGGTATTTCTTTACTTCTTTCTGAAGTACAATGGGTTGTTCTAACAAAAGGTGTTTATTCATAGTTTAGTGCCACCAGGTCAAATAACTTCTTAATCCTGCTGTTTCTTAAGTCGGGTTGATACTCCAAACGTTACAGTTATTTCTGTTTCATGGTTTTGTTTTAGTCTTCTATTTTTTCCAGTCCAGAGTTTTTATTTCTTTGTTAGCTTTTTTGTTCGTTTGTTTCTACTTTGATTTTAGATGGATGGGTCTCCGGTTGGTATTCTCACCCGGGAAGCTCATCCATCCTGGAACCACCTTCCCACACAGTCCTTCCCCCATTCTGTCATTCTTCAGCTTCCATTCTCCAACTCTGGCTGTGCATTTGCCTTAAGGACATACACACCCTGGGTCCATAGGCAAGCTTCACAACAAAGCTGCTAAGAGCTTGTCAGAGGCAATCATCTCCCAGAACCAATCATCTCCCAGAACACGTTGAAGATCAATCATATTGTTCTCAATCATTTCTCCACCCGCGGAGGAATCCACCACTTCTAAAAAGGCAATGCCTCTGGGGGAAGTCAGACTCCACCCAAGAACTTCTATTTTCCTTCTGTTGTTGATGCTGTTATCTTTTTCACTTTATGTCTATTTCCAGTTACCAATTTGCAGAAGAAAAGCTCTGTCAACATTTTTGTGATCAGTAGCTCTCCCAATTTCTTTCCTCTTATCCCAATCACAATTCCTATCACCTTACTCGATTCCTTCACTTCTTACCTATTTTGCAAACTCTGCCCCTTCCCCCCACACACTCACAGACACCCGGTAAAAATTAACACCTAGATTGGTTGGAGTATATGTTATTATTTTTTTCATATAAGCATCTAGGCCTAGCCTGGTCTAGCATCTACCCTCAAAGGAATGTAAGTCACTTGCCTCTGTTTCCCCCTCCTTTTCCTTCAGCTGGTGTTAGAACTCTCCCGTGTCTTTGGCGGTTGGATGATGTCAACCTACTTAAAGTTCTCTGATCCATGACCTGGCAGAATGAAGAGGACGGAGAGGGAACTGATGCTAAGGACAGTCCCAGCAGATAAACTTTGTCTCTGCATGGCCTCCTCCCTGTGTTTACTGAAAATATTACACCAGGGATGTTTTCTGTATCTATTAATAGTTTCTCTTCAACTAAGGCTCCACCTTAGGTACACTCTGTGACTTGCCTGGTGTTACTGCCTGTTCCATCAGGAGAAAGCACTGTAGTGTCCAAGAAGGGTTCCTACAGCAAGAGGATGAGCTCTGGAACATGCTGGAAGAAACTGAGTCAGGAGAAATCCTAGAAGTTCTATTTAGTTTTGCAGCTTCACCTAAAAACCTCCAAGCGTAGCAACTTCTGCATGTGAAAACCATTTCACATGGAGCAACCTCCTCTGTCCTCTCTCTCTCTCTCTCTCCCCCCCAACCCCGTTCTCCTTCTCCCACACCCTACTCACAATCCCACAACTCAATACTTGGGGTCTGTTGTAGCTTCTTGTGACTTTGCAGCATTTTCCATGGAACACAGTTAGGCGTTAGGCTTTTATGATTGCTTTCATGCCGGTTCCGTCTGCCTTAGAACCAGCAGAGACCCTTTTGCCTTCTGAGGCTGTGCACGGCACGCCTTAGTTTTCCTCCCTGATTCTGGCTTTCTTCTACGTCTATATTTCTTTGTTCATTTCCACCAGTTGTGGCGGGAGGAGAGGGAGAAGGTGCTGAGCGCTTGGGCTCCCACTTCCAGCCTCCCCCGGACCCTGGCAGCGTATGCTGCATTCGATTTGCATAATCAATGTCCTAGTGAGTAAATCCGACTTGACCATTCTGCTGACAAAGACACTCTTGTTTTCCTAACCATCATGAAGAAGGTGCTGTTTTTAAAGAGGATGCCACTGACATGCATTATTATTTAATAAGTATATTTAAATTTAATTGTCCACAACATCACCTCTTCAGAGAGACAGAGACCAGGATCTCCTCTGAGACAGAAGGTTTGTGCAAAGACAATGAAGATTTGATTAGAATTGAACATAGAAGGTCTACTGAAACTGTCTTCCCACTGCCCTGGAAATAGAAATTTGTCAGTCTCCTCTGAAAAGCTTTGTTCAGACTCAGCCACCATCATCAGGAGAATATTTAGTTTCTCCTACAAGAAATCATGCACATTCCTTCTATAATATAGAGAGTGTTAACCAGGTCATCTTGTCTTCTTGGTCTATGGTGAGCTACTAAGAAACCTGCAAAGACGTGTAAGATTTTCCATCATTAAATAAACTCAGGAAAGCTTTGTCAAGAACAAAGCTGTGCGTGTTTAGAAGACTAAAGGGTCTTCACGTTTTTCCAGACCAGTGCAACAAACAATGTGACCCCTGCCAGGTACAAACATCCATATGGACTCACAGTTCGGTCTGATCCTGCAGGTGTTTTGACTTCTCAGGACTGCCACTGTAAGACCACTTATCTAAATGTGCTGATTTTGTAATCTTACACCTCTAATTCAGTGTTTCTCACACATTTCATATAACGCATGTGGGTCACTTGGGATCTTGTTAAAAATGCAGATTCTGATTCAGTAGACCTGACCTGGGACCTTGCAATTCTCTATCAGCTTCCCAGATTATGCCAGTGCTACCGGCCCACAGATCACATTTTGAGTAGCAGGTCTTAGCTCACATGTCTTATTAACCTTTTATTCCACTGGTCTCCACTGTTTATTCTAAACATTTTTTAATTAATATGCAATTTTTAAGGCAATTTTAGGTTCACAGAAAATTGAATGGAAAGTACAGAGAATTCCCATATACACCCTGACCCCACACCCTTCAACATAACCACACACACACATATTCCTGCACAGTCTACATCCTGCGCCACAGTAGTACATTTGTTACAATTGATGGACAAGGCCCTTCCCTACCTTCCTCCCTCATGCTCAGCCCAACCACACCCCATCTCTGTAAACACATCCCCAGACCATTTCTGCTTGGAATTAGAGCCTTTATGCATCTGCATTTTGACCACAATTGTTGCCTGAGCAATTCATTGACTATTATGTATTGTGACATTGATTTTATTGTTGTCTTGAATTATTCAAATACTTTACTGTTACTTAAGGTGCCACACGATTTCCTTTCTTAAAATGTCCTTGACACTTAGGACTTAAATATACTAGGCTCTCACCGAATGTGCAATGATAGGAAGATCATGTTAATTGTTTAAAAGATAAGTCAATTGATTAGCTTGCTAAACAGCACTAGCATCACATAAGTTTTGCACTGTGTGGCTTTTTACTACTTATTTTGTCTGATATTTTCAAATTGTCAACTGGAAAAGAGACTCAAGTAAAATAAATTGATACTAAGGCTAGATCTTCTCAAAAACCAACCAGGAAAATTACCCTGAGATGATATTTGTTTTCAAATTCATCCTGTAACTGTCATCTTTTTGCCATTTGGCATTAAGTAGGAAAACAGAGAAACATCTGCAATATTCTAAAGGGCTTAACAGTTTTCTTTGGAGGCTAGCTGGCACAAAGAATTGATCTCAGAAGTCAAAGACCAGAGACGTTAAAGCAAACACCTCCCAAAATACAGAAGATACATTTTTATTAATATATATACTGTTTTGGACTGTATAAAAAAGAATATTCTTAGGAATCATTGCACATTAAATTAAGTATAAGTCATGTCAAACTAATTGTATTTTCTTACTATGGGACCTCCAAAACTGTAAACTCAGGGAAATTCCACTAATGAAAAAAAAATGATTTTTCAAAAAGACATTTACATATTCCTGCATGATATCTTTGTGGAAAAAAATGGAAACATAGGCAATGCACTGAAGTTTTATCATATGCATAATTAACTTACTCAAACACAACACTAGGCAAAAGAGAAAAAATACATTTGATAGTGACAGATGGCGAGGAAGAACAATTATCAGAATGTGCACAGCATCCACCTTCATAGTCTCATCATTCATCATCTATTCGACATACATATTACTGTATGGGATTTTATATACAAATTCCCGTATATGATACTTTTGCATTATTTAAGAACTATTCAAGAATCATTGTGACTACACATGATTTTTGCCCTAACATACAAGAAGAAACTGTACTGTGGTTAAAAGAAGGCTTATATGCTTCTGTTAGAAGACAGTTCTCTCTGCATCTCTGGCATTTTTACATGCTCTGGGTCTTTTGAGCAAAGATATATACAGTCAATTTAACAATGATTGTGTAAGGAGATATTCCAGGTTAGTAAAACCTCCCTTCTCTCCCCAGAGTAGAATTGTTTATATCCCAGAGCAATAAAGATAATGCCTCTGGGGGGGATTTTGGGCATATTTGCTAGACGTCCCTTATAAAATTAGGAATTTCCTCAGCTGAGTGTCCCTCGGGGGTGAGATACAGACCCACCATGCATAGCATTCCACCTTGGCCCGCTCCAAATCATCCCCCAGTGGGATTCATGAAACAAGGAGAACTGATATGAAAGAAGCTTATATTGCCTGCTACACAATGGGCAATAGACCATCTATATCCATGAGGGTTCATTCTACTGATAAAGTGGCAAGCACACCTGGCACCTACCTGAGGCTTAGGGTCTGCTCTACCACTTGACAATTGGTACTGAAACCGGGAACAAAATATCTTATTAATATATCATAGTTAACCAAAATGTTAGTCATAATTACTTTGCAGTTGTTCAATAAAATTTTGGCAACTACTTTAATTATTATAGAGAAGTAATATTAAAGAGTTTGAGAATGGCAAGAATTGAAAAGGAGAACTAACATTATGGATCACAAACTCCAAAAGGAATCTACTGGCTAGAAGAATGGTACAAAATTAATAAGATGGACATTCATAGAATTATATATAAAGTCCTAAACTTTAGTTTAAAACATAGCTGCCCAAGAACAGAATAAATACAGCTCAAATTAACAAATTATGTTTATAGACATAGACAAGATTATTATAAATTTATATGGAAAGGCAAAGGAACTATAATTGCTAAAACAAAAACAATTTTGAAAAAGAAGAATAAAGTGAAAATAATCATTCTAACCAATTTTAAGACTTACTCTATAGCTACAGGACTCAAGATTAGATGGTATTTGTAGAGGTATAGACATAAAGAAAAAGGAAACACAGAGAACTCAGATGTAGACCACACAAGTATAACCAGTGGATTTTTACAAATCGGCACAAAGTGATTTAATGACAGAAGGATAGAATTTTCAACAAATAGTACTGGAGCAATCGGATATGCACAGGCAAAAATAATATCAATCTAAACTTCAAATCTTATACAAAAGTTAACTCAAAATGGATCATATATTTAGATGTAAAACACTAAACTGTAAAACTTTTAGAAGAAAACATAGCAGAAAATCTTTGGGACCTGGAGCTTGATAAAAAGTTTTTAGACATGACACACAAAGCATGATCCATAAAAGAAAAAAAATTAATAAAAAAGACTTTGTCCAAATTAACTTTTGCTGTGCAAAAAACCTTGTTAAGAGGATGAAAAGACAAGCTACAAACTTGGAGAAAACATTTGCAAACGACAATTTTGACAAAGAATGCATATGTAGATTATATTTTTATAATTCTCAAAACTCAACAGGAAAAAACCAATCAATCCAAATAGAAAATAGGAAAAAGATAGACATTTCACTGAAGAGAATATACACATGGAAAATAAGAACAAAAAATGATGTTGAAAATCAGTCATTTGGAAAATGCAAATTAAGACCACATGAAGATCATGCAAAGAATACATATATTCTCATACATTCCTGTGTCAGTGTTAAACCGTACAGCCACAGCCACGCTAGAAAATAATTTGGCAGGTTATTTAAAACAACTAAACATACACTTACTACGTGATCCAAGGAAATCTACATTTACACAAAAACCTGCACATAAATTTCATAGTAGCTTATTTATAATAGCCAAAATTGGAAACAACCAAAATGCTCTTCAATAGGCTAATGGTTATATAAACCATTTAAAATTATTAAAATGGTAAGTTTTATGTTATCTATACTTTACCACAATAAAATAAACAAAGGAGAAATGAACGCTTTTTCAGACAAACAAAATGTTAAAAAATTCATCAGCAGCATGACAGTACTATAAGAAATATTAAAGAAAGTTCTTAAGGCAGATGGAAAATGTTACCAGTTGGATCCTGGCTATACATAGATTAATGAAGAGCCCTGGAAAAAGTAAATGTATAGATAAATATAAAAGACATTTTATCATTTTTATTCTCTGTAAAAGATATTTGACTGTTTAAAATAAAAATAATGGCAATGTGTTGTAGCACATTGTTATGTTATGGGATTTGTAGCACAATGTGTTGTAGAGTGTATAGCATGTGCAGAAGGAAAATATAGTTTTAAAAAAGCTCAAAAGACATGAGGAAAAAATTGTATGTATTCTATCGCACATTTCTTACACCATATGTGAAGTAGAATAGTGTTTCTTGAAAGTTAAACCTTAACTTTAAAATGATACTAAAGTTAAATGCCAAAAGATAGAATAACAAGGTATATAAAATAAAGAGCATTTCTTAAAAATTCAATCCAAAAGAAAGAGGGGAAGGACCAAAGAGCAGATGGGAGAAATAGACAAGTTGAATAGGAAGATGGTAGATTTAAGCTTAAACCATGTTGATAATTACATTAAACATGTCTTATTTCTGATCAACTTTTCCCAGAAACAGATGCCAACTTGGAAGTAGGATGGGCAAGAGATTTATTGAGGAAAATGTTTGGGAAGGATCAAGGGAAGACAACTGGAGTGGGCTGGGAGAACATTTTTCGACCACAAGGTAGGTCTGCCATCTGTGAAAGCAGAGAAAAATGAAAGGAGAGTTAAGAAGAGCCTCAGACCACAGCACAGTTCTGGGAATGTCACAGCCAGGCTAACGGAGGCTCATTCAAAGGCTGCCCCTGAGAGGCAGAAATTCCGCAACTCTAGTAACCCCATCATGCTGGGAACAGCCCAGCGGAAGCATGGTTGCAGCGTGAGCCCCGTGTTGAGTCTGAAGGTGCAGCTGGAGGTGTTCGTCTAATGATGCTGCCCACCTCTGTACCTATCCCATGAAGTTTCTGTAAACTTAAAACTGCCCCCCAAAATAAAGTCTATTAATTTAAAAGTCGGGGAGTGGAATCAGGTCATGTCACTCCTCTGCTTAAAATGTTACAGTCACTCCCAGTGTGATTCAGTCCCAGCCAAAGACTTCCGTAAGGCCTCCAAGACTTCTTCCAATTATCCCTGTGACTTAGTCTGCCACCAGTTTCCTCTTACATTTTTGCTCTAGGCAGGCTTCTGTCTTAGGACCTTTGCCCTGGAACTTTCATTCCCTGGAATGCTCTTCCCTTAGGTAGCCCCATGGTTAATTCCCTCATCCCATTCGAGTCATTGCTCTACATAATGCATATAATATATAAACCCATAAAAAGACAAATAACCCAATGGAAAGAAAATGGGCACAAGATTTGAACAGGCTCTTCCCAAAAAGAAAATCCTAACAACTACTAAAAAAGAAGACATAAACAACTCATTAGTAAGTAATGAAATCCAAATTAACACCACAATAAAAAAACCATTACATATCATTACCCTGGCAAATATTACAGTATCTGATAGTTCTAAGTGGCAAATATTACAGTATCTGATAGTTCTAAGTGGCAAATATTACAGTATCTGATAGTTCTAAGTGGCAAATATTACAGTATCTGATGGTTCTAAGTGGCAAATACTACAGTATCTGATAGTTCTAAGTGGCAAATACTACAGTATCTGATAGTTCTAAGTGGCAAATATTACAGTATCTGATAGTTCTAAGTTCTAAGTGTTGGTAAGAAAGTAGAACAATTAGAACTCTGTTGTGGGAGTCAAAATTGGTTAAAAAAAAAAAAGCTTTGGTAATAGTTTTAACACTATCTAATAAAGTAGAAAGTATGCAGGCCCTGTAATGTAGCATTCTACCCCCAAGTATACGCTGCAGAGAAGCTCTACTATGTAGCCAGGAGATAGATACAGTTATATTCACAGCTGCAGTATTCAAAATAGCCCCCAAATTAAAAATAATCCAAGGGGCATCAAGATAGAATCAGTACAGAAATTGTTAAATATGAATACAGCATTCTACCACTCATCCATAAAAACACATAAACTATAAATATACCCATCAACATGAATGAATCTTAAAAATATACTATTGAGTGAAAAGAGACAGTCACAAAAGAAAAAAACTGTATGATTCACTTGTATAAATTTCAAAAACAAAATCAAACTAAAATCTTTAGGGGGCAAACTATTGGAAAGGTAAATCTACAGAGACAAGCAGGGATTTACGGTCACGTTTCATTGATTGATGTAGCAACTGGTGGGGGAAGATCCTGTTTTGACTGTGAAGAGGGACAACGGTAAGTTTCTACTTGGTCTGAGTGGTTCACAATGTTTGCTATGCAAATATTTTTTAAACTGTACATATGTTCACAAGAAAAAAAAAATTCCAAAAGGGCAAATTGGTAATGGATCTACATCCACAGCCAGCAAAACGAATGGAAGATGCAGTCACGGAATTAAGAAAACACCTTGTTTATTTTTTTTCTTCTCGTTTCTCGCAGCGTTGGCTTACTTTAAGTACTAATTATCTACTGTTTGTGTTGCTGCCTATGCATTTTAATAGCTGTTCACTGATCTAGTCTGACCTTCTGCTTAGTAATTTTGAACAGTCAGCAGGAGGCATTAAATTGCATCAAGACATAATGCATTATGTAATATTGTTTAAAAAAACAAGATAAGCTGATGCTAGGGCTTGCAAAGCAGCAAAATGTAAATGAGACCCTTTGGGTACAAGACATACCTTTAATTGGAACGGAAATGTCACACAGTTGAAGTGCAATGGTCTTTGGGGAAAAAAGACTAACATCTTTCTTCTTCCTACTCCCAGGATTCTGAACTGAAATCCCTCTAATCATTTTCTTATTTTTGAATTTCAGCTCTGAGAAGAGCTAATACACAATTTGGCAAATTATTTGCAGGTAAACTGTTGCCAAGGTTACTTCCTATGCATGCAGGGTAGAATTGTTTGAGGAATAAGCAAAGGTCAAGCCAGGATTTGAAAGCAGGTCCCTCTAATTTCAAAAACTTGTTGTCAACTGTCATGTCAGATGGTCTTCTTAAAAAGGGCCCTAGATGATTTTTGGAACTAGCTATTCAATCTCCTTCTGCGGTCATATCCAAGTTTCGTAAATCGGTTGGGGTATGTAATTATGACTATAGAAGTTATATGAAATCTGGCATCTCTAATCAAAGCAAAAATAAAATAGAGATAGTGTCAGGAATATAATCAAATTTCTATTGATATATTTCCGTCGGTACAAGTCAAGAAACAAAGTGCAGTGTGATATCATAGAAAGCCTCCTGAATCAGAATCCAAAGATTTTATAAATTGTGTGACTGTTGGCAAGTCATGCAACCTATATACATAATTTTTCTGATATAAAATGTATCAAACCAATTTTGTGTTGGATGAACTAAATGAGATGGAAGATAGGGAAATGGTTTGTAAATTTTAAATCATGCTGCAAATATTTTACTAGTATGACAAAAGCCAAATGGAGAAGATACTCAGAGTTTCTGCTCTTTGAAGTTCTCAGATACTGTATTTATCTAAGGACAAGTCTCTTCTCAATTACTGGAGGCAGCTCATCTCACCAGGTTTCATTGTGCCAATCCCTTAACTCCATCTATAAAATTTGTGACTCCGACTACTCAGCTATTAAAAAAAAAAAAAAAATGGTGAACTTTTTTGTAACAACCTGGATGGAACTGGAGACCATTCTTCTAAGTGAAGCATCACAAGAATGGAAGAACAAACACCACATGTACTCACTATTAAATTGGAACTAATTGATCAATGCTTATGTGCACATATGGAGGTAAAACTCAACAGAAATCAAGCAAGTGAGGCCGGGAGGAGATGGGTAAATCCACACCTAACGAGTACAATGCACACTATCTGGGTGATGGGCACACTTATAACTTTGACTCAAACTGTACAAAAGCAATCCATGTAACCAAAATGTGTGTACTCCTGTAATATTTTGAAATTAAAAAAAAATTTGTAACTCTGCAGAGATCCACTTTATAGGGGTACGGTTAGAAAAAAATGAATAGAACTAAGGACTAAGCTTTGGTTTCTTATTTTCTTCTGTGTGACCTTACAAGTGGAAAACAGATGATTGCTCATGACTTATCTATTCTAAAGCTTAACATAAAGAGAGCCCTGCTGAGTGTCCAGACTAGAACATATGCTTTGAAGTTTCTGTAACAGTGTTGAAGGGCTGGCTCCAGCCCAACTCTCACCAGGTCCTCCAGGACAAGTTCATTGTCAAGATGGATCTACCAGCATTAGCAGTTGCAGACTGGCCACAAAACAAAGTTCTTCCGTGTGCAAAGTAAACTGGATCACACGGGGTCTGAATCCGTGACCTTGGCCTCGATAGCTGTGCTCTAACTAGGTGAGGTCACAGGCCCAGATGGTAACAAGATGTAGAACACTTTGCCCAAGTCACTCTGTACTTTAACATAGATCAGAGATGACTTCTGAAAACTGAATCCTTTGATGGCATGTGCTGTTTCACCCCTAGGTACTTAGTGCATGGTTCTACGGAAGCAAAAAAGAGAGAGACAGATGGTCAAGCTGGAGGGAAGGAAAAAGAGAACAAACATAAAGGGAAGGAAAAAAAAATGCTTAAAGGAAAAGGTTAGGATTCTGGCCAATGCCCAGAAATGTGAAATAGCATAGAAAGCTTCTAAATCTCAAAGCCTGAGAAACTTAAGCATAGACCGTAGTCGCTGCAGTATAAAACTTAGCAATCAAAATGAAATATCCCACCTTCAACAGAATACAGTATCATCGAAACAAAATATAGTACACAATTGGCTTGGTAAATATTCATGAAAGGACTCAAAACATGAAATATGTATTGAGGCAGAAGAAAATGGTACTGAATCTGTGAACATTTGAGAAGAATTCCAGTTAGAGGAATCAAGGGCAAGGCCACCGGCTAGCTGGGGATATTTCCAGCAGTGGGGACAGAGTTCTTTCCGACCCTTGTTACTAAGGAAATTTCAGATCCAGTCTATAAATAGCCCCATCAGAAATGAGGTTCTGTGTCAACACTGCAGCTTGGTGTGCTGCTGAAGGAAATTTAGTTCTAAGCATTTCTTTCTCTCTTTCTTTCTTGTGGACAGCAGGAGAGAAAAAGGAACACTGCAGGAAAGAAAATGGAAGAGAAAGTGGAAAGATGGATGCATAGCTCAGGACTGCAGAGCTTCTACGGCACAGGAGTGTTCCTTGAACCCCTGCAGCTATGGAAATGTTGCTCCCAGGGTTAAACTAGGAAGGAGGTCAGTTGTGATATTCTTCAGGGTGGGCATCAAATGCCTGTTTTTCATGGGTCTATGAAGAAGGGATTAATATCACACAATAATCTAGCCTCTTTTTTATTTCAAAATATTATGGGGGTACAAACGTTTTAGTTACATGAGTTGCTTTTATACAGATTTCTTTTACTGAATAAACCCTAATTCCCTTGCAAAGTTTCCTTCACCCAAGACATTCACATAAAACAGAAATTATTTTAAAAGTGTGTCAGTATTCTCATTTTATTACCTTCTCTATTGCAAACTCCTCCTATACATCACCATTTTTGTCTCTTTTCCCTGTTTCTGTTTTCTTTTGAAGTTGCTCCCACCAAATAACTGAGTAATTTGAGAATATTAGTTTATTTCAATAGATATAAATATCAGCTTGGGGGAAAATGGTTATGATACAACTTAATGTTCCAGCACGTAGTGTTATCAGAATTGCTGCATTTACAACCCTCAAGCCTAGTCTGTGGTAAATGTGTGGATGGGAGATGCTGATTTTAATATCCACCTCTTATCCCCTCTGCCTTTGCAACTTTCCTACACAGCGGTTCTATAATGATGTCTTGAAACCCACAGGACCAGCTCACCTGAGCCTACTTAGGGTATCTTGCTCTCTGCTCTCCTCTTCCTCCCTGAAAGCAAAATTGAACTGTTTCCCCAAATTAATCTGTAAATTCAAGGCAAGCAAGACCCACTGGAATTGATAAACAGATTATAAAATTCATCTGGAGGAGTGAATATCCAAGAATAGTCCACAAAAGTTTTAAAGGAAGAGTAATGAGGGAGGGACCTGCCCTACAAAATACCAAAACATGATACAAAACTGTGTTAGTTAAAACAGTATATAGATATAGACAAGTAAATCAGTGCGACAGAGAAGAAAATTCACATACATAACTATATACCTACATACATACATACATATACAAATTTAAAATATGATAAGATGACATTTTAAAGCAGTGGGAATAGTTTTTGGACAATTGATGATCCATCTATCAAAATAATAGTTAGATTCCCTACCACACACTGTATACAAAATTAAACTCAAATGATTAAATGATCAAATTTTAAAAATAAAATTTTTTAAAATACTATAACAAAATATAAAATATTAATAAAAGACATTAAATTTGTGGGTAGAAGACAAACAGAAACATGTTCCAGTTGATGGCAATCAGGTTCAGTACTATCCATGGTTTCGAGAATCCACTGTGGGTATTGGAGCATATTCCAATACTGAGGGTGTTAGATAAGAAGGAACTACTATAATCAAAAACCTCCTAACAAAGAAAATCCCAGAACCAGATGGCTCCATTGGTGAAGTCTACTAAGGCTTTAAAGAAGAATTAACATGAGTTGTCCTCAAACTCTTTCAAAAACTTGAAGAGGAGGGAATACTTTGAAACTCATCTTTATGGGACCAGCACTACCCTGATTCCAAAGCCAGATAAGGATGTTACAAGAAGAAAAATACAGGCCAATAACCCTGGTAAACATAGTTGCAAAAATCCTGAACAAAATACTAGCAAACCGAACCTAATAGCACATTAAAAGAATCATACACCATGAGCAAGTGGGATTCATCCCTGGGTTGCAAGAATGATTCAACATACACAAATCAATAACCTAACTTTATACCTTAAGAAACTTAAAAAGAAGAGCAAACCAAACACAAAGCTAGCAGAAGGAAGGAAATAGTAAAGATTAGTAAGGACAAAAACAAAATGAAGAATGGAAAAATCAATGAATCCAAAAGTTAGTTCTTTAAAAAGGTTGATAAAATTTGTATCAACAAACTATTAGCTAGACATAAAAAAGGCAGGGGTTCAAAGGAATTAGGAGGTCATTTGGGTTACAGCTTTATTTGTTTGGCTGTCACAAACATAATTGGCTCAATTTGTCTCTACCCAATATTTATAATCCTGGTCCAAGGCAGTTTCATGAAACCAAGACTATGAGTCCTAGGCTATTTTGAGAGATAATACCAAGAATAATAACAGGAGTAGTGGTCATAATAATCAAATTTAAGGGATATAAATTCATAATAAAATTATGTAATTTTAAACCTGAAAAACTGACCTTGACAGTCATATTTAGTCTAGACGTTTTGCCAGTGATAAAATTGAGTTACAAACAAATTTTCCTGATTTAACGTCAAATAGTTATTTTTATCATAGCTATGTTTCCTAACTTCTAATTAAGAGGCTCCTCTACTAAAGCAGTTTTTATTTATGCAGATGCATAAATACAACAATTCAATACAGTTTTGAGCGTTAAGTACTGTATCATTTAAAAAAATAAAATGCGTAACTTGAACATGCTAAATGACGCTTAAATGAAAATTAATTAAAATTAAACTCCACTGAATTTCAAAGAGCCCAGCTTACCCATGAAAATATATTGGGATTGGGGGAAAAAGCTGTCACAACCATACACACTCTCTTCCAGGAATTCACCTGACCCCTTTCTGGTCATCTCTGACTCCTACTGCTCCTTGCTCTCAGCTTTCCTGATTAATCAGTCAATCCCCTCCCCATTTTGGTTCTATAGATTGCTTATCTACCCTCTGTGATTAACGACCAAATATTGGTGTACTTCAGCGTACCACTCCCCATCACTCATGTCAGACAACATGACTTTTTTAGTTGCTGTATATATCCACGAGTCACACAGATAAGAGGCAACACGTGCTTGATAACTCTTTTTGTGCTACCTGGAGCTAACCAGCCTCCTTCCAGAGCTTGTCAGAGGTTGCTTAAAATGCTGGAAGAGATGCTAAAGCTCACCTAATTTCAAAATACAACAACGTTCAAGTTTACTCTCTTTCATTTATGATATAATAGCCCAGCCCTGCCTGGCCACTTGCATTTTATAACTAGTCTGACTGTCAGAAAATATTTTCTTATATTTAACTAAACCACGTCTCCTTCTAACTTCTATCCATTAATTTTAATAGTGCTCCTTGGTGTACCTCACACTCTACTAATTATAGTATTTTTTCATACAGTTGGATTATTATAAAGACCTAGCAAAGAAATATTCCTCTGAGGATTTTGGTCAAAGCAATATTCCTAAAATTTTTAGCTCTGACAAATTTCTTTAATAAGCATTCAAACTTATTTATCTATAATCTTTACTGAGAACCCTTACTAGATTACTTAAAATTATGAATAAAAATCATTCCCTAAAATATTTTTCACTTAGGGGACCAAACCAATAGCTAGAGGATGAAATTCTATTAAAACATAAACTATGTAAGATCTGTTTGACATTTTAATATCTTTGGGGTGTTTTTGTTCTTTTTGTTTCTTTACCAGAAAAACACAAAGAAAAGGGGAAAAAATCTCTATATACTAATTGCAAAGCCATCACGTAAATTATTGGCAGATTCGCTTTTGTTGGATGAGCTAATGTAATTTTCAAAACTCCCAACTGAGCTAATGTGATTACACTCAGTTCCCATTAACCAGTGGTCAGTCCGGGCCGAGCCCCTGCCCCCTGTCCTACGACGGGCTGGGATCGATAATGGTAGGAGGGATGGCAGCTGCCCCATAATGAAAGCATCGCAGTCATCAGATTGTACGCAGAAAGGCAGAGCTGTGTCCATACTGCTCTCTCTGTCATCTGCAGAATGTCCCAAAGATAACAAACCCATAATACAAGAAAATCTCAAAGTTCAACTCCCTTTTGCACACATGAGAGAGCTGCAGCCTAGTGAGGAGCGACCACTTACCTTGGGTTACCCGGTGGGTTTGGGGCAAGTCCAGATGGCATGATCTTCCCCCACACCATGCCATTTCAGACGAAATGCAAACATGCAGCTGGGCCCACTGTGGAGTTCACTGGAAAGTGCACCCCCTATAAAATATCCTGTGGGTCTTAAGGATGTATTTCTTCTATCCCCCGCAAAAAGTAAGGAGAATTATAAGCAACTTCAAATGAAGATTTATTTGCAATGGTTTTCAAGTAATTGAATGTTTAATTTTTTTTCTCTGAATTACTTGTTACAAGCACTGTGGGTTATTATTCTTTTTCATGTGTCTCCTAGACCAATATGAGCAAACCCAGTTCTTCCTTTCCTGACTCCAAGCCGCTGTGAGTAAAGGAGCTTTGTCCAAAGATGATCTTTGCAAAAATGGTTTGCATTAAGTTAAACGTGGAAAACAATGACCTCTCAGGGTGTGTTGAATAACTCGCCCTCATATCTACTGCTTAGCACTCAGTACCCTAAAACAGCTTCTCTCACGCCTCTCTTTCTCCCTCTCTTCTCTGATACCACCTTCTCCTCTCTCTCACCACATTTCTTCCTCTCCTAGTCACCCCTGTCTCTCTTGGTGTGTATGTTTTCCCCTCTTTCTTGCAAAATTGCTCCCAATTTTGTCTTACATTAGCTAATATATATACCTATAAGTCAATCTCGTATTTAACTCATGTTGAACATTACTAGAGAAATAAATACCAAATAAATGTATTAACTGTTAAAACTTGAATTTTGAAAACTGAGTAAAAATCGACCCACGAATCATATTTTCTTGATAAATTTATATGCCCCCAAAATTGATTGAAGAGTATTGGACTGAGACGAAATAATGACCACTAAAGAAAGTCCCCAGTGGCAGAAAGCCAGGGGTGAGGAACATTTGATCGATGAATCAACTATTAGTTTTAAAATTTAAATTTGAAAGGATTGATCCTGACAAAATTAATTTTATGAAATGAAAATGGAAAAATTGGAAATGGTTTAGCTGCTCTTTTAAAAAAATTAGTGGTTAAATTGATTTAATACAATGTGTTCTGGAAACTAATGTCTTAAGAAATTATCTATGGCACCATTATGACTAAAATGTTTGCATTAAAATAGCTTAGTCAAAATATTCTGTACCCCATGAGCGAATGTCAGTGAGATAACATTTAAGACTTGTCTAAGAATAACTCCGCAGATTCTATCGTGAGGCAGATAATATTATCTTCAATAGAAAGGATATTTAAACTTTGTAGTATCACAAACATATTACGTTCACTTATGAATGAAAGAGTTAAACTGTGACTAAGGTACACAGGCAGGTCCATGAATGGCCGTGGGTAACTTAGTTTTATGAATCTTATGTGGCCCTTATAAACCGAAACATTGTTTCCTTAAGTGGTGGTTAATTTATAAGGTAAGTAGGCTGTATGTCTGCATTAGCCCCTGGCTTTACATTGAGTTATTGACAAGCATCAACAAAACCAGAGAAACCTAAAAGGAGATACAAAGGGAAGAGTTTACTGCTATCCCCCTTCAACTCAGGCTGCTGTGGACAATGGCTTAGGCATGTCATAAACACATGACAGTTTATTCATGTTTTGAGTGTGTGTATATGTAAATATGTGTGTGTGTGTGTGTGTGTTGTATTTAAACATTAGATATTGGAAAATAGAGAGAATACTGTGTGTGTGGATTGTATAACGTGGGTGACATACACAGTTCGCATAAGCACACACAGTTTGTAATAGGAGTTAGCCAGGCTAGGGGATTCTGAGAGAGTGGGCTTTCCAGGGCAAGGTAGCAGCATGGTTCAAGTTCCTTAGATGAAAAAGCAGCAAGCCCCCTCAATGGAGGACGCTCTACGTGCTACTGAGTGTCTGAAATGTGCAGTGAACATGATGGATCTCGATGAATAACTTGATTATTTTTCCTTCCATTGTCATAAGCTGGAAGCCTCACGTAAAAGCAGCTACTTTATCCTAGGTGAAAAATGCAATATCTAGAATTTCCTGCTCAATTATACAAAGGTCCAGTAGCAATAAAGTTAGGGATGACAGTGGAAAATGTGTGCATATGAAGATAAATGGCTTAGACTAGGGAATGGGGGAGCCAGCCCCAGGCAAAACTGTCAAGACCATGAACTTGGCTTCCAGCCACCCTGAATCTCTGCCTTCCTTAGAATTCCTTTTCCTTTACTTCCCCTGCTCCTCAGAGCTCTCAGCCTGTCACTAGGGTCATTTTGTGTTTCATTTCTAGTTTTGTGTTTTAAAAGTAGACATCTGCATGCTGGAATATTTAGGAAAAAGGGTACTACTAATGGCTGCAATTTACTTTTAGTTGCATTCAAAAATAAGATAGATTAATGAATAGCTGAATGGATGTGTGATAAACACATCACAGTGTAGTAAAATATTAACAGTATTACAATGTTAACATATTAATCGAGGGAAAGGGAGGAAGGGTATATACTTTGCTCTATGTATGAAACCTTTCCTAATAAAATGTTGAAAAAACTGCGGGCATATTGGCCCACATTGGGTCAATGGAAACCTCAGTTTTGCTCTTCAGTCCTTTTGACATGAATCTAGCAGTCTCCAACAGCTTGCCTGCTATTTATGATGACAAGATGTTGCAGGCTCATCTTATATATTTCCTGTCTTAAATTAGAAACAGACAGTTCAGTGGGGAACAGTATTTGCAGACAAGAACCTTGGTACTAGGGATACTCATTGTGACTGGGCTGGCCATTGTTTTATAGCCTTTTCAGAGGACAGAGCTAGGATATAGATAGGTAGAGAGAGAGAGAGAAAGAGATCTTTTAAGATAAGATGCCCTATGAGTTCATACTGATATTTCCTGTTCAAATTAATATTACAGGAAATTTCCCACCCCGTCCTATATTCTTTCTGTGTTTTCCCTCTTCCACAATGAGAATCCTGGTTCACAAGGCACAGAGGTGATAGAATTAGAATACCCCACAATTCCTCTATGCTCTGTCCCACATTATACAGTTTCAGAAAGATGATATTAATATAACCAATTCTGGTTTCTGAAACCAATTAAAAATTTTTGCATGTGCTTTACCCAATCTCCCCTTATTTTTTTAACATTATATTTAATCAACATCATCAGAACATATAGACATCACATACTATAGTCTCTTTTTTAACCCTCATTTATTCTTATTTCTAAAGGTGACTATTAATATATATTTTATGCATATCGTCAGTCCTAATGTTGATGTCTCTCTGGCCATTTTTATCTGGAATATGCTCTAGTAGAGTCCCAGGAAAAGTTTATGAAAACAATAGTTCTTTATTTCTTGCATATTAATTACAGTTAGTGTCCTTTACAATTGAAATTCAGTTTGACTGGATATAAAATCCTTAGCTCACATTTTCTTTCTCGAATATTTTAAATATATTATACCATTTTCTGCTCCTGTAAAGGATTGCTGTTGAAAAGTTTCCTCCTAAATATCACATGCTTTTTTGCTTATATGCCCAAAGGACTTTTGATTCTCTTTAAAGTCCAGTAATTTACGAGGTTATGTCTTGCTGTTGGTCATTCTGGATCTATATTTTCAGGTGTGTGATATGCTCTCTCTGATGTTGAACATTCAGCCTGTGAGAAATAAGTATGGTGGGAAGAGTCTGTAACACAAGTTGCTACTGATAAGGACATGAGGTGGAGGCAATAAAAGCAAGTAGGGTGAGAAGGAGGGCAAGGATGTACAATTGGAAGTGCAAAGACAGCGAAGGAAGGCTTTTTACAAGAGAAAGTCTTCAAAAAGAAAATGAAGTGGGCCATGATTCCTTCAGAGAGCTGCACAGAAGTGCCCATGTTTCTGTATTGAAAAGCAGGAAGAACTGCAAAATATATACTGTACCCAAGAGTCAAAGCCTGGTTGGCCAGCCATTCATATGACATAATGTCCTCAGAACAAGAAGGGTTCAAATTTCATGTAACCTATTCAGTGATGAGGTTAATAATGAATGGGAGAGATGTTATCTGAATATGCATTTTAAACTGCAACAGATGCTTTAAAAGGGTATTATATTCTGCACCAAAGATAAAGTCTGACTTAACAATTCATGTATTAAATGTCACCTTGAAATAGTAAGAACAGCTGTATAGACTGTTAAATGCAGTCAAAATTAAAAACAATTTGCAGGATGAACAGAACTTGATGGAGACAACATACAAAAGAACAAAAAACAAACGGGAGGGTGAGAGGAGACACATTCCACATTAATTTATGGAAATACAAAAGATAATTCATTTGCAATAAGTTTAAAAAATGACATTTCTTAGAATAGAGGTAATTTATGTTTACTAAAGCAAAAAAAATGAGTAAAGGTAGGAAATTAGAGTCACAAATAATCACATGGGGTAGCAATTACACCTATTAACATTTTGATAATTCTCCTTCCACACATATTTCTGTGCATATATTTATCCCCAAAGTATCTTACATACTATACTTAAAGCTTTATAGCCTGATTTTTCACATTATAAAATATCATGAACATTTTCTCCGCATTGTTTTTTCTAAAGTGTGTTTTAATGACTACAGTATTCAATTAAGTTGATGTAGCATGTCTTATTTATTAAACACCACCCATTCTTTTTTTTTTTTTTTTTTTTTTTTTTTTTGAGAGACAGAGTCTCGCTTTGTTGCCCAGGCTAGAGTGAGTGCCGTGGCGTCAGCCTAGCTCACAGCAACCTCAAACTCCTGGGCTCAAGTGATCCTACTGCCTCAGCCTCCCGAGTAGCTGGGACTACAGGCATGTGCCACCATGCCCGGCTAATTTTTTTTCTATATATATTTTTGGCTGGCCAGATAATTTCTTTCTATTTTTAGTAGAGACAGGGTCTCACTCTTGCTCAGGCTGGTCTCGAACTCCTGAGCTCAAACAATCCGCCTGCCTCGGCCTCCCAAGTGCTAGGATTACAGGCGTGAGCCACTGCGCCCGGCCAGCACCACCCATTCTTAAACATTTGGAGTCTTAACTATTTTTGCTGTTATATACAATGCTATTAGGAGCATACTTAGAGCTCAGTTTTACATGTTTTCTTAATAATGTCATTAGCCCCAAAGCTCTCAAATCATATTGTGTGGTGGTCTAATATTCCCCCACCCCCCAAAAAATGGTTCTACGATCAAATAAGTTTGTACAAGAACTTTTTCTTTATATTCTCTTGAAGTTCACCATACATATTTGCATATTTAAAATCCTGAGTTCTGCCGCTTAAAAGCTTCATTTAAGTCAGCATTTTGCCAGATTGTTTAAATCACAGAAAATGCCTCAAAGTCGTGTATACTCATTACAATGCCTCGGAAGTACGTATCTTAGAATTCCTGAAAGTGAAATTGCTAGATCAAAGTGTAGAAGCCTTTTAAAGCTCGTAATATCTAGTAGGAAAGAATCTTCAAAAAGGATCTGCAGCGTGAAAGACTGTCTTTCTCCAAACTAATGACAGCAATGAGGATGATCATTTGTTTGCCTTTCCCAATTTCACAGGTGGCTAATTGTAACCTTTTGATTGGCATTTCCTATATATTAATAGGCTCGACCTTTGTTCCACATTTATTAAAGACATATAGTTCTTTTTATTTGTGCAAACTGTTTATTCATGACCTTCATTTATTTTTCTATTATGGTGATCATCTTTTCCTTTGTTTTATTTTTCTATTATGGTGATCATCTTTTCCTTTGTTTATTATAAAGCCCTTTGCCTCTAAGTAATATTAAGATCTTTCTGTCTTAAGTATTTTCAAATATTGTCTGAGTGCTATTTTTTCACTTGTGTTTATGGTGTTTAATAATCTTCAGTTATTTATTTTTCTACAGATAAAACCAATAACATTTTCATGAATGATTTTTGCTTTACTGTCCTAGTAGAAGCCTTTTTGCACCTAAATATCCTATAAACTTTAACTATTAAGCTTATAAGAAAGATTTCTGCAAGGAGACAAGAGCAACATACCACAATCAATGTATTTCCTATAAAAAGATCCTATTTCTCATAAAAGAAGCAAACACTATAAAGGAATGAACTTTATAAGAAATATGCAAGGCCTTTTTGGAAAATACTATAAAATTTTATCAAAGGACATATAAAGGAGACCAGAATAAATGGAGAGATGTTTGATGCTATTAGATAGGAAGACTCAATCTTGTAAAGATATCAAACGTTCCAAATTAATCTATAAAGTTAATTTAATTATAATAAAAGTCTCAAGGTTTTTTTTAATAAAACTTGACAAGCTAATTCTAAAATTAATATGAAAAAGTAAATGTATAAGAACAGCCAAGACAATTATGATAATGGAAAACAAGGAGGGACAATTTGCCCTACCAAATATTAAGATGGATTATAATATTATGGTAATTAATGCACGAGACTAGAAAAATCTTTGAAATAGAATAAGGAGTCCAGAAACAAGCCTATATGTATATGAAACATTAGTGTATTATAAAAGTGGCATTCCCAAGTGTAAATGTGCCCCTTCCAGGCAAAACCAAGCCTGAGGCTAAGGAGGAAGCTGACCTGCTAAGGAGCTTTTGCTGTCACCTGTGGCCTTCATGTCCTTTTATGGCACCTCTGAATCATATTTCTGTCAACTCAGGCTTCAGTAAAGCCTTGTTAGAAATCATAGGCGTGGTCTCAGTTATGCTGAGGGGAATTAGGAATTGCATTATGCCTTCTGCATAGCTAAGAAAGAATGAGCAAGTGAGACAGAGAAAATGCATCAGATTGGCCATAGTATAAGCTTCCAAAGCAGCATGTTGACATGTTGAAGGAACAAGAAAGAGATACCTGGGAAATTTGTTTCAGGGCCCACACTGAGTTGCAGAAATCACCAGATTTAGAGACGCTAATTTCCAGCAAGTTGGGAGCGGGAGTTATATGGAAAAGAAAAGGTATAACAAAGAAAGTCTAATCTATTTTGTGGCCACAGACTTGTAACACAGAGGACTTATGGGCTACAGTAAGAAATTTTATCCTAGTCCCAGCTTAATTATTCAGGAAGCCGCAAATGCCACTGAGATCGTAAGATGCTCTCAGAAAAGAGAAACTATCATTTCTGCAATCTGTGGCTCAATTAGGGACACCATTAAGTCAGGTGAAAGTGGATTCCCATCAATCTGAGGCTGCCAGTGAGACCTCAAGCATCCGTACTTTCTTGGACCCACGTAATCTAATTGCATGCAGGCAACATGGGTAGGATCAGACTCCCTGCTGCCCAGTGAAGAAAGGACAGGTTGAAATCCTACTTAGATAATAATCTGAATTAGATGGCAAAAGGCTATAAACTAGAAAAATGTAGAATCACTACGCTCTTAGAAATCATGTAGTCTAACCACATGTTTTTCCACTGAAGAAATTGAAGCCCAGAGAACTAAAGTGATTTTCCTAAAGCCTGAAAGCTAAAAAGTAAGAAGCAATAAATGGTAATGAAAATGCTCAGATTACTCTATTATAAGACCTATAAAAATGATATGAAATCCTATGTCATCGTGAACAAAAATCAAATGATTTCCTCATCGGCTGTCTCTTTTTTTTTTAAACTATTTTTTAAGACTTTTTTTTAATCTTTATTGCTGGATTGTTTTAGCCATATTTTTTATAATTATTTAGTGGTTGCTCTAGGGATTGTAGTATTCACCCTTAAATTAAGCACATTCTATCATGGATTAATACTATACCACCTCATGTATAATGTGACAATCTTTGCACAGTGACTTCTCATTACCCACTTTGCACTATTATTGCCATACATTTTCCTTCTCCCTAGGTTAGAAACTTCACAATGCATTGTTACCATTTTCTTCTGTAAACAGTCAAGTGTCTTTTAAATAAAGAAATAAGAACATTCATTTATATGTACCCACATCTCTACTATTCTGATGGCTCTTCCTCCCTTCATGTGGGTTCAAATGTCATCTGGTATCATTTTCCTTCAGTTTGAAGAGCTGCTTTTACCATTTCTTGCAGTGTAATCCTGTTGAGACAAACTCTCTCAGCTTTTGTTTATTCAAAAATATCTTTATTTTACCTTCAATTAAAAAAACCTTTTATTAATATAGAACACTGGTTGACTTTTTTTTTTTTTCCCTTTCAGCACTTTAAAGGGCCATTCCATGGCTTTTTGGGTTGCATTGTTTCTGATGAGAAGTCAGTGGTATCTTTAACACTGTCCCCCTATAAGAAATAGGTCTTTTTTCCCTCTTGTTGCTTTTCAATTTTTCTTATTATTTTTGGTTTTCAGATATGTCACTATAATGTGTATCTACTTGTGGGTTTTAATTACACATTTAAGGTTATGGCAAACAGATTTAGAAACCTAAGCACTACCAGCCACAGAATCCATCAGACTTCAAGGTTCTCAGAACATAGAGCTTTCAACACGGTAACACTTATCTGTTTATTTCAACAACTATTAATAGTATTTAAAACCTGTCACATCCCAGCAACTATTTGAGGAACCTGGGCTATATAAGAGTGAAATAAAAAGTCAAAAATCTCTGCCCTCCCCATCCCCAAGTTTTTATTTTAGTGGGGAGAAATAATAAACAATACATGTAATTTTTAAGTGAGTAAATATATAAAATGTATTAACCTATTAAAATGAGTAAATATAGAGGGTGTTAGAAGTTGGTAAATGCTATCAGGGAATAATAAGTAGAATAAGGGAAACTGGGAGTACAAAAGATCTGCAATGGAATGATTTGGAATTGCAAATACAGAGGATAGGATTACCTCACTGGAAAGGTAAAATTTGAGCCCAGTCTTGAAGAAGGTAGGGGATAGATCTAAGGGAAGAACATTCCTGGCGGAATGAAGAACTATTGCAAATACCCTAAATTACAATGTACCTGGCATGTTTGAGAAACAGCATGGAGGTCAGAATGGCTCAAAGAGAACGTGTAAGAGAAAAAATAATAGGAGATAATATACCTGGAATGTGGGGAAAACAAATTATGTAGGGTCTTTTAAGTCTTGAAAGGTTTTGAGAATAACAGTGATATGATTTGGATTATGTTGTTAAAGATCCAGTCTGATTGATCAGTTAATTATAGAAATATCTATTTCTATTAATATATATTTTATATAATCTGTATTTTTATGCATTTATTATATATTTATATATAGTATTCATATTAGGCAGATACACATATCCTTTTTATAAAAAGATACTATTGATTATTTGTTCCCTTGTCTTTTAGAGTAACATTCCCTATTTAATATAAATGAAAAGAGCTCTATTATTAACTCAACAAATATTTAATGACTATCCACTAGGTGTGTGGCACTGTCTGTTGTGCTGAAGATGCTGGGCCAACAAGCCTGAAAAGGTTGCCTTTCTCATAGAGAAAATTAAGAAGTAATAAATCAGTAAGTAAACAATAACAATAGATCATAATAAGTAAAGAGTGGAAGAGTAAAAGAGGCACATGAGCAGGGAGTGATTCAGTGGCCGCTCTACAGGGGAAGGTTGGGGAAAGTCACTCTAAAGAAATAGCAATTAAGCTAAGACCTAACCAGCTAAGCATATAATGCTCAAGGGAGGAGCATTCTGGGCAGAGGGTATCATTTGCTCAAAGATCTTAAAGCAAGAAAAATAAGCTTACTCTGGTCAAATAACTAAAAAATTGCAGTGTCCTATATCATATTGGTCATGGGGAAACTGGAGACTTCTCAATATAAAAAGTACCAGCCCTAGTGGTTTGAACTAGGGTGATGGTAACAGAGATGGTGTGGACTGATTGAGTTGAAGTTAGGACTTGACACAACTGGAAAAGAGAAGTCTAAGGCTTTAATATTGACTTAGTCATCCATGCCTTTTGAACGTCTGATCTATATCTTGCTGGAAAAAGATGGCTTTAAAGCCTATGGAATCTTTATGCATTTATTTGGTAAATATCCTTGTCTAAGTCATCACTTGAAATTCCATGTAGTGGCCTTTCATGAGCACTTAAAGCTCACTAGAAAAACTCCAGACATCGCAGAGTTTTTTAAATAAAGCAGATTCTTTTTTTCTTGCCTCTGAAACTAGGACATCATGCCCTAGGTTTGTGTGCCAGGTCAACAGCATTAAAAGTAAAAAGCTACAGGTAAGTTCATCCTAATGAAAGGAGAATGGGATAGAGGCAGAACACTGCAAAGGCTCAATTTATCCAGTAGCATTAAAAAAATAAATGATTCTGTACAAGTGCTATAATTGAACTAGACAAGCAAAATTCCCCCCCCAAAAAAGCAGCCCTATTTAAATTAGACTTATTTAATTTGTTAAACGGAGCATAGATTTTAGAGTCAAACTGATACAAATGTGAATGCTAGCTCATCTCTGTGTGTCCGTGAGCAACACACTTGATCCACTTCCTCGACTTTCTCACTTACAAAGAAAATAAAACCTTATGCGTTTGTTGTGAGAATTAAATGAGCTAATTTGTAGAGAACCTGTATATAAAATGTCAATACCCTATGATGGCTAATGGATATTTTGTAACGTATTCTCTGGAGTAAAAAGACACTATCAAGTTGTAGGTAATATAAGTCATTTGGCTAGAATATTATGTGATGAAGGAATCTTTCTTTAACAGCTGGTAGGCTAAAGTAAATCATAGAAAACCCCCCTGATATTCTCTTGGTTGGGAAATCCATAATTGCTATCATCTGAATATTTATGTTCCCTCAAGTCATATGTTAAAATCCTAACCCCCAAGCTATCAGGGTGTGGGGCCTTTTGGAAGGTGGTTAGGTCCTAAGGGTGGAGTCCTCATGAATGGGATTAGCACCCTTATCAAAGAGGTCCCAGAAAGCTCACTCCTTCTACCATGTGAGAACACAGGGAGATGATGTCATCTGCAAACTCAGCAGACACCAAATCTGTCAGCACCTTGATCTTGGACTTCCCAGCTTCCAGAACTATAAGAAATAAATTTCTGCTGTTTATAGGTGACCACATATTACTGCCCAACCTTCTTTCTGACAAAAGTAAGATGCATTTTCCAGGAAGCCATACCTCTCATTATTATCATTTTCTCATTTTAAAATTACCCAGACCTTAAGTAAATGAAATTTACTTGGTGAAAGGCTACTGCATGCTTCTTCACAATTGTCTTTGATATTGCCCTTTGCCTCTTAAGAGATGACACTCCCTGTTCCTCCACTAGCGTGGGAGGCTAATTTGGTTCTGTGATGCTCTTATGAGCCTCAGCCTGGCAGCTGTCGGCCTCTGCTCTTCTACCTTCCTGTCCCCCAAAGTGAAAACCGTTTGCCCCAAGATCATCTGCCAGCTGATGGCCCCTGCCCTCTAGCCGCAGGCTCTGCACTCAGACCTTTCCTGGCGATGCTTTGGGATTCCCGTAAAACTCAAATAGGTCTCTATATTCATGTCTCTTCACAGCCTCCTGTGATACCTTTTTTCCTTTTAAGGTTCAGCTAAAAGTGCTTTCAAGAACACATGAATGAAAGGGACAAGGGCACAGGATGCATAGTTTCTATAAGAAATCAATGGCTACTAAAAATATCCCACATGAAATACCCTCAGTGAAGTGCTTTCAGTCTCAGGAGAAGTCTTTGCAGAGCTCATGGGGCTTTAGCTGGCAAGTCTCCTGGGAACGGTTCCCAAAGTGGAAAAGTATTGTTCTTGCAGGCAGTGACTTCGCTTAAATCCTGTGCTGAAGCTAACATCTAGGTCGTCTTCTCTTGGACAGGCTTATGCTATAATCTATGTAATAATGTGTTCACGTGACCATTGACGAGGGAAGACTCCAGGGGAAAATTTGAGTGCCAGGATGGCCAAAAGATGTCAATACTTCAGTGGGTTATAGGTGGCTGCAGAATGTCACCAGAAGCTGAGAACTCACAAGGAGAAAAAGAGAGCAGCCAACCTACTATGACAAATACATATGGATTCAGGGAGAGTTTACAGGGT
The DNA here is from genome assembly GCA_028533085.1 of Varecia variegata. Taxonomy (NCBI): domain Eukaryota; kingdom Metazoa; phylum Chordata; class Mammalia; order Primates; family Lemuridae; genus Varecia; species Varecia variegata. Next base: position 16,802,601 of record CM052451.1, read on the forward strand.
CAGGTGGATTTCTGTCCTGGTTTTCACAGTGTGAAAAAGGAGTTGCTGCCTGGGGTGACTAAGGATTTACTGGATTTTTGTGTCCACCAGCAAGCCCTTCTGTTTCCCTAATTGACTCTCTTCTAGGGTCTCCACAGTGTCTATTTCAAAAACTATCTGCTCTCTTGAAGTCACCGAACCAGATCATCCATCCCTTCATTCGCGGTACCCGTACTCTTCCACTTCACTGAGAAAACAGGAGCCAGGAGGCAGGAATGCCCTCACCTGCGTGTGGCCAGCCACCAGCATCCATTCTGAGCCCTCTTCTTCCTGTTCTTGTCACAATACCGGCTCTGTTCCTAACGCTCAGTCCTCCCCCTGTCCTCCAGGTCTCACCCACCTCTGGAGAATGTGCTTCATCAAATATCCTTAAATCTCTCCCTCTGTTGGCCTCTTCCTATGAACGTGGGAAAAACACTCAGTTCTCATACATGTTGAAACAGTAAATAAATTAAAGACCTCTGCAGTCCTCTCTTTTCTCAGCCAAGCTTCCTGAAAGAGCTTCCTACACTCACCGTTTTATCCTCTCCTTTCATCCACTCCTCATCTCACAGAAATTCTCTTTCTCCCCCATGACCTCACGGTAATTGGGGGTGCTGATTGCCCTAGGTCTGATTGTCCTTTCATCCCGTACATGCCCCTTGAATGACCTTGAGCCATCTCCTTGCTTCAGTTCTCCCCCACTTGGATGGCACACAAGTCTGCACTTCGCTAACACAGACCTCCCTCCTGAGCTCCTGGCCCGTGTGCACCCATCTGCTTCCTGGACATGGATGTGCCACTACTACACGTATGAAACTAAACTCAGTGACTTCTCCCACCCCGCTCCCATTCCCCATCAGACTGGCTATTTTGCTTCTACTCTCATTCAACGGCACCACACTCATCCTTATCACCAAGTAATAAAGCTGAGAATCATCATTGCCTCTTTTCTTTCTCTTTCACTAATTCCACTGCCATACACCATCCCCAAGACTTGTTGATTCAGCTCCTGAGTTTATGTAGAATTTATCCAAGTAACACAGTATGATACCCCCAGCAGAATCTGCTATAGGACCCCATAATTAAACACGTTAATATTTCTGCAAGAAAATATAAGAATATACACAACAAATGGGATGTACAAAGATCTATAAAGCAGAAATGCACAAAAAGAAATGCTAAGGAATGTTTTCAGTCTTAAAGCAAATGAAAACAGATGGAAATATGCATCTTTCCAAAAAAATGAAGAGCATCAGAAGTTTTAAATTTCTGACAAAACAGGAAAGACCTTTTTTCCTGTTAACTTCTTTAAAATATAAAATGGCTCTTTAAAGCAAGATACTATCATCTTGTTGGTTTGCTAATGTATGTAGATTTAATAGAGATGACAAAAATTGCATAAAGGACTTGGAAAAAGGGATAACTAGACCTTACAATTACAAGGTTTATATATTTTGTATGAATTGGTACAATATTAATGCTAAGAAGATTATGGAAAACTAGAATTGTATTTTAATCCCTGGAGCAACCACTCATAACAGCATTATGCAAATAGGAATAGCTTAAAAGCCAGTGAATAATTTCTAGTTACACTTAGATCACCAATAATAAGAATAGCAAACATTTATTTACTGCTTTCTATATGCCATTGTCTCATTTAATCTTCAAAAAGTCCTATGAGGCAGACATTATTATTTTCCAATGTGACTAAGATTTTACAAATGACTAAAATAAGACTCTGAGAAATCAAGTAATTTTCCCAACCTTATTTGGGTTTAATTCCAGAGCTGTCAGACTATAGTATATGCTTTGTTTTTATTTACAGATAAAACTGTACGTATTTGTCATGCACAGCGTTTTTAAAATATAAGTACATGCTCTTTTATACAACAAAAGAAAATTTGTCATTTATTTTCAAGATAATGAAATAGATGTGAAAAAAAATAAACATACAGAAAGTTATGAAAGGCTTCCTCCTACCAAACTCCAGTCCTATTCCCCAAACTAGCCCTGTCAATAGTTTCTTATACTATTCCAGAAAAAGGAAAGGCTATACAAATACCAATACACATGTTTTATAAATAAAAAGGTGAGCACACTTTTCTGTACATCATTTTTCCACATAGCTGTTTTTGAAATCTTTCCACATGCATAAAAAGAGCTACTTTATTTTTTTTAGTGGCTGCATTTTATTCTATTGTATGGATGGATGTTACAAAATATACAAGGTCACTGTTGATGAAAAATTAGGGTTTTTCTAGTTTCTGTTGTTATCATAAATACAGCAATTAATATCCTTGCTGAACTTACAAATCAATTAACGTACAGTCCATTTATAACAGTGGGATCACTGGGCCCAAGAGTTGATACCCTTAACATTGATCTCATAAGCTCTTATTTCCGGAAACAGATTATAAGAGTCCACAGAGTCTGTGATCTGAATTACTGTTCAACCTCCCTTTTAGTAACATTGAAACTTTGTGTCTGTGTCTGGTACATTTTGACTTACAAAAAGAGGTGGTCAAATGTTTTGATCTTTTTCTTTTTGATTTTCTTTACTGTGTTTAGGCAGACAACATTCTTCCCCAACCTGATAAAAAAATAAATATTCACTGACATTTCCTTTTAACATTTTTATGGTTTTATCTTTTACATTGATCTGTAACCTACACTGGTGTGTTTAATGTAAATTTAATCTGAGTCAGTAGAGTTTTTGCAGTCAGTTTTCTCAGTCACACACCTTGAAAAATGTATTCTTTCCCTATTGGTTTGCATTTTATTATGCTTAACATTACTGATGCTTAATATTAATATTAGTGATGATTAATATTAATGATTGTTAATATTTATGTTAGTACGATTAGTAACTAGTAATCAGTATTAATATTAGTGATTTGATGTGGGGTTCTGGTTCCTTGGGCTTCCTATAAGGGAAGGAATAATAGGCAAAGGACAATCAACCAATGGAAAACAAAGGACCACTTTATTAATAGCTGAGCAAGCAGGCCAGATGTGGTGGCTCATACCTGTAATCCCAGCGCACTTGGGAGGCTGAGGCAGGAGAATTGCTTGAGCCCAGGAGTTTGAGGCTGCAGTGAGCTATGATTGTGCTACTGTACTCCAGCCTGGGCAACAGAGCAACACTCTATCTCTAAAAAAAAAAAAAAAAAAAAAAATAGCCGAAAAAACAATCTGTATTCCATCTCACAAAATGTAGAGCTTTTCTGGTGAGCTTCTCTGAAGCATGTGGCTTAGCTGAAGACCTAAACGAGGCTTTCTACTTCTTCCCTTCATCTAAAATAGCCAAACTGCAGGTTGAATCCATTTACCCGACCAACCAATGGATAAGGACCCTATACCTGCCCTGAGCCATCAAGCCCTGTGGTCTGATTTCTTTGGTGCAGGAAGTCTAGCCAAGATGCCAGACTTTTAAGACCCAGTGGCCTCGCACTTCAGGTATTATAATAAAGAATCGTTGCACCACGAATTCTGTAGAACACTGAAGTACCATTATTTTGCTTGTCATCTGTCTCCACTGCATCACTGGTAAGCAAGCAGCTTAGCATATTAACATTTCCACTGCATTGGTGGCAATGCCCAGCAGGACAGCCGGTCCCAGAGGAGATCCTGGAAGCAATAGCTGCTCCTAGCAGAAGACCTTGTCCCCAGTAGGAAATAGAAGAATCAGAAGCAGAGTCCAGTGAGGTCCTGCATGTACTGCAAGGTCTGATGAGGGTAACAGAAATGTGTGGCCTGATGTGAGACTATATTCCCTGGCAAGAGATTGCCACGCCATGGGGGGAGGTGGAAACAGAATCTGTCAGGGGTACACCCCGGAAGCAGTGATAGTCAAAAGAATTTGCAGCTGTACCCAGCAAACATCACGGAAAAGCCCTCCAGAACTGTCCAGAAACCTTTTGGAGACACCCAGAATTATGTGGGAGAATAGAGACTTTGCAAGGTTGTCCTGCATAAGCAGTTGGGAGTAACAGTCACTGAAATCTGCCTTAAACCTGTTCATGTGACCTTAGTAATTAGGACTCAGACACTGGAAAGGCTCCTATTTAGATATATTTAACATGGTAGTTCACAAGTAATCACAGAACATTTGTTTTTCAAAATACATATTAACATCCTGAGGGAAAATGTCCCAATATGTAACATTTTGGGAAATTCTGCTGTGGGGCTTGACTTTTAATTATGAGGTTTCCAGTTGGAATCACTTTTATTTACACACTGGGGCACCAGCACAAGTGCTTGCCCAGAAGACTATGATGGCCCTACACAGGTCGATATGCCCGATCCCTGACCCTAAGTACATTGACCCTAAATGACACTGCAGCTCTCTCTTCTTTGGGGAATGGCTTGTTCTCCAGGAGGTGCCTAGGAGACACACAGCAGGTGCACTGTGGACCCAGACAAACTGCAGTTCTAAGGTGTTAAGCCCACTAAAAATTGGGAGATGACTCTTTGGTTGTGACTCTTTTTTTATATTGGTTCCAAGAAGTCCAGACCTAAATTTATAGCTCAAATATAGCATTTATGCTGCCCTTTATGGTTCAAAGTTACGTTCTTTTTTTGTTTTTTTTTTTGATGTGATCACGACTTTCCATTTTTTATTTATACTTTCTTGGTATTATTTCCCTATTTCTTTGCATAGTCTTTCACTGCTTTATGGCATGTGTTTTTATTGCAGTTCTGCCAAAACTTTTGTGGACCAGGTGACCAGGGGTCCCTGGGACTAGAGGACTTATTGCAGTAATTACGATTATTCATCTATTTGTTCATTCATCATTTTATTCCAATTAGAATCAGTCCTTCATCTATGAAAGACTTTGATTAAATAAATGAAACTGATTGTTACAAATACCCACTTTTCCTACATGTGATCAGAAATGATTTAAAAGGAAAAGTAAATTAATAATGGAATGTATAATACAGTATAGGGGATTTAATATGCCACTTCTCTCAGGAAGGCTAATATTAAAAAAAAAAGTTGATGAACATCGTTAATGGAAGTTAAACAATTTAAGGAAAAGATTGAAGAGGCTGAGACCATCCCAAAATTCCTGAGTTAAGTCTTCCATCCAGTAGTTTTCTTAACCTGCTTTTAAATCCTCGTGTAAACTCCAGTTCATATAAGCATGCTTAAAACTCTTTTATTAAATAGAATATTTTCTCCATTCTTTTCTGTAATCCAGAAAAGTAATTACATCATGCAGCTTGTGGATCACACATGGATGGGAAATGAGAAAAAAATAACAGCTTTACCAAATTAGCAGAGTATGTATGCAAAGAAATTCACAAATTACAGTGATTATTCTGAACATCTGATTCCAGAGGGAATCACATCCAAGCAATAGAAATAGCTGAAGATGAAAATCCAAGAGCAAATCCTGTTGACTGCAGCGCACACTCTGCATCTGTCTGAATCCGTCTCCACTGCCACCACCCTTGTTCAACGACTGTGAACACTTGCCTGGACTACACAATAGCCTTGTACTCAGACTGCTTTCTTCCCTGCGTTTCTTACAATCTGTTCTCCAGAGAAAGCTTTGAATAAATTTTCCAACATAAATTACATCACATCACTCTCCTGCTTACAGCTCTCCAGTGACTTTCTGCTGCACTTAGACTAAAATCCAGACTCCTAATCATCACCTAAAACGCCCCTTAGGAGTGGGATCCTACCTACTTCTCTGCCCACACCTCATAATTTTCTTTCTGTATCACTCTGTGTCATGTGTTCCTCAGATTAACAAATGCATGCATTTTTCAAAACTCACAGAAATGTACACCAGAGAGGGTAAAGTTTTCTGCATGTAAATTATACACTAATTTTTTAAATGAAAAAAAGGAGGCTGGGTGCAGTGGCTCATGCCTGTAATACCAGTGCTCTGGGAGGCTGAGGAGGGAGGATCACTTGAGCCCAAAAGTTTGAGACCAGCCTCGGCAACATAGCAAGACCCCATCTCTAAAAAAAAAAAAATTAGCTGGGTGTGGTGGCATGTAACTGTAGTCCCAGCTACTTGGAAGGCTGAGGCAAGAGAATTGCTTGAACCCAGGAGTTTGAGGTTGCACTGAGCTACGACTGTGCCACTGCACTCCAGCCTGGCAACAGAGGGAGACCCTGTCTCAAAATAATAATAATAACAATAACATAATAACAAAAAAGGATTGGTATTCTTATGAAGAGCAATCAACAACTGGAATTTTTAATTTTTAAAGGATATTTAAATTAACAACAATTAGAAAATATTACAGCAGCAACTGCTAGTTGCACCTCCATGTTTATTTTTTTTTTTTTTCTTAGCAGGAAAACTATGATTTTATCCAGGGTGACAACATACCCAGCTGAAAAACTCCACTTCCCAGCCTCTATGGGAGGAAGAGTTTTCCAGTTAGATATAAGCAAAAATGTTGGGCAGGAGCTTCCAGAAGTCCCTTTTTGTCCTCCTGCGCTTCCTCCTTCCGACCCTTGGAAGCCACCATGCTACTTTCTTTGTAAGTTTGACTACTCTAGTTATCTCACAGAAGGAGAATCATACAGTATTCATTCTCTTCATTATATTTCTTTATATGATTGAAATATATCATTATTTAAGTAAATATTTCTGTGAAATAGAGTAAAAGTAAAGGTTTCCCCCAATCACACCCCGGAAGAAACAAATGTTAAGTGTTTTCTTTTAATACATACGCAGAGAGGGATATGGTGTAGCAGATACTCTTATTGACTACTGCATCTCAGCTTCCCACTAATGTTCTCATTAGCTGTGTATTGGTCTGCCTTGCCCACTAGAAGACCCTTGCCTTGATAGGAATATGCCTTATTTCCCTTTCACCTCCAATGTCAAGCACAGTAGTTGGCACATAATATATGCTCAATAAATGTGTTGAATAAATGAATGAATGAATTATTCTATTAAACTGATTCAGTGTTTTAAAACCATCAACTTCAATTTAATAACTTAAAAAACTCTTTCTGAAATGTCTACTTTGTTCCAGGTCACCAGTTTCAACTCATCCTATTGATCTTTCTTTGTTGCCTTGAGAGTAGCCTCAACTATTCTCAAAGCTTCGATGGCACAAGGGAATGTCTCTTTGCTGCAAAGACAAGCGTTCACATGACTGATCTCTCTTCCCCACAGCCTTATCTTGATGCATTAAGCATTTGAAACTTTAAGTAATTTTCAGGCAGCTGTAATTGAAGGGATCTTATAGCTGTTGAAGTTGTGCCAGTTACCACATTACCATGGCCATAACTCAGGCAAAGCACAGACAAGAACGGTTTCATGGAAAAGGGGCTTATCATTCACTATTTAGAGTCAATTGCTCCCATTATTATTGCAAGCCTGCCGTTGCTAGGGATGTGAAGGAAAAACAATTTATCACAATGGATCCCAAACTCAAACTTGGAGGAAGATGTTAAATGAAACAAAATAAAAAAGAAATTAAATGATTTATTCCTGACTAATTAAACTTATCAGTAAAAGTGAGCCCAAATCTATGCAATTGCACACACCAGAAACCCAGCACTGATCCTACCACCACCTTCTCGTCACCCTCTGTCCTTACCCTAGCACTGGCACTGTCTCCTCAACTGCTGAAATAAGCTTCTAACTGGCCTCTCCACATTCCCGTCAGCCCCTTCTAGCCCTTTCTTTATACTCAGCCAATGGGAGTGATTTTTTTTTTAAACGCAAATCTTTAACACCTCTTAGCTTGGGTTCCCATTGCTCTTAGAATAAAACTAAAATCCCTTAATGGAGTCACAAGGTCCTGCATAATCAGGCCCCTCCTTCCCCACCTGTCCAGGTAACCCAGCTACGAGGAACTTCATCTGGGCCCTAGAAATATGCAGTGTTCCTTCCCATCCCTTCCCTTGCACGTGCCGTTTGCTCCTCCCGACTCAGGCCAGCTAACACCTGCTCATCTTCAGACCTCAGCTCCAATGTCATTTTCTCAGAGAAACTTCTCTGACCTCCAAACTCCCTGTGAGACGATACTGTATCACCATAGCCATCAGCACAATTGCCGTGGTAATGAAACAGCTAATTGTGGTCAATATTCTTTGTTAGGGGATCTCATGTTTGCAAATCTGCTGACTCACTAAAATTTAGTTGTGACCCCCCCCCCCCAGAATCAATACTCATGGTGCTTTCGTGATCATTCATGGATATGCAAAGAGAGGCAAAAAAAAAATGACTGTCCGGATGCACGTGTTCCCAGGTGAGGTCAAACATGGTGACATTCTGCCTCCTTGTTTCAGCTCTCGTACTGTAAACAAGTATTCTTTCTGTGGTCTATTTACTGCCACCTTGTTCATATTTTTGTGCTTTTTTTTTTTTTTTTTTTTTGGTGATTTCACAGTTTAAAATAGCCCCTAAGCATCGAAGTGCCGTCTAGTGTTCCTAAGTGCAGAAAGGCTGTGATACGCTTTATGGAGAAAATCTGTGTTAGGTGAGCTTTGTTCAGGCTTGAGCGATAGTGCTGTTAGCCATGTTCAATGTTAATGCATCAACAGTAGATATTAAATAACGTGTCTTTAAACAGAAACACACAGAAAACAAGAGTTTCCCGTAGGAGCAATGGTTCAGTATGTACTAATTCAGTGTTCCAGGTGATTTTATAGAACAATTACTACATCGAAAAACAAGAATCTACCACCATTGAGTTTTTATTATCTCTCTCTCCTGCGGAATGTAAATTCCAAAAGAGCAGGAACAATCTGCCTTAATTGCAGCTGTGTTCTCAACACAGGGTCCTTGTACGTAGCAGAAGCTTGATAACTATTTGTTCATTGAATAAATGCAAATAAGCAGCATCTTCCAGTAGCAAGGACACATTCCTTTATGACTTTTTACTGCAAAGCAAGAACTATATGGATTTTTCTGTGACACACAAACCCCATTGTATGAATATTTTTTGCTCTCTTAGCAAATGCAAAGACATGAATGGAGGAGGCAAGATATATACATTGAAAGAATGTTAAAAAAAAAACAGGAACTCTAAATTCTGGTCCCCACCCTTGTGGCAACTGTGTGGGGAAGAAGCCCCTCGAACTGAGTCTTTGTTTCCTCGTCTGTAAAATAAAATAGACTGTGGGTCTCTTGCCAGCTCTGAGATTTAAGCTTGCATATTATCTTGGCCCATCGATTCCACCATTTTTCCATTCTGCTGCCGAAATGTGCCTCTGATCTGGTATGGAGCCCAAAAGAGCAGGGACTTCAGAGGTTTTGTGCTTCTGGGACACCAGTATCTAGAGCGTGTACAGCACACAACACATACATATTTAAAGCATGCACAAGTGAATCTGTCTCCTGAGAATCCAGACTTCGGCTCACAATATTAAGCTGATCTCTTTTTATATTTGCAGACACTTTAAGAGCAGTTTGGAAGGTGCGCCACTGTATTCAGATACCGAAGGGTGTTGTTATTAATAGGAAACTACCAACAAGGTTTTTCATTACTTAGCTTTTCTCTAAAGGTATGAGTGCCACATGTTCTATAGATAATTTGCCAAATATCTAAAAGAAAATACAAAGGTCATTTCATAGGTTATTGCCCAAAACTAAGAAGTATTATTAATGTAGGTTCTATATTTTCTAGTTTCTTTTAGTTTTGTTTTCCATCAGGAATCCACCTTTTTATTTGTTGCGAATTAAGGCTTCAATACATTCTTTCAACTAGTGAACCAGCAATGTTTAATGAATAGTAACAGACACAAACATTCCTTAAATGCTTAACACGTGCCCAAGTTCATTCGTCACTTCCCTCTACCTCTGCGGACACACTCCTCCCTCATCACCGTTCTCCCAGCGACCCAAGTCAGAATCCTAGAAGTCACCCTCACATTTTCCAGTGCTTTTACTCCATCCAGTAGGTCTCCGGGTCTTCTTTAAGATCTCCTTAGCAAGCAAAAGAAAACTAACTGCGGCCTTTCCTCGGTTTCCCACCCTGTCATTCCACACTCTTCCCACTCTCGGCCCAACACCAACTCGGACCAGACTGAACTACTTCTGGCTCCTCAACTGTGCCGTGTCCTCCCCAGACCCTCGGCCTCTAACCTTCTGCGTGCTCATTTTTAAATGCCCTTCAGAACCCCTGCACCTGCTTACGTATCTCTTGCCCTTCTAAATCCAACCTAGATGTCTCTCCTATAAAGAAAACGTCCTTAACCCTTGAGGCTGGATTAAGAGTATTTCTGTGTGTTCCCTGTGATTATGCCATTCCATCACTTACGTGATTCACATTTTCCAAGTTTATCTTTACTTGTCTGTCTCCCGAAAAGACTTGAGCCTCTCAAAATCATAGGATTTGTCATATTCAGAGTTATGTCTTCTAAACTTATCACAGTGCCAGATACAAGGAATTTACCCAAAAATGTTGGTTGGAATGAGTGGAACTTTCTTTTCTCCACTGTTTGTAATTCTACTTTGATGATATAGTTAATACAATATGCACTGAGATCTATGTCTTGACCTTGTTTTGTTTAAGCTACATCTGCCTGTTCTTATACCAGTATCATGTTATTTTAACATATTGTGGGTTTATAATACATTTTAATATCTGATAAGGCACATCCCCCACACATGCATTAATTCTACTTTCTTGTCTGTTCAGTCTAGCAGATGACCTTGAGAAGTACATGTTAGGTTTTTTAAGTCATTGTAAACTTTCTTCAGTGCTTTAATGGAATTACATTAGCTCTAAAAGGATAATTATATCATCTGCAAGTAATACTTTTATCTCTTCCTCTGAAAATTTTACAGTTCTCATTTCTGTTACTTGGGTTACTAAACTGACTAGAACTTCAGGAAACACTGAATACATTTGTGATAGCAGATGACCCTGGAAATGTATCTTAATACCTAGATTTTATCATCATTAGGAGATACAAAATTCTTACAAAAGACTAATTTAGTACAGGACTACATTAGATAACAAAATTATAACAACAAACCAGGAGCCTAATTGTCTAAAACAGACTTTTTATCCTAAGGGTTTTGATATTCCCTCAGAAACATAAAATAATAAAATAAAATATCTCAGAGCTGCTAAACTGCTAATCTCATTTCAGCTACAAAAAGATAAAATCACTAAGGTCTGTGATGGTCAGAAAATGTCCCATGGAAGTATTAAACCTAAGGTTGACTTTGATGAATGAGCAAAATGGGGACTTTCAATCACTTAATAAAATCCTTACTAAATGGCAAACCTGACAGATAAAGAAAGAGGAACTAGAAAAGGCCCAGAAGTGCGATAGGGAAGCACAGCGAGGAAGCCTAAGTTGTAAGAGAACAAAAGGGAGCGCCATGAAGCACAGAGGTGGCCGTCCCCTGCTTACGCCTGCACTCAAGGCCACTCCTATAGGAACATGCATTCATCTGCCAAGATCACCTGCACGTTTTCCATGGCAGTCATGTGATGACATCCACTGACATCCTCTCCTTATCTAGAAGGAACCCCCAGGTTCTTTGAAGGTCTCATCAGGCCTGGATCTGGAGCTGATGATCACAGCACCAAGGTGGACACACAGGCAGGAGAGAGACACAGGAATCGAGAAACAAGGGAGTGAATCCAGGAAGCTGGGAGAGAGAATCATGTTGGAAAACACACAAATGAGTGTTGTCAGGCCCACATGCCACAAAAGGAGAGAAACACAGACAGACATCCAGGAGGGACAAACAGGACAACCTGGGTCCTCCGAATGCTGAGGGTACAACATTGTAACTCCCAGGTGACAGTGACACCCACCGCCCTCCCACCCGCTCAGGATCACTTGCGTACCCTTGAAGCCCAGGCCCCTGAGCTTGGAGAAGAGGAAGCAACAATGCACATTAACAAATTAAGGAAGAAATAAATTTTTACTGCTGTAATCCCTCCATATTAATTAAGCTGATAGTTAAATGCAAGTTTCTTTCTAAATTGCATGTTCATCTTCTGCTGGCGGCACTTAATGACTACAATTGGCACATTAAAAAGGCAAGGCAACCAACTTGCATACATTCCTATGTTTTCCCGTGGTCAGCAAGTTTCAGAGCTGGATAAAACCCAAAGTCTCTTCTCAGGAAGCTGGAGGATGGGTTTATTAAGGAACTTACGAACCTTAAGAACTCTGCCTGGGAATAATCCCCTGTGAATTTCCTATAGAGTTGATGTGCGAATTACCTGCCTGTGGGTTTTCTCCTGTCTGGATTTTCTGTTTCCTTGGTCTTGGTGCAGTTTAATTCACTGCCAACCATCCTCCTTACCAGCGTTCCCCACCCTAACTCCTGCACGATTCCCTATTCCCGCATGCCGAGGGAACAAAAACTGGAGTTATCAACAGCCTGAACAAAGAGGCAGGACGTTAACATCATGTTGTGGCTCTGTGAACAAGTGACATGCCTGTAACTGTGAGTGAGGTTTTTTCCTATTTCAGAGGTGTTCTATGTTATTAACATGGGATCTTTACTAGGGATAAGGCCACACTCTGTGGGTGGCTGGTGAGGTTCCACTTGGAGAAGGTCAACAATGGAGAGAGGGGCCTGTCCCCAAAGAGGAGTAAGGTGAGTCTTGAACTTGTACCTGGCATTCTGGATACCTTGCATATAACAAAGATTACAAATTCAACAAGGAAAAAGAAAGAGTGAGATAGAAAAAAAAAAGACAATACCTCACCAAAAAAGATATACAAATGGCACACTATGTCTTCACTTAATGGAAGGGGTGAATAAGCTCCCTGGGGTCTATTTTATAAAAGCGCTAATCCCATGAGGACTCCGCCTTCACGACCTAATCACCTTCCGAAAGGCCCAATCTCCTAATCCCATCGCCCTGGTAATTAGGTTTCAACATGTGAATTTGGGGGAGGCACAAACATTTAGACCATAGCACACATGAAAAGATGCTCCACATTATGTGTCATCAGAGAAATGCAAATTAAAACAACCATCAGATACCACTATGTATCTATTAGAATGGCCAACATAAGAACACTGACAACACCAAATGCTGACAAGCATATAGAGCAACAGGAACTCTCACTCATTGCTTGTGAAAATGCAAAATGGTATAGCCACTTTGGAAGATAGTTTGGAGGTTTTCTTACAAAAAAACTAAACATATTCTTACCCTAGGACCCAGAAATTGTGCTCCTTGATATTATCTCAAAGGATTGAAAACTTACATCCACACAAAAACCTGCACACAATATTTACAATAGCTTTCTTCATCATTGCCAAAACTTGGAAGCAATGCCCTTCAGTAGGGTGAATGGATAAATAAAATGTGATGTGCCCAGAGGAACAATAGAATATTATTCGGCACTAAAAAGAAATGAGCTATCAAGTCATGGAAAAACCTTAAATGCATATTACTAAGTGAAAGAAGTCAATCTGAAAAGACTACATACCGTATGATTCCAACTTTATAACATTCTGGAAAAGGCAAAACTATAGAGACAACAAAAAGATCAGAGGTTTGCCGAGGGTTGGGGCTAGGGAGGGCTGAACAGGTGGAGCACAGAGGATGTTTAGGGCAGTGAAACTACTCTGTGTGATACTATGGTGGTGGACACATGTCATTATACATTTGTCCAAATCCATGTAACGTCCAACACCCAGAGCGAACCCCAGTGTAAACCACGGACTCTGGGTGATAACGGTGTGTCAGTGTAGGTTCACCAAATGCTCCACTCCAGTGATCATGAGGGAGGCCGTGCATGGCTGGGAACTAAAGGTATATATGGGAACTCTCTTCCTTCCTCTCAATTTTGCCACGAACCTAAAACTGCTCTTTTTAAAAAAAAAAAAAAAAGTCTTTTTTAATAAAGAAATACAAGAGCAGGAGTGAAATGGGAGAACTGCTCTTTGCATGTTTCAAGTGATTTTGTATCTACAAAAGGGCACTGAGCTTATCAAAGGAAATCCTGCCCCACCTGCACTAAGAGAACAGCAGCTGTTGTTGCTCAGTCGTTGTGTTATATTATTGACATCTTTGCTGCCATCCTTTTCCAATCAGGGGTGGTTAACTCTACCGCGCAGTCTCGCGAGTCAGTCCAGACCGTGAGCCTCAAGCTACTCCTGTCACAGCCCTGGGAGTTGGAGAAACCATAGGATTAGTTACCGAGGGTCTCCTTCCTCACAAATAGCATCTTCTCCTCAGAGGTAAAGTTATTAAAGTTTGGCGTACTTGACAATTTGAGGGGAGGGAAAAAATGTGCTGTTTTTTGAGGCAGGAACAAATCACCACCTCCCACGGTAATAATAGGCCTTCCCCTAGAAGCCGAGAGAGACAATCGTGGAAAGAAACACATCAGCAGAGTGGGCGAGAAAAAATGACTCAGGTATTGTATTTTCTGTATTTTGTCAAGAAATGCATCACTCTGCAGATGGATCTGATTTAGTCATATTATGAAAGGCCAAACATGGTTTTTGTCCATAATGGTACTAGCTATTATTTATGGAGTGCTGCTGTGTAGCAGGTGTGGTTCATGTTCCCTCTCATCCTCACTCAAGTCCACCATATGCTATGTATTTTATTTTATTATGTATTTTATTAATAAGCAAACTGTGCTATGGGATATTAAGTAGTTAACTTAAGATCATAGTTAGTGCTCTTCCTAATAAGCTACCTACCTACCCACCCTTACTGAAACCTGTGCTCAGAGGTTGATTAGGTAAACTAAAAATCCAATTGAAAGAAGCCCAGGACTTTCTCACTAATCCCATTCCCTGCAGGTAGCTGAGAACCCAGAACACAGGAATGTCTTACAATTTACAAGAGGTAAGCAGGAACAACTCAAGGGATAATGAGCAAGATATGTTAAACAGGAAAATCTCTAAATGCTACAGCCAGAAACAGTAGTTTAGAATAAGCATGAGGAATAAAATAGAATCTAAGAAAGCCGCCCTACACAAATGAGAAGCTATTCATTCAGATCTCATCTAGAAAGCACTGTTTCTAGAACAATTTAGAGCTAAACCTTCCCATAGTTTCTTATTTCTTTTGGTCCTCACAAAACTTTGTTGAAGTAAGTGTTTAGGGACTATGATTAGGATACTATTTTATAGATGATAAAAATACATTCAGAGAGGTTTGGTGACTTGTCCAAATACACACAGCAACTAAGTGGCAGGAGCAAGATACTAATCCAGATCTTCTGATCTCAAACCCAATGCTCGTTCCAACAACACACACTGACTCTCAGCACTGAGAACATCTGGTTGCAGATGCCAGCAGCTAAGATGTCATGAAAAAAATACAAGAGAGCCCCTTGCTAATGGAAAGGCCTATTGTATTCATTCTGTGTCATTGGAACAATGGAAGTAAACCACTGACACACCATAGGAGGTCAATTTCAGGTCCTAGTCTAACATCTGCAAAAATGGACTAGCTAAATTGCCTCCCAGCTCTGACATGTGAAGGTTTGATGATGTTGTACTGAACAAAACCACCCAAACGGTGTGCTTAGTACCATCATCAATAGCATCTCCTTTGCTGGCATACTTCTTGCATTTCCCAGGTAAATTTCTTCCAGACCCCATTACCAAGGTAGGGAGGGGGCAAGAAAGCTAACATATTTCAAGCACCTGCTGCAGAGAAGGATCAGCAAGAAGAACCTGTCAATTATCTCAACCAGGCCCCGTGCAGTGGCTCACGCCTGTAGTCCTAGCACTCTGGGAGGCAGAGGTGGGTCGATCACTTGAGCTCAGGAGTTCAAGACCAGCCTGAGAAAGAGTGAGACCCCCATCTCTACAAAAAATAGAAAAATTAGCCAGGCATGGTGGTGAGCGCCTGTAGTCGCAGCTACTCAGGAGGCTGAGGTGGGAGGATCACTTGAGCCCAGGAGTTTGGGTTTGCTGTGAGCTACCATGACACCACTGAACTTCAGCCTGGGTGACAGAGCAGCAAGACTCTGTCTCAAAAAAAGAAAGAAAGAAAGAATTATCTTATTCAATTCTCACAACAACCCTCCAAGGTAAACATTATTTCCATCATATGATGGCTAAGGAACTGAAGTTCAGAGATGTCAAGTAACTGAGTCAGGCTCACAATGTAAGCGGGGGAGGAGCTCGGATTTGGGGTCAGGGCTATGCCGTTCCAAACTCAAGGTGCTTTGTGTTTACCCCACTGCCTCCCAAGTGTGGGAAGTAGCCAAAATGTGTTAAGCTGGGCTGGAGGGGAGCGCTGGTAGCTGACCAAGGCACCTTGTGTTACCTCTTCCTCTTTTAAATGCCTCTTCCAAAAGTATTTTCATCTTCCAGTAGCTTTAGTGCCTTTATTAGAAAGAACGGCAGGGTATGGAAATTGCCAGCAGGCCGCTGGGAAAGGCAGGAGGAGACATTGAGCCAGAACCACCCTGCTAAGCTGCCTCTGGAAGCTTCACCCTCAGAAATGACATGACATCAGAAATGTTTGCTGTTTTAAGCTGCTAAATTGGGGGGCAATTTGTCACATGGCAGTAGATAACTAGTACAGGGAGTTTTTATTCTCTTACAGTTCCGGAGGCTAAAAGTCCAAAGTCAAAGCACTGGCAGGGCCATGGCCCCTCCAAAGGCTCTAGGGGAAGATCCTTCTTTGCCTCTTCTGAGCTTTCGGTAGCTCCCAGCAGTCTTTGACTTGTAGATACATCACTCCAATCTCTGCTTCAGTCTTCACCGGAACTCAAGACATGGGGACTTGCCCAGTGTCACCCATAGATAATCAACGAAAGACTAAATGTCAGGCCACTTCACTCCTGATGACAAGTTCTTTTTCCCCCAGTGGCCTCAGTGGAATACCCACTCCCCACCCTAGATTTGCATTCGTGACTGTACAAGATCTTCTCCAAGACAAGGAGAGAGGAGGTAACAGTGAATAGCATGG
This sequence comes from Varecia variegata, assembly GCA_028533085.1. Lineage (NCBI taxonomy): Eukaryota > Metazoa > Chordata > Mammalia > Primates > Lemuridae > Varecia > Varecia variegata. Next base: position 16,819,473 of record CM052451.1, read on the forward strand.
TGAGGACTGTGCTGTGGGACAGCAGGGAGGAATAGGGGGGAAGGTGTTAAAAAATGACAGGTGCCTTTGCTTTATGTTCACCTGTGGTTTGCATTCTTTGAAGTTCAGCCCATTTCTTAGGAGAAAGAACAGATGGAGTGTCATTACAGTAATATATTGGAGTGTCATCAAAGTAACATATTCAAAGATGGAGAAAAGAGGAAGCCATGTCTTCAGGTTGCAGAACAATGGCTGGCCACTAATGAATTTAATTATTCAAAGAATCTCACTATCTCAGGGAAGAGCAGCCTTCTTAGAAAACTCATCTTCTGATTGTATCGCAATCCCCAAATTCTTAAAATACAGTATATCATTATTGCAGACCCATTAGTCAAGCTCCTATTAGAGCTAAAGCTATCCATGTTAGGTACTAGTTTAATTTGTCAGGGTCTTAAAAAGGAATAATTCTATTAGCTATCCCATTTGTAAATCACATAATTGAATTTATCCGCAATAGCCAAAGGCAGCTAGATGCAACTGAAATCATATAGAAAGCATCTGTAAGACATCTGTTACCATGAGTATTTCTTTCATTGTATCCATATTCAGAAGTGCAAGCCATTGTCTCTTTACCAAAGGCGACATGACCATGTGGTCATTTCTTAGAGGAAATAGGGTGGTAACCAGGAGTATTTAGACAAAGTAAATTCTCATCTGTAAAGCATCTGCCTAGAAATTATTGATTTTGCCTTCCCTGAATAGCCTATTAAAAGGAAACATCTTTTCTAATGCTTTCCAGGGGACCAGCAGGAAATCATTACTGGTGGGGGTCTGTTGTTTTATGGGTCTTTGGATGGAAGCTTTAAATATGAACTCGAAATGTGAAAAGGAAGGATGTGACACGCAGACTCCTGCTGAGAGCCAGCTTTTACCCATTGCTTGTCCTCTGGTTTATTTCTCCAGGCAATTAGCCCAAGGTGCCACTCTGGGAACTATCCTTTGGAAGACTTCTCCTCCTGGAGGAAATTTTTACAGAGTCAAAAGCTGGATTTAATTCCTCCCCTCATCTGCACTTCTCCCCTGCCCTACACTTTCCACCTCTTCCTGCCACCACCCTGTCCCAGAGTTCCGGCTCTCAGGTGTGCAGGCTACAGCCTGGCACATGCCAAGACTGGCTGCACCAGGACAGCAGGGTCCCAGGGTGATGCCAGGAGCCCAGGCCAAGAACAGTTGGGAAAACCTGGGCTGCAGAGACTGTCTCTGCCTGGGACAGGTGGGTGGGACCAAGCAGTTTCCAAAGGTGTGGCACCATCAGAAACAGCCTAGGCAGACACTGCATGCCCAGACCCACTACAAGGAGACCCCAGACCCTTTGTGAACCTTGAAATGTGAAAACAGTCCTAGTAGTGACGGTGTTGATGACAAAGACGCAGATAAAAGCAGCTGTGTTCTACTGAGTACTGATAGTGAGCATTTATCCTTATTTAATTCTTATAATTCCAGGAGGTAGCCGGAATTACTTCCAGATTACCAATGATGAGTATAATTTGCCTTTGGTCACACAGTTACGGATAGCAGTGCTGGTGTTCAAATCCAAGGGCAATGGACTCCAGAGCCCTCACTCCAGTGATCGCCTGCCTCTAAGAGGTCAGACTTGACCTGCTTTGCTTTGGCTCACCATCAAGTTCATGGGAACTCCAGCATCCTTCGGAGCTTTGAGACCTGCAGGTAAGTTTAAGCATTGTCTGTTGTGAGTCCTCTTAGTAAACTTGGGGCACAGCCAGAGGAAACATAATTAATATTTAGTTACAAAGCCTCTACTCTGTGTCAGAACTGTGCTAGTCAATGAAAATAAGGCTCTGAGACACTAGGGCAGTAGGGAGATGGACAATAAGCTAATCGTCACAGGATTAAAGATAATACTGCCCATTGGGATAAAGCTATGGAGATGGGTATCGAATGTCAGGAGAGACTATAGCAGGGACATCACTTATATGAGGGGGCTGGAGAGACTTCTCCAAGAACTGAAGGATGAGCAGGAGTTAGGAGCTAACAGGGAAGGGTGGGAGGAAGGGCATTCCAGGATAAGGGAACAGCACGTGTGAATGCCCTGAGGAAGGCAGGCTATTAAGTCATTTGAGGAACTAAAAGAAGGCCACGTGCCAAGCAGGGGGGAACAGCAGGTAATGAAAGTGGACTGGCCAGTGAGCTGGAGGAGGCTGCCTGGGGGTCTTGTGAGATTCTTTTTATCCTCCCAGGTTACACAGGAAGCCACTGAGAAGACCTGGCATTGGTGAGACATTGTCACAGGGTACAGCGTTAGAAGCTCCCTGGGGCTGTTATAAAGAGGGGGACAAGAGCAGAGGATCATTAGGGGGGACTCTTGGAATGGTTCAAAAGAGACATACGGGATGGCGGTTTAAACCGGGGGATAGCGTGGAAACAGAAAGATCTAAGCAGGCAATACATACACTGCAGATACACATGCTTTATTTGGTTATGTGGAAGGAAGAGAAGGATCTTAGCTTCCTAGGGCAGCTGAGATGAATCACCACAAACCTAGTGGCTTAAAACAACAGAAATTTATTCTTCCATAATTCTAGAGGCTGGAAGTCCAAAATCAACGTGTTGGCATGGCCGTGCTCCCTCCAAAGGCTCTAGGGGAAGAGCCTTCCTTGCCGCTTGCAAGCTTTGTGTGGCTCTAGCAATCTTTGGTGTGTAGACACATCACTCCACTCTCTGCCCCTGTCTTCACATGGCCCTCTTGCCTGTTGGTCTCCTTTGTGTTTCTGTATCCAAATCTCCCTCTTTTTTTCCCTTATAAAGACACCAGCCAATGGCTTTAGGGCCCACCTTAATCTGTGATGACCTTATCTTAACTTGGTTACGTGAGTAAACACCCCGTTTCCACATAAGGTCACATTCGGGAGTACCGGGGCTTAGGACTTGTACGTATGTTGTACATATCTTTGGGGTGGGGGGAGTGACACAATTCAACCCACTACAGGAAACAAAGATGTTGAGAACAGCTGCCAAGTTTCTATCAGGAATAATTTGGTCAATGGAAGTGCTCAACTTCTAAATTGGGGAGGTTTGAGAAGCAGGTTTGAGTCCAGTGGAGGGAATGTTATGTTTTGAATACCAGTGAGTACAGATCTCCAACTGGTGGTTGATATTAAGGTATTAAGCAAAGAAGAGAAGTCTGGGCTAGAAATTTATATTTAAACTCAATGAAGTCAATGAAATTGTATAAGGAGAGAAATTATAATGCAATGTTATGCAGCAAAAGAATATTTTCAGCAAATTGTAATGCCATCAGAAAACATGCTTGTTGAGTGAAAGGAGAAATGCACAGAATGTATATATTATATGTGCCCAATTATGTTCTATATAAAACATATGTGATGCAAATATGCAAGCAAATTAATTTTGATATATATAAGAAGAAAGGAAATTGGCAAATATTGATAGTGTCTCTCTCACAGCCACTTTTGTTTTCTTCCTTATGCTTTTTGGAATTTTCTGAATTTTTTTACATTTGAGTATGCTTTTTCTTTAATTTTTTTTTTAAAGAGACAGGGTCTTGCTCTGTCACCCAGGCTGGGGTGCAGTGGCGTGATCGTAACTGACTGCAGCCTTGCACTCCTGGGGTCAAACGATTCTTCCACCTCAGCCTCCTGAGTAGCTGGGACTATAGGAACATCCCACCACACGTGGCTAAAATTTTTTTTAAAAGACAAGCTGTATTCAGAAATTTAGTGTGACTGGAATATGGAATGTGGAAAAGGAATATTGAAAATAATGCAGCTAAATAGTAGTTACTGAGCCTGGTGTAAATTGCCAAATACAGTAACTTACTTTTCATACTGTGTACAACAGGGAATCCTTAAGGCCTTGAAAACATGGAAATGGACTGATGATGTCATGGAATTTGGTTATAGCTATTTTCCTGACTGAAATAATATATCCTCATTGTAGAAAAAAATGAGCCTACAGGAAATTACAGTTCCACCATTAACATTTTTTAGTACTTCCTCCCAATACTCTTTCTGTGCCTATTTTGCACAGATTCGATCAAATTTTAAGCAGCTTCCTTTTTAAAATTTACCATAATATGAAAAATCTTTCACTATGAATTTTTAAATCCCTCAAAGCACAACTTTATTGACTAATAACTGGCTATACCATGGAGATAACATTATTTACTTGCCTGTTCCTCTATGTTTGCACACCCTTTGCATTTTTATTTTTAAATAAATTATAAATACTGCAATAAGCATCTTTGTCCATATATTCCTATCAGAACGTTCATCAAGCACCAAGTATTAGAAAGCACTGCAGTAAATGTTGAGAAAACAAAGATGATTGAAATAAAGTCCCTGTCCTCTAGTTAAGGTTAAAAAAAAGACCTAGACAGAAGGAGTTCCAACACAAAAGTGTATAGAAAGTACCTGTCTCTGTGTCCTATCTCTCCTTTAGAATCCTTCCTTGCTCTTAGTGACCTTAGAGCTTAACAGAGGGACAGACAACACGCAATCACTTTCAGGGCACTGCAGTAACTGCTGAGAGAGGAATACACACAGTCTGGGCTCTCAATGAGAGGGTGACAGGGAGACAGCCCTGGCTGCCATAGAAACCAGAGAGAGCCAGTCCTGGACTACTATCCTTGTCTAGGCTGCAGATCATGAGGGGCTGGAATGGCAGGTGGAGGAGGATCTGAAAGGGGAAAGAAGCTTTTTCAAAGGAAGACCTGAAAGAGCAACACACATGGGGAGCTCCTCGCCAGCTAGTTTCTGTATGCAGCCCTGGGTCCCCAACTAGACCGTCTGCACCTTCCAGACTGAGCTCCATGTCCGTATCCTAGTGCACGTTCAGTACTTAACAGGTGTGATGACTAGGTAAAGTAAAAGAGAAATATATATTAAAAAAAGAAGTCATGGGTAAATGTAAAAAAGTTAGGGGGTGACTTATTATTTCATTGGGGTGCCTCTCAGAGGCGAGGAAATCACACTGCCATCTGTTGCCACCTGGCACTTGGTGTGTAATAATAGCATCTGCCCAGTAGAGGGAACTGTCTGCATATTTAAGTCAGTCTCAATGCTGAGCTGAGCTGGAGAAATGTTTTCTTAGCCAGATGTTACAGTTCAGTCTCATCGTCTCAGACTTCCAGGTGCTGGTTTCCCTGGTGCTGGCATTATTCGGCTAACTCTATCACTAGGTCTTTTAACTCTAACCAGCCGCTCTCAACCTTCTTGATCTTGCACCCACAGATGCTGAGGCATTCTGCCAGCCAGCTGCAAGTTCTCAAGGGCCCTCTGAAGCTCTCTCTACATAAGATAATGGAGCTTTCTGGAACCGTGAGTTAACGTTCCTCTGCTTTGCAAACCATTTTACCTTTAGTACCTAGGCAGGAGCTTAGCACATATTGAACATGCAATAAATATTGTTGCATGAATGATTGAACCCGACAAGCCTCCTGAAAAGCTTTGGTGCCCAAAATGTCTTGATAGGAACAATGATCTCTCATTCCTGAAGGTTTGTCCCTGAAGTCAAGTCTTCCCACAGGAATCGCCTACAATTCATGCTGCCCTTGACAAAGGGTAAATTTCCTCTTTGCACCCTCATTTCTTCAACTCTACCTGTTTCAAGCACTAGGGCCACATGAACATAGAAAACCACTGAGGGTGCATTATGTTCCCACAACATGGGAGGTAATTCTATAGTGCAGAAGGTAGGTAGTTAGCAAAATCATCTAGATTTTTTTCTTCCCCAGCTGATGTACGCCCAGCAGTCGCTATTACAATATGAGCTGACATTTTATCACTGAGTAGACAGGAGTATCTGTCTCTCACCACTGTTTCATTCAGTTATTCACATCACCAGAAACCCCTCATTTTCCTTTAATAATATTTGCCACTAATAAGGCATTAAAGCTTATGGAGATACTTCCATAGCAGGCCTTTGAAGGTCCTTTCATGATACAACTTCAGACATCACCAATAAGCCAGTCGAGAGCTGTTTCCGAGTAAGGATCTGCCCACGACCCCACAAACCGCGCCATCTGGGGATAGCAAGTCACATGCAGAGTCGCCAGCTTGAAGAAATTTTGAGTAGGACAGGCTTACCGCTGAGCCCACAGGCTGGCTTTGTCTTAAACGAGTCGATTAGATTTAATTTTGAGACATGCAATTAACATAGAAATTAATGAAACCAAGCACTGCAAATGCTCACATGGATCATATGGGTTTTTATTTCTACATTGTGTGGAATTTTATTTCTACACAGGGAACTTTTTTGACCCTAGCTTTTCTTAGTGGCAGATCAATAAAATGATGGGAACAATGGAGGTGAAATGAGAAGACAGAAGGTAGCTGGTTACCATCAGAAATATGAGCCATCAAGAGAAAGCTTAGCGTGAATGGAATGGGCCAGGGAGCCAATGAAGGGAAGCTCACTCCTTACATATTTGACATAGTCTCACAATGAAACTGGTTCTCATCTCAAATACCCTCATCTCAAATACCAAAGCATACTATTAATGCTCTACCTACAAGGAAGAAAGAACTGATGAATGATTAAAGAATTATGTAGGTTGGTGCTATAGACTGAATGTTTGCATGCCCCCAAAATTCATATGTTGAAATCCTAATTCCCAGTGTGATGGTTTTAGGAGGTGGGAACTTGGGAAGCGATTAGATCCTACCAGTGGAACCCTCATGAGTGGGATTAGTGTTTGCATAAAAGACCTCAGAGCAGATCCCTCTCCCCTTCTGCTACGTGAGGACATGGTAACATGACAGCTGTCTGTGAACCAGTAAGCAGACCCTCACGAGAGGCCTTGATCTTGGACTTCCCAGACTCCAGAACTGTGAGAAATAAATTTCTGTTGTTTACAAGCCACCTATAGTTGATGGTATTTTGTTGTAGCAGCCCAAACGAACTGAGACAGCTGGAGTAGGACAGAGAAGATGAGGTTAAAAGGTGTTTGTTATCAATTATGTTGAGACTTTAGTCTCCTCATAGTTTGGAGATATTGGGGTGGTTTTTTTTCTTTTTTTTTTTAATTGGAGAAATACATTTCCTCTGAGCCATCCAACTTTCCAATGTTATAATTAAAGAGAATAAATCCATTTGGAAAGCAGAATAAACTCCAACCTTGAAATCTAATTAAGTCTGCTATTAAAATTGAGACATAATACAGGCATATAAATAAGATCCAATTCAATTTCAAGAAATAATCAACAATAAAATAAAAAGCTACAACTCTACTGAATGAATTGGCAAGATTAAAATGCAAGCGGTTCCATTTTATATAAGACACATTTATTTAGAGCCATGGTAGAGATCAAGGGCATCTCCCTCCTCCAATTAGAGTGGAGCCCCCGAGGGTCAAGAGATGTCTCATCTACTTTGTGTCCTCTACAGCTCCTGGTACAATTGTTCCCAACATAGGCTATACATTAAAATTTCCTGGTGAACTTCAAAAAAATAAAATATAAAAACTCTGTCCGGGCCCCATCCAACTCTGCCTACAGGAGCAAAGCACGGGTATTTTTTTTTTTTTTAAGTTTTTTACGTGATTTCTCGGTTTCTTAAAACAGCTATTCAGCCATTTTCTCCACTGACTTTAAGGTAAACAGAGTGTGGTGAAAGCATAGTGTCTAAGAGTCAGGAAATTAGAATTCTAGTTTTGGCTCAAATATTAAGAGTAAAGTGACTTTCTTTAGAAGTCCAGAACTTTCCTGTACCCATTTCCTTATCTGTGGAATTACAAGATTGGACTGAATAATATATAGTAAGACCCCTTCCAGCCTTCAATTGTCCATATTCTATTCAGTAAATCAGGCTTTTTACAAATTCAGGTTTGTCTTTCTTTAATGAGTCTGAATTAAAGACATGTGAAATAGACCTTGAACTCCCTAGGGCTGAGGCAACGTCACTCAAGGTTACGTCTCCAGCTCTTTCCACAGTGCCTGGCACAGAGCTGATTCAATAAATATTTGATAGGTGAAGGGTTTCCATGGATCTGGTATTTACAGCACACACACAAAAAAAAAAAACCTGAGAAAGAAAGCCTGGCTCTTTCCTTTTTTCACAAATGAGTGAACTGGCATTGAAGACTGTACTCGCAGGTGTCTATAGCTGGAGGTGCACAGCAGATGAATGTCACTTCCGTACACTCTGTCTCTTACCCCACCACAGCATGCAAGTGTTCTTCCTCTTCCATCACATCCTACCCTTTGTGCACTCCACAGTGCAACTTAGAAGACAGACGAAAGTGACGTGTAAAGTAAACAAAGTCCCATTTCTAGAATTAGGAGGCAAGTATTTGGATTCCTAAATCAACTATTTTCTGGGTAAATCATCTTTAACAAGTCATTTAACTTTTCCATTTGTGCATGTGTAAACTGAGACCAGAGGATCTCAAAACTATTTGTTTTTTTCTTAGTGCCATGAGCCTGTCATTTTGGAAATACGCAAAACAAAGCTAACCACATCTTCCTTGTAATGCAAAATTTTTATGTCTGGCAGCATTCTATGGGGACCAGAGGCATAAATGGACAAGCCATGCTAAATCAAGAAGAGGTTTTTTCCCAAAAAGAAAAAACACAATAAACTCTTTGGCCAATGTAGAAAAACATCAAGGAGTGACTGTCAGCCTCTCTTTTGTGTGAGGATGCTAGAAGTTGTCATTCTGTGTCCTTGTTGACATAGATGCTGTGGGTGGACTGCACGACACAGTGTGCTGGTCCCAAATCTGCCTTGATGCTGAGGACGTTTCTGTTATCCGACAGAAATGTCTTTAGTGAAGTCCAGGAAGAAATCTCACCTATAAGACAGGATTAGACCACAGATTTGATATGAGGAAAAATAGGAAGTGAAGCATCCAATATGATACTCAGATTGCAAGCAAGGGTGTTTAGGAAAATGACAGTGACATTAACAGAGCAAGAAAGAGGGATGAGGGAAGACAAAGAATTTAGTTTCAGATATTTGAGTGTTTGTGGTCAGCAGATCATCTCGGAGGTGTTTTAAGCAGTCGAAGGCCAAAATTAAGTACCGGGGGTCCATTGATCTACAAAGACGTAAAAACTCTTTTACAACTTAATGTCTTTAATTTACTGTCTTAAGCAATAAAAGTGGGCTTTGAACAGTTTAATAGTGTGGGTTCCAGAATATCTAGCAAGCTATGTGTCCTCTGTACATCCAGATGTATCCAGGTATAGGTCTTTATAAGGTTGGTACCCTCATTTCTCTCACTGAACTCCCTAACCCTTGGATCACCTAGAAGAGGAAAAGTCAAGGTGAACAAGTCTTGTAGCATTCGGGGTTCATGCAAATCAAGTGATTATCAGGCCTATCCTTCTCTGGGAATTCCCAGATGGTCTCCCAGCTCAGTGACCTTTAGGAAAATGGCACTGTCTTGTAATAAGAGAAGCAACCTATGAAAGGCAGCATCACAAGATTTTCAAAACAAGACTGGCAATGTGGGTGTTATGGCCGGATTACTCTGGAGCATATCACTCTAGCAGGTGTAGGGTATTTCTACCCACTGGCTTCAGCACAGAGACAGCAGAAGTGGAAAGGAAAAATGACTTCAGAGAGGGAGGAATGGACGTTCTCCAATAAAAGAATGAGTGAAGGTAGCAATTCACAAGCCAGGGAAAATCCCCACTCACGCCTTCCCAGCCCACCCTGCCCCCAGTACACACCCTCACCTGTCTGCTCATGTCACTTGATCCAGATAAAAGGACTTAGCAGGGGGCTGAGACTCTAGGCATATAGGAAGGCACCAGGAAAACACAACCTGTGTTTTATTTCTGTCATGCTAACTCTGGAGTACTACCCAGACTGGTGTGACCTGAGAAAAACCGTGTGTGCAGGAAAGAACGTGTGTTCCAATTCCAAATGTGACACACTTCTTAGAACCTTAGTTTTCTAATCTGCAAAATGAGAACAGTATTTACCTTATTTTGGAGGATTACAGTGAATCTACATCAAGTATCCCCAACACCGCTGACCTTCCCGTAGGCTCCCAGCAGCAAAGAGCCCCACCTGATGATGTCACAATGTTTGTCTCCACTGTAGTTTCTCCAGAATAGAGGCTGGACCTTCTTTCCTTTCTAATTTTGCAGTGAACCACGATGTCTGGCACATTGTAGGAGAAAATGGGATAACAGTTGCTTCGAACTGTAGGAGGGCTCTATACTTAGTCGCTTTTATGTTCTGACAAGCCTTCATTCATAATCACAAACTTGTCTAAAAATACTCAGATCTGAGATGGACACATTTCTAGCCCGACACCTTGGGGCCTACGGGAAAAACCCACAACTCCTAGACCAATGTTTTAATCATTGTAGAAGCCTGATGAATGGTAACTGACTGGTTGATTGAATGAGTGAACAAGTAAACATAATTCTGGAAGACAGTTTATCAAGATGAAATTGACAAAAATCATTTGGGACATGATTTAAGCAATAATGTGTTTCAAATCACAAATAACCATGGATTAATGAGATTTTTTTTTCCTTTTTTTTTTTTTCTTATTTCAGCATATTGTGGGGGTACCAAAGTTTAGGTTATGAGATCTTTATTTTAGTGACCTAATTGGTACCAGGCAAAGAAGGGGCCCAGGCACTAGAAGAATTGAAGAAATCTTTAAGTGTGAGAGCTACAGGTTATCCCAAAATATGGTGAAAAATTACCAAAAGTGGAACCAGAGGAACAGTACACTAAAGGAAATAATTGTCTTATAAGAGAATTATTTTAAATTTGATGGAAAAGAACAGGATAAATAACAACGCAGTGTTTCTGGCTCTTTCATTAGACTCTACTTTTTTATACTGATTTTTAATGGGGTATTTAGCATTACCCCAAAAGACATTCCTGTATTTTTAGTAGCCTTTTATTCACCCAGTTAAGAAAATACTTCATTTTAATTCAAATGTGGACTGTGCTATTGATAGAGTTTTCTAGAGCAATCTAATTTCCATCTACCCAGAACCATTTTGTTGACATTGTGCCTAGATTCAGTTAATCTCTCAAAAAACCTTTTCCATCCTCAGACTCTACCGTCTTCCATCAGTTGGAGCAGTGTAAATCAGGAGCTAACAAAAAGTAGGGCCTAGGACTGGATTCCAGCTGTGCTCACTAATATTTCAAAATACTGTGTCAACCTTCCCTGCCCGACTCCCCTGAAGGTGAAGTTAAAATACTTTCACAAATAGGGCTCACAAAGGCATTGTTGCTGGCAACGGATCTGGGTGCCTCTAAATTACTTTGGAAATATACAATGTGATGTAAATGCTTAATTAAAAATTACATGTGACACAGTTGCTATTTTTACCACCTGTCTAACAAGAACCCACGCAAGTTTTTCTAAAATAACTGAGTTAGAAGCCAAGAAGAAATCAATCAAGACATCAAATGCTGCACTTGGATTTCAGAGGCGATGCATAAGTTGAACCCATTACAACTGTCCTTGCCACCCATCCAGAAATGGGGCAGATTCCTCAGAGGAAACCACTGGTTTGCAAGGGCTCCCTTCTTAGACTTCCCCTGAAAGCAGGGGTTCAGGCTCCCCCCACAACTGCCCCCAATAAACATCATCAACAGTCACCGAAGGGCTTTCTTCCCTTTTCTCCTCCTCTATGCAAATCAGCCTAAAGTAGATACAATGTATGGTTTTTGGTTTTTTGGGGGTTTTTTTTGTTTTTTTGTTTTTGAGAGAGAGCCTTAGTATGTCATTCAGGCCAGAGTGCAGTGGCGTCATCATAGCTCACAGCAACCTCAAACTCCTGGGTTCAAGTGATCCTCCTGCCTCAGCCTCCCGAATAAGTGGGACTACAGGCTGGTGCCACCACATTTGGCTAATTTTTTCTATTTTTAGTAGAGACGGGGTCTTGCTTTTGCTCAGGCTGGTCTTGCACCCCTGACCTCAAGCCATCCTCCTGCCTCGGCCTCCCAGAGTGCTAGGATTACAGGCATGAGCCACTGCACCCAGCCACTGCATGATTTTAATGGAAGCTCAGCAGTAAGAGAAAATCAAAAAGGCAATCAATGAAATTGATGAGTGCCTATAACACCCAGCATGTGGTATATCTAACACCGAAAGGCAAGGGAATTCGAAAGGTCACAATCAACTGTTTTTTGCATATTGATTGGAAAAGATCAATTACTTTCAGTTTACCACCTGGCCACTACATATTAATTGGACCTTAGCAATATAACATTGTAACATATAGCACGCTAAAATGCATAATCATCCCTGTCATCGTTCCCAGGTAAAATGTACTTTATAAAGGGGATGTGGTTGTATACAGTCTTCATAAACATGCGGGATAAGCAGAAACATGGAGAGAAGCCAAGAGTTCCATTACCACCAGTCACCATTGGTGCAAACCATATGCTGAAGGGCCATAATCCCTGGCTCTTGCCAACTTGTTTTTTGACTTTGCTTGGCCTACACTCTTCAGCAGGAATGACTTCCCAGGTGAGCGTCACGAAAAAGTCTGACCAGGAGATTCGGAGGCCAAAATCTAAACTTAAGCAAACCTAACCAAGTTGTCGATACAAAGCAAGGTCAAAACCCTCTGTTTCCTCTGAGTCTGAGAAATCACAGCTCCGGCACTGTCTTTAATTTTGTTTAATTCAGTATGTCTGTTTATAAAGTACGTATATGAACTTGCTATTGTTCTACACACTGATGGGGGGAAGGAAAGGGGCAGGTTCAAATAGCATTAACAAGAGGTCTTTGCCTTTAAAGAGCCTAAAGTTCCATTGCAGGAACAAGATTTATTCGCATGTACAATATAAAACAATAGGAGCTGAGATAATCACTAAATCGTGTGCTACCAACTACGGTACTGGAGGAACTTATAGCAGAGGAGAGGGGGCAGTGAGGTCTTCCTAAGGAGGTAGAAATGGAGCTATGGTCTAGTGGATAGAGCTTGGGTAGAAGATGAGTACTTGATGAAGCATGCAGGAGGCACACAATGCCATAATATCAGAATTCTAAGCGCAAAGCCCTCTGGCCCAGTCAATTCATTAAAATCTCATTTTTTGAACCCAGATGTGGCAGAGAGCACCTTGCTTTGGCATCGCGTAGATGTATTTCTGATCTCAGCTCTGCCATGATGAGCTCTTTGAACTTGGCTAAATTGTGAAACATCTTTAGAGCTCTTTTTTTTATGTGCAAAATAGCATTTCGCTAGTAGGACTACTGAGATAATAAAACAAGGTGTGTACACTGCTAACCCACAGAATTTCAAATAGTATTATTAGTTTACCTTCATCTTAGGAGCACATGAACAGTCTCAGCTGTAGGAGAAACTGTTACTTTTCCACCAAAACCTATACTCTCCTCCTTGCATAGCAACAGAGTTGCAGCAGGGCCCAGGCTGCCCAGCCAGAGACTGCACTAGCAGCTCCCCCGGCAGCAGCTGCTGGATCCTGAGGCTTCGTTCCTGCCCCTGGCAGATAAACAGAAGTGATGTGTGTCTCCTCCAGGCCTGAGCTGGAGAAGAGCCTGTGTGCTTTTTCCTCTGCCTGTACGTTGGAGCACAGATCTGTATGAAACTGAATTCTGCCAATGCAGATGAGGTCTTTGTCTTAGCATAGGAACAAGAAACAAGCTGCAGGGAACCCCAAAATGATGGCATAGCAGAAGACAGGCCACCTACTCCCCAGAATTGGCACAGGAAAGAAGAATAAGCTTCTTTGTTCTTTGAGCCACTGTAATATTGTCAGAATCCAGGGTTTCAGCACCAAAGATGTCAGGGTGGGAGTGCGCCCCCAGTTCTTGGTGTGCTCTTGGCCGAAGAATGACCAGACACACCAAAGTGTCAAGTCCAAACTATTATCCCAGTCCTTTGACTGCTTTCTTGGAAAAGTCACCAGCAAGGCCAATAGGATGGAGTAACCTGAGGCAGGGGACAGTTTCCCACAAGCAGCTCTTTACTGTAGAATAAAACGGGTCTGTGTCCACCAGTGGAGAGAGACAGACCGACTCGCTCACTTTCTACTGATTTCTCGGATTTTTCCTTTTATTAGCTTAGTCTGGACAGGGGCTCTTGGGAGGTGTAGGATGTTATCAGATGATCAACTGGTGTCCTCAGAATTCCATCTGCGAATATGAGCTCCCTCTAAGAAAGCCCACCTGGGTGGGGGGTGGGGGGGTCAACCTCAATACAGATTCATAATAATGAAATAATAGCATAATAATTACCCTTAGGTCATTTTCTAAATCTTATTCTGCCTGGGCTGGGGAATTTCTCGGTTGATAAAGCATTCCCTCCTTCCCCAAGTGTTGCCATAGCTCAGGATAGGATTAAGGGTGGGGCAACACCAAAACAGAGTGCCCACGCCTATCCTTCCTCCCAAGTGGAGCAATTGCTCAAAACAGCACCAAAACAGGGAACCCTTGTCCCAAGATGAGCCGGAGATCCTAACTGTCTACCTAGCAATATTGGGTCTCCTATTATATCAGCTTACACCAACTAATGCAAGATCTCATTTATTCTCTGAAAAAGTAATCTTGTTTATGTAGAGTAAATGTTATCCCCATTTGACAGATTAGCAAACTAAAAGCCAAGGGAAGTTCAAGGTCACCCGACCAGCTGGTGCTGCCCTGTTCACTGAGTCCCAGAGCCTTAGATAACTTTGTCACTTCTTATTCCAGACGTGAGCAGAAGAACCCTTTAGATGAAGGTGCTGATAAAAGTTTGACAGGGTTGAATTTTATATTTCAAATATAGAATCATGAACCTAGATTTTAAATTAAGCTGCACATCACAAGTGGTTTTCATAATTATTGCTATTACACATTTGTTGCCGCTGTAAAATTTCAAGGAGCACTGAAAGATGTAATTGCAACCACACTGTTCAAGAATCCAGGGCAGAAATGTTTGGCATTGGGGGTAATTTACACCCATAATGTAATTAAATAGGAGGTAATTTGCATTCACATTTGCATATTACAGTATTTTTTCTGATTATAAAAATTAAAAGAAAAAAACCTCTGTCAAGTACAGGAGATTTCTGACAATTAGTATTTTAAACAAATGACATTGGAAAAGACTTTCTAATCCTTTTCTGGAGCCTTATCAGTTTGCTGAGAAAATAATAAGCTGTCAGATATTTTAACATAAAACATGCCATGACAAATAGCTGTTTTCCCTTCTTCACTATTTTTACTAAATATATTTATAATTTCTCTCTGATTCTCACCTATTGATAGGATCTGCCTGTAAATAAAAGATTTGAAAAGCATAAACCTAAGCATTCAAAATGAGTAAGAATCTAAGTATTATATTAGCAAAAAAATTAGGATTTAGGGTTATCAAAAAATACATAGATTATACCAAACACTTGTTGTGGTATCATCAGTATTTATATTGGTGAAACTTTGCCAGATATATCATTGGTGGCACTGAGATAAAAGATTTTGTCTGTATTTGAGGTTGAATGCAGATTCACAAATTTACATGTTTTGTTCATTTAAATCAATATGGAGCACCCACAAGAATGGAAATCAAAAAGAACAAAAGTAGAGTCATCTGCCCTGTATGATCCCTAACAAGTGCTACCCGCAACTTGGTAACTTTCTTTTTCTTTACGTCTGTAGGCAAGAAACTTTTGGGAGGAAAGATAGGGGGCGTCCTGTTCCCATACTCAGTCATATGAGAAATTAAATTTTTCTGTTGTCTCGACATTGAACTATTTGCCTGAAATCAAGTCCCCAGCAACATTCTGACTGAATAAGTTTGTAATCATCTTTGTTCTAACATGTTTATTTGCCAACCTGGTAAGCTAAAGCACATCAATTTGCCAAGAATAAAAGAGAAGTATCTCTTTTACCTTGGGCAAATTCTTGTCTCTCTGACAAGTCTTTAAACTCTTCATGAAAGGGTTATGTGATATACTTCTTTTTAACCTTTCATAGTACACAGTGAAAACCTACCATATGCCCAGAGCTGTACCAACCAGTATGGAGGTGAGTTTCGTGATCACCATGATAATATTAATTGTAATAATAACTACTGTTTATTGAGCACTGTCAAAGGCACTAGGCACTTTACACACACATGACTTCATCTAATCCTCTAAACCACATTAGGAAGTGGGTACCACTATTATCGCTGTTTCACAGATGAAGAAAATGAGATTTAGAATGGTTAAGATACAAACGAGTTACAAGATGATAGCATCAAGGGGCTTACAATCTAACTAGGAATATAAGACCAACCTGAGTAAAATAATTATTGAAAAATACTGTATATAATTAATGCTACACCATATGGAGTAGCCTGCTTGTCCTATAGAGTGGACAGTAAGGCCTTTCTTTATAGTCATGGAAATTCAACCACCTGGAAGACTTTTTACGTGGTTGCCTCATAAACATCCCAGATTCATCATGTACAAATTCCAGTCTCCCAACATCCCCTTACCTTTAAATTTGGGTTTTCTCTGATACTTTATATTTTGGAGGACGTGTGGGGCTGAATAATGCCCATCTCTAAAGATGTCCATGTCCATTACCCACACCTGTGAATAAGCTACTTTACATGGAAAAGGCGACTTTTGCAGGTGTGATTAAGGATCCTGGTATGAGCTGAATGGTGTCCCCCCCAAATTCATATGTTGAAGCCCTAACCCCCAGCATCTCAGAATACGACCGTATGTGGAAATGGAGCCTTTAAAGAGGTAATTAAGTTAAAATGCGGTCCTTAGGATGTGCTCTAATCCAATGACTGGTGTCCTTATAAGAAGAGAAAATGATGGCTGTGTTAGAGACAGTTCCCCCACGGTAACTAAGTCTTCACTTTCCTGTCCACCCAAGCTAGGATCCTGCCTTTCATGTGTTTCCCCAGCATCCAGCACAGTGCCTGACATTAAAGAGACTGAGTGTTTGTTGGATGAAAGTTTTAGAAAAAAAGGTAGAACTTCATTTACTCATTCACACAACACATATTTAATGGGTACTCACTATCAGCAAAACATCCTGGGACATACAAATACAGATAGGACTTGGTGCCTGCTGGCTAGAATTTAGGATTAGCCAGGGCGTTGCGACATTATTGAAATGACCAGCAGGTGGTAGTATCCCACTAGACCACAAGCCATAAGCTTGAGGAACTGAGAGAAGGAATGCATACCTGGAAAACATGGGAAAGGATTTGGATAATGGGAGGTTTCCTAGGACCAGGTCATGGGAGCATAAATGAGACTGGCAGATCAGAAGCAGAAGGATCTCGCTTATGTGATGTGAGTCTTCCATAAACGCCTAATGGCTTGACTATGACATCAGCATACCTTGTCCAGGAAAGCACACAAGTGTCTCATCCCTAGGAACTTCCAAGAGTGCGTCAAGTTTACAAGGTCTATTGAGCATGACAGAAGGAAGGGGCCACAGATACTATCAGGAAGCAGGAGAAAGCATAACAAATCATATTAAACGAGTCACAGGGGCTAAGGAAGGATTTTCTTCATTAGGCCTCCAGTTCCTAATAATTTATGTAATTGAAATCCAGAAGCTGATTGCTACCGTGACTAATACAGGATAGATGTTGTTTCTTTTCAAGGTCAACTTTTGCTGGGGGAAAAATGAGAAACGGTTCTCTTCCTTGACCCTATCTGATAAAGCAGAAATCAAAGCAGATTTACACAAATGGAAGTAAGGGTGAGTCAGAGCATTTGTCCCATAAATAACAAAAATGGATTAAGTCGGACTGGTCTCCAGGCAACCTATATAAGTACAGTCCCATAACCCTGATTTTAGTATATAAAATAGATGATCAAGAGATTCACTTAAAATTATTCATAGCTGGCTCTTCACTGTTTTAATAGATTTAAAAAGCTGCTTCCTTGCCAACTGTCCCATTGTAAACCTTCACTGATGAAGATTGTGGCCCAAGCCGTTTCTTCTGCCAAGATTCAAATGAGTATTATTGAATCTCTCAAAGTAGACTTAGTTTAAAGAGTTCGACATCTACAAAAAAAAATTATGAATACATAATTAAAAGATGGTCTTTTGAATTTAAATGTGTATAAATATATAGATGTATTAATAAATAAATGATATGATGATAATGTATAGTACAAATTAAAATCTCCTAAAAACCAAACCAAAGGTGCATGTAAATTTAAGTGATAAGTAGATACAAGATAAAATAATAGATACATGATTAGGAATATTATCCATGGACTAGAATAAATGAATTAGATATATTTCAAATTACAGAGAAAATTAGAATGAAATATAACAAAGACAAGTAATTCAAAGTTTTCATTTTTAATGTCTTTAATAAAATCACAAACCAAGAAATAATGTCCATCTGAGAAAATATGAAGATGTTTTATTTTTATATAAATAGGAAAAAAAGCAGCAAAAGAATGCATAGTTGTGCCTTGGGTCTTTCTAACGTGACCTAACAGTGAAACAATTAGCTTTTAAATGAGATTTTTAAGATGGACTGCATGGTCTGCTGCTAACTGCGGTGAAGATCATCCCTCTCAAATTCCTATCTTCACTCCACCACCTCCCAGCTGTGTGTGGTACTTAACCTCTCTGTGCCTCTGTGCTCACTTGCTTTTTCTGCAAAATGGTGATAATAATAGTGTCATCTCAAAACGTTGTTGTGATGATTAAATGAAATAACGTAGTAAAGTCTTGGCACAGTGCCAGCACATAATAAGCACTTAATAAATACCAGTTACTGTCATTGATAGGACCATGATCTGCCTCCTTTTAATTTTTTTCTTCATGTTGGTTGAGACTGGATTTGATACCCTATTAAAGGAATTTTTTTTTTTTTTAATGTTAGCACTGGTGTTAGAAGATCTAGTTCTTGTCCAGGCTCCACCACGTATCAGATGTGTAACCCTGGACAAATAAATCTCTTAATCAATTTAATCAACTATAAAATGGGGATAATAATTTGTGCTCTACCTTGGTTATCCCTGGTGCTCAAGCCAGATGAGATAACACTGTTTTGTTTTGCTTCATTGATGTAAAGCATTGTTCACATGTAAAAGTGTGATGGTGGTGATGATGATGATGGCTTTAGGATTCAGGGTACCACTAAAGCATGAAAGAAATACAGTATTCAGGCCTGACCAGGCCAGATTACAAGTTACCACTTCCGGCTGTCACACCAACACCCTCAACTTCATGATGACTTTCCTCTCAATAAACAAGGAGAGAGGCAGACAGAGAGAGAGAAAGAAATGAATATCAGACACAATTTGGCTTTCCTGATCTATTTTTATTAATTACCATTATTATTTTATCATTCTTTATCTAAGGGGTCTTTAAAAATCTTTTCTTTAAAGAGGAAAATGCAAGTTACATGCCTAACTAAAGCCCAGATCTCATGGCAAAGAAGACTGTGTTCTTCCCTCTAAAGATAGAATATTACTTATTCAGCTATATTGGTTTTACAAAACAAGGCATGGAGTTATATAAACAGAAAGATTCCACCTATATATCAATTAAAGAGAAAAAGACTATGAGAAAATACTTAAGTTACTGTTTCTCTGCATTTTTTACATTTCCACACTCTATATATATTAATCTTAACCAAAAAGTAAGTAAAATATTTTAAAATATATGATGTTCTTGGCAATCTAAGTGACGAGAGAGCTATGACAGTGAGCCCATTTTCAGAGGCTTATGAAAGAATATTGCTTTTTAGAATTGCAGAAATGGTGAAAAAAATAACCCAGTCCTGGGACAATGAGACTTAATTATTAGGTTAAGACTTCTTTTTGATTTTATATTCCCAGATGTAGTTCTTTTCAGAAATTTGGTCCAAAGATTATTGATATGCTATAGATTTACAAAGCTCATTTTAACTAAGAGTTTCTAATAAAAGAATCATGTCTCTTGCTAAGTCAGGCCTTGGTAAGCTCAGGATAAAATAGGCTATAAATATTCCATGGCTGCACTGGTGCAAAGTTACGGGCAATGCAGGGTTTTAAAAATTCAAGTGCATATCATCAAGATCTGCTGCTTTTTAGGTAACGCCAACGTGTTCAATTAAAAGCATGCTGACAGTTAATATAGCAGTACTGTTTTATTATGCATCTACTCAACTTTATTTTTGAATCACCCTTCTACTAAATACTTTTTTAAAATTCTAAGTCTTCCTCTTCTGGCTGTCATAGAACCCGGTTACCGTGGCAGGGTGAAGGCATTACACAGCAAAAAAATCAGCAAAGCTATGTTAAAGCCGAAAGCTAAATCCTTCCCTATGAAACATAAAATTTCCAGATATAGAATTTCAAAACTGATTAGGTTAATATTTGGAATAATATAAAAATTAAATGTTTTAAGTTTTTTTAGATATTTCAATTAACTTCATAAAAACAGTGACTGACAGAAATATAAGGCACTATTCAATGGAGAAAATATTTGGCAAGGGAAACAAACACCATTTCAGTGGTTTAATGTCAGAAAAGGGAAACTGTGGTCCAGATGGACTTGTTTTAATTAAAGATAATAGGGATATAAACATGCATGTCCCAATTTTCCTGACAAGAAATAGCCTTTCTCCCCTGAGGATATTTTTATTTTGCTTTCAACATCCAAAACCCAAAAGTCAAAGTTGCTTTTAAAGTTTGACATCCTGAGGCTTAAGCAGAAATAAGTACTATATTTTTGTATTTTCTCGTGGTTCCTGCTCCAGCAGACTAAGTCCCTAGCTTCCTACAGCAACAACCCCTTAATTAATTACCAAAGCACAGGTTATAAATAATTATTCGTCATGAGTTCTAGAATCAGATCCCAGGCAAAAGGTTCAAGACATCACAGTAGGTTGAGAGAAAGAACAGATCATCTAATCTTGGACAGATTCAGCCTACCAGTTTGACAGTGGCATCTTCCATCTGGAGTATCTTGCTTGCTGTCGAGTTCCCACATCCCATCCTCCTTGCATTTTTGTGTACCAAAAAATATACATTCTTTAAAAGAAGAATAGTAAGGAAATGGGGGAAAAGGGAGAAAATGTCCAACTTCTTATTTTTTTGATCTTTATTTTCTGGCCCGATAAATACACCCATTAAGCAAAGGATATATTTCCCATTATTATTAGATGAGACCCTTAAAAAAACCTCAGTGGCTATCTCTTAAGTACCAAGTTAACGTTTGCACTTTCCCTATTGAAGGAACATATAGATTGGAGCATGCTCTGTAAAGTGATTCAAAACAGACTATAGTTTATGAAACAACAATCCAGTGATAAATTTCATTAAAAATGTCTCACATCTGAATCATATGTGTAACTCCCCGATTTAGAAAAAATCACAAATGTATTATAGTCAACTCACTTCTATCAATGCAGTGTGGTAAATTCAGATAAATTGCCATGCTTGTTTTCTCTCTTGTTAATGTTTTAAGACGATTCCATAGCTTTAGTGTCATTAGGGTAAAAAAAAATGCAAAAACATTTCTTTCTGTGAAAAATATTAAGGTGACAAACATTCTTCGAAACTATGAGACAAAAAGGGAAAAATGGCTGTGATAGCTTTTTGAAAAAAAGTTTTTATACTAAATTCACTGACGGGTATAACCTTCAAGTCACCTTTAGGAAGAGTAGTTAAAGTGAAAGAGTCTAACATGAAATAAAACATTTTGCTAAACATGGAACTGGATCTTCATTTTTAAGTCATGGGAACTGTTTTTCCTTAATAAAGTGACTGTTATAATTCTTTGCATTATCCTGCAGTGCCCAGATTGAACAATACATCATGTGACATTGGAGTTATGATTTTAAGCTATAGGCACTAGAGTTAGCCTGAGTAATTGGCCATTATTTTGTTTGTACGCAACAAACAACTTTCCTCCTCCTGTAACCAGTTAGAAGCTGAACAATTTCTGGACTTTTTAGATACAAGGCAAAACAGGCTAATTATGAAGTTAGACATGTGTTTCCTTGTAAATGTCTCTCTGCAGAGTCATCTCATTTGCAAAGCCCTAAAGAAAACTAACAGCAGAAGCCTGCCGGTTAACCATGTGTTCTCATTGCAGAAAGTGTTTGCAGCGAACATGCAACATGAAATCGCCAAGGATTTTTATATATTTTAATACCAGCAGAAAGCAATAAGTAAGAAGGCAAAATTACTGCATAATTAGCATTTGGCCTTATCTAGATGGCATCCTGCTGAGTCCAGAAGGCTGGGAGTTTTCCTACTCTTTTCCTTTATTTATCCAAATGAAACCAGAAAATCGTGTTTTTATAGTAGTCACAAGCCAATCCCTTCGCTCTGTCATCTGTCTCTCTGAACAACTTGAGACACAAGATCTCCTAGCTTGAGAGATAACCCTTCCCTCAGCAAACTAGAACATCCTTCCCCCACACAGCCTGCAATGCTGCAGTTTCACATTAACGAACCAAAAGTAACTCCCCAAATTAACCCCTTCTATTTTAAACATTATTTCTACTTTAGTACAAATGGGCCAAGGGGATTTATAAAAATAAAAAATAAAACCTCTAGAAACCCACGCCTTTTCTCATTACACATACTGATTAATATGACCCTGTCATTTAATAAAAACAGAATGTAGAGAAAGCAGGCTGCAAAAAGAAGCTATTTGAGTCTGAAGTCTCTACTTTTTATAAGCAGCAGTTCCTTCTCACCCATAGCAAGCATTTACCAGTTGTGCCTGTGGCCTCAGCACTGTCCTTAGTTATGCATTCCGTTCTTCACTTCGTCTTGCAGTATTCTGAACTTTTTCCACCCCGAATTAGCCCCAAAGCATTATCCAAAATAAAGGGACGTTTTACCAGTTAGGAGTGCACCAGACAGCAGGAAGTCTGTATAGAGTCCTTGTTTAAATAAATATGTTTAAAGATAAGGAAAATCTATTCTAATTTAATTATTAAAATCTAAAAGGAGAAATATATTACATTTTAAAAGGAGGAAAAATTTATCTGGTTTTATTCAAGGTTGTGGTAAATCTGTTTGGCAACTTTTAAATTAATTTAGAATTAACTCAGATGCCTTTCTATCATTGCAGTTACACATAGAGAGTACTAAACCATCAGATGACAAGGCAATTGTTTGTGTCCAAACTTATCATAAACTATGCTTCCCTGGATTTTTCATATCAGCAGATTTCAAATTCTCCTTTCCAAGGAATATTTGACCTTCAAATTTCAGGCCCTGTATTTCTTGCTTTCCTGCATCCATATGTTAGAAAACTCAAACTGGGCTACAAGTACATATATTTTCGTTAACTGACTTCAATGAATTTTGGTTGTTTTCAAAACCTGCAATCTGTTCCTTGTGCCAACCCTGCATTGCAGAGAAGTCTTAGCGTGCGATTCCAGCTTGGCCCCTGAAAATAGAGTCACTACAAACAGGTTTTACTTGTATTCAGTCCGGGAGAAGACGGGGGAGAGAGCCCCCTGCTCCCTGCCAAGCTAACAGGCCAGGCTGGGTGACAAGCCCCCAGGGTAGCTGGACCTCCCGCCCGCCGGCCTGGGCGCTGTCCTTGGTGCTGCCGGCGCCATAGCGAGCACAAGCGCCTTACCTTGTGCCCCTGCGGAAGCTGCGGACGTCCCCCAAACGTTAAGCAGAAAGTAGCGCCACATCCCACTTTTAATACAAATAACTACCCCGGCCTGTCCTCTTTGTCCCCTTCCCGAAGCCTTCTGGCCGACCGTTCCTCAAAGTCTTTTTTTTCTTCTAGACTCAGCTCCTTTGCGCTCCTCTCCAGCTGCTTTAAGACAAGGAGTGGGGGAAGGGGAGGAAGGCAGGGGAAGATGAGGATGGGGGAGGGGAGAAGAGGGGATGTAGGGGGAGGGGAGGGAGGGGAAGGGAGACGGAAAAGATTGGAAGAAAAGGGTCCCAGAGGAAGGGGCTTAGAGAGAAGGGCGGGGGGAGCGGGACGACAGAAGGCCAGAGTGGGAGGGATAAGAGCCCCAAACAAAAAGGGAAGTGATTAGGCACAGAAGATGGGTAAGGAAAAAAGTGTCGGGGACAGGGCAAAAGAAGAGAAAGCCGTGAGGATAAGAGTGTGCAGGGCTATGGGGGACCAGGGGGTCCGGAGCAGAGCTGCCAGCACGGCGGGAGAGTGACTAGACAAAGAAAGGGCATTGAATGGGTGGATATTGGCACCACGTATGTAAAATGCAATCGGAAAGTGAGAAATGGAAAGAAGGCGACTGAGGGGCGACAAGTGGTCTGGGACGGAAAGTGGCCCTGGTGGGTGGAGAGGCTGGGACCGGGGCAGTAAAGTCCGGGGTCCGATGCGGCGTGGCCCACGTGGAGCGGGCGCTGAATCACCGCTAAGTCGTCATCCCCTCCCCTCCTCCCCGACCGGGTACCCGCAGTCCCCGCCTCCTCGGCCGCCGCCTCCACGGGGCGGGGCCCTGGCCCGGGACCAGCGCCGCGGCTATAAATGGGCTGCGGCGGGGCCAGCAGAACGCTGTGACAGCCACACGCCCCAAGGCCTCCAAGATGAGCTACACGTTGGACTCGCTGGGCAACCCGTCCGCCTACCGGCGGGTCACCGAGACCCGCTCGAGCTTCAGCCGCCTGAGCGGCTCCCCGTCCAGCGGCTTCCGCTCGCAGTCGTGGTCCCGCGGCTCGCCCAGCACCGTGTCCTCCTCCTACAAGCGCAGCATGCTCGCCCCGCGCCTCGCCTACAGCTCGGCCATGCTCAGCTCCGCCGAGAGCAGCCTCGACTTCAGCCAGTCCTCGTCCCTGCTCAACGGCGCCTCCGGGCCGGGCGGAGACTACAAGCTGTCCCGCTCCAACGAGAAGGAGCAGCTGCAGGGGCTGAACGACCGCTTCGCCGGCTACATCGAGAAGGTGCACTACCTGGAGCAGCAGAACAAGGAGATCGAGGCGGAGATCCAGGCGCTGCGGCAGAAGCAGGCCTCGCACGCCCAGCTGGGCGACGCGTACGACCAGGAGATCCGCGAGCTGCGCGCCACGCTCGAGCTGGTGAACCACGAGAAGGCTCAGGTACAGCTGGACTCGGACCACCTGGAGGAAGACATCCACCGGCTCAAGGAGCGCTTCGAGGAGGAGGCACGGCTGCGAGATGACACCGAGGCGGCCATCCGCGCGCTGCGCAAAGACATCGAGGAGGCGTCGATGGTCAAGGTGGAGCTGGACAAGAAGGTGCAGTCGCTGCAGGATGAAGTGGCCTTCCTGCGGAGCAATCACGAAGAGGAGGTGGCCGACCTGCTGGCCCAGATCCAGGCGTCGCACATCACGGTGGAGCGCAAAGACTACCTGAAGACAGACATCTCGACGGCGCTGAAGGAGATCCGCTCCCAGCTCGAGTGCCACTCCGACCAGAACATGCACCAGGCCGAAGAGTGGTTTAAATGCCGCTACGCCAAGCTCACCGAGGCGGCCGAGCAGAACAAGGAGGCCATCCGCTCCGCCAAGGAAGAGATCGCCGAGTACCGGCGCCAGCTGCAGTCCAAGAGCATCGAGCTAGAGTCAGTGCGCGGCACCAAGGAGTCCCTGGAGCGGCAGCTCAGCGACATCGAGGAGCGCCACAACCACGACCTCAGCAGCTACCAGGTAGGAACCGCGGCTGCGCGGCCAGCCTGCGCCAGCGCCAGCGCCGCGCGCCCCCGACACTCGGGCGCGTGCCCAGGCGGCCTCTCCGCCGCGCACCCTGGTGGCCGCTCGCCAGTGCGCGCGCGCCGCAGACCTAGTAGTTGCGGAAGGGTCCTCGCCCCTCTTCTCCTCCTCCACGCTCCTCCCCCGCCCACCTGCCCCAGAGGCCTAAGAGTTCTAACCTTTTTCAAAAAAGGGCTTCTTTTCCTCGCCAGTTCCAGTTTTGCACGCTTGCACGTTTAAAGTCGGAGGTATGCACTCAGCAGTTAATAAAGCAGCAACTTTAGGATAGCTTATGCAGAAACGCACGTATTCTCTACTTTTCCGGCAGTGATGGAACACCTCCCAAAATTGCCTTCAGCCCAAAGGGCTCGGATGGGAATGACCCGATCAGCCACGGAGTTTCCCCATGCATGTTTGTTCCCTGCTGAGATGTGTTCTCGGTCCACGGGTCTCAGCACATGATGTGCCCAGGAAATGTCTTATTGCCTTATTGATTTTGTTTGAGAATTCCTTAGATGTAAATTAAAAGAAAGGGGGGGGATGGGGCTGACGGTGATATCTGCGAGGTTTGCACAGCTGGCAGGGGGCTGGGGAGGAGGTGAGGGGGAGCGGTTGCAAGCGGTCTGTAAAGGAAGTTGCTGTTTGGAAAGACGAGTTTGTGGAGACGTCCTGTGTCTGTTGCAGGACACCATCCAGCAGCTGGAAAATGAGCTTCGGGGCACAAAGTGGGAAATGGCTCGTCATTTGCGGGAATACCAGGATCTCCTCAACGTCAAGATGGCTCTGGATATCGAGATCGCTGCGTACAGGTAGGGCGCTCGCTGCGTACGTGGCCGGAATGCTAACCGCACTGCGGTGGCTGTTCACGCAGAACCTTCCCCACTTAAGCTAAAGCAGGCAGGGCGCAGGCGTCAAGTCAGCGCCTGGTTTTCCTGCTGACTTAAATTATTCTAAAGAATTGCAAATGGAGTTTTCCACTTTTTATGCAGCTTTAAAAGAGTGAATACTAGTAAAAATAAAGGGCTTTGAATCACAGGGGGCGGAGGCAAGGGACGCCCATTAATTTTAATGCATAGGCTTAAACTTTTTATTGAAAAATGTTTTTGAATGTTTGAAGCACAAATGGAGTTTTAGTTTGTAATATTTGATCTGGTGGTTTCAGCTTTGCAAATTTATAATGTCAAGGACAAACACCAGGACATTCTACTTCTCTGTTATAGCTTACTATTGCCATCATCTGGCTGAGGATAGATACAGATTGACTTATTAGAATACAGATATATTTATTTTTATATATGTAGATAATTTGGGTATATTATAGTTTATTATATAGCTGTATAGACTATATGTCTAGATATATGTCATGTATATTTATCTTCATATATATAGATCCATAGATATGTATGTATAGATATATATAAATCTAGATATATAGATGTATACATGTATGATCTCTTTATAGAGAAATAGATTATAAATTTACCAACTGATGTGCCCTTGCTGTTGACTAAGTTCAAAGGACAAAATCCTTGGTTAAACAGTTTTTCTGCTACCAATATAGACACGTTATGATTAAAATTACAGACCAATTTATAACTTGATACACCCATATTAGCACCTAGCTAAAACCTGATATAGCCTAAGTTCTGAAATATGCTTAACAGTTTTGTGAATTTTTTTTGAACACTATATTTGCTAAGAAAGAAATTAATGCATATCCTGAAAGTCCAAATGCTCAAAAAGGTCGCTAAGTTGTTTGGTTTTGAGGTTTGGGGTTTTTTTGGTGTTTGTTTATCTTGTGTTATTTTGTTTTTTGGCCTCTAGGGAACTTCTCTCAGTGTTGCACCAAATGGATCTCTGCGGCAGGGCTGAGACTTGGTGGCTGGGTGTGGTTAGCGGACCACTGGGCGTAGTTACTGCAGGGGGCAACTATATGGCAGTCCAGGGGAATCTGTCTATCACTGAATATGACAGAATATACCAGTGAAATGATAGCTGGTATTACGCTGGAACGATGGAATCTTTCACTTACGTAGTTCTATTTATCCAAAGGTGGCTACTACATTATCCATAATGTAATGAAACTCAGAAGGCCCAATGAGATTTTAATTATGACTTCTCTTTGATTCTCTCCCTTTAGAAAACTCCTGGAGGGGGAAGAGACCAGGTTTAGTACATTTGCAGGAAGCATCACTGGGCCGCTGTATACACACCGCCAGCCCTCAGTCACAATATCCAGTAAGATTCAGAAAACCAAGGTCGAGGCTCCCAAGCTAAAGGTCCAACACAAATTTGTGGAGGAGATCATAGAGGAAACGAAGGTGGAGGATGAGAAGTCGGAAATGGAAGATGCCCTGACCGCCATTGCAGAGGAATTGGCCGTGTCCGTGAAGGAAGAGGAGAAGGAGAAAGAGGCAGGAGAAAAGGAAGAGGAAGAAGAAGCTGAAGAAGCAGCTGTAGCTGCCAAGAAATCACCAGTGAAAGCCGCTGCACCTGAAATCAAAGGAGAGGAGGAAGGGGAAAAGGAGGAAGAGGAAGGCCAAGAGGAAGAAGAAGAGGAGGAAGATGAGGGGGCTAAGTCAGACCAAGCTGAGGAGGGAGGCTCGGAGAAGGAAGGCTCCAGTGAGAAAGAGGAAGGTGAGCAGGAAGAAGAAGGAGAAACTGAGGCTGAAGGTGAAGGAGAGGAAGCTGAAGCCAAGGAGGAAAAGAAGATGGAGGAAAAGCGTGAGGAAGTGGTGACCAAGGAGGAGCTGGTGGCAGAAGCCAAGGTGGGAAAGCCAGAAAAAGCCAAGTCCCCTGTGCCAAAATCACCAGTCGAAGAGGCGAAGCCCAAACCCAAAGCTGAGGTGGGCAAAGCTGAACAGAAAGAGGCAGAAGAGAAAGAAGCAGCCAAGGAATCTCCCAAGGAATCTCCCAAGGAATCGCCCAAGGAATCGCCCAAGGAATCTCCCAAGGAATCACCCAAGGAATCGCCCAAGGAATCTCCCAAGGAAGAGAAGGTGGAGAAAAAGGAAGAGAAACCAAAGGATGTGCCCGCCAAGAAGAAAGCTGAGTCCCCGGTGAAGGAGTCCGTGGAGGAGGTGGTCACTGTCACCAAATCAATAAAGGTACACGTGGAGAAAGAAGTCAAGGAAGAGGAGAAGCCACAGGAGAAGGGGAAGGAGAAAGCAGAGGAGGAGGGAGGGAGTGAGGAGGAAGGGAGTGACCAAGGTTTGAAGGAATCCAAGAAGGAAGACATAGCTGTCAATGGGGAGGTAGAAGGGAAAGAGGAGGAAGAGCAGGAAACCAAGGAAAAAGGCAGTGGCAGAGAAGAGGAAAAAGGGGTCGTCACCAATGGGTTAGACCTGAGCCCCGCAGATGAAAAGAAAGGGGGAGACAGAAGCGAGGAGAAAGTGGTGGTGACCAAAACGGTAGAAAAAATCACCAGTGAGGGGGGAGATGGTGCTACCAAATACATCACTAAATCTGTCACCGTCACTCAAAAGGTCGAAGAGCATGAAGAAACCTTTGAGGAGAAATTAGTGTCTACTAAAAAGGTAGAAAAAGTCACTTCACACGCCATAGTAAAGGAGGTCACCCAGGGTGACTAAGATTTTGAGTCCATTGCAAAAGGTTAAGCCATATGACAAATTTCAAAATGCATGTGATTGGCAGCTTCAAAACAGAACGGGTTCTCCCATGGGGGCTCCAGACATTGTATTTTACTTTGTGCAATAGGAGGGGACTGCATGCAAGCTCAGGGTGCTCCCTCTTCAGTCTTTGGGGGATTCCAATGCATGATATTGTAAGTACCTGGGGAATTTGCCAATTTCCTAAGCTGTTGGAAGGGGGGCACTTGGGGGGATGTCTTGAGATGTATTATGCAAAGTACCAACTGAGCCAAAAATAATAAATGAAACACAGAACTCTCTTAGCCTTAAGAAAGCTATATATGAATAATTATGTTTACCTCACTGGTGCATTTAAAGTGGAGTTTTGTTCATGGGAGAACCTCTGTTGACATGCACAGTTTGCAACCTTATGTTGATTGATGTTAAACGTCACAGCAGTACTTGCTCAATAAAGGTCATATTGGAAACATAGTCAATTGCTTGGTGTATGTCATTTCAAAGTGAAATCTCCTCCACTACTGGAAGTTTTTTTGTTTTGGGGGTTTGTTTTTTTGTTTGTTTGTTTGTTTGTTTTTTTGCTTTTTTGTTTTTTGAGACAGTCTCATTCTGTTGCCCAGACTGGAGTGCAGTGGCCTCATCACAGCTCACTGCAACCTCGAACTCCTGGATTGAAGTGATCCTCTTGCCTCAGCCTCCTGAATAGCTGGGACTACAGGTGCGCACCACCATGCCTGCCTAATATTTTTATTTTTTGTAGAGGGGTCTCGCTATTGCTCAAGCTGGTCTTGAATTCCTGGGCTCAAGCAATCCTCTCACCTTGGCCTCCCAAAGTGCTAAGATTACAAGTGTGAGCCACCACACCAGGCCTCACTACTGGAATACATTATTTGGGGGAATTTTAAGTCACCTTCACTTCTTATCACAAACTCCCCTGAGAGTGATTACTGAGAAAACTTAATTGCTGAAGATATGTTTGGGTTTCAAAATCTTTACTTAGTTCAAACTTCATATCCAAATTTTAAAAACATAATTTGAAATAAAAATGAAAACATCAGACGAAAAAGGAAATTTGGTGGGATAGGGGTCTTCAAGGTTTCAACCCCAAGATCCCAAACCAGAACCTAGGGGACCTCCAGGTGAGAGAGCCAATAACAGAGTCATAACTTGGGCCTTGAAGTTGGGACAGGGACAAAGGAACTCATGACATTTGTAGCAATGTGTACAGAAGAGACAGGGCTGAAATCACTGACACTCCCATAACAGGAACTATCCGGTCTCGGATGTGTGATCCAGTTCACAAACACACACACACACTTATCCCCATCACTGATTCTCATTGGGTGATGGAGATTCGTACTTTTAGTACTTTACTAATTGGGGAAAATAATGTCAGAAATAAATAAAATACCCTACTTGGGAAAAGAAAAATGAGATTCTCTGACATAGGCAATAAGTGTTTTTAAATAAAAAGGCCTGCTCTTGACCAAAGAAGTAATACTATTCCTTTTTCAAAATATATTTGCTTTAGATGTTGAAGACTATTAATATAATAATTAGCATATTATATTTTCCAAGTCCATTTTTTATCAATAGAATCAGCCCAGCAATATAATCCTTTACTCATTTTAATGATTTTTCAAGATACTCCAATTTTAATGCCTAAACATATTAAGGAAGTTCATTGTTTTGTGGTTTTGTTTTTTGTTTCTTTTTAATTTCAAAATATTAAGGGGCTACAAATGATTTTGTTACATAGATAGCTTTTATAATGTGTGCTCATCACCTGAATAGTGTTCATTGTATCTATTAGGTAGATTTTTACCCTTCCGCTCCCCCACCAGAAGCTCATTGTTAATGGCAATTAGCCATTTGCGGAGCCTCACAATTTCTGCTATATCTTCATATCATCTGTACAATTATTTACATTTTTTCTTCAAACCAACTCATATTTTATGTAAAGACACTAATTTTTCTGAAGCAATGATATCCATGATATCCTCAGTGAAGCAGGATTATTTAAATATAACCAGCAAAAAACCTGACTCTAGCAATATAGAATTAAAAAATAAAAAAGAGCATACTGGAAGGATATAGGGTGCCTCTAGACATGGAAAGATCAGCAGAGGAAGCAGGTGTTGAGAAGGACAAGCTGGGACAACCCCTGGGACAGAGGTTACAGGAATTATCATGCAGTCACCACGGGGCTGCTTGAACATAAAACTTCGTATCGCTTCATTGGAATTTCAGGAACAGAGCATCCTATATTTCCCTCACACCTTGAGCAGCATCTTGATTGACAGTCCCACCAAAACTGACTCCAACGATGCAGCAGCAACTCTCCAGAGAAAAATCTGGACGCTGTCATCAGAAGTGGGAATAGAGGCTGCACCTATGTGATATGATCTAATGATCTAAATGAATTTTTAAAGTGCCTGCTAAATATATAACCATCACTATAAAAATACCCATTTGCACCTAAAATCATCTCACTTACCAGCCCTGGTCCCTGGGGCCGAGAAGTCTTTTTTTTTTTTTTGGTAGCATCTACTGCTTGACAGTAAGTGACAGCATCAATCAGCAAAACTCTCCAAGGCCAGCACTAGAGATTTAACCCCTTCAGCCCTAACTTTGTTTTCAACCATCTTATTTTCTTTCCTAAGAAGGTAAGAATTTTAGTAATACTTCCACATATTTCATAAGACAGAATCACTATTTTGCCCTCTTCAAAAATAATAGAAAAACATACCTTTGATAAGCCATGCAAACATTTCTAAATAAATCAAAGTGCCTGGTTGATTCATTAATTCAACAAATGTTGATTGAGGATTAGGGCCTGGAGATACAATAGAAATCTTCTCTTAGAAAATTACTTACTCCGTTGTCAATGCCAACCATTACACTATTATTTAAAGAGAAAGCATTTTGAAATTCGTGTTTCCCAATATGTTCAGTGACAGGGAGAGACTACATTTAAACTAAGCACAAACCTCCAAGTGTTTAGGAAATTCGAGTACCTTTCCTCTGACTACGATCACTTTCTGGATACAGTGACAATAAGCCATTGAACAATATAAATTTCAGCTTTGCCAGCAGATTGCCTTAGAGATACTCTTTCATTTTAAATATTGTAAGGAGTGCCAAAGATAATGTGTTCCCAATTTTCAAACATAAGGAAACAGAATTTTTTAAAAGAGAAACTTGCTCTGGGTCACACAGTCTGGGATTTAACTCAGTACAGCTCCAGGGCATGTACTCTTAACCCCTATACTATACAACCCTCAAATCCATCCAAGTGGCCATCTGAATTTATAAGGATGTTCAGCTATGGTGCTTTCTTTTTTTCAGATTGACAGGAAACAGAACCATGCCACAAATCTTTTATTTAGTATGCTTACATATCTCTTTATATTTTATCACTTCTCTGTGGCACTGTGTTTGTATCATAAGAATAAATACTCAAATACAAAATAAGTGATGATTCTTTCAGTCACAACAGCTTGCAACATACAAAAATGTGGCAAATAGTTTTCTCGTAGTAACTTTCATATTCAATAGAAAAAGGAAGTGTTATTTCTAGTGCATTTCCTTCTATTGCCAATCAGTGCAGAGACAGTATTAAAACATTAGGATATTCATTTCCACAACAAATAGGTTGGTTGTTCCAGTTTGGAACAAGTTATTTTTTCCTGGTTTATATAATTTACCCAGAGGGAAACAGGAGCTATTTTTAAGTGAATTATTTTATTAGATCTACATAAAATTCGTGTATTTTTAGGGCACCTCTACCTTTAGAGCTTGGCAAAAGCATTAGATTAGGGTTCAAATCCTGGTTCATAGATAGCAAAATTGTGTATCTTGGGTCCATTATATTACCCCTCTGAGCTTCTAATTATTTGTAAAATAGGGCTTCTCAGGTGATTAAATGAGATGATATCTATGAAAGTACTTAGTACCATAATAGGCACATAATAGCTGATCAAAACCATTTGTTAGGCCAGGTGTGGTGTCTCACACCTGTAATCCCAGAATTTTGTGAGGCTGAGGCAGGAGGATCACTTGAGGTCAGGAGTTCAAGACCAGCCTGAGCAAGAGCAAGACCCTGTCTCTACCAAAAAAAAAAAAATAGAAAAATTAGCCAAGCCTGGTGGTATGTACCTGTGGTCCCAGCTACTTAGAAGGCTGAGGCAGGCGGATCAC
Organism: Varecia variegata; assembly: GCA_028533085.1. Taxonomy (NCBI): domain Eukaryota; kingdom Metazoa; phylum Chordata; class Mammalia; order Primates; family Lemuridae; genus Varecia; species Varecia variegata. The sequence goes on from CM052451.1 coordinate 16,852,844, forward strand.
TTGAGCCCAGAAGTCTGAGGTTGCAGTGAGCTATGATGATGTCACTGCACTCTAGCTGGGGAGACAGAGTGAGACCCTGTCTCAAAAAAAAAAACTATTTTTTGAACATACTCACTTTTAAACTGCATCAAAGCTTTAGATACAGAATTTATTTCATTTGAACATAAATTAATTGGTACATTGTATATAATTTCAATACAGATTGCAATTATGGTAAGTTTACACAATAAGTATACAATATAAATATAAATGTACTCATATATTTCTTCACCAGTGTAAACACACATATTCATTACTTATATAGAGAATTTGGGTAAAAAAAAAAAAATCATTGCATTTTTCACTGCAGCAAACTATATAGGCTGCTTAGACACCCAAGAATCCATCTCCATAATCATGAGGCGTAAAAGTTTCTTGATGCAAATTATTTAAAACAATATTCAGAGTAAGAGAAACAGTTTTGTGCTAGGCCTCTGAAGATAGCACTAAATTCCCAAATCCATATTGATTGAACGCACTACCATACTACAGCGCTTTCAGAGTTCTCTTTGACTTCTTACGGGAGGTATTTTGAAAAGTTATCACATCATATCTCCAATAAGTTATTATTAATAGTTCTAGGTAATACTCCTTAAATCATTTCTATAATGCTAGTTAAAATTCTTGTCTTAGAAGAGAACAGAGTAGAAAAAAAAATTAGCAGTTGACTAGATCAGAAGCTTTTTTTTTTAAGTTTATGAGGAAGGCAATCTCTCTAAAGACCTAAGTAGGGAATTTTCACCACTCACATAGGACCTCATGACTATGTCCTCCTTTGTGTGTAGGTGGGTGGGGTGGGTGGGAGGAGAACAGAGAATCAGGGGTCCAAGAACTTGTATGACAGTAACACTGGGGACTTAGGGCTTCGACCTGTGAATTTGGTGGGGTTGGAGGAGGCACACAATTCAGTTCACAGCAGGGGACCGTTGGGACATCCCAAAAATTAGCAGGAGAAAGAAACTATTATTGCCTCTGAGGGTGAAGCATACTGGAGTGGGTGTTGCCACCAGAGCCCAGAACTCAGGGCCATCCAGAGGGAGACAGGTGGCAGCCTGGTGAGAACTGAGATTGTGGAGGGAGGAGGTGTCCAATGGAAGCCACACTCAAGAACTCAAGAAGGGAAGGAGATGCAGCTCCTGCCAGACATGTTGCCCTGAAATAGACTCAGGAAGGGGAGTGGGAAGACAGTGATGGCAGGAATTCTCTGATACTCCTCTACCCTCTTTCCACTCTTTCTCCAGCACCTCCCATGGCCCACAGTATCCGGAAGCTAGTCAGCAAGGGAGCCTGG
>CM052451.1:16854673-16890910 GCA_028533085.1 Varecia variegata
TGGGGGACAGGATGAGTTGAGGAGAAAAGGGCTAAGTACAAAACTATAGCAATCACCTAGGTAAGAAATGTTGGTGCTTAGGACCTAAATGGTAGCATTGGAGGTAATGAGAAGTGCTAGGCTACTGAGAATATCTTGGAAGTGAAGCCCATGAGATTTGCTGATGGAGAATTATAGAGAATAAAAGAAAAGAGAAATCAAAGGTGACTCCAGGGTGTTTGATCTGGGAAAATGAATAAATGGAGTTTCTATCAATTGATATGCAAATGAGTGGGAAGACTTTAGAAGCAGACAGGTTTAGGGAAGAGGAAGGGAAATGGAACCTGGGAAACTTTGCCATGGGAAACTGATTGTCCATCAGGCATTAAAGTGGAGATGATATCTCAAGAGAAGCCAATTGTCGTAAACCCTGGGCTTCTTATTTCACCTGTAAAATGTGTGGGACACCTTCCTCCTGCTTCCCAGCATTATGAGAAAGGATAAAAGTGCTTTCAAAAGCAAAACACACCATCAACCCAAAACCTGATGATGGCGATAATTTTTATTATCATTGAAATTAAAATCTCAACTGAAGAACAAAAGGAATGGACAGATGGGGAATTGGTGCCCATATGGATAGTAGGATGGGGACAGAGGAGGAAACAAGCATGATCACAAAGACGTAGAATGAATTTGTTGGCTTTAACAACGTAATGTGGCATTGGAGATGATGACGTGTTGGGCAGCTTGCAATCTCCGTGTGATTATTGAAGTTTTTCAAAGTAATTTTCTTATTTCAATGCTTCATAATCAGGTTCTTCCTGGCCAGAAAAATCTACTTTTATTCTTTAGGAAAGGTGATCAATAATTGAACTGCTCAAGGAAGAAATGGCTGACTTTATTGCATGGTGCTTTAGCTCCATACTTCAATGGCATGTCCCACACTTGTGTCTTGAGGGAAGGTGTAACCATACCAGACCGGTCTGGCTCAACTTTTATATAACAGAGTTGCGATTTGTTCTTCAGTTGCCATGGACTGCCAGGTTGAAGGTCACGTAAGCTGAGCATGCCCAGATGAACCAAGCTCGCATGCAACTATGGACAGAACCTTAGTGCTTGGACTGAGGAGTGGGACTGAGTTACGACGTGAACACTGCATGGCAGGATATGGGATCCAATCAGATGAGCCCTGACGTCACCTCACTGCAAGATCCAATCAGATCACACCTCATCACCGTATGCTGATAAAACCTGAGAAATACAGCATGTTTCCTAATCATCAGCACCCCAGCCTCGGGGGAGGGACAAAGACTATTATACAGGTGAAAATCACTTGAAATTATCAAGGCCTGTCCTATGGAAAATATATGGCAAGGCACTTTTACAGAATGGGATTTTGTGGCAGGGGGGGGGTGGGGGAGTGGAGAAAACTTTGCCCTGCCCAGAAGAGTAAATTTTCATGTGGGTTCGATCCTATCCCCACCCCCATGTGAGTTTACACCTCCCCCCTGCTTCCTTTCTGTCTTATCTCCCTCCTCCCCTCCTCCTCCCCTTCCCCTTCGTCCTCCTCCCTCTCCTCCCCTTCCTCTCCCCGCCCCTCCTCCCCCTTCTCCCTCCCCTCCCCCATCCCCTCCCCTGCTGCCCACCGCAGCCTCAGAGCGGCTGGGGCTCCGCGCCAGGCCTCGGCGGGGAGGGGCACCGCCCAGTATGATGGATGATGCCCCCTCCCCAATCCCCTGTTGGAGTCTGGGGTCCCAGAACCGCCCCAGCTACGGATGAGACGTCTCTCGGCCCCCCGAAGTTTCCCAGGAGGCCCCTCCCGTGCCAGGCGGCAGCCGGGCGCTCTGGCCGCGGACCGCAGTGAGCGCTTTGTCCCCCGCAGACCTCGCCGACGCGTCCTCCGGGCTTGGCGACCTGGAGAAAGATCTAGCAAATTGAGAATTCCCGGCGCCTGCCGCCTCCCCGCTCCGCTCCGTCCCCAAATGTCTGGGCTTTCTGAAAATTCTTGCCTCTCCCCTGCCCTAAAGTATTTCAGAAGTCTTGGAACTTTGTCATTTGCGGGGTGGGGGGATGAGAGGTCTTAATGGTTAAGTTGAAGCTGCAGCTGCCGCGTTTTGCGCCCAAGGGGAGCGAGGAGGGCCGGGTCTCTGCAGGGAACCGGGGCTGCATCCCGGGTTGTGCCCGCTCGCTCAGGGGACAGAGTTGTCCCTCCACAGTCCCGCCCCTGCCACACCCTGGCTTTGGGTCTGTCCTTGAAGGGTGAAAAGAAACAAAGCACAGCTGTGACAGTGGCGACCGGAGGGCAGGGCGGCTCCAGGCAAAACTGGGGGTGCAGGAACCCAGAGGGCGGCTTGGGGGCGGGGAGCGGGGCAGTGGGGACCGCTGCACTGGAGAAAGAAAAAAGTCACATCTGGCCATTTTGATTTTTCAAAGCCTTTCGTCTTTGATTCTCCCAGGTTAGGGAGGCTTGTTTAAATTATTATTTTAAAGAGATATTGACATGATACACTGTTCCAGAAACACCTTCCAATGCGCTCAGCCCTGCCTGGGAACACAGCCCAGCTCCTCCCGGAGGGGCCCAGAGTCGGCTGGCGGGAGACCCGGAGGAAAGAAATGGGGGCCCAGGTCCCGCCGACCCTCCCCTCCCACCTCGCCGCAGGGGGGGGCGCCCTGCTGCTGTGGGTCCGCCCTTGGGAGATGGGAAAGGCTCCTTAATCCACAATAGGCCTTCATCCCCTCAGGAAGGGTGCTGCCAGTGGGTGAAAGGAAGTATTGTTCTACTCATTTTGCTGAAATTATCCGTGCGCTTGAGCGAAGTGTTGTTTCCTAGGCGGGCTGCAGACAGCTGCAGGGCTGGGCCTCTGAACAGCAAGGTGCCTGTCTGGCCTCTCTCATGGTAGAATAACAAGCTAAGGATAGGTGGTTAAATAACACGTGCACATGCACACACACACACACACACACACACACTAGGGCAGGTGGATTGCTCTGCCTGCAGAGGGGCCATTTGTTTCAGGGCTGTGAGCCACCCAGGAAAATTGCACCAGCCCTGTGGAAGCTGAAATTGACCTCCGTTCCCTGTGTCTGGACACTCCAGCTGACTTCTCAGAAGTCACACTTGCCATTTCTAATTTCCACCTCTCAGCGGGGACCGGGAGGTCCTGAAGGCTGTGCCAAGTGTACAGGGGACACCGAAAGCAACTGAAAGCCTGGCTCCTCTCCTTTCCCAGGTGCCCCGACTAAGTCACTAAAGTGGCCCTTTGGGGACTTGGTTCACACTCTGAAGTCAGTTACGCAAACACCACACTCTTGTTAAGTAAGTGCGGCATGATCAGAGCCCTGGGGCCATCCTGGCAACCTGCTGCCAGTGGAGTCAATCAACAAACCCACTGTGGAGGGGGGTGCATTTTATTCTCGCCTCAAAATCACCCTCTGGTTTCACATGTCTGACACCAATTTTGCTGCCTTAAACTGTGTGAATGATTCCTGGTTTGTAGGTGAGATTCTCTTTCACACATATTCTCTTTTGTGTGTGTCTAGGAGGGAGAGGAGGAGAAAGAGAGGAAGCCAGGGGTTTTCTCGTGTGTGTGTGTGTGTGTGTGTGTGTGTGTGTGTGTTTTAACTCCTGGGGTGAAAAGATGGGGTTCTCCAGTGAACAAGGAAACAAAGTAACAAGTCAGAATAAGCAGATCATTCCTTCCTCTCCTGGTTTTTAATGCAGGGTTTCTGTCTCTACTGGGGGGGGGGTAGATACAAAGTAAAAAGAGAACTTTAATTTTGCTGCATCAAAGCATCCTGTTAGTTGCTGTTTGTCCGTTTTTCTAATGGTCATATCAGGAAATGGCCTGTACTCCACATGACATTATAAGGATGTGGGGTGGTTATAAATTGAGAAGATGACATTGAGCTAAGAGCAAAGGGATTAATGGCCATCAATACACAAATGAAAGTGCCCTTAATAGCTGCAAGAAACCTGAGCCTCATCTGCAGTATCTCAGGTTGTTTTTTTATAAACTCCTTTATATTTAGACTACTTGTAATCAACATACATTTTTATTTATTAGAAGTCTCCTATTTAAAATCATGTGCAAACCTACATTTTTAAAAAATATATATATATAAGGTGTTAACTGCGATGGGTTTGACCACCTGACAAAGCAATAAACACTTTTATTTTTCTGTCACAACTTACCTTAAGTTAGATGTTAGCTGCCAACATATTTATTCCAGTAAACTAGAGTAATATTAATATATATCTCATTTCAAATGAATGGATGCAGGAAGTTAAGGCCCTGAAGTATTAGCTGTCACTGTTTATAGAAAAGAACATTGGGGGCTGGGTATGGTGGCTCACCCCTGTAATCCCAGCTACTCAGGAGGCTAAGCTGGGAGGATCACTCAAGCCCAGGAGTTGAAGATTGCAGTGAGCTATGATCATGCCTCCACTGTACTCCAGCCTGGATGACAGTGAGACCCTGAATCAAAAAGGAAGAAGGAGGCCGGGCGCGGTGGCTCACGCCTGTAATCCTAGCACTCTGGGAGGCCGAGGCCGGTGGATCGCTCGAGGTCAGGAGTTCGAGACCAGCCTGAGCGAGACCCCGTCTCTACTAAAAAATAGAAACAAATTATCTGGCCAACCAAAAACATATATATAGAAAATATTAGCCGGGCATGGTGGTGCATGCCTGTAGTCCCAGCTACCCAGGAGCCTGAGACAGTAGGATCACTTGAGCCCAGGAGTTTGAGGTTGCTGTGAGCTAGGCTGACGCCATGGCACTCACTCTAGCCCGGGAACAGAGCGAGACTCTGTCTCAAAAAAAAAAAAAAAAAAAAAAAGGAAGAAGGAGAAGGAGAAGGGAAAAAGAAATATGGGGATAGATATCAGTAGTATTTGTATACTAAAATGTATCTAATGTCTTTTGAACATATAATCCCGCTGAGGGAATTATTTAAAAAATACTTCCATAGAAGGACAAACATGAAGATATACGTTGGATGAAGATATTGTCAAACTGTCTATAATTTTCATGAACATGTTTTTAAACTTAAGTTGGGACACATGATCAGACGATAATGAATATACTGATAAAGGTAGCCTCCAGTGATGTCCACCTCTTGGTATTTGCCCCTGGTATATGCCCCTGTGTAGACATCTTCCATATTGAATCCGGCAAACTGGTCTTCATGACAAATAGAATATAGTGGTAGTGATGGTATGTGACTTTCAAGATTAGGTTATAAAAGACATTGTAACTTATGCCTTGATTTCCTGGAGGCCTTGCTCTGGAAGGCTGGCTGCCATGTTGTACGGATACTCAAGCAGCTCCATGGAAAGGCCACGTGAAGAGGGAATTGCCAGCCAAGTGGATAAGCCACCGTGAAACAGATCCTACAGCCTAGTCAAGCCTCCAGATACCAGTAGCCTCACCCAACATCTGATTGCAATCCCATGAAAGATCAAGAGCCAGAACGTCTCAACTGAGCTAATCCCAAATTCCTGATCTGCAGAAACTAACAAGTAATGAATAATTGAGGTGTTTAAAGCCATTTAGCTTTGGAATGATTTGTTATGCAGCAACAGATAATTAATAAAAACTGCATATTCATGTGACGAATGAACTGTTATGTAGTTGTCAAAAATAATATACTGTTTACAACTTTCCTTCTCCATGCATTCATTCTGTCAGTAAGACAATAGCTAAAACAATATTCTGAATCACACGACGTCCTGCCTTCACTATTGCCACTGCCTATTCTAAGTCACCCTTCTAGTTTTTGTTATCTGGACTAAAACAATCTTTTGCTTAGTCTCTACTTTGGCTCTTGCTTCCCTAATGTCTATCCTCTACACAAGAGCCAGAGTGGTATTTATATTAATAAAACATAAATGAGGTAATATTACCTTCTCCTGCTTAACCTCTGCAAAAGTTTCTAGTTGCACAAGGAATAAAATCTAAATTTCTTGATCTGTAAGCCCACGCATAATCTGGCCTTTGCCTGCCTTTCTGAGCCTTCTGTCCTACTCTGTCTCATTCATAATCCTCAGCAATGAGCTTAACTGTTGTTAAGAAGCTAAGCTGTTGTTTTGCTGTTCCCTGCACGTGGAACCCTGGTACCCAGATGGTTACAGGTCTGGCTCTGATCAAAGATCACCTACTTATTAACCTGTTCACTTGCTTACTCTCTGTTCACACACACACACACACACACCACTAAGTACCTGAAAGCAGGAAATTCTCTGCTCTATTCCTTGCACTTTGAACAGTGTCTGGCACATAGTATATGACTAATTTTGTGGCATGAATGGATGGTCTATGTCAAAATATACATAAATTAAGAACTAAAAAAAGAACATGTAAATGAAAATAACTGGGTTTGAATGGAGAGAACGAGATTTTTTTTCTTTTTAAATTTGTTGTTAATCTCATCGTTACATTATTTTTAAAACCCTCCCTGTACAAATGATTATCTATGTGGAAGCAGAATAAAAATGATGGTAAAAACTACCCATAGCTACTTTCTGAGGTTGCTGAAGGTATTTTTATTCCCAGGTTGCTTTACCTTTTGGCTTTATAGTTCTTATTTAAGACTCTTCCCTGAGAATTTTCTAGAGGACATTACACTGAAAATGGTCCCTGCTGAGAGCTTGTATAATTCACTGCACACCTAACAGAAAAACCTCCTGGAGTCTCTTTCCACTGGGAGCCCCTTTCAAATGAATCGCGGCTGAACTGGAGTCATCTCTGACAACTGACACTCTGTCCTCAAGGGAGAAAGAAGAAATTCTCGATCCTTCCCCTGTTTATGAAACGTTCTCACAGATATTAAACCTTTGCCATTCCAGAAACCGTTATTACTATGCCCACTAAATCCAAGGCACTTTACTGAGTATTGTGGAAGGAAACGAAGAGACACCTTTTATTCAGTCAATCTTCATCTCTCCCCTCCCAAAATTATTTGAAATAGCTTACAGCAAGAAGACAAGCAAGAAGAAGAAGGAGATAGAGAAAGGAGAAGATTTTTTTTCTAAAAAGAGGAGAATAGGAGAAGGAGAAAAAGGAGGAGAAGAAACAGTTGAGGATTAGCAAAATGTCAACAGAATGAGAAAATTTTGACCAAGTAGAGGAATAACACCGTGAGAACCAGCATCTTGAAAGTTGATGATCCTTGAAGATAAATTTCAAATTCATCTCTGTTTATAAGACCTGGTTCCTGCCTTCCAAAAGCTTATAATGTAAGCAAAAGGATTACGATATGGACATAAGTCATCAAAGGAATGAATGAAACATTAGAGCATCCTAAGTAACTACAATGCTGCAGGTGGTCCTTGAATGGGTACAGGACTGCCTTTTAAGAGTTCTGATTATTGTGTGAAAACTCCCTGACCACTGTCACAAAATACGCTGTTGAGAACATACTCTGATGCCACAGGTGTGCCTCACAAGATGGACTGACTGAGAAGGCAGTGAGTGGATGAGTTAAGAGTGTGGGCTATGAAGAAGCTGGACTATGAGGTCTGAATCCCAGCGCAGCCATTCAGACCAGCTATGTGACCCTTAGGTAGATAAGCAAGTTGAGACCCGGTGGGGGTGGGGGTGGGAATGGCCAGTGGGCCACAAGAGAGTAACTCTAAAATCCAGGATGGACACTCCATTCTTGGTTCTCTGCTCTTTCCACAACAAGGCGTGGACTAGATTCGAACTGATTATTGAATACTCTTGACTTTCTAGTCGTCCTGAAGGCATTTTAAGCTATGGAGAAGTTATTTATTCAATAAATATGCATCGTGCCTCTGCTATGCTAGATACTGGGGATAAAATATTGTGCAACAGAGACCTGATTGCCATGCTTCTGAGGACCCCACTGTAGTGGGAGAGGCAGACAGTGATCAAATTATCCATCACACAGATAGATAATGTCTGGTTACAAGTATGAAAAAGTCTACAAAGTCTTATGAGCATGTTTAACAGAAGAACTTGACCCACCAGAAGAGATCGGCAAAAGCTTCCCTTAGGGAATGACACTTAAGCTTAAATCTGAAGGGTGAGTAGGAACTGGGTGGGCAAGGTTGAGAGAAGGAAAGAAAATTGCCCCAGACGGTGTCATCAGCAAGACCCTGCGGCAGGTGGGAGAAGCGAAGACCAGGTGGCTGGAGCACCGGAAGTGAGGGGCAGGCGGAAGCACGGAGGATGAGGCCAGAGAAGTAGGCAGGCATCAGGTCTACGCAGGCCTTGAAAGATCACATTAGACAGTTTGGTTTTTATATTTAAAAGAAACAGGAAGTTATTGGAGGGTTGTAATCAGGAAGATGCCATGATCAAAACTTACTTTTCAAAAGATTAGCCTGCTGTCGGGAGCTGATTGAAGGAGACCAAGTGAAGGCACCGGTGGCAGTGCGCACAGAGGTGTGGATGGATTCGAGACATGGAGGTAAGAAAACCACTAGGACGCGGTGACAGATTAGACCAGACGGTGCGAGGAGAGGAAATGGGAGGAAGATGACATGCGAGGTATCTGGTTTACAGAATCCGATGACTGGGGAGTGGGGTCATTGACTGGAAGCGGGAATAACTGAAAAAGGACTGGGTTTTTTTGCGGGGAGCAAAGACAAAAGGGGTATGGGCAACAATACCATATTTGGGGAAACTTTTAAAAAGACTCCAAACTCATTTAATTTAGGTTTTTCAGTATTTTATTATGGCACACAGGATAGAGTATGGAACAGTGTTCTTACTTCAACCAAGAAATTCTCAAACCAACCAGCTGTTCCCATTTGGCTAGTTACTTTGTAGAAGTAGTTTGCATCTGCCTGAAATTCACCATGTGTATCATCTCACGTCCAATTAGCATAAATGTGAAAAGCTTGGTTCTGAGACTCTTAATCTTTACAGAAGCCGATATACTCAGAGCCTTCATAGTTCAAATCCATATCCTCATGGTAGATAAAGAAATATTTTACCTATTTGCATGGTAACATATATTTAACTAGAAATAGGTAGTGCAAAGGGATCAAATAACTTTAAATGGAGACCACTTTGGTTTCAGGTTAAATTCATAACTTAAAAATACCATCTAAAAACCAGATATTGAACAAAGTCAGCTGACAAAGCAATTGTTTAAGAACAGAAGCAGAGTAGCAGATATTCAATAATGTCATCTATATTCCCCATCAAATGCAATTGCAAGAGCGTTCATAACTTTACAGTGGACAGGGAGGACAGATGGGGTGTGTATTTGATGCAGTGTCCAACCAGTTAAGCTATCACTGAAATCCAAGTATTTCCCAAAAAAGACATGCAGAGCAATGCCAATGGAACGTACACGTATATTATCTCCCCCCTTAAATAACTGATAATAATTTCATTACCTGTGTCTGTAGTTTTTAAAAAGGTTTAAAATGTGTGGCATTAAATGCTATTTACTTGAGACAACAGAATTAAGCAAACAACACACTGAATCATGAGCTCAGGATTGCAGGCAACATGTTTGCAGGAAAGTGACAAAGAACCTTTGGTAGTCTCAACTCTCTCCTCCCAAAATTATACATTGATAAAAAATTCTTCTTCCTGTTTCTATTATGTGCTCAGGTTTCAACCTTTGCCCATGATATTTAGACTATATTTTAAAATGCAGTTTTAGAGACGTGTAGGATTTATATTCTATTCATGCTGTATTATTACATACTGGTTTGAATCAACCTATTTACCATAAAGGGTGTATCTGTCAGATACTTTCAGAATTGCTTCCTGTAAAACTAACCTGAAACCTATTATTGTATATTTTATGGGGCAAAGGATATTGTTCCTTATAGACTTTCTCATCTACTCATGTTTATTATCCATAAAATTTTTGAGGGGAAAGATTTCATGAATAGTCATGACCTCAGTGTATCCCTCAGAATTTCCAATTAAGTGGGGAAAAAAAAGTAATTGTTAAAATCTTGATTTTTTTAAAAAAAATTAGAGGTCAATAGATCACTTGCATATAGTTTAGACTTGTGCCATCTTTAAGGTATTTTAATTAAATCAACAACCACAGCAAAAAAATATGTCATTCAGTGTAACTTTATTTACTATTTATTGCACATAACTTGAGGTCTTTTAATGTTTAACCACCGAAGGCTCAAAGGACTATTTCTCCATGAAGTTTAACATTAACATTAGTGAATTCATTGATTCATGGTGTGTTTTTTTATTTGTAAACATCTGAATGATTCACATTGCCGTAGATCCTGAACTCATAAGCGTGGACCATGCACAGGCTGGCAGCAAGCCAGAAAGCCACTCTGCAAGCAAACAGATACTCTGCATAAAGAGAAAAGTCATAGCACAACATTGAATATCCAACCTAAGTCATCTCAGAATTATACATAGATTGACTTTTTAATTCACGGAGGATCTGGAACTCAACTGGTTGGTTGGTGATGGGGTTGACCTGATTTGGGGAGAATTATTCCTGGCATAATTAAAGAAAAGGGGGGGAGGGGGCTCAATCTTTCTTCTTAGTTGCCTGTTCCTCCCCAGCACCTTCAACTTTTTTCTCATCCTCCTCAGCTTCTTTGGTTTCTTCTGCTTCTTCACCTTCACCTCCTTCCTCTTCTTCCTTGGCATCTTCAGATTCTTCCTTGGCAGCTTTAACATAAAAAGAAAATTGACAAGATCCAGATGCAGGGTCAAAACATTTCTGCAAAGGTTTTGTGGGAAAACACAACTATAGCGATGCTCACCAAAAACCTCTCAATGCCACTCCCCAAAAGCACCTGTCGCCGACAATGCTTGCCATGAATCCTTTGCCACTGAATGCAAATTTAAATTGGGTGAGATGATGTATGTCTAAGTCTAGGTGTTGGAAGCTCTGCTCTTCTCCAAGACCTAACCTCAGTATTTCTTATGTGTCTGGTATTCATCTTTTTAGGATAGCAAGTGGTGTGATCAATGAATGCATTAAAAAATGAAATTTTTGAGCAATCACTTGGGTGCTTACTAAAGGTTTGCTAAATAAACAAATGTATCATTTATTTAAGATTCTAAAATCACATATGAATAAAGCCTCCCTAGCATAAGCAAGACTTCATTTATCTTACCCACTTCCCAACAAATAGCCACATCCAGTGTGCACTTGAAGTTGCAGGGGTTTGTTTTTGATCATACCTCCTTCTTCCTCTTCAGCTGCCTCTTCTTCCCCAGCCTCTTCCTTGTCCTTCTCCTCCTCTTCGGCTTCTCCTTCAGAGGCGGGTTCCTCCTTGGCTTCCTCTGCTTTCGCAGCCTCAATGGTCTCCTCCACCTCGATCTGCTCCTCCTGGACGTGGCTGGTGTAGTAGGCCGGGAAGGAGCGGGCAGACATCAAGTAGGAGCTGGTCTGCAAACCACCGTAGGCAGATCGGCCAAAGACCTGGGAGCTCTGGGAGTAGCCACTGGTGATGCTTCCCACGCTGGTGAAACTCAGCCGGGTCTCCTCACCTTCCAGGAGTTTCCTGGGGAGGCAGGTGGAGGGTGGGGTTAAAAAACAGGAGCAGGAAGTATGTTTAATGGCTTGCTCTGAGCCCACCCCTCATCCCTTCCCCCTAATGCCCCCAGGAGCAGGGCTGGGAATTATCTAAAATTAATGACTGGGGATTTTGTGACTGTGACCAGAAAAAAAAAAATCATAAATAGGCCTAATAGATTTAAAATGTAATGGGAAGCTAAGAATAAGACTCATTATTATTACAGGGTTACATGCTTAGGTATTTGTCTAAATACCTTCTTCTTGGGAGAAGCCAAAAAACTAATGCTTCATTATTTCAAAGAACTATTCTTGAAGGTTTCTGATCCCACATAATTTTAAATGGAATCTCATTTTCTTCCTAAGGCTCAATGGCAGCTACCTTTGCCCCTGTTTTCACCTGTAAGCTGCAATCTCAATGTCCAAAGCCATCTTCACGTTCAGGAGGTCTTGGTATTCCTTTAGGTATCGTGCCATTTCACTCTTTGTGGTTCTCAATTCATTTTCTAATTTGTTGATTGTGTCCTGTTGGAAGACCAAAAAAAAAAAAAAAAAAAGAAAGAAAGAAATCCAAGCATAAATCCCTACTGCTATCATTTTACTGCAGTACAGTTGCAAAGGCCTATTTTCAATTAAAACCACAATGCACACCTTTCATAAAATCTCTCCTGAAACAATTGCCTGTTCTTTTGAAAACCCTTTCTTGGCTAAAAATATCCAGCTTCATGAAGCCCGAGATGAAAAAAAAAAAAAAAACTGATGAAAGAAAATTCTTTTTTTCTATTTCTTTACTTAATACAGTCTGATGATCATCATAAAATTTAAAAAACTAAATTGATAGAAAAATTTTCTCACTCACTAATTCTTTCCTTTATGGGAAAAGGAAATAGCTGAATTTTAAAAATTATATTCTCTAAAATATTTCCCTTGTATCTAAATTATTTTTTCGACTCCCCAGAAGATGGAAGTCCTGTAAATAGAAATAGTTTACCCTGACCATCACTAGTTAATTATGTAAAACTATTTTGACTGTATTCCTGTCTACCTGCTAAGGGGAGGGAGTGGTTGGTAAAACTAGTCATAAAACATGCTGGTCACAGTAATCTTCCAGAATCGATTGAGAATTTTTCGCTATGCTATGTATTAACCAGATAATCCAATGGGTGCTGCAAAGTAATTTGTGGTTGGTCGGAGGCAACGCCCAACTCTCTTTTCTTCCCCTCCCCCACCCAACCCCCAGGCAGGGCTGGGCAGCTTCAATGCGCAGGACAGAGTCAACAGCACAGAGCGCAAACCCAGACTGCAGTCCGAGTGCCCCACCCTCGCCCTCCAAGTGCCCCACCCCTACCACGCTGACTTTAGGGAACCAAGTCCTACCCCTAATAGCTGCATGCACCTGCCTCAACCCTGGTCTCCACTTTCTGGGCGCACCTTCAACTCCCCCACCCCTTTTGGCAGCTCCCCCCGCCATGTGTTTCGGGTGGTGCCCCACCTGCATAGCACTGATGTCGGCATTCTGCTTGTCCTCTAGCTCCTGCAGCTGCTTCTCCAGCGCTTCGTTCATGCCCCGGCATGCTTCGATCTCCAGGGTCTTGGCCTTGAGCAGGCGGCGGCTCTCGGACACCTCGTCCTTGGCGGCGCGCACGGCGTCGGTGTTCTTGGCGGCGCTCTCGGTCAGCACCGTGAAGCGGCTCTTGAACCACTCTTCGGCATTCTGCATGTTCTTGGCGGCCAGCTTCTCATACTGCGCACGGATGTCCTTGAGCGCGGCAGAGAGGTCGGGCTTGGTGGACACGTCCATCTCCACGGAGATCTGCGCGTACTGGATCTGCGCCTGCAGCTCGGCGATCTCCTCTTCGTGCACCTTCTTCAGGAAAGCGATTTCGTCCATCAGGCTGTCGATGCGCTTCTCCAGCTCGGCGCGGGCCAGGGCAGCCTCGTCTGCGCCTTTGCGCGCCTCCATCAGCCGGCCCTCGGCGTCCTCGCGGCTCAGCACCTCCTCCTCATAGCGCGCCTGCAGGTTGCGCAGCGTCTCCTCCAGCCCCTCGCGCTCGCCCTGGAGCGCCTGCTTCTCGTTGGTGGCGTCTTCCGCCGCCAGGCGCAGGTCGCGGATCTCCTGCTCGTACAGCGCCCGGAAGCGGGACGGCTCGGAGTGCTTCTGGCGCAGCACCAGCAGCTCGGCCTCCAGGACCTTGTTCTGCTGCTCCAGCTCGTGCACGCGCTCGATGAAGCTGGCGAAGCGGTCGTTGAGGTCCTGGAGCTGCGCCTTCTCCTGCGTGCGGATCGACTTGAGGTCGTTGCTGATGGCGGCTACCTGGGTCAGGTCGAGGTTCTCCAGGCTGGGCATCAAGGAGCCGGAGCTGGACGAGTAGCTGCGGCGCACGGACAGCGAGGAGGACACGGGCGCCGAGTAGCTGGAGTAAGCGGAGCGCGCGGTGCTGTAGCCGCTGCGCACGCTGGAGATGTGCACCCGGGGCGTCTCCACGTAGCGCCGCTTGTAGGAGGTCGAGTAGTACGGCTCATAGCTGAACGAACTCATGGTGGCGGCCGGTGCCTCCCCGGCCCGCGGCGGCGGCGGAGGGGGCCTGGAGAGAGAAGGACGGGGAAGAGAGGGGAAGGGGAGGATGGATGGCTGTGTGCGGCTCGGCGCCGTCCTGCCACCCCTATTTATACGCCGGGAGGATTCTGACGCAGTGTGCGATCGATCGCGGCGCCGGCCAGGGGGGGCCGCGCGCTGCCGCAGCCCGGGGAGGATTCTGCGCAAAAGGGAAGGCGGGGGCGAGCGACAGGCGGCTGGGGAGCTGCGGCGCCCGTTCTTTCTGCTTTTTTCTGAGCCCCTCCATTTTTCTCCGAGACCCCACACCCCCTTCCTCATTTCCTCTCTCTACCCACCCACCCACGCACTCCCTTCTTTGCTTATACCTAGACCTTGTGTCACTTAGCTTAAGTGTCCCCAATAACAGGTCCTCACTCCCTACGGATACCCTAGTTTTCTATACCCTGGTGCCTCACAGACTCCCTGTCCCCCAACTCGCCCTTTCCCCACCAGGGACCTCCTTGGTCATCCCTTTTGGTGTCTATGGTGACGGTGCCGCGAGGCCATTTGACATAGAAATAATAGGTTATGTTGCGTGTATGCGGCGTATATGGAGAAGAGTTTCACATTACTTTGTAGCCTTTTCTGGCACTTCCTTTATCTCCCTTTCTCCTTTGCTTTTTCTTTAATGTGATGCTTCTCGACACACAGGGGATGTGCGGGCACACACACCCCCACCCCACCCCCACCCCACACACACACTGCGGCAATGCAGGTGTTTGTTTAGCATTTCTAAACCTTTAGAGCAGTTAATCAGCTTGTTTGTGTTCCTAGCTTTTTTCTTTGTTTCTTTTCTGGGAATGGAACCTCGAATGCTTTCAGCGCGTTGCAGGGTGTAGCTGGAGAACAGAGTGAGTTGGAGACCAACAGTGAGACCGACTTGCTAAGGCAGCCGCGCTGCGCAGCGGGGAACTTCAGGCTGCTTGGAGCCCACCAAGCCGGATTCCTGCCTGGCACCACCAACGCCAGCATATGTAAAAGCCCCTTCCCTCTTTTTACACCTGTGTAGCACTCAACCTGATGATTTGGACAGGCCGTGCAGGTGGCTGATTTTCAGGGAAGCCGCTGCGGCCAGCCCCGGGCGCCGGGTGTGGTCTCCAGGGAGAACTCCCTGCGACTTCACTGCGACTTCTCATTCAGGAGCGGATAGAAAACAGCCGCGTGATTCTCCCCCCCCCTCCCCGATTCACCATAACGGGTAGATAACAGATGCAGTCAGGAATCTATGAGTTTCCTTTAGGAAGCACCCAAACACCTGAAACTGTGTGCACACTGGACACAGCCCTGCGGTTCACGGAGCATCCTCCGTTTTCATGCAGGGATTGCAGAGATTGAAGTTAAAATACCTAAGATTTTTCTAAGCAAGCATTCAGTTTGTGTTTTATTTCTATATCAACTTACTGATTTTTTTTTTTTAGAGGCGAACTAAGGGGGAAACAGGGTAACTGTTTTCAAATAGAGAAGCCCAACGGCTTCCCGTGTGATCCTCAGAGGGCGAAGCGCGTGGAGCGGTGCCACGGTCGCCTCCGGAGATGCTGCCCTCCTCTCCCGAGAAGAGGGTGGGGGAGGCTCATCCTCTGAGGTCCTTTCCGACCCTAAAACCCCGGGATTATGATACCCCACCCTCTTCATGGTAGAGGGAAAGACTGCAGCAGAGAACTTTCATCGGGTTTCTAAACAATCTCTATTGTCTCAGATAATGCAGATTCAGAAACATAGATATTGGTAGTTTAAATCTGTCAAGACCTAGTGATCTCAGAGGTCCAGACATTCTAGGATTTCAAGCCTAAGGCCATTAGGCTGTCCTGAATAGAGTTTGGCCCTGGCAGCTATGGTAGGGTACTTACTCGGATGAATTTTTACAGCCTGCACATTCTTGGTTTTCTCCTGCATCAGATTCAACAGTGGGAAAGGATTATGGGGTGGGGCTGGGGGTGGGGAGTGAGAATCCTGAATAAGCCATATATTTATCTCCTCCCAACTACCCTTATGTGATGGAAGTGGCAGAACGGATGGTTTTGTAACCTGCTCCGTGTAAACGACATTGTTTCACACTCGGTGTGTGTGTCTGCATACACCACACTCTTGAGTATTCATGAATTCATTTCCTTTGTGCCAGCCCCCTTTCCCAGGAGTTGCAGGTCACCCTCAGAGATCTTAAGGCCATCAGCGGTTTTTTTTTTTGTTTTTTTTTTTTCCTTTCCACAGCTCCTCCCTGAAGCCTTTGACTGCAGAGGAGGCTGCCCAGAAAGGAGAGGGGCGCCAGGGGCAGCAGATGCTGCCGGGAGAAGAAACCAGTTGGGTACTTGGAGTGATTCTTTGGGTAGCAGAAAAAGGAGGCAAGAGGGAGGGAGGGTGAGACTGGGAGGGCAGAGGGGCCCTTTTCTGGGCTGAGCCTGGGCCACGGAGTAGGGGGAGGGGCAGAACAACCTTGTTTATCACCGCAGCTCTCTGGTCTTTTTGAATAGCTCCTGGTGTGGCCACCTCCTGCTGCAGGACAGCCTTAATTTAGGGGGCTCCTGAACCCAGCCTGGGTCTGAGTTTGGTTTTGGTTACCCCCACCTTTAGCCTTCCTCTGCTAGCTGCCTGCCTCTTCTTTGATATTCTGTCCAGTCATCCTCCTTTTTAAATCCTCCTCCCAGCATTTTGCTCTGAAAGCCCATGTGGCATTTGCTGTGGGTGTCAAAGCAAAGGTAAAGTGAGCAACTTTAGAAAAATCTGTTTAGAAAAAAAAAAAAAAATCCTGACTTTTCCTTCCCCTCCCTGTAAATGTTTCTGCATTAGTGTTGTTTGAAGTAATATCATTATCTCTTTAGAAGGAGGCTTTTGAGTCTTGTTATATACCTGTGCATTTATTTCCTTTTGAGCCTCTTCTGCACAAACGTGAAATTGGTTAAGGGCTGCCAACAAAACACACTCCTTGGAGATTAAAAAAATAAGTATTAAAAAGCAAATATAGAAGTATGCTGATGAACCTCTGTAATAGAATTCCTACCACTCTGGTTATTCCTAATACCTCTGTGTTCCTCTAAAAGACTGTTTGAGGTGATTTAGTTAAAAAGTAAATATATTTACATTACCATAAAATGCCTAAGGTATAACTCTTTTAGAACCACTGAAAATGTTTTCTTTCTCCAGTGCCAATAGAGTCTGAAAGCTTCAGAAGTATGGGACCTGATGACTGGCGACTTTTCATTTCATTATTCTAAAACTCTTTGGCAAAGCAGGAAGTTCTGTACTGGCATTTGTTTTAAAAAGCTTAGCTTTAGGCTGAAGTTATTCCAAGGCAAGGCCCATGAAAAGCCTCCTTCCAGGGGTCAGGAGAGCCACGTTCTGCTGCCACCAGTAAGCTGTGGCAACAGTCCTCGATCAAGACAGCAGATCGGACTCCATCCATCTCACCACCAGGTAAATACATCAGTGTCATAAAAGTTGGCATCCACATGTTGATGCAAGGAAATGCAGGAAATAAACACATGTGAGATACCTACATAGGATAGGCACTTGCTCTCAATTGTTTAATAATGACAAAATCCCCTAGAGATGGCCACTATTAGTCCAAGCAAACAGCTGAGGCCCAGAGAGGTTAAGTAATTTTGCAAGTCACACAGCTACTTCTATCCTAAGCTCTATCTGCTGCCAGACCAAGGATGCTGTACTCATTACACATCCTGCAGCCATTGTCGTTGGCCACTGCCCTATGTCTCTGCAGAATTTGATAATTGAATGCCACAGTCTTCGGAGTCTAGTGTACATGCAATAAACCCCTCCTGCTTGGGGGACACTATTGTGAACTGGTCTGTACCATGAGGAAACTGTTAATGAGTGTGTTCCTTTTTTAGATAGCTAGTGGTTGCAACAAACTATACAATTGTTGTAGGTTGCTCAAATATCCCAGTGTAAAATCAAATGGGTGCTACCAGTGGACCATGGCACTGGTGCTATAACTTTTTAGACACAAATCTAAACATCCATTAACAAAACACTTTTTCAGGAATTAATAAGCTAAAATGCAGCTTAGCTGATGGAAACTCTTTAACCACACCATGACTTCCACTTTTTTCTAATTAAAATATCTTTATTGGCTGGGTGCAGTGGCTCACGCCTGTAATCCTAGCACTCTGGGAGGCCGAGGCGGGTGGATCGTTTGAGCTCAGGAGTTCAAGACCAGCCTGAGCAAGAATGAGACCCCGTCTCTACTAAAAATAGAAAGAAATTATCTGGCCAACTAAAATATATATAGAAAAAAATTAGCCGGGCATGGTGGCGCATGCCTGTAGTCCCAGCTACCCCCGGGAGGCTGAGGCAGTAGGATGGCTTGAGCCCAGGAGTTTGAGGTTGCTGTGAGCTAGGCTGACGCCATGGCACTCACTCTAGCCCGGGCAACAGAGTGAGACTCTGTCTCAAAAAAAAAAAAAAAAAAAAAATCTTTATTTTCTGCCCTTGCAAATGGGTTTTCTTTGAAAAAGTGACCTTAAAAATTGCTTTAAGGATTTTCTTTCTTTTGAAAACTACTGACACCCAATACCTCATTATTGGAGTTTATCATGCTTTCCCACGTCTTTAACTTTTTCAGAAGAAACATAAATAAAGTCAACAGAAATGTATAGTTTGTTGAAGCCACAAATATCTTTCCTTTCTATTTCTTGTAGCCACTTTATTTCTTTGTATGTTGTGCTCACTACTGGAGTCATAATACTTCTCTCCCTCTCTTGGGAAATATATTTAAGAGAAAAACTTTTCCCATTTTAATACAAACTATGCCTAATTTTACAGCACCACATTTCAAAGTGATGCGTCATAAAGTGTGCTATGCGGCTATATAAAATGTAGATTGCAGCAGGAACAAGAATGTCATTTGAATAGATTAAAGACGGGAAGCACGTTTATATTCAGGGCACGTGCAGTATTAGAAATGACAGGAACTTACTGCTGTCCAAGCAGAAATGATGGTGATAGGTTCAAACTCCTAAATGCTTGCTCCATGGAACTAACCAAGGGAATGTATTTTCTCCCCAGAGGCCTGCTCTACCGTGCCTTGCCCTTAATCACAGTCACCAGACTCGGAGGTAAGAGGGTGTGCTGGGGACAGCCATTCCAGGCAGGTCACAGGGATATCGGTCAGAGCCAGCAATACTAACCCTGTTTGTTCAGTTGTGCTTTCCTGACTGCAAGGCAATATATGCTGTTTTTGCAATTTGGGTAATAACCAGCCACAAAAATATTCCATGTGGCACCTGGATTTCTTTGCTGACCTCTACGGTGGTTTAATAAATCAATGGGAGGAATGTGAGGTTTCATGTTTGCAAAGATACAGGATAAGCATTTCCGTCTGCAAGAGACAAAGCCCCAGGGTTGGCTCTTTTGCAGCCATGCTGGACTCCATCCAAGGCAGCAGTTCACTTCCTCACCAGCACTTCACTGCTGCACCAGTGCAGCAAATGCTGTAGGATCGCACATGGGCAGATCCCTGGATTCCTACAGTAAAGCAGGCAGGCTTCCGAAACCAGGATATGTAACGCTGTTGTTTGGTAAGTTGAACATGCAAGAGACTGTCTGGATTAGAAAAGCGAAACTTGATTGTGTCTAAATGGCTTACTGATTGATGAAATAACTCAAATGTTCATTCAGCCATTGAGTCACCAAATGTCGATGGAACACTTACAACGTGCAGAATTCTGTACAACTGCCATGGGGTGGGGGGTGCAGGGAGTTAGAGCCCAGTCTCAGTCTTCAAAGAGCTTGCAAAATAGCTGAGCACAATAAAGAGAAACCAACTGCTGATACACACCACATGGATGAATCTCAAAAATAACATACACTGATACTGAGAGGAAGAAGTCTCAGGTAAATGATACATACTGTATAATTCCATTTACATAAAATTCTAGAACAGGGGAACTCATCTGTGGTGAAAAACAAATCAGAACAGTGGTTTCCTCAGGGAGTGTGGGGTAAGGAATGACTGGGAGGAGGCACAAGGGAGCTTTCTGGGGTGATAGTATCATTATGTGTCTTGAGAAGTTTGGATTGTGCAGATGTATGCATTTGTTAAGGTGCAGAGAATATACCAGGATTCGTGCATCTCATTAAATGTAAATTGTATGTCAAAAGAAAAAAAGCTAAACCAAATGTATGTACACATTTATATATTGTATATAATTATAAAAATAAAAATTTAATATTATATATAACAAATCATTTAAAAAACAGCTAAGCAGACAAAACCCATGTGCATGAAATTTCAAAGAACTATGCAAAAGATAGACAACAAAAGGTAAAATCCTAGGAGGTGTCACAAAGAAGAGAAGAATGGTACACACAATAACTACTATGATTTTCAAAAAGGGAGAAGTGATAGTAGACTTGATTTTTATGGCTGGTTACTATGCCAGATGGTTTGCAGGTATTGTATTTAATGCTCACAGCTGCTGTATGAAATAGATATTCTTACTCTTTGTTCTAAATATGAGTAGATATTGTATTTCTATGCTCATGGTGCATTAAAATTTTTTAGCAATCTTACATTGCAGCCTCATATTGAATTTGTATTGACTTTTTTTAAAAAACATTGAAAACTATTTATACTGCGGCTTTTAAAAAAAAACCCAAAATATACCTTTCATCTGTTTTCTTTAAATCTAATCTTTAATGTACATATTTTTGGTCCATTGTTCAAACCTACTGAAAGTTTTAAAACCTTCCAACTTTAGGTCAAGTTTGATAATGAATGAATGTGCCAATATTTTTTTAACTTAACACTATTAGAAATGTACTTTACATGCTATGTGGGATTGGAAAGTAATTTAAATGTTTTCCAGTAAAGTCCTCCATTGCTTCTTTACCTCTGTCAGGTCTCAACCTTGGTCTGCTTTGCTTACCCCCTCTGTAGAGTACATTATCCCTTCTTCTTGTATGTACCCCATGCTGCAGCCACTGGACAGTACTTCCAAACAGAGCAGGAATTTCTAGGGAGACAGAGGCTTTGGTACCCAGAAATAAGCTTTGGTTTTTCACTTTCTGTCATTACACTTACATTTTTTTTCCATGTGACTGCCATGGCCTCCTTGCATAACAGAGGTGATAGTAATGATATTTAAATGGGGAGCTGAAGTTTCCCAAGTATTCCCTGGTGATATCACTGGTTCCCTGTAGCAGTCCTGCAAGGCAGATGCAGATCCTGCAGGTGTTAGCATCTCACTGGATAAATAAGGATGCTCAGCAGGCTGGAAGGTAAGGGTAACCCTATCTCCTGTAAGCAAGGGAGCCAGGGCTCTACTCCAGGTTTCCTATCATCAAATCCACTATGAAGTTTTCCTCTAAATCTTATAGTTTTATAAGTACATGTACAAAGACTATCTTTTTTCAGACCCCTTCCTGGTGCAATTCCAGAAAGGCAGGGAAGCCCCACTTTCCGCCCACTTTCTGATCAGATACCTGATGCGTAACTATTTTGATTAGAGTATCATCTTTTTACTTTCTAGCACTGTTAAAATGCCAGTGTCGATGGAAGAGGTAAAGGCAAAAGCTGACATACCCAAACTTTATACCCAATATTGAATATGAGGTTGGCAATAGTTTCAAAGAAAAAAAGAAAGAAAAAATATCGAGGACCTCGAGCAGTGAGCTTAGGGTAAGAAAGAAAAAAGAGAGTAAACACTCCTGGGATGAAGTGGATGGTCAGAGAAGAATCCAGAAAGGTGGCAGGGCTGGAAGCACAATGTTCCTTGTAGATTTTAAGTTTATCATGCCTAAAGCAAAGGCCCTTCGTGTATCATTGACTGAGATGTGATCCATGTTAATTACAACCAATTAATCCTGGGATATCTAAGACGTATTTACATCAGGGGAGAACCCTAAAGCTTTATTTTGGGGTATCTTTCCCCACCTGACCTTTGGCCAAAGAAATTCTGTCTATTTTCAGGCCTTTGTCAAAGCTCACACTCCAGGAAGGGGCTGGACCAACCAGGGAAAGGCCAAAGGGAGTAGGAAATAGAAAAAGGAGAAGTGAAGAAATAGTAAGAGGAGAGGTGAAATAGTAAGACACCCCACAAACCTGGTTATCAAACCTGAGGAGGATTGATGGAAGTGAAATTATAATCCCTATAACTTAAGAGGATAAGGGAAAGGAGAATTTGCATTTATTAAGCATAATCATGTGCAATAATATTAATAATTGGTTTGTGTCAAGTGCCATGCAAAATCGTTTACTTGGATCATTTCATTGAATCGTCACAAAATCCCAATAAGTTGAATATTAAAATCATCATCATTTTAAAGACATGATAACTAAGGTTTAGACTAACAGAGTGCCTAAGGAACTCAGTGATATAATATGTCATTAGATCATCTCAGAACTCTAAGGAGGTATGTATTATTTTCATTTTACAATGAGAAAAATGAGGTTCAGAGAATTTAAGAGTATTAGTCAAGATGACATAGCTGGGTCAAGGTCTGGCTGAATTTTTACACTTCCTACTGTGACCAAAATACAAGAATGTTCTTGAGAGGTTGTATGCAAATAAGATCTCTCACTCTTTTTTTTTTCCTACAAAGTTGAAATGTATATTCTGATGCAAAAAAAAAAGCTGCAATAATCAGAGTTGCATCACTAATCCATGTAATAGTCATTTAGGTAGAGCAGCACAGACACAAACCAAATAAGTCAACACTCTGCTTTAATAGCAGCCTCCAAAAACAGACATCCATCACTAAAATGATTTACAAGAACCAAATTGCATTAGCAGGTCTCTCTCCAGATACAGATTTGATGCCTTATTGCTAAACTAGCAATTCCTTTTATTATTATATTAACTCAAAGAGAAAAAAACTGCACTGTAAAAGATTCCCTTCACCTTTCAGTGTCACTTTATCCTACAAATCCAATAAACTGCATTACTAAATCACATTAGGATAACAGATGTGCTTTTGAACAGGTCTCAGATATTTCAATTTGCGAAGTGTTTTTTTTTTTCCCTTCATGCCAAAAAAGTTTTTGCCCATTACATTGATGAATACTTACTTTAGAAGTTATCCAAATTAAAATTGTCTTTCAAATTGGTTCCCAAAATGAAATTTAGAAAGATTACTTAAGTAAGGCTCATGGCTCTGTTCTACCACTCTGAAATGTGCAGATGGGTGGAAGCTGTAGGGAGAGAAGGCTCAGCTCCATATAAAATTCAGAGCTGTCCAAAAGTGGGATAGATCACTCCGAGGCATGAGGCAGCAGCATTTCAGAAAGGAATCACTCCACCCTGAGCTGGCCTTGGCCCTAGATGGCCTCTTGGGTGCTTTGCCAACTTGAGAGTCTCTGATTCAAAAGGACTAAAAAGGTTAAAAATACCAAATAAGCTAGGGCCAAGGAGCATGCACATCTTACAGTGATCATGAGTGAGAGCTTAAAAGCATAGCATTAGTGCAAAAACTGACACTTGCTAATGTCTTAGTTCAGAGAAGAGTCAAAAAGACAGAATATGGGCAAGAGCCCGCAGAATGAGGTTTTTTGTTTTTGTTTCTGTTTTTGGTTTTTGGCTTTTTTTGGTTTGGGGAGGGTTTTTTTTTGGTTTTTTGTTTGTTTGTTTGTTTGTTTTGTTTTTTATTTTTTTGAGACAGGGTCTCACTCTGTTGCCAGGGCTAGAGTGCAGTGGTGTCTTCCTAGCTCACTGCAGCCTCAAACTCCTGGGCTCAAGTGATCCTCCTGCCTCAGCCTCTAAGTACCTGGGACTACAGGTGCGCACCACCACACCCAGCTAATTTTTCTATTTTTAGTAGAGATGGGGTCTCGCTCTTGCTGAGGCTAGTCTCGAACTCCTGAGCTCAAGCAATCCTCCCCCCTTGGCCTCCCAGTGTGCTAGGATTATAGGAGCGAGCCTCTGCACTCCTGCCAGAATGAGGTTTTTGAGGGAAGAAAGAAAGTTACCAATTGAAGTCTTTGGGGAACATGCATTTACTCATTTGCATTAAACTCGTCTTTTTGCACAGAGCAGAGCTGAGTAATAAAAAGCTCAACTGTCAATATTTATCAGTTGAACTGGTTCCCATTCACATAACACAGTAAAATTCATTTTCCCTCTTTCATTTTTTTTTTCTTTTCAAGAGTTGATGATGAAAGAAGGGGGAGAAAAGCCAATGGTTCTTTTGCTCTGGTTTGGGACTAAGTGTGGAAACAGAGCGTGCATTGAGATCCACCCACATTTCTCATCTAGGACCCAAAGCCGAGCATGAGGAATTGAAGAATCTTTCCCCCAGCCACATCCTCTTTCTTTAGGGTGTTGGTTCTTTATTTCTTCCTCAAATTTGTGTCTTGCTGATTTCCCTTTGAAGAAAGGTACCTAAGAATTTGTACTCAATGCCCAGGGAATAGTAGACCATGAGGTTTAGAGAGGGGACATGCCAACAATCTCTAGGGTGTCACTGTGGTGGCACAGCATAGATGAGTGGTGCCTGCTGCTACTTCAAAGAAGAAAAAGTGCCACCTAAGTCAGCCAAATGCAGCATCATTGTTTCCTGACAACTGAATTTTATGAATGTGATGTTGCACCTTAGACAGTTTTGAAAGTCTTTATAGTTTTGGGAAACAACATAAAGAGTAGAAATGGCGCTGGAGTTGGGGTTGAGGTGTCTGATCCTAGTTCTAGCTCTGCCATTAGCCAAGTGTAACTGTCTTCAAACGGGGCCACACGCTCTCCCGGGGCAGGAGTTGGAGGACTTTCCAACCGGTTCACAGACATGGACAACGCAAGAGGAATCTGTTTCCAGATCCTCAGTTGCCATATGTGGTTTTTAGAAAATCAATCTGCTTCCTGACTTGTGCACCGTCTCCTTTGCCACTTCCACCGTAAGGTAAATCAGCTGAATCTGCAACAGCAAGGTTTTGACAAAAACGGACTTAAATCATGTAAGAAGATAATTTTATGTTTAACATTGTATTGGTAAGGATGCATTGAAATTAAAAATAGTCTTATTCCAATCCTTTATAATGGGTTAAATAAAATACCTTTAAGTGAAAAAATAATTAGGTATAATTAATAGTCATTTGATAAGACTGGATGAAGCCTCTTTTGGTGTATTTCCCAGAAATGGAGTTAAGTTACTTTAATCATCCAGAGATAAATCCTTATGCAAGCTATGTGCTTTCCAATTTTTTGCTTTTAACAAAATGTTAAAAGTACTTAACCAATTAATTGACTGATGGATCATTAAAATTCCTTTTCTAATAGATCAATATATGCTTTTTGGTTTAAAATTTGGGAAGATTTCAAATATTGAATGACAATCCTAAAACAATATAATACAACATAAACTTCTATTCCTATATATTTATAATGTGTATACTTGTATACTTATATACTTATTTAGGTAAACTAGACTTTGTAGTAATTTTATATTATATATATGTGTATGTATTTTGAAGTAAAGTTTGTTTATATTTTAATAATTGCTTACTAAAATTTTAAAAGTTTTAATTGGATTATGATAGGTAAAATGTTGGCATTGTATTTAGGTTCCATTCAATATATTGAAAAAAGTAATTTCACAATTTTATTTCAAAATGCCTATATTTAAAATATACTGGGGCCGGGCATGGTGGCTCATGCCTATAATCCTAGCACTCCAGAAGGCCTAGGCGGGAGGATCATTTGAGCTCAGGAGTTCGAGACCAGCCTGAGCAAGAGCGAGACCCCGTCTCTACTAAAAATAGAAAGAAATTAGCTGGACAACTAAAAATATATATAGAAAAAATTAGCTGGACATGGTGGTGCATGCCTGTAGTCCCAGCTACTCGGGAGGCTGAGGCAGGAGGATCGCTTGAGCCCAGGAGTTTGAGGTTGCTGTGAGCTAGGGTGACGCCACGGCACTCTAGCCCAGGCAACAGAGTGAGACTGTCTCAAAAAAATAAAATCAAATAAAATATACTGGGAATTACATCCTTTGCAACTGTCTAAACTTATGATGAAAAATTTTAGGTATAAATTTAAAATCAAAAGAAGAGTCAAATAAATTTCCAACATTCTTCTAGGGTGTATGTGAGCAAAAAAAGAAAGAAAGAAAGAACACTGACTTGGGCAAAAAATTTGAATGGACATTTCCCCAAAGAAGACGTGTGAATGACCAATAAGCACATGGAAAGATGCGGAACATCGTTAGTCATCAGCAAAACACAAATCAAAGCCACAATGAGATACCACTTTGCACCCCCTAGAGTGAATATAATTTTAAAAACAGGCAATAACGAGTGCTGAGAAGGATGTGGAGAAATTGGAACCCTCAAACATTGCTGGTGGGAATACAAAATCGTGCAGCTACCTCGGAAAACAGTTTGGCAGTTTCCCAAAATGTTATTCATAGAGTTACCATATGATCCAGCAATTCCACTCCTAGGTACCTCCCCAAAAGAAGTGAAATATATATATGTCTACACAAAGACATATATAAATGTTCATAGCAGTATTATTTTTATATTGATATATAACAGTTGTACGCATTTGGGAGATACATGTGATATGCTGATACATATATAATAGAATATATTATTACATCTCACATGTAGAAAGAAATTTTGCACACAATGCATTTAAATCAGGTACACACATTTTCACCAGCCCAATGTCTGGTGTCAGATGAATTGATAACCAAAAATAGTAAGTATCAAGGACTTAAGAATAGTAATTTATATGCATATGTGTGTATACATATGTATATATACACATATCTATATATATTTCATGGGTCATATTTTGCATTCATATTTTAAAGTCACACTGTTCACAGTCTGTGTCCTTTCAGGATCACACAATAATAAATGTACCTTTTAAAAAATGAATAACAAATTTTTATTGAAAAACTTCTAGGCAGATAGGACCAGCTCTTGGCAAAGCCTTTTTTTATTACATATCGCTGAAAAGTATAAAGAAATTAAGATAAACATTATATATCTCTTGCTCAGCTGTCGAATCTTAAAATTTTGTCAGATTTGCTTTGGATCTTAGACCAAAAAAATTCTAGGTACAAAGACCCTTACACAGCTTTCTTCAATCTCTTTCCTGGCCTGTCCTTCCCAGCAGTAACTAGCAAACTAAATTCAGTATTACTCATTCTCTTGCAAGTTTTTGAAATTTGTATCTATAAATAATATGGATATATATAATAATGTAGACATATTTGTCCTGAATAGATACAATTGTGTTGCTTCCTTTAAAATCCTTAAACCTTAAAATTCTTTTTCTCATCTTATTTACCATTCTACTCTCTGTTAAACAGAATTGGTGATAGCATGACTCTTTATTGTTTTCCTGACTTCAGAGAAAATGCTTTTAATGTTTCTGCATTAGATATATTTGCTGTAAGCTTGGGGGAGTATCCTTTATTACTGTGGTCCCCAACCCCCAACCAGGGCGCACAGCAGGAGGTGAACGAGGGAGTGAAGCTTCATCTGTATTTACAGCCACTCCCCATCAAGGGCTTCACCGCCTGAGCTCTGCGTCCGGCCTCCCTTCCCCATCCATGGAAAAATTGTCTTCCATGAAACTGGTCCCTGCTGCCAAAAAGGTTGGGGACCACTGCTTTATTAGGTTAAGAAAATTATCTTCTATTCCTAGTTTGCTAAGAATTTTTATCATGAATGAGTACTGAATTATCTAATGTAATAATTACATATTCTTTTCCTTTATTCTGTAAATGTGATGAATTACATTAATAGGTTTTCTAATGTTAAGTCATCATTATACCCTGTGATTAGATAGATAGGCAGATGGATGAATAAATAGATAAACAGATAGAAGATAGACATAGATATCAATATCCATTCATTTGTTCTTGGTTTCAGTTTGTCTATATTTATTTAAAATTTTTGCACATATACTCATAAAGTGAAGTTAACCTCTACTTTTCCCTGTAATCTTTGCCTGATCTTGGGAATCAAGTTTCCACCAACCTCATTAACTGAACTTGGTAGGTTTCCCTCATGTTGTTTTTTGGAAGGATTTGTATAACATACCATCTGTTTTTTGGATGTTTAATTAAACTTGCCTCTAAAATCATCCAGGTAGGGTTTTTTATTTTGTATAAATCTGAACTACTGAAAAAAATATCTTTATAGTTACAGAACCGTTCAGTTTCTCTATTCCTTATACAGTAAATATTAGAATCTACATTTTTACAAAGAGATTGTACATTGTAAGTTTTCAATTCTATTAATATAAAGTTATTGGTGTTGGTGATCTTCCTTTATTGTTTTCAGGTTTTTGTTTTATGGGCAGTTATCTTCTTTTTCATTACTCATAAGTGTCTTCTCTTATTAACAAATTTTTAATTGTGGTTAAAAAACACATAACATAAAATTTACTATCTTAACTATTTTTAAGTGTACAGTTCAGTAGTGTTAAGCATATTAAATTGTTGTACAACAGATCTCTAGAACTTTTTCATCTGGCAAAACTGAAACTCTGTATCCGTTAAACAATCTGCTATTTGCCCTTCCCCCATCTCCTGACACCCACCATTCTATTTTCTGTCTCCAGGAGTTTGAGAACTTTAAATGCCTCATAGAAGTGAAATTATACAATATTTGTTTTTTTTGTCACTGGCTTATTTTTCTCAGCATAATGTTCTTAAGCTTCATCCATGTTGTAGCATGTGACAAATTTCTTCTTTTTAAAGGCTGAATAATGTTCCACCATATGTGTATACCACATTTTGTTTATCCACTCATCCAATGGTGGACATTTAGGTTGCTTCCAACTCTTGGCCATTGTGAATAATTCTGCAGTGAAAACAGGTATGCAAATATCTCTTAGAGATCCTGGTTTCAATTCTTTTGGATATATACCCAGAAGTGGGATTGCTGGATCATATGATAATTCCATTTTTAATTTTTTGAGGAATCTCCAGACTGCTTTCCATAGAGGCTGCACCATTTTGCATTCCCACCAACAGTGCACAAGGGTTCCAATTTCCCCACATTCTCACCAACACTTGTCATTTTCTGGGGTTTTTTGGTAATGACCATACTAATGGGTGTGAGATGATATCGCATTGTGGTTTTAATTTGCATTTCTTTAATGGTTAGTAACATTGAGCCTCTTTTCATATGCTTGTTGCCCCCGTGTCTCCTTTTTTTCTGGATTAATCCTACCAAAGGTTTATATATAATTTCACTCTTTTCAATGGACTGAATTTTTACTTTGTGATATTTTCTATTATTTTCCTTGAGTGTTTTACCTCATTAATTTCTGATTTTTATTTCATTTCCTCTATTTTGGGAAGTTTTACTTTGGTTCTTTTTCTAACTTCTTGAAGTGAATTTTTAGCTTGTTAATTTTCCATATTTTATCATTTCTAATATAAGAAATTATTGCTATAAATTTCCTTTTAAGTACCCCTTTAGTTACATCATTCAAGGTGACTTTCATAGGATTTTCATTATCATTCAGTTCAAACACATTCTAAGTGTCATCTCAATTTATTCTTTGGCCCAAAGATTATCTAGAGGTGTATCTTTACATTTCTGAACATATGGATTTTTTCACTTACCTTTTGGTCATTGATTTCTAGCTTGTTTACATAGTAGTAAGAGAATGTGGTCTGTATGATTTTTTTTTTTTTTTTGTGGTGTTATTTGTTAGGAATTGCCTTGTGGCCTGGTATTTGGTCAATTTTATAAATGTTCCATAGGTTCTTGAAAAGATTGTATATCCTCTCTTTGATGAGTATGGTATTCTGTATATGTCAATATTAGACCAAACTTGGTAATTGGATTTTTAAATCAAATCAATAAGTAAGAGACAGATGTTAGAGCTTGGGAGTGTCAGCTGCTTCTCACAGTTTTACAGCTTTTGCCAATATATATTTCAACTGATGTTAATAAATGCATGCAGATATGAAATTGTTACATCCTGATAAATGGTTGCCTTTTAAAATTATGTATTTATAATCTTTATCCTTTAGTAATTTCTTGTAAACAGCATATAGCTGGATTTTTCTTTTTATTCAGTCTGATAATCTTTGGCTTTTAATTGCTAAGTTAAGCCTATTCACATTTATTATCATGACTAATATGCTTGGATTTATTTATACTATCTTGTTTTAGGCTTTCTGTTTACCCTGATTTTGCTATGCTTTTTTTTTTCTCTGCCTTCACTTGGGATTGATGAAGTTTTCTTTATTCTTTTTGAAAATTTTGAAGGTACTTCTATTATTTAGTGGCTAAAACTTAATAAGAAGTTAGAGTTACCGAAGCCTAAATTTACTGTTGCCCCTCCATACCCTCCTTGCATGGATCACTCAGGCAGCTGCAAGTGGCTTTGTGTTCCCAATTATTTCCTTAATGCAAAGTCTCAGGTGTTAGTTGTGGTATGCAGATGAGACCCGGGATTTTAAGTCAAAAGCCTTGAGTTCTCATCCCTAACTGGAGGGTCTTAGACAAATAATTTTTCTGAGTTTTAATGTTCTTATCTATAAATAGAATCAAGTATGCTTATCTCATCAATGTGCTGGGAGGATCAAATACAATAATGTAAGTAAACTATCTATTACATTGCCTGAATAACAATAGATAGACAATGAATATTTGGCACTTTCTCTGTTTTTTTGTTTTGTTTTTTTTTTTAATTTTCAAAGTCTCAATCTTGAGTCCGGAAAGACTCATGAAATAGAAGTGACTTTATGTTTTGATTCCTTTGTAGGTAAGAATATATTTTTATATATTTTATGTTTATTTTGTGTATTACCCATCATTTTATTTTTGTTTTAGTTATAAGAAATCTGGGCTAGTTTCCAAGCTATCAACTTGTCTATCACCTTCTAAAAGGAATTGAAATTTATGATTCATTGATGTTCTCTTCTTCCAAACTGGATTGCTAAAATCTCCCCAGCTTTCCTTCAGCTTGCTATGTTTTTCTTGAGCTAAATGGATGTAAATTGCTCGGGCATTATCCTGATGGACTAAACGGTCAGGTTAGCAGAGTCAAGCGTCAGATCTATTTTACAGTTGACTTATTTTTTTATTTGAACTCGGTTGCTGAGAGGAAGCAGGAAAAAATTCAAAAGGCAGACTTATTAATGAACCAAGTGAGAATGAATTAATTCAAATAACTTAAGTACCAATTATCTAATTGCAAATCCCATGCTGATAAAGTCAGAAGATCTTAGCGTCTGGGAAAATCTGTGAGACTCAGCAGGATTTTGGAACCACAGGCCCAGATTCTGTTAAACCCACAGATCAAATGACTTAGACACAGGATTTGGAATGAACCTCTGACTATAGCTTAGGAAGCACTGAACAGAAATGCCTTGGCTTGAATCTGTAGGATTAATTTTTATACAGTTTCTATTTGTTTATATAATGCACAATTCATTAAGAACTAGTTAGTTCTAGATAATAACTGGTTAGTTGGATCTTTTTATGAAGAGGTTTTCTACTCCTTAAAAGATACCTTTACCATTGACATCTGAAGGACAAAACCAGGTGTTTCCAAGCTATGAAAACAACAAGATCGCCACCTACTGGTAAAATCAGGACACTGCAGGATAATTTCAGGCCTGCAAACGTTAGCAATCTATGAACCTCCTTCAGAGAGATGTATTTGCTTTCAAAAACCAGGATTCCTGAAGAGTCATCCCAAAAGACTAAATTGTTAGTGGTAGGATTCCAGGTATTTAACTGGCAAGTAGGAGAGATCACTGGGGAAAAGATAAGCAAGGCTATCTCGTGCTACTTCATTTATGTGTTAAAAGCAAATGATTACCCACCCTAGTTTTGAAAGCTCTCTAGAGTGAAAGTAACCATACCAAAGTTTAGAGGAATTTTATCTCAGTGTAGAAAAAAGAGTTTGAATTTCATTTTTATCTTTTATGGATGCTACTAGCCTGCCGCAGAATTGCTACTGCTTTGAATATTTAATGTAAATATTAGCTCCTAATTGGGGAGTTAATTTATATATTGTTTTTGGAACCAGACTGCCTTAGCAAAATAATCTATTTCTCTTGAATCCATAAAACTCATTAGGAGCACCTATGCAGGCTGCTCTTTCTAATTTACATCTCAGGACCATTACTAATCTGGGGCGTGAAACTGTTTCACAGGGGCTAAAGGAGGGTTAATTTAGACATAAGACAATCAATAACTCTGAGGCCGTCCAGAGGACCCCGGTCATGCCAGCATGTTCTCAGCGATCCCTGCCTGCCTTCTCACTCCTTTTTCACCCTGGATTTTTCAGAATACTTCTCTTTGCTCAGCTACCCTAACCCAATTTGCAGGCCCCACTCTCTCTTGGCCACAAATACGGTCATAAACTGTCAAAGCCAGACTAGCACATGACCCCAAGCCAGTCTGAATAGAAGTGGGATGATGGTGTGACAACTGTTCTCCGCTTACAAGACACTAGTGCAAACCTCAGGCTCCAGCTGGCCAGCCCGAGCTGGCTTCCTGTGAAGAAAGCATCACTGTATCCAGTTGTATAGTTCTGTATAGCTCTGTATAGCTCTTAGCATCTACTAAATAAGCTCCATTCTAGGCTCCTGTCCCGATGTTGTCTCTGACCTGGGGTTGAGGAGGTTGGCATGTTGCCCTTCTCAACCTAACAGGAATGAGAATGTGAAACTCTGCAGTCAATAGAGCTGGGGAATGTTGAAGGGTTATTGTGTAGCAAGTATTGTAGCAAGTACGGTGTAGCAAGGCCTCTTCAGGCTTCTTTGCGTGTGCTTTGTTCAGCGTGTGCATTGAGAAAGAAACAGGGGGCATTGTAAACAAATGGTGCTTTGCATTGCACCAGGCTGTGTTTTTTCCTGGCTTGATAACTCGCGCTTCAGTTACTCAAGGGCAGAAGAGCTGTGACTGAGCCATCTCATATATATGGCTTTTCATCACTTCTCTAATAACTTTCTTTATTTAGACTTTGATGTTAAAATTAGCACCAGGATTCAGGATGGTCCGACAGGAGAGCCAATGAGAGAAGTCATGAGCGTGGTTCCATGACTGAGAACGAATCACTCAAGAAAGAACAGGCACCCATGATCCTCTGACTCTTTGGACAGATCGTTCAGCTGAAGGTCTGTCTGCCTCAGTGTCCCCCCTAGCCTCAGCTCACCCCATCCACTGCTGCTGAAGGACTGTCCATGGAGCCCAGATCTGCCAATGCCATCGGCCCTGCTCAGAACAGTCCTGACTTTCCACAGCCTTCTATTGTATCTTATGATAGTTTCCATGTAGGTCTCATTATTCTCTTATTTCCTTGGGGGTTACTGAGTTCTTCTTGTTCACTTCTGAACTCCCCACCAAGCCTGGTACTTACTAGTAGTTGAGCAACTGTTAAATCAATGAGCAAAAGATCTCTTTTTTTAAGTGCAGAGGTCTTTGAACTTTAATTGTTGGAGCCTCTTATGGGGCATGTGTCCGTTTTGAAGCCTTGGCCACAGAATGAAAGCTAAACAGAGTGCTTCCTCTCCTTCATTGGTGCATGTGTGATGTCTCACTCTCCTACATCCTTGACTTCCTCTCCAAGTTCAAAGGTGGCAATAAGAGCTGAACTTGAGATATATTGGAGAAACTGTCCATGACTGGCACAAATTAAATGGCTGGGGCAGTGTGAAGAAGCCGCAGGCAGATGGAGAGAACCTCCCGTGCTAGTGAACTCATTAGCTCATAGTTGACAGCTGGGAAGGAAGGGCGTGAACCGTGACCTGGACTGTTCTTTTCTTTCTTCACAGCAACATGCCCTGTGCAGGTCTGGGGGACAGGGCACCCTCTCACAGGCTTGTCTTGCCCAGTTGGATCGACTGTTTTGGGATCACAGTGTGTTCTTGAGATTTCGGCATCTGTACTGTAGTGAGGGACCAGTCTCATCTTCCTAATGATGGGTACCATGTAGTGAGCGCTCTCCACGAGCCTGGTGCTGGGCTACCCTGTGAAATAGGTACTTTGGTTACCTGCATTTAAGGACCAGGAAATAAATGTTTTGGACATTTATTTGGTTTGGGTCACAGGTGGTGATTTTGAAGTCAGGTCTAGCTACTTGCGAAGCCCATGCTCTTCCCCTGTGTGCTTCTCTGTCTTCCCATTAGGAGCACTGGACAAAGAGTCAGGGCACCTGTAATTAAGCCCAAACTGTCACTAGTGTGCCGTAGAAGGTCATTTCATTCTGTTCTCAGCTACAAACTGTTGTTTTTTGCTGCGCCGATCTCATGTGAAGCTTGACTGTGATCATGTTAAGTGAAAGCCAATATTCAGTCCTTTATTTATTAAATGGCTACTGTATATTAGGTACTGTGTTTTAGGCATTTGAAATGAGGAATTTAAATTCAGAATCCTTGTCCTTGAAGAGTTTACAGTCTAAAGAAGGAGAGATACAAACTGACACTAACAAGCCAGTGTGACGAGTGCTATGCTAGAGATGGCGCGGGGAGCAATGGGATCGTAAACAGGGAACGGCTACTGCAGCTTCAGGGTGGGGACGGGAGTGGCAGGGAAGGCATTTTCCCCTGCAACAATCAGAGCCAGGGTTCACCAAGTGCTTAGCTGTCTGCTGCTAATTATGGTTAAGATTCTTGTGGATCATTGAATCCCAATAGCTGACCTTTGTTGAAGGTTCTCCTCACATCCCCATTTAACAGATGAGAAAATGGAGGCTTACTGAGGTTAGGGTACTTGCTGGGGTCACACAGGCAGGACTTCCTGTGAGGTCTGATATCAAAGTCAGCCTGCTTAGCCCACACACTGCTGCAGCTCTGCCTCTCCCTGGAAGCCAGGAACAGCCTGAGTCTTAACAAAGGCATATCGGGTGGTCAGGACGCTAAGGAAAGGCATTTCAGATAGAAGGAACTGCATGTGCAAAGGCACGGAGGTGAAAGTAGGGTGAGTTTTAGAATTAGGATGCATTAGGGAGAGTATGGAGAGATGCCAGGGTCCGGAGCAGAGATTAGGCAGACACCTGATCATATAGTACCTTGTAAAGGTGTGAGCTTTTCTTACCGCCCATCTAGAAGGCCCCCGCTTCTCAGGAAGAAACGAGATTAATCAGATGACTCTGATACTTTTAGTACATTAGTCAACAGACCTTGCTCAAAAAAAGATTCTGGAATCCCCAAACGAAAAAGAATTAACGAGACTCTTGGTATATTTCTCTCCTTGAGTGGCTTCCACCATGAAAGGCATCATCGGAACTAATTATGGTGTGAAGGATCAGTTGAAGCTAAACATAATTTCCGAAATTGCAGGTATTGGAATAAAATAAAATATTGGATCACTGAAGCATTCGTTTTGGAAACAGAATTTTGATAGGTTTCTCTGCTAATGCACTTTTCCACTCTCCTGCCAAGCTGGGAGATGCCAAACCCCCTCCCTCAGTCTAGGGCTTTTTGTAGCAGGGCATGCAGAATACTGATGAGACAGAACCTGGGCATTGGGGCAGCCAGGCTGACTCAAAATTGTCCTCTCCCACATACCCTGCTTGTGGCCTGGGCCAGGGTAGGTCCTCTAATTGCCATAAGCCTTTGTTTCCAGGTCCATAAATGGGGCTCACCGTAATGCCTAACTCAGAGGGCGGCTGGGAGGGCAACTGTGCCCACCCAGTGTGGTACGTCACACATTGTAAGGACCCAATCAATGACAAACCTTATTATGACCATGAAACTCTACAGCCTCAGGTACAATTCAGATTCCCAAACCCCACAGAACACATCGTGACCCTACAATATCAACTCCATGTAGCAAGAGTCTTAAACAAATGGTCCTATCCCCAAACTGGCAGCACAGGACAGTTCTCTGCAGATAAGGAGGACAAGGACAGTATTATTGTCACACTTCCCTGCTCCCAGCCATATTCAGTATGTTATATGCTGAGTTCAGCAGCTCAGAGATGTGCTGGCGATCTGCACTGAAGCTGCTTTCTGTGGCTCCAGGAGGTTTATTTATGCTAGTCATGGACACGGTTCCTCCACCATATCTCAAGTTCAGCTCTTACTGCTATAGGAAGTCCCATCTCTTGTCGGGCTGGCTTTCTAGAGTTTGAAGAGACAGGCCATAAGCAAATAAACATAGAAATCTATAATAATGATAGGTGGTGTCAACTGCTAAAAAGAAAACTGAAGCAGAGTAGAGCATCTACAGAAAGAGGGACTTGAGACAAAGTACGCAGGGGAGACCTCTTTAGGGAAAGTGTATTTGAGCAGAAACCTGAATGCAG
>CM052451.1:16891410-16908648 GCA_028533085.1 Varecia variegata
AAGAGCAGATAGCATTTAACTGAATTACATGGGCTCTCCTATGGATACTTGGCTAATACTAAACTAATTTTACCACTACTACCATGGAAAGTGGCAATAAACCCAAATAGGTCACTGGCATGCCAAGAAAGTGGCCCCCAGAAAAAGTGATAGATTACCATTGTCTCGGTACATCTGGAAATAATCTTCAGAGCCTAAAAATAATGGGCCCCATTAGCTAAGGCAGAACAGTTATTTGGCTAAATTAAGCTTCAGCTACTATCAAGGGACTCATTCCAAAATGGGATTTTTTTAAAGTAATAATAATAGTACCTTATTAATTATTTATAAAGTAATTATATTTGAGCCCCTGCTGTTTCCATTCATCCAAATGGTATCAAAACTGAGAGCGAGAGAAGAAGGAGGGGACAGACATTATATTCACATTTTTCCATCAAAGATAGCATTTTTCTAGGCTGAAAACACGGAGGGTGGCTGTCAGCAAAGGATATAAGCTGAGCTTTTATCTTTTACACGGATGTGTTTTGTATAGATGATGTCCTGTTGCATGTGCTTTGTCGCATTTTGTGACATTCTATGAGATCATAAGCCTTTCTTTAAATCCACAGTCAATGGGGCCACTGTATACACAGAGCAGAGGGACCCAAAAGCAAGAAACCACAGTGCGTCTAATCATAGTTCAGACTTCCTGGCTGCAGACAGCCAGGGGTGTGTGCTGTAGCTGAAATTGCCATTCACTTCCTCTCAGAAGAGACTCAGGATGCAGGAAATAACCCCCAGACAAGCCTGCTCCATGAAGACTTACTTCATTAGGCGTCTTGTCTAGAAAATCCGATATTAAAAAAATCCGGAATGCAAAATGCCACGCTGAGGCACAAAACCAACAAAAGACCAGGCAGCCAGCTCTCTCTGACACAGAAATAAGGCCCTGGTATCGGTGTCACACGAATACAAATGCCTAATAAAACCTGAGTGAGTGATCATGATGAATTCCTCTGCATTCTTTTAAATTTATAAGCAGTGGAGGTTGGGCGCTTCGGGGGTGGGGAACCTGCCGCTTTAAGGCCACCTGTGACCTTCTAGGTCCTTAAGTGCGGCCTTTTGACTGAATCCAAATTTAACAGAACAAATCCTTTTATTAAAAAAGGTGCGGCAGAGAAAGATGAAGCTTTTCTTGCCTCCTTTGGTAATTAAACAAGAACATTCTCGAAATCAGAAGACTGCAGCTTCCCCACCCCTGTGTGATGCAATAGTATATCCCGCTTTTTAATTTAATTTAATGTTGTATATTTTAAAAGCATATTTTTAAGTCATTATGTATCCCATCACTCATTTGAAAGGCTGCTTAATATTCTCTCATAAGCTTGAATCATAATGTATTTCATTTATCTCATCGTGTTGGACATGCAAATAGATTTCAGGTCTCTTACTAATAAAAACGGTATGGCACTAAATATCTCTACACACAAATTTTTGTCCCACATTGTGCTATTTCCTTAGGATATATCCCTAGACTTTATTTTGTTCGGTGTCTGTGAACAATTTTTGAGCTGACACTCCAGCAGAATACAAAACTCCCAATTCTCCAAATCCTAAGGTTGAGCATAATCATTATTTAAATCTTTGTGATATGATAGGGGAAGTACCTGTTGTCTCTGCTTTAACTTGTAGTTCTCTGATTACTAGGGAGTTTAACAATTGCTTGTTTTCTTAAATTTCTTGGCCATTGTACTTTTTCCCTGGAAATTGAGCTTATAGGTCCTTTCTTTTCTTCTCTTTTGGATTTTTAGCTTATGTCTTATCAACTTCTAATCAAATGTTTCTTTATCATATTTATGACAACTTTTAAATAGGCAAGTATTTTCCTTCTGCAATTTATTTCATTGTTTTTTCATGCATGTGCACACTCTCTCTGTCGCTCCCACCCGCACACACACACAGCTTGAATCTAGTGTGTTCTTTCGTATTTGGCTTTGTTCTTTAACATCCACAAGTTGTTTTCAAATGAGCTATGACTCAGTTTCCCACCCTGAAGAAAGCTGTTAGACATGTCTTCCTCTCCCCGGTGTCTGCGGCTCAGTGGACTCATTCACACACCACCCCTGCATGTGTGCGCATGTGCACACGCCTAGATTCCTCCTTACTGGTGACTTCCGACAGTCAGCAGATATGTAAATTGCATTAAACCATCTGGGAACAATTTAATACGATGCAGGATTCAGCCACCTCTTCTTTTGTGTGCTTGGTTGAAGATCTGATAGAAGGAGAAATCATTTTTATTCTTTTTGAGAACTAAGAGATTATAGAAATCTCAATTGTTCTAAACTTAGAAGCAGTCTTCCAAGAGAATCCCTCCAAAAAATATCCAGATTCAACTTTCAAGTATGTTCAGATGTTTAAATCCTGTTTTTACTAGCACGCTGTGTGATCTTAGACAAGTGTCACCTCTTCAGGCTTTGTTTCCTCATTTATAAAGCCCTGACAATAATCCCTACTTTACGTTACTTCTGGGATTGTTAAATGAGATAATATTCCTAATGCAGAGCCTTCATAAGTAGGTGCTCAATAAACGTGTGTTGGATTTGAATTTAATAGAGGGTGAATAGAAGTAATCACAACTACAAAGCTTCAAATTCCAGCCTGGCGACATTAAGGCTCTCTGCTTTTTACTGCATTTTAAGGTCCTTCCCTAGAGTCTAATTTATTGCCAGTAACTGGCACAAGAACTGGGGAGACTGGAATGATATGTTTGCCAAATGATTTTAAAACTTTTGAAGAAAAAATTCTTAGAGAAGTCAAGTCCAGGAAAAAACCAGAATGTAAATATGAAGGCTGGTCTCCTTCTTCCTAAGTTGGCATTCACTCACCATGGGAAAAGAATAAGGACTAAAGATCTATTGAAGGCTGACCCTGCACCAGACCCTGTGCTGAGCTCCAGGAGCTCTTTGCATCCTCCCACCAGCCTGTGAGAGGAGATTGCTGCTAGGAACACCAGCACAGATGAGGGGATGGAGTCTTGCCCACATCAAACAACTAGTGAGCGGTAGTGTTCGGAGTCTAGTTCTCACGGCCTTAGCCACACCAATGCAGCTGTACAGGCTGCAGGAGTGTACGAGCCTTTTAATAACCTGTCATCAGAGGAGAACAGCCCTCTCTAACTTGCCCGGCATTCCACGAGCTCCTCCTCAGAAGGATTATGTCCACCGTGTTCCAGAAGAAATTCAGAATCTACTTCCCGAATACCGTCTCTCTTTCCTCTTGTATTTCAGAATACTTTATATTCTAGAATCCAAACTTTTTCATTTCAAACTCAGATATGCCCTAAAATGTCACTGCTCCTGGTAGAGTTTATATTTCAAGGCATATTCCCAAGAAAGTGTAAGTGATGAATATCAGATTCTCTCCTAAGGAAAGGTTTTGGCTGGGTAACAGCAAGAGGGTATGAGGGAATAGGGCCAGGAGAAGGGCAGATTGGAGGGGCCGGGGAATCTCAAAAATAAAAAATTTTCAGGACTGCACAAGCTTGCTTTGAACTGCTCTGACTAGAAGATTTTTTCAAATGCATTAGAACCAAATTGGCAATTTGCCGTATAAAAATTAATAGGGAAGAGAAAAACTATTTCAACCTTAATTGCCCTTTATTTTTCCTCTTAATTAATGGTTAGGATATCCAAACTCCTTAATTATCTCCTTCATTAAAATTTTTGGTTTTTTTTTGAAATTGGCATTTTTACTAAAGATGGAAGTATATAGAAAAAGGATTTTGTTATTTGAATATTCCCTCTTCTTCCTCTTTGTGCTGTTCCTGGTGTTACATAATTTTATTCCATAATATTCTTTCTGGAAACGTTCATGATTGAGTATACTGAGACCCTTATTCCATGTCTGAAAACACAAAATCATCAAGTGGCCTTTATGTTTAACCACAGCAATAGCCAAAACCAAATCTGAACAACCTTAATGGCTGTATTATACATTGAACTTGGTTTCTGTGTTTTCCCCCTACCATAATATAACCTATGCATTATGAAGCACATAATTATGGTAAAATTTAAGACATCTTTCAGCGGTAAATGTATTCTTTTAGCCAAAGAGGTGACATTAAAAGACCCAAGAGGACTGGAGGAAAAATGACTATGGGATAACTATCTGTGAATTATTGGCATGATGTCTTTATCCTTATTATCTAAAAAGAAAGGAAAACTAAGCAGGGTGCCCATATTTCTTAATTTATGCACAAGCCTCTCCTAGTCCCTTTTGGATTCCACATGAAGCTGGGTGGCTGGCAGAAGCTTAGTATGATTGCCTATAAAACTCTGACTCTCTGAAACAATGTAGAAGCACACAGAGTACTAGGCAAATTGCTGCAGAAAAAGTCAGCATTAAAATTCAGAGCTTGAAACCCAAATGCCGTTTTCCTGGCCAGCCCACTGCAGCTGCCCTGCGCACCCCTTCTTCCCCGTTTCCAAATCTCCCAGACACACCGACATTTGTTCTGGCAGGGCCTCTTAGCTCACCTCCTTAATGCTGACAAGTGACTGTCTGCAGTCGGCTCATTTATGAAGAGAGCTTTTAGATGGATTAAAATGTCAGGCACCAGGACAGTTTGAATTGAGAACTAGGGGTGTTTTCCTGAGCACGAAGCTTCTTGCTGCTTAATGATTTCCCACTCCCCCACTCCACACGGCAGAGGGAAGACAAAGTGGTTGAAGGCTCATAAACAATACATCTCAGCGTGTGTACAGCATCATCCGAGGGGCACACAGACCTGCCTCGAGGCCTGCCTTGTGTCTGTCTTCCAGCTAGACTGCACGTTAGGCAGGATGCTGTCTCCCATGTCCTCTTGCCTTCCTGCCTTTCCGCCTACCTGCTAACCCCCACTGCCCCCATGTGCCAGCTGGATCACAAGAGACTCCACTGCAGCACTTTTTTCACCACCCACTTCTCCATGCATCTCTTTCCTTCCTTCAAGGCATTTCCGGTTGATTAATTTGCTAACCTGTAATACTAAAAGAATTCACATTGAGATATGAATGCATCAGTGCATTGATCCTCCCAAAGGGGTGTGTGTGTGTGAAATAAAAAAGCATCCTGGGCCATGATTAGGAAAGATTAGTAGCAAAGATATATCACAGAGAACCAGGAGTCTTGGGTTCAACAGTAGAACAAGCCCCTTAACTTCTCCAGGTCCTCAGTTTCCTATTTGGGAAATGAGACGATTGAACCAGTCTTCCAAGGGCAGGGTC
Organism: Varecia variegata; assembly: GCA_028533085.1. Lineage (NCBI taxonomy): Eukaryota > Metazoa > Chordata > Mammalia > Primates > Lemuridae > Varecia > Varecia variegata. Next base: position 16,896,657 of record CM052451.1, read on the forward strand.
TTCAGACATATTTCAGGCTAATGGGAGAAATAACAGAAGCAAGGAGTCCTTTCTGCAGTGCCTCTGTCATGACCATTTGGCATTGGCAAGTGACTTACACGTCTGCCTGTGACACCCACACTGTACATATTCTGGTGGGGTCAGATTTGCAACTTGATCTTGCTGTCTTCAAATAACACATCTGTTGATCAGAACTGCAGCAAGAGAAAGCAGACACCAACGTGCCTCAGAGTTGCCCCAGAAAGACCTCACCAAGAGATCTGGGGTTGGTCTGGCCATGAACAGGTTACAGCCCAAGCTCCTCTTCTCCGCCAGAGACATTATCTCATCAGTAGGCTCGCCAGGGGCTGAAGTTTTGTCTCATAAAGAGTCTCCCAAGCACTGAGATTCTGCATTGTCACGGACCCCCATTTAGTTTATAGTTCTGCTATGTCATTAGGCAACCTTTTCGTAGGGACACAGGAAAGAGGAGGCTTCTATTAACCAATTCAAGGCAGGAAGGAATGAAAAGAATAACAGAACCACAGAATACCCAAGTTAGTGACAGAAAAGGAGAGGTCCAAATTTCTATTCTAAAACGGACCCTAAAGATACGAGTTGCAAAGGGACTGCCTGGTGCATGTAAGAATGAATGAAGGAAGGAAGGAATGGCCCTTTCCCGACTGGGCATAGGATGAAGGAGGCAATACAAAGCAGTAGAAGACAAGTTGGGGGTGGGGGGGTGCCATGAAGCCTGGGACCCCACCCTAAGACAAATGAAGACCAAATCAGAGTTAGTGGTAATGTGGATCTGCATAGGAAAGGAGTTAATGGGACATGTTCTATAAATTCTCGGAGGGCCCTGGCAATAAATATTTAAGCAAGCAGGATTAGAAAGTGGCATAATTTAGAAGAAAGCAAGTGGCCCTTATTAATATGTAACACTTTAAAATATCTGGCTAATTGGTAAGACTTTCAGTCTGACAACTAAATGGGAGGCAAAGAGAGACAAAGTCTCCACGGCCTTTCTTTGGGAAAATCTTTCCGGGTGCCCTCTTCCCTGAGCTGGGGCGGGTGTGCAGAGAAAGTTCTGTGCGGGGCCTGGCAGCCCCCATTCTTCCGCAGAGCCCGCGCCGCGGTCGCGGCCAAGTCCCCTCCCGGGTCCGGAACAGGCGGCTCCGACAGCGCCCCTGCTGGTGAGGCCGTTGTCCTAGGGCGTCGCCCTCAGTTTATGCTCTGAGAGTTGGGGGTCATCGTAATGGCGCTGTTTGACATTAAATGCGGAAAATCTTTGTTTTACACTTTCCCTCGGGCCGCCGAGCCCTCTTCCCCTGCGCGGGCTCCGAGGTCGCTGCCGCTGCAGGGTTCATTGTGTCATGCAAAAGTTCAATGTTGCTGCAACTTTTCCAGGAAAAGGCGGTGGGAGGGACAGCGAGCCACAGGGCACTGCAGAGGGGTGAGGGGCAATCCCATGGACAGGGGGAGCAACTGTACTGCCTGCCTCCCAGTCCCCCCCGAGGTGCGGACTGGGGCTGGGTGGGGCGCGTCAGCTGGGGTACCCTGGCCCTGCACAGCCCCAGGGGTGTGGCACAAGTGACCCGGGAAGCCGCATCCGCAGCCGGAGCGGAGGCATGGCAGGCCACAGAGAGAAAGGGATATTCCTAGGTCGAAGGAGACACCGGGGCTGGGGGTGACACCGCAAAACTCCAAAGTGCCGGGGAGCTCGGGACGCGGGCGGTGCCATCTCCCATCCCCCGTCCCCGCCGCAGGACGCTGCTGAGTCATTCCTCCCGCTGCCGCCGCCGCCCCCAGCCCGCGACGCAATTAGCGGGTGAGCCCGGACGAGCACCCCCTGCCCAGCGCAGGCGCCCCCAGGTCTTCCGCAGCTGAAGGGCCGGAGCCCCCTGAAAATGCGCCCCACTTGTGCGTTCGTGCACGGGTGCGTTTTGGGGGGAAAGTGCATAACTTTCATTGCATGCTAAAGGCGGTCTGTACTTAAATGGGGCTCAGACACGCTAGTAGGGAGCAATCCCTTTATTTTACACTTGGGGAAATGGTGATGCCTAAGGGGAAAGGTCCCCCGCCAGGCCCAGGTGTCCCGTGCACCAGATACTAACCTTGCGGCTCTTTTTGCATTTTAACACCGAGACACTCCCAGGGCTTCTGCCCATACCCCCGGGTAATGACAGTACTCCCCTCCGCGCCAGAACCTTCCCGGTCTGTTTTTAAAATTATGCCTGTGATTTCACCACCTCTGCCCTTTCCCTGTTTCTCCCTTTCCTCTTTCTCAGACCACCCCCTCCTTTCCCCTCCCACCCTTTCACCACGCAGCGCGCACGGGCGACACCTGCAAAATGCTGTTTTGTGCAAAATGCTGCAGTAACCAGCCTGGAATTCTGCTGGTCTACACCAAGGTCACCACCACCACCCAAACACACACACACACACACACACACACACACACACGCACGCATGGGTCCCATTAATGGTTTGGCTTTTAAGGAACTTTGTGGCATTTCTGCTCTTTCGGGGCGGCTTCCCAAGCCCCAGAACAGGGCTGACCGCTGGGGGTGGGAGGAGGAAGCCAGTCCTAAAGGACCGCGTGTGGCGTTTATTAGGTTTCTCCTCACTAAGACACCGTCGCAGGCGCACCAGCCTTGAGGACCAGGGTGACTCTGCCCTTTCAAAGCGGGGTACAGATACAGGCTGTCGTTGGGGATCCACGGGCGATGGGTGCTGTTTTCACTGTGTCCTATGTGACAGTCCCTTCCAGGTTAGCCCGATGCTTTTAAAGCGAGAACAGTGTGGGAAGCAGAGAGCGTAAACTGCGCTGGAGCGGGGGTGGGCGCTTGGGGAACTGGGGAGAGCGCGCAGCCCTCGCACCTCCAGTCTCCTGGCCCCATTTTCCCACTTTTTCACCTCGAACTAATTGGTCCTGTCTTCCAGGCTCCAGAGCCTTCTCATCAGTTTTCCATGGGGCTCGAGATGAATCATTTGTCCTCACAACCTTTGGAGTAGATCACTCTCTAGCTGTTTAAAGCTCTTCCCTTTGTTCCAGGAAATAGCTTATTTTTCTGCTTTTCTTACCAAACTTTGACAGTTGACTTTAGATTTTTCCCACGGATTTTTGCACATCCCTCGGACAGGTTGTGTTATTTGAGGACTTGCATAGGGGAAGGGTACTCTGTTAGCTGTGGTGGGTTGTCTTATCTTTGTTCTTGAGAGATCCAGTGGCCTTTTCCATCATATATGAAGATTTTATTTGAGAGCATCGACACTTGGCCCTGCCAGCTATGGCCAGATAAAATTAAACAGAGGGCCATACTTGTGTCTTCAGGGTGCATATTTCTTACTGTAACTGTATAAGTAATGAACATTTGAACTGCTCATTACTTATATGAATGTGAGCTCACATCCTTTTAACTCTCACAACTCTGGCAAAATAAGAATAATTTGGCTGATTTTTTATACTTTTAAGATCTGGATTTGAACCCAGGCCTATTTCAAAGTCTCTACCCCAGTCCTGGGAAAGAGTTATAGGCACGGAGGCTAAAGAAGTCAAGATTGTTTGGAATTGTTTAGAATGCCAAGATTATGAAATCAAAATTAGGTGCAGTTGGAAATGACAATAGCATAGAAGTTGAACGTACATACTTAAATATTACAGTCTGGGTTGGACTTGGACTTCGCAGCTTACCATCTGCTAGAAATTACTTAACTTGTCCAAAGATTATTGTTTTAATCTGAAAATGGGGCATAGCAATAACACCCACCTCACAAGTTAGCTGAAGGGATTAAGTTAAATGAATTTGCAATGCTTAGCATAGGGCAGACAGAGGTGCTTAATCAATGTTAGTTCTTACAAATATTAAGATTAAAGAAGGGTGAGTGAAAAATTGGCTTCTTAAACTCACACTTCTGTTTCCATTGTTGGCTTCTCCTCTTGTATGCAGACAGGCTAATCTCAGTCTAGGGAAAATCAGACCATGTACTATTTCCCCATCCTCACTATTTTTTACACAAGTAAAATCAGTTTAAACCAAGGACAGACTTAAAAGAGTAAGCCTCGGGTTTTTTATTTATTCAAAATGAAGGTTAATAAAGCCATCTTTTCAAGGTTGTGTTAAGAATTAAATTATATTATATATGTTTTGCATAATGCCTGACATATCCCTGATACATTCCCTGAATAAGTGAAAGTTTACTTTCCCTCTTTTCCTTTGTCATGATGAGAATTGACTGGGTTGCCCATTTATTATTTTGTGCATGAGCCTGTGACATGCACATTCCTCTTCCAGAGATGGAAATGTGCACTCATATTAATGTCAATAGTTTTTCTGCTGTGAAGTATAATTCTAAAACCTTATAGCCATGAAGGGTGTGTGGACGTTTTCCTGAGTCATTCCTGGGAACAAAAGACAGTGGGTAGAGCTGTACCAGGATCAGAAAGGGCTGCATCAGTCATTGCATTCAGGGGCTGTTAGTTGGTTCATTTTGCAAATGGGCTGTGAACTGCAGATGTCCCTGGGAGAGAAAATAGAAAATTACCAGCAGATTCCTAAGAGAACCTGGCCTCTTTAAAAAAAGAGAAGACACAGTGAGCCTGGAGTTGCAGGAGAAATGAGAAATTGAGCCACAAACTCTGAACGATATCATCTGCCAAGAGAGTGATGAGGCTTTAAAAAGAACCTCCTAGGGATTTAAACATCTAGTCATGATGCAGTAACTGACACCAGACTAGTCCTTCAGGTGTAAACAACTATCAAAATGGGTGAAAATATTTGAGGCAACTGTTTGCAGGCAGTGGACAATAGACAGCTCAAGATTGTTATTCCCAAGAGAGAAAAACTTACAAGATGAACCCCAGAATCAACCAGCTCTGTGCCAATATTTAGAAGAACTAACATTGATTTTCCAACTATAGCACAGAGAGCTGAGGTCCACGCAGGGCTTGGTAGTTGAGCTAGAGAGACAGAGAACAGAGTTTAGTGAAGCTGAAACAGCTGAATCTGTAGGGCAGGGCATCAACAGGAAGGAGTTATGCAGAGAGGGCTACCCAAAAGCCCAGATGGGGGGGGTCCCTCAAAAGACCACGGCTGAGGACTGGGCTATAAACGAGCAGGAGGAGACCACCTGGAGCTCACCAAACAGCAGCTGCTTATGGGGAAACAGGTACTAGCAATGCTGGGAGAAGAGCTATGCCCAGAGACTTTGGAGTTCTGACCCCAGAGGAATTGAAATGTCTCAATAAGATTTTATTAACACTCTTAGAATCCAGCTAAGACACCAGAAAGGCTTTGCTTTAGGAGTAAGGACTACCCTCTATAGCAGGGTTCAATAAACTTTTTTTTTTTTATAAAGGGCAATATAGTAAATATTTTTGGATGTGCAGACCCTATGGTCTGTATTGCAAGTACTCAACTCTGCCATTGTAGCGCAAAACTAGCCACAGGCAATACATAAATGAGTAGTTTGCCCATGTTTCAATAAAACTTTCTTTTCAATTTTGGGGGTAGGCAGGATTGGTCTGACAGTCAACGCATGCCCCAGAGTAAGACCCATTCCAACCTGTAGTAACAAAGCCTAAGACTAAACCCTGACACGTCTCAGGGGAGGCAGAATTTGGAGAGTGAGCACCATCAAGGTAGAGGGTCTTAGGAAATACTTTGGGCTTTCCACAGATCCTATAACACGATACAGAACTAAGCTTACCCAAGTTCAAGGTGATCAGCCAGTAATTGAACTGCCTGCTAAACAAGAATTAACACTCTTCAGAGGAAGATAACAGAATTTAGAATCTCTACAACATAGCATTCAAAATGTCCAGTATTCAATCAAAAATTAGTAGACAAAAAGGAAATAGGAAAATATGATCTGTAGCCAAGAAAAAGAGCAGTCAAGAGTAACCAACCTGAGGTGATTCAGATATTGGACTGAGTAGAAAACCATTTTCAGTCTGTAGTGATAACTATGTTCAAAGAATTGAATGAAAATATGTTCAAAGAATGAAAGGAAAAGCATTATCTAATAAACAAAGAAATAGGCAATCTCAGCAGAGAAATGAAAATTAAAAAAAGAACTAAATCAAAATTCTGGAACTGAAAGTACAATAACTGAAATGAAAAAGTCATGGATAGGCTTAATAACTTATTGGAGATGATAAGAAAAAACAATCAGTGAACTTGAAGACAGATTAGTTGAAATTATTCAACCTGAAGAAATAAGAGAAAAAAGATTAGAAAAAATAAACATAAACTCAAGGAACGATGAGATGATACCAAACAGTGTTGCATATATGTAATTAGAGCTTCAAAAGGAGAAGAGAGTATGATCAGGCAGGGAAAATTTGAAAAAATTATGAAAAAAATTTCCCAAAAACTGATTTAAAATGTCATAGATCCAAGAAGACTTGCAAATCCCAAACAGGAGAAATATTTTTTAACAACACCATGTAGGCATGTAGGCATAATAGAGCCAAATTACTGAAAATCGAAGATGAAGAGAAAGTCTTGAAGCGACCAAAGAAAACATATTACATACATTGAAAGAAGGATAATGATAGTCACTGATTTCTTATGAGAAACAGTGGCCAGAAGACCATAGAAAGATATCTTTTCAATGCTGAAAGAAAAAAAAAGTGAAGCCATAATTCTGTATCCCATGGAAAGTTCCTTGGGATAAAAAAAAAAAGAGGTAAAATAAAGACATGCTGTGATCAATGAAATCTGGATTTTTTGCTGGCAGATGTGCACTATAGGAAATAATAGAGAACCAATGGCCAAGGGAAAATGGTACCAGGTAGAAGATCTATAGGAAGGAGTGAAAAACCTGGAAACAGAAACTGAATGGATAAATATAAATGACAGACCAGGCCCAGGCAGTCTTAGAGAAGCGTCTCTGGAGCTAATTGTTGTCCCTAGGACCTGGCTGATAACAATGCTGCAGATGGGGCACTAGCTTTTATTGAGTGCTTCCTATGTGCCAGGTAGCAGGCTAGACACAGTCTATCTATCTAATCCGGATATCTATCTATCTGGTGTGTGTACGTGACTAATATTTTACCTTTGTGTGGAAATAAAAAGGTTTTCACCTTGCACTCCTTTTCAGGGCACCTCCAAGAGAGCTGCAGTGGTCCATAGCTACTGGTCCTTTTAAGAGGCTTATTTAATACTTTACCTCTCCATCCCTCTGCCCATAGCAACTCCATCTTCCTTTCCAATTCCAAATTTCTTCTATTCCGGAGAGCGTTGTGTGATACTGTATCTGCATTCCAGCTTTCAAGAATATCATCTATCGTCTAAAACCTTAAGCCCTTTTAAAAACATTTTAGATCAAGCCAGAGAGAAACAGATTTGTAGGTTTCTTGACCAAACTTGACATGTTCTTTTGAGCTGGGAACCGATTGATTGGAAAGCGAAAATGAGGCTGGAGTCATTAATATCGTTCCCTTGTTCTGGTTACACTCAGGAATGAATCACGATGCTCAAATTACAATGACTCATCACTTCCGAGAGAAAGACTGAATTGTGATTCTATGAAAGTGTTTGCTTCACTAGGAATTCTATAGAAGGGTTCTATTTGTTCTAGTTTAGAAACCTGCACAGGCAATGTGGGCTTTGCACAGGTATAAAATTTTCTTAAATAAAATAAAGCAAGGCAGGTCTATTTTGATTTTCAGGGTTGGATTCTTTTTTTCTCTCTCTCTCCTTTGGTTCTTTCTGAAAGAAAGCATCTTCAGACAGGAAGCCTTGAGCTACTCATAAATTTTCCCTAACACTGCAGAAACATACTTCACTCTGAAATAGTGCGGATGGCAATAAGAGCCTCTTGGTTAAGGGGCAAAGCTGAGACATCTTGAATGTTTTAGGAGTTTAATCTTCCACCCTGATGCAATCCCAGGAATATTATGCTCCTGGGGTTTTCTTTATTGCCAGCTACTGCCTAATGCCAGGACAAAAGGAATAATTTGATTACAAGCAAGGAAAGCACAGTCTGTTCCTGCTACTTTTAAGTTTCTGTTTTTCTCTTGTTTTTTAAATGAGAGAGTGAGAACTCAGAATGTATTTGGTGCAGAATGGAAGCTATCTCCTGCCTAGGGCGGTGTAGCAGGCACTGTGATATTTAGGGCAGCTTGGATAAAAGGAGCTCTCTGCTTCTTATGTAGTTAACAAAATGATAAAGGGATCTTGCCCGGCATATATGATTGATTCTCCCTTGGGAAAGGGACATAAATTATTCTTAATTGCTGAGTTATGGGTCTGTTATAATTAAAGTTTGTTACCAAGGGGAAAATGGCACCCAGGGAGGAAAGAATGGACAATCTGCCTACATGGGAATGTGTCTGAACCTGAACTTGAGCCCTGCCGTGAAGAAGCAAAACTTTAGCTTTCGTCCTTCATCCAGTGTTCTCCTCTCTATCGTGAAACCTCATTGGCTCCACTGTTGCCCAAATCTTGTTCCCACCTGGACACTTTCCTACCAGTGTCTAGGTGGCATCTATCCACAGAGAGAAGGAACTCAAGGTACAGAGAAAGGCTCAGGCCAAATTTAATTTAACAAACTTTTATATAAAGAAAGATGAACGTGTGAAGAAATGGTAAGACAGAAGTGGTTTGGACCAGGGGCAGTAAATTGTGGGGAAGTGACTAGGAGATGTTTGGGGACCAGGGGAACTAGTAGAAGATAGCAGTCATTTTAGTAAGTTTGGGCAGATCCATTTCAGTCTTGACTCCCAGTGTTTGGTGGTGAGGATGTTCCTCTCTTCCTGGTGCAGAGACGGCACCTTTTTCATGGGAAATTGTATGGCCCGTTTTTAGGTTCACAAGAGGTCAGAGAGCCCTTCTTGTACCTGCTGTTTCTCAAAGTTCCTTAGCTCAAAGTAATCAATATGTCAAAGCAACCTCTTTGGGGATGGCATGTCCTAAACTCCTGCACTCTCTACTTCGTGAAAGTCTAACGTTCTCCCAAAAGTATAGACCCTAGGCAATGCGCTAGTGGTAGAAACCCCAGGAAGTGCTACTGGGATGACACCACCAAGAACTTGACCAAAAGGAAATGCTGGACCCCAGATTGGAATCAAGGTCAGCAGCTCAGGCACAGAGGCTGACTTTGCTGCTCCCACGCCCCAGCCTATGAACTGAAGGCGTGAGGCAGAAAGGGGGTGAATACTTCCTCCGTAAGGAAGAATAGGAAGCCCAGAACATGCAAAGGTAAACAGCTTCCTGGTTACCTTTCAAGCACCCATGGATTGTTTCTAATTAAAATGCTCTTCATGCAGTAGATACAAGGAGTCCACTTACCATGTAACACATGACTGTTTCTTGCAGTTGATTTCCATTTAATTTTCCGTGTAATGACTGAGCTATTGTATAACAGGCACCAAGGGGTTATTCCTGCCACCTTTTTTTTTTTTTAATTCAAAACCACAGAATAAGCGAGAAAAACAGAGCATCAGATTCTTCCACTGCTCCTTTGGGCAATGACTGTGCATTTATATCAGTATTTTATGACAGAGAGGAGAGTCCTGTCCCCTCTTTAGAAGAATATTAAAATCTAATATGCATTTACCAGAACGTGGGTGAAAATTCGAGATGAAAACCCTCACCGTGCTTCTGAGAAGGGCGTAAGTGTACAGTGACAGAGAGCCCAGACTCTGAGAAGCAATCACATTGAAGCAGACCCTCTTTGGGCGACTAATGGCGCCTTGTTTCTGAAATAGGGAGGAGAGTCACAGTGCTTGGGCAGAGAAGGTCTCAGGGTGCCAGCATTTTGCAAATCGATTAAAGGAGAATTTAGAGAAGAGGCCAGAGATTTTTTTTTTCCCCTTGGATTATAAAGCAAGTGCAACATGGCTGCTTGTGTTCAGTTTTTCTTTTCATTGATCATAAAGATTAGATATTGCTCTACGGAGAAGAAATGTTAAAACTTTAGTTTCTAAGCAAAACAAAATTCCAAAACTTGGTTTTTGCTACAGGTAACCTTTCTTTGGTGGGCTGGGGGATGGGGAGAGTGGAGGCTGGTAAGGCCCGGCAGTGAGGGAAGGAGGAGCCAGAGGTAATAAATGCTCCTTGCTGATGCTTTGAAAGGGGGACACACGCTGAGGTTGGGCAGCTCTCCAGGAGGAAGCTGGTTGAAAAGCTCTTGCAATCCCAGCGTTCTGGGATGCTGCAAGTGCCAAACTTTCTCTCCCATTTATGCTGCTAGTGGGTTTTCCCCCCTACACCAGAAACCTGTTCCCGGACTGACTTTCTATGAATAGGAGAAAGAAGATCTGATTTATTCTGGGATCAGAAGCACAAGGGAGTCGGCGTCGCTCTGTGCTGTCAGGGTCTGAGAGCTGCCTGGTCTCCTCTGGGCCTCTTCTGTTGAGTCCTGAGCTCTGACTCAGGAGCCAGCATGACTCAGGCGCTTCTGCAGCATGCGGTCCTCACTGCGGCACTCGGAAACAGTAAGCACCGGCTTGTGGCTGGTTGCGAGGTGCACGGGTCATCAAGCAGCCCATTAGCTCTGCAGGAGTGGGCCACCTCCCTAATTATGGGAACGGTCTCATTCTTAGGGTAATTTATTCCAGAAGAAACTCACATAAACCAGGCATTTTCCGGTCGCTGAGTGATGGAGCCCGTGGCAGGCAGTCTTGGAAGCCATGCCTCAGTTTACTCATTTTGCCAATGAGAAAACAGAGGCCTTAGAGAGAGGTGTGCGTAGGTTGGGCCACATGATAGTGTTCCACGAGTCACTGACACTCCGCTCATTCTTTCAATGTGTTTTTTCTTTTTCTCCTTCAGTTTGAGTAATTTCCATTCACTTTCCTCCAAGTTCCCTGATTTGTCCTGCAGCAGGGGTACAATCAGCTATTAAGCCCATCCAGTGATTTTTTTAAAAATTCAATTATTTTATTTTTCGATTCTGGAATTTCCATTTCGTTCCTTTTCTTAGGGTTTGATTTCTCTCCTGAAGTTCGCCATCTCTGCTCATTATGTCTGTCTTTTCCTATAAATTCCTTGACATATTCTTAAGTTATTTTAGTGTTTAAAGTCATTGTCTGCTAATTCCAACCATTGGATTTGCTTGTAGTGACTGCTTTGCTCTTATGAAACACCACATTTTCCTGCTTCTGCACATCTCAGCACTTTTTTGTTTTGAGTTGGAGTCTCACTATGTTGCCCAGGCTGGACTCAAACTTTCAACTCCTGGGCTCAAGTGATCCCCCTGCCTCCACCTCTCAAGTAGCTGGGATTTCAGGCACGCACCACCATGCCCGGCTCAACACTTTTTATTGTACATAAAAAGAAAAAGAGTAGAGACTGGAGTATTATATCTTGTTTTGTTGATTTCCCAGCCAGTGAAAGCCCTTTTCTCTGTCTGCTGGTGAGGTTGGGGACAAGGGTACAGATAGCTCAGATTCCTCCTACAGCTGCTTGAGCCCCAGCTGGACCATGGATTTAACTAAATTGAGTTAATCTGTGACTAACCCAACACCCAGTGCCACACCCACTGCCCAGGGTCTGATCTTTTTGGTGTCTTAATATTTGAACTGGAAGTGGGGTGAGCTTCAGTTTCAGATAATTTTGGTTCAGAAAATTCAGTTTCAGGCCAGGCGAGGTGGCTCACGGCTCACGCCTTTAATCCTAGCACTCTGGGAGGCCAAGGTGGGAGGATTGCTTGAGCTCAAAAGTGCAAGAGACCCCATCTCTACTAAAAATAGAAAAAATTAGATGAGCAACTAAAACTAGAAACAAACAAAAAAATTAGCCAGGCATGGTGGCACGTGCCTGTAATCCTGGCTACTTGGGAGGCTGAGGCAGGAGGATCGCTTGAGCCTAAGAGTTTGAGGTTGCTGTGAGCTAGGCTGATGCCACAGTACTCTAGTCTAGCCCTGGCAACAGAGCAAGACTCTGTCTCAAAAAAAAAAAAAAAAAGAAAGAAAGAAAGAAAGAAAGAAAAGAAAATAAGAAAAGACAGTTTTCAAGGTGGAAGTGTGTATATGTGTGTGTGTGTGTGTGTGTGTGTGTGT
>CM052451.1:16909148-16951567 GCA_028533085.1 Varecia variegata
CACTGCACTATAGCCCAGGTGACAGAGCAAGACCCTGTCTCAAAAAAAAAAAAAAGAAAGAAAGAAAGAAAGAAAGAAAGAAAGAAAGAAAGAAAGAAAGAAAGAAAGGAAAGAAAGGAAAGAAAGAAAGAAAGAAAGAAAGAAAAGAAAGAAAAGAATAGACTGTTGCAAGACATATGCAAGGAAATCTGCACCTACTAGACACAACTGGACTGCAAAGTCTGAGTGAACCTGCTGTCTCCTGAGATCCCCTGCCCAGTGGGCAGAAATGAGCAGGACCAGAGCATCCTGCCCAGGAGGCCAGAATGCTCGGAAAAGACAAGGCATTGCTCCTTTATAAAGAGAACGTTTTTGAAATCAGAAGGTCTGGCTCTCTGTCCTGGCTCCACAATAACCAGCTCTGGGAAACTCCGTTTCTCCCCTTGTCAAAGGCTTCGATCTCTTATATTTCCTTCCACAAAAATATCCTGTCGTTTTTTTAAAATCCTGTTACGCCACAAAATCTAACTCTGTAGCTAAAAGTGCCAAGAAGGTTTCTTGTGGCCGCCTACGATACGTGGTGATATCAGAAACTTCTATTTTCAACCAGCAAATACCTCCTTAGACGAGCAGGGGGACATGGCCCAGGTGGTGATGGGGGAGGAATGGAGCTAAATCACAGTGCACGGAACGGAGAGGTGACAGATCCAAATGTCCACTGCAAAGCTAGGAAACCTCTCTGGGCCTTCCCAGACCCCACGGAGCTCAGCGAGAGGACGGAAATAACATTTCCTCCAGGCTGGACGACATCTCCGCTCTGGTTTGCCAATTCCCTTTATATTTTCTGCATGTGGCTTTTTCTTCCCTCCTTTCTTTTTTAAAGTAAAGTAATCCTGCTAGCGGTTAGTCCTTGGTAAAAGTCTAACTTTGCCCTTCTGTGATGAATTTCTCTAACTTATCCAACCAGTTTGAGAAAATTGAAATGGCAGGATGTAGCGTTGGATTTAGCAGCACTGTGAGTTTGAAACACAAACCAGAGGAGGGTACAATTAATCAAGATACATTTAATGAGGTCTGTTTTTTATAAGGAAGTACACTAGACTCCGTGGGGCCTCAGGGAGCTTGGGAGTATGAACTCCAATCCCTGATCTCTCATGACGGCAGCGGCAGGACCCCCGGCCACAGTGGCACGTCTGTGTAGAAGAGCCACGGGAGGAGGTATGAGCTCACCCCAACAGAGACACATTTGGGGTGCTGGTAAAAATCTCTGACAACCATTTAAAAAGCAGCAGAACCTCACCCCCTTTGGAAAACTGTGTGTTAAGTCCAAGGCATAAGCATCATTTCCCGAAGGGCTGCGTGTTGTAGAATGAACATTGTGCTTGGATTCCGTGAGACCCTGGTGGGGATCACAGCCCTACCATTTCACAGCTGTGTGAACCTCCTCAAGGTTTCTAACCTTGGTTTTCACATCAATTAAAAGAGCATTAGTAACTCTGGTCTCCCAGGATTGTAAGAACTGAGATTTGGTATATCAAAGTCCTTAGCTCGATGCCCGGCATATAGAGGGATGTTTAATAATAATGTCGGACAAGTGAGAAACTGAAGGTACCCAACGATCTCCAGCTCTTAGGGCTGTCTTTTGATTCCTACGCTGATGACAACACTGATGACTCTATTTGCAGTTCTTTTTAATTCCTTTTCTGAAAATTGTATCTGTGCTCCCCAGAAAGAGCAGAACCTCTCTAAATTATTCCTAAATTACCGATGACAAAGTCAAGACATATATAAGCAGCTGGAACACCACGCAAGGAAATGCTTCACGCCAGAGCTGTAGTGCCGGATAAGAAGCATAGTATTTTCCAACACAGTAACTTCCCTACCCTGAGAAAACGGTAGAAGAGATGATGTTAATAACTAGCTGGAATTTTAATTGGGATTGCATTGAATCTATAAACCAAGTTGGAAAGAACTGACATTTCGACAATGCTGAGTCTTTGAATTCTGTCATCATCATATGCTTTTAAAGATCATAAATTACTCTTATATTACTACAAATAAAGCAGAGGCATGTATTTAACCTTTTCTCCAGATACAAGCAAAAGGAGAAATATCTTACGCTCATTTGGCCTCAATCCATTTTGAACTTTCCTCTAAGACTTTCTCTTTATACTCATTTTTTTCCTTATGCCACTCTTTAACTGAGTCCTACCCAGCACCATGGTGGTTTTATGTGGAGATAAGACACCTAAGGCATTTTAAATAAAGGTTACACACCAAATAATGTGAGTGGCCCAGCATCAGAGGTGTGAAGACAGCCATGAGTGGGTATGTGTGGCATGGGGTGGAAGAAGCCTGTTCCACCACATGCCCCCTCCTGACCCCCTGATCCAACCAAGATCCCTTGGAGTCCGATTTTGCAGAACACTGAAAGCTCCTGGGAACTTTCCGCCAAAGCATTCCCAAAAGCATCTTGGCTTTCAGGTGAGCTTGCCTCCTTGAGTGCATAGGAGCTGCCCAAAGGGTCAACTCCAAGTACCAGTTCAAGACAGAGTAAAGGAATGAAGGTACCACTCAAGAAAGAGCTCTGACCTCCACACTAGAAGATTCTATATATGTCTATACCTGAATAATGTACATTTAAAGATGAAATCTTAGAAGCATATTTAAATATATTGTGGCCAGGCATAGTGGCTCACACCTATAATCCTAGCACTCTGGGAGGCCGAGATGGGAGGATCGCTTGAGGTCAGAAGTTCAAGACCAGCCTCAGCAAGAGTGAGACCCCATCTCTACCAAAAATAGAAAAACTTAGCCAGGCCTGGTGGCACATGCCTGTAGTCCCAGCTACTTGGGAGGCTGAGGCAGGAGGATGGCTGGAGCCCAGGAGTTCGAGGTTGCAGTGAGCTGATGATGCCATTGCACTCTACCTGGGGTGACAGAGTGAGACTCTGTCTCAAAAAAAAAGAGAAAGAAAGAAAGAAAAAAAAAACATATTCAAATATATCTCAAAAGGAGAAATAGGAGAAGGCATTCTCTTTTTTGTAAGATTAATTCTGAAATAAGACTTTTCACTGGCCCTCCTTTTAATTACTTTTTTCTGGTAAACACACTCCTACTGCCACACATCTCTTTTGGAAGAAAACATCTCAGGGACATATGTCCCCTACAGCAGTAGCTTACAAGCTGCAGTTAAGGTAAAGGTCAGACAGATGTGGGAAGTGACCAAGCACACTCAACAAAATGCCACATGGCCTAATTTGCTTTCAGGGCTAATGCCAAATGTTTGCACGAAGTGCTTGTCATAAAATCCAGGCTGCTGGGCTCACTGCCACTTAAGTTTTCGAAAAGCAGTTTTTTTTATAACTAGATCATGGTGACCGTACAGATTCTGAATCACAACAAACTGAATTATCTTGATTAGCGGGGTGACAAAAGTAAACAAAAGTTACAAATACCTCGAAGGCTCTAGTGGAGTTTATACTCAGTCAACTTTTACACATTATTAAGAACTGATTTTTAAAATCAATTTTGATTATTTTGTCTCTCGTTTGGCTTGTGACCATTGGGCACATTGGTTGACTGAGCAGAGAAAGAAATGAGTAGAAAGGAGGAACAAGAAAGAGATTTCAAAGTTACCAGGTTGATTAATTATCACGCAGGATAGCAGAATGTGACAATCCATCTTCCTGAATCAGACGTTCTCAAAAAGTTAGGGACCTTACTGTATCATATTTTCGTTGCTGCACCTCAGAAAGATGATTGTTAAGCCTCCGCTGAAAAAAAATCTTCAAAAGCACTCTCTCCTTTTTTATGCCTCTGTTAGAATTTTGTCAGCCTTAGAGATAAAATGCATTGCCAGGGAACATACCTGTCACAACAATGTCCTCTATACCTACTCACAAAGGCCCGCTTTACGAAGATGAGATTCAAAACATGTGCAGCTAAAGTCATAATCATTTTTATTCCTTTTCATGTTATAAGGGAGTGGATTTCTTGATTAAGGTGCATTTTAAAACTGGCCTCATTCTATAGAGAAGAAATAACAAGGGTATATTGGGGATCTCCTCTCCATATGCAAATGCTTCTTTTTATTTCTTTTCAACTTTTCAGGGGTGCCCATTTCCTCTGACTCCAGTCCATGTATTTGTGCTATCCTTTCCAAATTGCCCTGAAAATAATAAAAAAACTTTGTGCTGTGCCTGCCTCTGTAGAGCTCAGATCACCTTTGAGACATTCCCTTACTTTGTTAGTTCCAACGAAGGCCATTCGTATTGTGTTTACCCCAGAAATCACTGCTCACACTGGTAACCCTTTCTCTTAAGCTTGTGAGTGGTCTGTGGAGCTTGCAAACGACTTATTCAACGGATATGAATTAAACAGATGAAACCAGTACAGGAGGGACAGGAGCATCTGGGCCTGAAGCCACTTGTGACCAGGCTGTGGTTAATCACAAGAGAAGAGAGCTCCATGGTAACAGGATGCTGAAACCCTCTGTTTACAAGGCACTATGTATTTTTCAAAGCACTTACATTTGTTCACTTTCAATTCAAAAAGTGACCCAAGTTTAGAAGAAATGACCATGACACAAAGAGAGGTGGAGTATATTGACCAGGGACAGTCAACCTAGACAGGGATGAAACCCCCTAATCTGAAGCAGTCCTCTCCACCTCCTCCTCCTCCTTCTCCTCGGTCACTCTCCACCTCTGGTCTCTTCAACATCCCCTCTTCTCTCCATGGCAATCCTAAGAACGTACCTGAACTTTTTTGTTTTCTTACTTCGTTTCCTTCTTTTTGTCTATCCCTCCAATGTAAACCCCAAGAGCTGGAACTTGGACTTTGTCATTCAAGAGACCACGGTGCCTAGAACATCTCTCATGCTCAATAAATGCACGTGGCACATAGTAGGTGCTCAGCAAGTAATGCTGAATGAACAAATGGCCACAACTGGAATCTCCAGGCGTCAGTGCTCTTTCTGCCATGGATGTGGGGTGGGAAAGGACATTCACGATAAATAACTGCTATCTCCCTGCCAAATACCTGCCGTGGTTAAAAAAAGCAAAGATACAGCAACAGGCACAGGCAGGCCAGTGCCAGAGAAGAAAGGCAAGGACACGGGCTTCGGTCCTTAAGCATTTCTGTTCCCTGATAAAGTCTCTGAAAGCAAGTAACTCTTGGGGACCTATAAAGAATGAGCAGCATACAGCTTCTCAGTCAATTCTCCTTTCCCTCATCTTTTAGTAACAAATGACGTTCAGGGGTGAGGTCAGAGGAGGAAATCAGTGAGCAGGAATGAGTGATAGAAGCTCTCTCGTTCGGACTGTGGTCTCCTGTTCTGGAGCCAAAGCTCAATCAGTCTGGCAGTTTCTCAAAAGATTAAACGTAGAGCTACTCCATGACCCAGCGATTCCACTCCTGGGTATCTACCCAAGAGAAATGAAAACATTATGTCCACACAAAAACTTGTACAAGAATATTCATAGCAGCAATATTCATATTAGCTGAAAAGTCTGAACAACCCGAATGTCCATCAACTGATGGATAAATGTCACAGATCCATACGATGAATATTATTTAGCAATAAAAAGAAACGAAGTACTAATACATGCTACAACATGGATGAGCTTTGAAAACATTATGCTACATGAAAGATGCCAGTCACAAAAGACCACATATTGTCTGATTCCGTTTATATGAAATGTCTAGAATAGGTAAATCCATAGAGGCATAAAGTAGACTCGTGGCTGCCTAGAGCCAGGGGAGGAATGACCGCTGATGGGAATAGAGCTTCTTTCTGGGGCGATGCAAATGTTCTGAAAGTAGACAGTGATGACAGTTGCTCAACTCTGTGTACAGTGTACTTAGTAAATAACCATTGAATTGTATACTTTAAGTGAGTAAACTGTGTGGTATTTGAGTTGTATCTCAATAAAGCTATAATTTAAACACAAAAACTGAAGCAATGACTAAATCCTCCTACAATGCGCAGAGGGCAGGGGAGTGTCTGCCCCCCCACGTTTCCCCCATGGAAAGGGAACAACAGCTCTGCCGTGTAATATCCAGGGTTTTGTAGAGGTCTCCTCTGGTCCCCTCTCTTTACACCAGCTTGCCTTGGTCTCCTATTTTCTCTTATTCACTCAACAGACTTTTGCTGAGCCCCTGCTGTATGCCAGGCGCTAGGCAGGCACAGTCCCTGTAGACAGAGGAGGACCACGTTTGCCTTCAAGGAGCCATCACTCAGAAATTATTCATTCAAGCACTGGGCAGGAAACAGAAAAGGTATTCTGCTGTGGCTCCTGGAGAAAAAAGAATTTTTCACGTCTGGGTAGACTCACGTCCACACCGGAAAAGCACACGCAGATCTGGTAGGCGTGTATCTCGGGGGCAGGGTGGGGAAGGGTGTGCAGACAGAGGAAGCTGACAGACACAAAGCCCCTAGGGCCATGACGTGGCGCCAGCATCACCCTTACATTCCATCCAGTCCTGTGGGTGTTTCCGTTTTGTTTAGTTTTTCAAAGGAGGGCTAGAACACAAGTTATTACTCAGCATTTCCATCATGGTTCATGTTTGCAAAGCCCTCCTACCCTCGCCTACTCCTGAACTGCCCAAAATAATAAAGGAATTTGAGACTCCAGCCAAGAACTCTAGGTACTTAGCAGATACAAGAACCTATCGCTGGGCATCTGGCAAGGCACGCACTGTTTAACAAACTAATCTCATAAAATAAATACTATTGAAAAATATAATCCCATATAATAATCCATCTGTCAAGCTGACGTCCCACCTGGTGGTTAATGAACTAGGTGAACTCATCATGTAGACTCCTGTTCTAAATCTTCCTCCCTGTTCACACCTTGACACGTGTCCACTTTTAAAGAACAGGCACTGATGTCCTTCTTTGAGACGAAAGAGTTCTATGGCTGACACAGCAAATACCTTACGGTGGCAATTAGGAAGAAAATTGGCTTCTTGATGGCAGGACCTACAGCACGTGGACCATCGATTGTATTGACGATGCAACACTGACGTAGTGAACTGTTTTTGTATGATTGGCCACTGGGCCAGCACTTCCTACAAGCCTATCACTGTGTCAACTGCAATATGCTAGAAGCATGTGGCTTTCAGAGTTTTTAGACTCAAGTTCATGGTATTTGAAATGGGTGTGTTTGTGCGCCTGTCTTTATATTTATATTTAACTAAGCTCGGTGGCCACTTTAGCTTGGTCCCCAGGAGTGCTGCCTTTAGGGATGTTCGTCGGCCAACTAGGGGACCACTTGGTAAAGTACAAATATAAACAGTGAACACACTTAAAATTACTATTAACATGAACCCTAACAGGATAAAGTTCTTCGATTAATCATTCCAAAAAAATATACTGGGGTCACATAAAAATGGAGAAAGAATTTCAATGATGTATTTTAAAAACATCATTTACTTTGTTTCAGACCAACTCTCCATTCTTCCCTCCCACACTCCACAGGATAATTAGGAGAGCTTGGCAAAACAGCAGACATACACACACACACACACACACACACACACACACACACACGCACACACACGAGAGTTAACATGGCAGTGAAAAGTTATCAAGTCAAGACCTGAAAGAGACCAAAACCTGAAAAGACCAGCCAAGCATCTGGGGCTGCTTCTCTCTTGGGGCATCTGCTGATTTAAGCGAAGATCCAAGTGGCTGAGAAGCGAAGCAACATTCCAACAGCCTTGTAGGGCCAGAAGGATAAAAACTGGAGCCCAAAACTACCAATGAGTTGGCTGTCATTTTAGACAAAACAGAGTAAGGCACAAATGCAGCACTACAGATAAAAGGTTTAATGAACAGAAATGAAAAGGTGGACCTGTTGAACGTAACAATTCTAAAATGGTAGGCACCTATAAACAGGTCTCAGAATGCATAAAAGCAAACAACTGACATTACTGTAAGGAGACACAAACAGATTAGAATCACGGTGGAAGATGTAGCACAGTTCTATCAGTAACAGAAAAAGCAGGAAAAAGCACATAACAAATTTGAAAAATGACTAAGACATTGGAATCTAATTATCATCTATAGAACTCTGCACCAAATGGCCCTTAAATACACATTCTTTCCAAGCCCATATGGAAAGGTTAGAAAAATGGAACATACGCTTTTCACTTGCACAATAGGAAAATATATGCCCACAGAGGCTAGACAGAGTGGATTAATCTGATCCCTCTGACAAAGAGATATGACCTCGTGAGGTTGGAGGGGACTGTGATTTTCATAAGCAAAGGAGTCCCCAAAAGATAAGCTGACTGTCTTGGTGACTTAGAATCAATGCCCGGCTGGGCCTGAGATAATGAGGGCGAAAGCAGTAGAGAGAGAATGGAGAGGGAAGAGTGCACACAGCCGTCTCTGTCTCCCACCTGCCCCTGGGACCTATATGGTTGCACTGAGTTGTGCAAAAGGGAAAAGGATAATGCGAAACCCCAACCCTCTGCCAAAAACTAAAGAGAAACAGCAATGATAACCGAGTCTCCTGTGCAGACAGGCAGATGACTTAGCTTTTCTACGACCAAACCCGGCTTCCTTTCTTCCTGCCTTCCCATCTCCCCTTCCTCATCCTGCATCATCCTGTCCCATCCTAGGAACCTGCACGGGGTCCTGGAGGACCACCTTGCGTTCCACCATCACCAGCATTTACATGGGGGGCCGGACCCTGCAAATGCAGAGTCCCTGTTGATTCTGCCTAGCTTCTACCTCGTTCCTACCCCTTCCTTCAGAGAGAGTAACTGGGCCCCTAAAGATTGTTATTGGCTTTGATCCTCAACTTCAGTGGCCTGAATATGCTTTATTGTGCTCTGGGGGTTTGGATTAGAAATGTGGAAACGTGGAGGAAGCCTCCTCCTAGGATTTAGAGAACCTGAGTTGAAGTTAGAAACCCAGGGTGGGTGCAGACACGCCGGGTGCTTTGCAGACAAACAGGTGGTCCTAAGCACCGCCCTCCAGCCCACGAAGAGGTTAACTGAACCACCACCCTCGTCGGACCTAGTTGGAGCAGACAAGCAGGTTTTCTGGACCTGCTTAAGTCTTGACCTAATTCTCAGAAAGAATCACAGCACCCCCAGGAAGTCTCTCCCCCTTGCTTCTTCCCCCAACCTGGCAACATTAAGTGCTGAGCAGAAAGAGACCCTTAATCAGCAGTGCTTCCTCCCAGCTACTGCAAACCCCACATTGCAAGCGCCTCCCTGTGAGCCAGCTCTGTAGCTGACCCTTCTGCACCCCTCGGCTGCAGCACGATGACAGCATCCTTCACACATCCACGTGTCTTGACTCCAGTGTGTGCACACGTCCGCACTCACGTATTCAGCTGGCTGTTCTGAAATCACCCTCAGCACAAAATTGTGTCACCTAAGTACTTCCTGGATTTTTACTATGGCGGCTTCAGGAAGTAAAGCGTGTTGATGTTTACTCTAAGTGCTTCGTCAATAAGTAACTTCCACTGTTTTTGCCCTTGCCCCGGGCTGGCAGAAGGCCGGTCAGACTCACCCTCATACATCTCCAGGATGTGAACTGTGTCGCCGATCTGCAAGGAGAGCTCCACATCTTGAGAAGCATTGTAGTTATAGATCGCTGGAAAGGAGAAATAAAAGGGGAAAATTAGAATACAGGTCACTAAATAGCACATTCAGGGGTTAGGGAACAATTTAATAATTTCGTGTGAATTCCCCACTGTAAAGCAGAGAAGGGACCCCCATTTCCTTGATCCAACAAGTATTGATCAACTGCCTACCATGGGTCATATACTGTGTTTGAGACCAGTGACAGAGTGACAAATCACATAGAGACAGCCCCTGTCCCCAGGGAACTTAACGGTCTAGTGCAAGGGAGAAAGATATTAAATATATAATCACAGAAATAACTATATAATTAAAATTGTGATAAGCACTAGGACAGAAGAAACCAGGCTACAATGAGAATATATTGGGGGTGTCTATTGGTCAGTGCCCTTCTTCATCGGACAACAGCCAACCTACAATACCGCTGGGCTAATGATTCTCTAGGCCATAGAGGAGCCATCTCTTGGCTTCCCTGACACAGTATTTGGTGGCCAAAAGGCCACTTGTGAGTCCCATCTACCCCCCAGTGACAGACTGGCACAGGGCACAATGCAAGAACGGCGCCTGCCCCAGCCCAAGGCACCCGGGGAACCAGATGGGTGACCTCAGCCACCACTGTCCTAAAGACTGGCAATGGCTGGGCCAGGGTGTGGAAACCAGGAGACTGGCTCATAACTCAAAAAGAGGATGACAACCCGACTTTAAGATAGTCAAGAGCTCTGAACAGATATTTTACCAAAAATTATCTATGAATGGCTAATAAGCACATGAAAAGATATTCAACACTATTAGTCATTGGGGAAATGCAAATTAAAACCACAATGAGACACCACTTCACACCCACTAGAATAGCTAGGATTTTTAAGAAGGCAGACAATTGGCAAGAACATGGAGAAACTAGAACCTTCATACACTGCTGGTAGGAATGTAAAATGATACAGCCCCTTCTTACAACAGTACGGCAATTTCTCAAAAAGTTAAACATCCATTTACCATGCAACCCAGCAATTCCATTCCTAGGTATCTACAAAGAGAAATGAAACCATATATATGTCTACACAAAAAATTTACGTGAATATTCATAGCTGGAAAATGGCTCCCCCAGAGATACCCACATCAAATCCCTGGAACGTGTGCATGTTATCTTATTGGCAAAAGAGTGATTAAGTTAAGGATTTTGAGAGGAGCAGCTTCTTCTGAACTATCAGGGTGGGCCATAAAGGTAACCACACATACGCTTACAACAGAGATGGAGGGAGTTGTGACAGACACAGGAGACAGAGCAATGAGAAGACAGAGACAGACACTGGAATGACGAGACCTCAAGTCAAAGACTGCCAGCGACCAACAGCTGGACAAAGCAAGGAACGGAATCTCCCCCGGGAGCCTCCAGAGGGTACACAGCCCTGTCCGCGCCTTGATTTCCGAATCTGGTCTCTAGAACTATGAGACAATAAATTCTTGTTTTAAGCCATCAAGTTTGTGGTCATTTGTTACAGCAGCCACAGTCAACTAGGACAGCAGCAGTATTCACAATGGCCAGAAAATGGAAACAATTCATCTACTGACGAAAGGATATAATGATACGGCATTAACCATGCCATGGAACACTACTCAGCAACAAAAAGGAATGGAATAACAGACACGTGGTACGACGTGGATGAACCTCAAAAACATTACACTAAATGACAGAAGCTAGATGCAAGAGACCACATATTTTACGATTTCATGTATCTGAAACGTCGAGAACAGGCTGCAGTGGGGATGCTGACCGGGTGCGTCGGACACTAGCGAGCTTTTTGGGGAGATGGAAACATCCTAACACTGGATTGTGGTGATACTTACACAACTCTGTAAATTTAGTAAAAATCACTGAACTATATACTTAAATTGTATGGATTTTATGGGAACTTCAAGGAAGCTGGGGTTTGAGGTTGTTTTTTTTTTTTTTTAAAGTAGATTTCTTTCTTGCCTTCACTCTACTGACGAGTGATCTGCATCCTTCCAGGGAAAGAGAACCACCTTGGAGGTTCGGCTTTAGCCATTTATGTGCTGACCCAAGGAACCCACGCTGCTCCCCATCTCTGCAAGCCCGATGGGCACATGAGGATGGTCACTCAATCCCTCTGCACAGCCCACAATCACAAAAACAAAATCCTACTCATAATTAGGAAAGAAAAGTGTCCCTGTCATTGCCAATGGTGGGAGCTCCATGCTCTTCCCTGAGTGCATTCGACACCTGCAGCGTGGCTTATGTCACAATTTGTTTGTGAATGGGAAGGAACACATGTCCCCCCACCTCTTTTCAAGTGGCCTCTCCTTTATGAAGGAAGTCATCCAAATAGTGTTCTTCTGTAGTTCTGGCACAAAAGCCGGGACAAATTATGTTGGAATTTATTTCCCTATTGAGCTTTTAGTCTAGACTATGAATTCCAAACAAGGACTGGCTGGTGAAGCAGTGAAATTTTACAAAACTCAGAAGGAAGAGTTAGTTCCCGATTCCTAGACCTGTTCATGGGTCACTGGGCCACAGCTGCTATTCCACTGAGTTCAACTCCTTCATCTGACTGCCGGTTCTCGAATGTTTTGCCTGCTAAGAGTGTGGCTGGTTTTCTACAGAAATGCAAACTTTACATCCTTGACACCCGCTAGTCCCCCATTCACGGCCTTCTGCTGAAATGGTTCCTTCCACCGGACCCCCTCTCGGATGGAAACAGGAAGTATGAGGTCACTGTGTCACACAGTGTTCTGTAATGACCAAGCTTCATCTCTTCCTGGTTCTTAGTCACTGGGAAAGCAAGCAGAAGCTCTCAAAGGCAGCACCTTGCACTGGTACCTCCAAACACAAAAAGCTACCAAGGACAATTGCAAACACGCACGACACATGCATGCACACATGCACCGAAGACCAATATGTGTCCTTCAAATCTAGACCCCTCAGCCTAACTCAAAGTGCTCCAAAAGTTACCCAGCCTTAATTATCCATCTTTGTCTCCATCATCTGCCAAATTCCAACCCTTTTCCGGTCATGACTCATATATTCTCCCCTCAATTCTGACCTCAACCCGTGGTTTGTCCTGCCTAGAACAAACAGCCTGTTTTTGTCTTTATAACAATCCAAATCTCACATCCACAATTCAATTCATCAAATGACTACTGGCTCCCTGTTACATGCATGGATCTTTCTTCTCGGACATCCCACAATTTTTTCTTTCAGCACAGTTTGGGTTTTTAATCACAGTGTAATTGTCTGCCAACAACTATTAATACAAGGAACCCCCGCCATGAATGGAGACCTGATTACACATGACTTTTGTGTCTTTCTCATTACAAGGTGCAAGCGTAGACACAAAGAAGGTAACTCAAGGTGCAATAATGACTTTAGAAAAGAATATTTTTTAAAAAAAATATATTTTTATTCCTTCTATAAAATACACCAAAATGTTATTCACCACTTCTTCCCCAAACTCAAGCACACTTCTGCTTTCTTGTGGAGAGGTAGCTATGGTTTCCCATCACTCAAGAAAGGGATACTAAAATCACTTCTCTGGCCACTTTCTGTTTATCACAAGACAGAATCTGCCTTTCCAACCTAAGCTTACAAGAGATTCATGTAGGAAGCACATCCTTTCCACAACGCCTTTCACCAGAGTGAAAAGTCACCACTTAGAGGACGTTTGTACAATGTGTCTGTCTCTGGGCAAAAGTACAAACAAGATTTCCCATCACCTACAGCCATTGTCTGTTCATCCCAACTCTTCACTTAGTGGCCTGCCCTCCATATCCCTCACTTTTATACACCTCATATTCCCTTTCTATTTTATAGTTTCACTTTATATACAATTTATCTTAGTAACTGTATGATGTGGATATAGGTGCCACATTACTTAATGAGGTGGCTGAGATACAGATGGGTTAAACCCAGCTTATGAACAGCAAAGCTATTACTAAGTATGGTCCATTCACCACATTTGACCAGGCTGGTCCATGACGGTGAAGGTATGCCCTGGAATAGCCTAGAAACAAAGAGAAGCGCCTAGATTTCTCTCATTAAATGAGAATCCTACTTGTAAAAACAAGCTTTATCGTAAAACCAGTGACTGCTGATCATGTTGCCTGCTAGTGCAGTGCAATTTTGAGAACAGGAATACAATTAATGCATTCAGTGGGCCGTATTTTCTCCCTAAAACATGAATAACTGTTACAGAGAAAGCTAGAGAAAAAGGAAACCGAGGAAGATCTTAGAGTTAAGCAAAACGAAATGCAAGACTCACTGTTACCATTTACACGTTGCATGACCTTGAATGAGTTACTGAGTCTGGGCCTCAGTTTCTCATCTGTAAAATGGGGTTGGCTCTAAAGGCCCTTTGGCTCTAACGTCTTCTGGTGCACGGACTGACGGTAAGAGGCAAAAGAAACACGTTGTACGATTTTTGAACAAGCAGGCACCACCACAATCTCTTGTTTTGACTGAAAAAATCAAACAAGTCCAGGGAGTTGCTGCACATACTATGCACAGCAACAAGAAAGACAGATTGCTGGAATTCTTCCCTAAGCAGCTTACTGTTTATAACAGCAAAGTATAATTCTGCAGAGCCAAGGAGACAAGACATAATAGTTTGCATTTTACCAAATCCTTGATTTGGCTCTTTCTTTCAAACCAGGCTTACATGAGAGAAGAAAGTTGAAGTCCTGGGATTACGCAATAAGAAACCAACAGAACAGACTTACAGGCTGCAAAATGAGCATCAGTTCTGAAGATGAAAAGTCTGTGGGCGACTAGTACTGAGTATTTCTAACGAATGAGATTCTTTCAGGAATCCTCAACTTAAACTCCTCTGAAGAATAACTAAAACATTACATTTTTATTTGTCCTCTGATAGAATCTACAAAAGAGAGATCTAATAAACATAGAATGAGGTCTCAATATGAGTTGTATACTATTCAGAGTATTTAAAAGATGATTGAATTTATTCTTTTCTATTATTGGCTTGACCTGCCAATTTCAGACATTAATTCTATAAATACTAAAGAGGCATAACTCATCTTTGATTTGCATCTTGGCTTAACGCTGCGGTCCCCAACCCCTGGGCCACGGACCAGTACCAGTCTGTGGCCTGTTAGGAACCGGGCCACACAGCAGGAGGTGAGCAGCAGGAAAGTGAGTGAAGCTTTCTCTGTATTTACAGCTGCTCCCCATCACTCACACCGCATAAGCTCCGCCTCCTGTCAGATCAGCAGGGGATTAGATTCTCATAGGGGCATGAACCTTACTGTAAACTGTGCATGGAGGGATCTAGGTTGTGTCTCCTTATGAGAATCTAATGTCTGATGAGCTGAGGTGGAGCTGAGGTGGTGATGCTAGCACTGGGGAACGGCTGCAAATACACATTGTCATTAGCAGAGAGGTTTGACTGCACAAGAAATGTGCTTGAATCTTCCCAAAACCATCCTTCTCCAGCCCCCACTGGTCAGTGGAAAAATTGTCTTCCATGAAACCAGTCCCTGGTGCCAAAAAAGGTTGGGGACCGCTGCTTTAACGCAGTGATACCATAGAAGGCCAAGCAGATTTTCATTCTTTTCTCTTTAATTACATTATACTACAAGGATTAGAGAGTCATATTCAACAGTAGGTATGATAGCTAGAAGCAAAAATCTGTAGTTTTAGGCTGACAATTACAAGTAGATTCCAAACCAGTTTTTCTGCAATGAGATGACCATCGTGCTGCCTTTCTGCTCAGACCTATCCAGGCCCTGGGGCTATCGGGTTAGGACTTCTCGCCAATAGCCCTCTACAAGAGCAAGCTCTTACAGGATTCTTAACTTCATTTTCCAGACCGTTTAGGAGAACAGAAGATTTCATGACCAATTTACTGGCTATTATTTAGAAATTTATATCTTAAGGATTATATATATTTGTGGATGAAATACGTAAATATCTTAAACTAGAGAAGTATTTCTCAGATATAAACTCAACTGTAGTTTATTGATTGACTCACTAGTAACAAATGATGGCTTATACGCCATCTCATTTACATGAATAGGAAATTAAATTTACACAGAATGTTTAAAAGAGGAAAGTGAAAACAAGGCAATTCAAAAATATAGAACAAAAATTCTATGTTCTACAAATACAGAGGGTTGTTTTTTTTCTTCCCCCACAGCTTCCCCATCTAAAAAGTGGAGGCAACTGTATATTCTGCATATGGTTTTACCACGCCCAATAAGGAGAATGTGTACGGAGTCCCAGGCCTGTGACTAACACCTCGTAAATAGTCATTAAAGGGCAGTCACCATCCCCTCTGTTATCCTGTCCCGCTCCCCATGTTGGGCATGGTGGCACCTGTACCCTCAAAGATGGACACTCCCCCCTCATCAGTAAGCCAGCAAAAGTCATTCAATGCAAACTGTGAATCGGGAAGGAATGCAGAGGTCACAGAACAAGTTAGCTTCAATGGTCCTTCCAAGGTCACGGTTGGCTGCACAATGAAATACAAGTGACCTTGAAGAGAGCAAAGCAATTTTATTGCAGGCAGCTAAGTACACAGCTCCTCCAAGCAGCAGCACCAGAGTTGGGGAATATTTTAGTGCATTAACCATTTTCTTGCTGCCTTTTCTTCTTGGTAGATGCTTTTATTAAATAAAAATTGAACAGATCTACGATTAAGATGGTCACATCTAAGATTCTGTCAAGTTTCCTGCATCTAAGTTATGAATAGAACTCGTAACCGAGGAACAGAGAATCTAAGATAAATGCCAGAGACTGCTGTGGAACCTAGAAAAAGTATTTTTATATTGGAGTCCAAAATGTCACAGACTATTTTCTCCATGCATACGTGAATCTGAGACTAAACACATTGCACTGAGATAAGGAGTGATCCCCGACCAGGCTGCAAAACCCATGCATTTGAAAACCTCAACCTGAAAACGTGACCGCAACAGCAGCTGCTTATTTCTCAGCAGAGCTGTCAGCCCTGGGCTCGTCTGAGGACGAGCTCTGGCCGGACGCCCCGAACCCCTTGAATCTCACTCAGGAGGGTCTTACAATGAATCTCAACTCCAGATATGGTATTATCCACACCACTGAAACTGCAGTGAGAAAACAGAATGTATATGCACATGGCCAGGAGGGGAGGTGGAACGAGAAGAGCCAGACAGCTGTGGAAAAGGCTAGAAACCGAAGGATCTGGGAAGTCATTTGGTCAAATCTCCTGTTTCATAGATGAGGACATGGCCCATCTCTGCTGTGAAAGGAACATTCAATTCAAATGGATAACGGGCCAGGTCTACTTGGAAAGGAGGTCTCCTCTGCCATGGGTTGGGGCGACAGCCTATAGTTTAGAACACTGGGGTGTGTCTGGCAATTTCCAGGGACTCCCATTGCTTGTAGGGGCCAAGGAAGTAGGAAGCTTTTGTCTGTGGGTCAGAAGTGGGGGGCCTGCTAACCCCCAGCTATCCTGCTATGTGTGGACCCGTGAGAGTACAGGGCTGTATGTCCTGCCTGTGTCATAGGAGGTTCTGGAAAATTGAGGGTGACCTGACTGTGGGGGGTATGGTGACAGAGGGTCAGGTGGTGTTTGCAGGGAGCTTCTCTCCTGCCTGTGGCACAAGGAAAGTTGCAGTCATGGAAAAGGGAGGAAGATCTAGGGAGAGCTGGCTTAGGAGAGAAGTGTAGAGTTTGGTTTTGGCTTTTTAGATATCAACATGGAGATACTGAGACAGCGTGTGTGTGTGTATGTATGTGTGTGTTGACTACATGCAAAGGTTTTGAATATTTAAATAAATGTAGAAATCATGACAGTGTAGATGGTATTTAAAACCATGGTACTGGACAAGGCCAACAAGGGCACTGAGCTGCAAAAAAATTAATCAGAGGGTGAACACAGGCAATGCAGGGAGTGATGCCCCAGAGAAGACAAACTCATGAGGCCAGTCTACGCCTGCCTCTGCTTACTCCTCGGCCGGAGTGTCCAGGCTACAGCACAGGGAGCCAGTGGTCACCCTGAGATGAGGAAAGAGGGCTGAAAGTTCAGGGCACGGTGGCCAGAACGTGCAGGGCAGAGAACAAAAAGAGGGCAGCACGCAGAGAGAATGCCACAGACATGTAGAAGGTTCCCCTCGAGTCTGCAGCTGAGTACTGGTCAGCCCATGTACATGAAGAAAAAACCACTGGAAAAGAGCAAGGGAACAGCTCCCAACCCTCACACAGGGCAGAGAACAGTTCACAGTCCCCACAACCGGGGTTGAGAGACCTTGTGATATGTGGGTATTGAGTACTCAGCAGTGCAGGGCTATGACTGAAGGTTTGTGTCCCCACCCAGATTTCTATGTTGAAATCTAATGCTCAGTGGGATGGGATTAGGAGGTGGGGCCTTTGCAGCGTACCTAAGTCATGAGGGTGGAGCCCTCATGAATGGGATTAGTGCCCTTACAAAATAGACCCCAGAGAACCTGCTTGTCCCCTTTGCACCATGCGAGGAAACAGCGACAAGCCGGCAGTCTGCAACCCAGAAGACAGAGGGCTCTCACTAGAACTGACCATGGTGCCACCCTGATCTTGGACTCCCAGCTGCCAGAACTGTGAGAAATAAATTTCTGTCGTGTGTAAGTCACCCAGTCTATGGTACTTTATTATAGCAGCCTGAATGGACTAAGACATGCAGCCAAACCGGCCCCAGACTAAAAGCTGTGTTGATCCTGCACAACACAGCTTAAATGCCAAACCTTGAAAGAATAAAAAAGTTTCCCAATAACGAAACTACATCCCAGAATAAGGTTCAAAATCCCAACAGGATACAAACTCACAAGGTCTGACATCTGCTTCAAGATCACCAAGCACGCAAAGAGGAAGGAAAATAGCACTCGTACTTAGTGGAATGTTAGAACAAGACCCAGAAACGACATAAATCAGGAAACAGAACAAGTCCCAATTAATTTAAAAGGATTCAAATCATATGAAGCATGTTCTATGACTACAATGGAATTAAATTAAAAATCGGTAACAGAAAGATACTTAGAAAATGCCAAAAAATTTGGAAAGTTAACAACACACCTCCAAATAAACCAAGGAACATTCAAAAATCAACGTAATCCAACATATTAAGATGAAAAAAGGAAAAAAAAAAACATGTGACCATCTCAAAAGATGCAGAGAAGGCATTTGGTAAAATCCTACATCCATTCATAATAATAAACTGTGTTTTTAGCTAATTAGGAGTAACTTCAACCAGATAAAAAGCATCCATGATATACCTATGGATAACAGGATACTGAATTGTTCAATATTAAATGAGCTCCCTTGATACCAGGAACAGGCCAGGATGTCTGCTCATGTCACATGTATTGCACATTTTGATGGTGGTTCTAGCTAGCGCAGTAAGTTTAGGAAAAGAAATGAAAGGCTTACTAATTGGAAAGGATAACATAAAACTGTGTTTATGAGAAATAACATGATCATCTATATGGAAAAATCTTAAGGCAGTTACAAAAAATGTTATCACATCTAATAAGTGATTTTCAAGGGAGGTTTCAGGCCCCATTTTTTGGTCAATATATAAAAATCCATTGTATTTTTCTATACTACAATAAGCAATATGAAATTGCTTGCTTATGATGAAAAGTGCATTTCTTCCTATGAATTACAGGTGAAATAGCCTGAAAACGAGTGCCCTAGAGAAACACTTGCACAAGTGTACCAGGAAATAAATACACGAATATTCACAGTAGCCGTGTTTGTAACAGCAAAAACTGGAGTCAACCCAATATCCACCGAACAGAAAATGAAGAAATAAACTATGGTCTATTCAAATATAGAATACTATACAGTAGGGAAAATGAATGCATGCCTAACACAAACAAAAATGTTGAGTAAATTTAAAAATCACAGAAAAATAAATATAGGCTGATGCCTTCAAATAAAATTCAAAACCTTGTAAAACTAAGCCAATTGAATTTTTTAAAGATGTATGTGTGTATATGATAAAACTACAGAAAAAAAAAATCAAGGAAACAAAATACACTCATTCGAGGATATTTTATATCCAGGGTGGGGCTGGGTGTCAGACATTTAGGGAACATGAGGATGGGACTAATGTACTGAGCATCTTTTTGTGCAATTCATTTGATGTGAATATGTGGATATTTTTATTACCATATTTCTTTATACTCTTCACAAATGCTGTAATTATTCTTTACGCATTCAATATTTAATTAAAACAACAAAAGCCAGTTAGACAGCTAGGCAGGCATATATGTATTTGCGGGGGAGGATTATAATGACAAAAAAAATCTGTTTTACATAACTTACTGCAGGTTAATATATACCTTCATAGGTTTTATTCCAGTGGTTCAGTGAAATCATATGGAGAGCTTGTTAAAACACAGATTGCTGGTTCCCAACCCCAGAGCAGGTTAGATCCTGATTCAGTAGGTCAGATGGGGGCCCAAAAATGTGCATTTGTAGCACATTCCAAGATACCACTGATGCTCCTGGTTCAGGGACGACACTTCAAAACCTCTGTATCACGCTATGTGAGCCGCATCCAAACCAGCAAAGAAGAAAGAGCTAGTAGCATGGTCCTGCTTTTACAGATAAAGAAACATCATCTCTGAGAGACTAAGAAGTCTGCAGTATTACATAACTGTTAATCACTCCAGCTTTGGCTCAGACTATGTGTGTCCAAAACCCGGCTCTATAATTACTGATTCTTATTGAAGGTAATTTAACTTTTGGTGCCTCAATTCCCTCACCTGTAAAGTAGGTATAATTACAGCATCTCACATAGGGTTCTTGTGAGAATTAAGGGATAATAAATGTAAGGACTTAAATTCATGCCTGGCACATAGCCCTGGGTATATGTTATCCCCGCTAAGTCAGTGAGCAGTAGAGCTGAGACTCAAAACTACTACTAGGTCTTCAGATTCTTTTTTTTTTTTTTTTTTTAGAGGCAGGGTCTCACTATGTTGCCCAGGTTGGCCTCAAATTTCAGGGCTCAAGCAATCCTTCCACCTCTGTTTCCCAAGTAGCTGGTACTATAGCCATACACCACCGTGTCCAGCTTCAGATTCATTGCCAACACAAATGCTCTTTGGTATCATAAAAAAAAAAAAAAAAACCAGTGGTGAGTGCCACATAACATTATCTTTTTTTTTAATTTCAGAAACCTTTAGAACTGGAAGACATCCAATTGCTCTTTTCATGTATAAGAAAACTACAACCCAAATAAAGTAGCTTGCTTAAGATCATACAGCTAGTTAGAGGTAGTCTCGGATGAATAAACTGGAACAATTTTTTTTCAAGGGCCACATAAGTGATCTTTATAATAGATTCCACTCTGTATTAAATTATACTTCTGAAGTAAACAATGAAAACAGTGGAGGAATAAAAACAAATGACCAATTACCATTTATGCAATGGAGTGAATGAATCAATCAAATAAGCAAGCAAACATCAGGTCTATGTAGTATGAGGAGCTAACCCTCTGATAATTTATCCTCTTCATATACATAATTTTAACAACCAAATAAAATTTTCTTCTCAAAAATACAATTAGTTGCAATCAATTCAATGCAAAGATATGGAAAATTCTTCTCAATCTCATTCCTTCCTCTAGTCTTCAGAAAGGTAAATACAGTATTTCCATGACTTAATTTTAGAAGAAATGAAAAATCTAAATTTCACAGATTGCATTTCATTACAATCCCATTACAGTTTAAAAAATTCACCTGAACTCCACTTTCTTTTCAAATACACTTGAAAATGCCAAAAATAGAGTGGGGAAGTTTAACAATTTCAACATGCCTCTTGAGTTATCCCCAAAGCAATGAAATATCTGGGGCATGCGTGCTCATAAAAAGGAAACACAGTCCATAAAATGTAACAACCTAACTTACAACACAATCTAAACGTTCTTAGGAAAAAAAAAAAAAAAACGTTTTCCAACCAGAAATTTAAACTCGCTTGTTTTCAGAAGTTTAAAAATAAAAACCACTCTAAAAGTAGTGGAAAATATATTTCCCGATCTTCCACATCCGAATGTTATATTTCAATATAATGAATTTGTTGGTAAGCAGTGGCCTTCAGTAACTGTACTGGCTCCAAACGGAAAGTGTGACAGTTCCAACTTCTGCTGCTTCTCTGGGAACCACAAACAGAGGAGGAAAAGATCTTGTACCACGAAAAGCGCACACATTGTATCACACTTATTCACATCCCTAAACCACTCCCTGCACTACAGGACATTTTTTTTTTTTTTTTAAACAGTATCAGGGCATAGAAAAGGTAAGGAGGAAAAAATAACCCAAGCCACTCAAGATGGGTCTATTTCAGTGAGATGACTACAGAGCCCTCTTAGACTCACCGCTCTCCATCTCCACCCCCCAACTCCATTCCTACCACTTTCATCTTTCAACTTCCTCCTCTAAAACCCAGACTGGGTACTGACCTACTGACCAGGTCGCCTTGCCTCTGCTCTCTTTTCATGTATAAAACAGGACAAACAACAACTACATCACAGGCTTGTTGTGGGCATTAATTAGCACTTCTAAAACACTTAGCACAAGAAGAACCAGCTATTCTTGGTCCTCTGACAATATTCTGCATTCTCCTGCCATTCTAATACTCTTTGGACACTACATATCAGGTCATATGCCCCAGCTCAAACATCTTCCAATAGTCCCCTATTTTCTACCGATGCTGTGACTAAGGAACTTTCAAAGCTTATTCCCGAGTCTTTTTTTTGCAATCTCCTTGCTTTAGTGACCCTCTCTATTTTCCTCCATTGGACCAAATCCTATCCATAAATTCAATTTACAAAAGGCTAACTCAGCCACAAGCTCGCCCGGATGATCCCAGCCTTTGACGGATTACGACGCTCAGCCTCATCCACCTAATTTAGGGCTTAATCAATACAGCTTGCTGTGCGATGTGATCTGCCCAAGTCCCTTCCTGGGGCTTCGTGCAAAGCGACACCCCCCAACCAGAGGCTCACATCTTGCAAGGACCTGGGAGCTGAGGTGTCCCTGACACAGTTTCCTGAACAGGGCTGCCTGCCCAGCGGTCACAAAAGAGGACCTGCATAGATTAGTCTCTGCTCACCTAAATTATAAGATATTCTCCCGCTTAGCAGAGTGTTCCTGCAGCGCCCTTCGGTCAGGCTCTGTCTGCACGTCACTGGCAGAGAATGTGCCGGGACAGGGACACGGCATAGTTCCCTGACAGACAGGGCTGATTCCAGGTTTTCTCTGTCTTGATAGCTCTTTGGCTCTTGGAAGAAACTGCAGGAGGGGTAAAGTTAGTTGCCTAATCTTAAAGCCATTTTTCCCCCTCTATGTTCTCTGTCATTTAACAATATTGTCATTGTTATAAATATTTGAAAATTTAAAAAATTTCATTTAAAAATCTCATTTTTGCCATCTCCCTTTATGCTTTCCACTTTCTATGCTTTCTTGTTTATCTTTTGTTTAGTTTTTTTTTTTTTTTTTTTCCTCCCATCTCTTGCTCTGTGGACTCTGGTTTCCTATTTTCCCTTCTGGTAATACAATAAGGTCATTCTCTGTATAGAGAGGCTTTATTCTTACTCGTCAAAGGTTGGAAACAACCCGAATGTCCTTCAACCAGAGAATGAATAAACAAGCTGTGGTCCATCCCTACGTTGGAATTCTACTCAGGAGTAAAAAGGACAACGACAAATACACACAACATGAATGAACCACAAATGAATTGTATGAAGAGAAGGAAGCCAGACTCAAAGAGATACATACATACTGCATGGCTCCATTTATAGAACATCCTAGAAAAGGCAAAACTCTAGGGCAGGAAGACAGATGAGTGATGGCTGAGGGCCGTGGCTGGGGGAGTTGACTGCAAAGAAGTATGGGGACAGTTTGGGTGTGATTTTGATTACAGTGATAGCTATGACTGAGTTTGTCAAAATTCACAGAACTATGCACTAAAAAAGGTGAGTTTCACAGTATGTGAACTATATCTTAATTTTATTTATTCATTTATTTAGAGGCAAACTCTTGCTCTATTGCCCAGGCTGGAGTACAATGGGCCCAATAATAGCTAACTATAATCTTAAACTCCTCAGCTCAAGCGATCCTCTTGCCTCAGCCTCCCAAGTAGCTGGGACTATAGGTGCATGCCTTCGTGCCCAGTTAATTTTTTATTTTTTGTAGAGATGGGGTCTCACTATGTTCCTCAGGGTGGTCTTGAACTTTTAGCCTCAAGTGATCCTTCCATCTTGTCCTCCCAAAGCACTGAGACTACAGGCATGAACCACCATGCCCAACCTATATCTTACTTTTTTAAATTTTCAATAAAAACACAAAAAAGCTCATTCTACTTATGACGCTTTGACACTTAAAAAAAACCTCTTGAACCTATACTGATCCATTATCGATAGTTTTAATTCAACATTAGTCAACTGATATACGAGATAAAAATCAGTATTCTTCTACATTCCCAGACCCCTCCCTCAAACCATTTCATAGTTTTCAGTCATATAATCTCGCAGTTTCATTGTATAATATTATAGCTCATTGATTATTTTTATATAATTTATCTGATTTTTCAAAAATTGCGGTTGCATGCTATTTTGTAACTATATTTAAAATCAGGGACAAGATGGCAGGCTAGAAGCAGACAGCACAACTCTGCTCTTGCGGAGAGGATCGAAAGTGGCCAACGAATATTCACCTCCGATCAATCGTCTAGGAGAGGACTGGAAATAATCAACAGAGTAATCAGACAATCTACCGAAGGGGAGAAAATATTTGCATGCTATACAATCTGACAAAGGGCTGATAACTAGAATCTATAAAAAAACTCAGGCAAATCAACAATAAAAAATAAAACAACACTATTAAAAAGTAGGCAAAGGACATAAACAGAAACTTTTTAAAAGAAGATAGACTAATGGCCAACAAACATATGAAAAAATGCCCAATGTCTCTAATCATCAGAGAAATGCAAATCTAAATCACAATGAGATATCACCTAACTCTAGTGAGAATGGCTTATATCAAAAAGTCCCCAAACAACAGATGCTGGTGTGGATGTGGAGAGACAGGAACACTCATACACTGCTGGTGGAACTGCAAACTAGTGCAACCTCTATGGAAAGTAACATGGACATATCCCAAAGAACTAAAAGGAGACCAGCCATTTGATCCAGCAATCCCACTACTGGGCATGTACCCAAAAGAAAAAAAGACATTCTATAAAAAAGACTTCTGTATTTGAATGTTTATAGCAGCACAATTAACAATTGCAAAGATGTGGAAACAACCCAAGTGCCCACCAATACAGGAGTGGATTAATAAAATGTGGTACATGTATACTCAGCCACAAAAAAAATGGGGAACTAATACCTCTTGTATTAACCTGGATGGAGTTGGAGCCCATTCTTCTAAGTGAAGTATCACAAGAATGGAAAAACAAATACCATGTGTACTCACCATTAAATTGGTACTAATCAATCAACACTTACGTGCACGTATGAAAGTAACATTCACTGGGAATTGGGCAGATGGAAGTGGGAGGAGGAGATGGGAAAACTCACACCTAATGGGTGCGGTGCACACTGTCTGGGGGGTGAGCACGCTTGTAACTTCACCTCAATCAGTGCTAAGGCAATTATGTCACCAAAGCGTTTGTACCCCTGTAATATTCTGAAATTTAAAAAACTTAAAAATTTTTAAAAATTAAATAATAAATTCCTGCAACAACCTTAAAATAAATAAATAAATAAATAAGTAAAATAAAGGTGATCAGAACCTCAATTGGATTTTTTAAAATAACTGAACGAAATGGTCTAAAAGTTTGTAAGAAAGTAAAAACATCTGAGAATTGACAAGAAAATTTTGAAAAGGGGAAAATGGCAAGGAATTTCCCTTTCGAGACATTAGAATTTTCTATAAAGGTTCTATATACTCAAAACAATTTAGCACTGACACAGAGACAGAAAAATAAATCAATGCAATCAATAGTCTAGGAAAATCTCCAGATGTGTATGATTATGGCATTTTCATTTAATGGGAAAAAGGACTTAAGGAACTGTGCTGATACAATCGGCTATTCACCTGGAAAGAAGACAAATTCAGACTATCTTTTCTCAAATGCAAAAAATAAATGCAAGTAACTAACGAGTGTGAAAAAGCCACTCAACTTCACAATGGCAAGTTTGAAAAATCGCAGTGAGCCATCGTCCACTCATCGATTGCAGGATATGGCCCCCCATAGAGTGTGATGTGAACATAGCCGCTGCTCTCAACCTTGCGGAAAATAATCTGACCATACTCTTGACCTGGCAATTATTTGGGAATACAAATAAGGCTGCTTATTGTAGCCTCGTTTGTAGCGGCAACAAAACTGGAAATATCCCGAAGGCTCGGAAAAAGGAAACATGAAATAAATCATGGTACACATATCCTAAGGATAATGAGTCACCTCGTAAAGGAAAGTTAGTCAGATCTATACTCACTGACTTGGGAAAATGCCCATGGTGTGGATTAAGAAGGAAAAAAAAAAAGCGAGCAAGTTGCTGAGTAATGTATGTAATATGATTCTTTTAAAAAAAAAAAATTTTTTTTAAACAAACAGGAAGCAAAAAGCGACCTGTATACACTTTGGCTTGTAATAGCACTGAGACAGGTATGGAGGACACATACTACCCTCTTTTTAAATTTCACTTCACATTTTTAATTTAAACTCTGTAGCATAAAATCCACCATCTTAATCATTTGCAAGTGTATAGTTCAACAGTGTTATTTAAATATGTTCTCAATGTTGTGCAACCACTTTCCAGAACTTTCATCTTGTAAAACCACAACTCTGTATAATATTAAGCAATAACTCCCCACTACCCCTCTCCCCAGCCCCTGCCTACCCCCATTTTACTTTCTGTCTCTGTGAATCCAAATTCTCTAGGTTCCTTATGTAAGTGGAATCACACAGCATTTGTCTTTTTGTGACTGGCTTATTTCCCTTAGCATAAGGTCCTCAAGGTTCATCCACGTTGTAGCACGTGCCAGAACTTCCTTCTTTTTTTTTAGGGCTAATATTCCACTGTATGTATATACCACATTTCGTTTACCCATTTATCCACTGATGGACATGGTTTTGGCTTCCACCCTTTGGCTATTAATGAGTAATGCTGCTATGAACATGGGTGTACAGGTATCTTTTTGAGACCTTGCTTTTAATGCTTTGTGTATATACCCAGAAGTGGAATTGTTGGATCCTATATAGTTCTATTTTTAATTATTTGAGCAACTAGTAATTCTATTTTTAGTTTCTTAAGGCATTGCCTTACTGATTTCCATGGGGCTGCACCATTTTATATTCCCACCAACAGCGCACAAGAGTTCCAATTTCTCCACGTTCTCACCAACATTTATTTTCTGATTTTTTGATTGCAGTCATTCTAATGGATGTGAAATGATATCTCACTGTGGCTCTGATATCCATTTCCCCAATGATAAGTGGTATCATATGTTCATTGGCCACTGTTATATCTTCTGTGGAGAAATATCTATCTACTCAAGTCCTTTGCCCATTTGTTAATTGGGTTATTAGGTTTTTGATTGGTAGGCTACAGGACACACAACTTTCCTAACATAGTCTCTTGAGCAGGATGGCCCAGGATGGAGGCGGACCCAGTGAAGACAAGAACTTTTCCTTTATTAATTTTCTATTATTTGATTTTCTTCAAAACACATGGATTGCCTTCCTGGCTGTTTTTATATCTAATACATTATAGGAAGATGGTGCCATGTCTCTCATTGCAGAGGGAGCCCCAAGCAACCCCTATAGGTTGTTGTCCATCTCCCCTCAAACTATCTGTTTTAAATGAAGGTTTCCCACCCCTGGTTGAAGATAGGTTTGTTCGTACTTCATTTGAACTGTTCTAATTGCAAGGGAACGTGATTCAGAGTGACACAATTCTTCGCTCTTTTTCTTATGGATATAAAAATGTCCACGATATATGCCACAGCGGGGAAAGGAGACATTTGTTTAGATATAGACATTACAGAGAATACTAGGAACTCAAAGATATTACATAAATGTGAGAAGCATGAAAAATGCTAAAGGTAAAAATGCCTCATTCATTCATGCATGCAACAAATATTAACTGGGTTCAACTAAGCCTTGTTCCCATTGCTGGAGATGTAGC
The DNA here is from genome assembly GCA_028533085.1 of Varecia variegata. Lineage (NCBI taxonomy): Eukaryota > Metazoa > Chordata > Mammalia > Primates > Lemuridae > Varecia > Varecia variegata. The sequence goes on from CM052451.1 coordinate 16,936,904, forward strand.
AGTAAATAAAACAGAAGAACTTGGCAGGTGGTAAGTGCTGTACAAAATAATGCAGGGGGATGGGTAATATTTCGGTAGGAGGATCAAGGAAACTTTATTATATAATGAGCTTCCTTTTTGACAGGCTGTGAATTCAATGCTTCATCCACGAAGCACAGGGTCTTTTCACTCAACAGAAATTTAATCTCAGAAGGATTTTGACAAATCTAATTAATCATCTATCCCAAAGGGCCTAAATCCATCTTAACATCTAAATGTGCACTCATCACATTCTTTTAAAAAAGAAGTTACTTCTCCACACTAATAGCAAACCATTCTTATCACTCATTCTTATTTCATTTTTTATGCCCATTGTTGGCATAAAAATGGGCATATGAAAAATCCTTCACCTATTATTCATTTTCCCAATCATAAAACATTCCAGCACTTGTACTTTACTTAGGGGACTAAGACCTCAGATACATATTCCAAATCTTGGCCCACAGGCCTGAACAAAGACGGATTAATTAACTCCTCAGTTCCAGGGCTTTCCATGGAAACACTTAGTGGTAGCTGAGCATGCAGCACTCCAGGTGGGGTGAGACGCCCTCCGTGAAGGGGGTACGTGGGGTGCTGATTGCAAGGCAGGCAGTTGTGGAGGGCACCAAGTGTGGAAGACACTGTTGGCAAATGTCCGCACACACCACCCTTACTGCCGATGGGAATGTGCTCCACGCTTCATAAAGGTCTTGGTTAGCTGACGTGGGCTGTGCGTGCTGAAGATAAGCACGAACACGCCAGCCTTGCCAGCAACCTCTGCGGAAAGCTAGGAGCAGGTGGACGAAGAAAGGAACAGTTTCTAATAAGCTCTACCTCGCTGTGTTAATGTGGCAATAATTACGATTCCTGGTCTTCATCCTATCTGATTAGAGGGTAAAAGGACGAATTTAGAGATCCTCTTACTTATTCACGTGGAACTTCTGTGAAACAGCTAGAGACAGGGCCTAGCATGCTTTTATTTATAGTTGAGAAACATAAAGGGCTGTCTGAGCCAGGGGCGGATTCAGGCCACCTGTCTCCTAGGAGAGCTCTCATATCCACCCACCTCAGGAGCGAACATAATATGACTGACCGAATTCTGTTTCCATCTATTGTAAAGACGGTGTCTGGGAACCACTCACATGTGATAAGGCACAGGCCCTCAAGGGCATGGGCTGCCTCTCAGATCCCCTCTGAAATAATGTTGGAATTAGGCAAAGCAGGAGAAATCTGCATCCACCCTAGGATCCAAACCAAAGCACCATCCACATGCTGGAGCTTTGAAGAGATTTTTTTTTTTTTTTCCCTATTGAATAACGGTGCAGAGCGGACCAGCAGGAAGAACACAAGAACACCAACTCATTGTTTTTCCTTCAGAGAAAATAGAGTATCCTCAGAATCAGCAAAGACCCTCAGCGAAAGCCAATGCTGCTTGCTAACTTGAGCACACTTCTTCACTCCCAAAGGCCCTGAAGACAAGCCCCAGGAAGCTGGAGTCAGGGCACCCTGGGGTGGGGAGCCAGGATTCCTGCCCAGGTGTGAATCTCAGTTCCAACGCCCCTACTAGGTCTGGAACCCTGGGCAGGTTATTAAACTTCTCTGGGCCTCCATGTTCTCCTCTGCCCACCTGGGTACTAACCATGAATTTTGTGCACCATCACCATGAGGATTACATGAGATGAGAATGAGATGAGATGCATGGTCCCTGCAAGTGCTCAACTGATGGTGGTGGTGGTGGTGGTGGTGGTGGTGGTGGTGGTGACGGTATGGTGGCGGATATGATGTGGATGAGGATGACAAATTTAAGATTTGGCAAAATGTAGCTCAAGTGTTTGAAAAGCTTCAGATTATTTCAAATATTTTTACTCTTTGATCCAGTAGTTTTATTTATGGAAAATATTCCTTTGGAAACAGAGAGACAAGAGGATTCAAAGTTTAGCTGTGATTGGGAAAAGATAACAAATAAGCTAATTACCTAATGATAGCAGGGGTTTTGGAAAATAAATGCAGAAATAAAGCAATACCGGTAGACTGGCCCCGACTGCAGACAGACCGGAGAGGCAGGAAACAGGGAAATTTGAGACATCCCTACCCCCTCCTCCACACGTCCAGAAAACAACCCCTTCTCCACCCCCGCAGGAGACAGGAAGTTCATCCTCTGTGAAAACTGAAGGAGAGATGTTCCAGCCTCGGGGACACCAGGCTCACGTGAGGCGCTGGAGGGAAATAGGACTGAGGAACTCGTGCTGACGACAGGGGCCTCCTCCCACTGCAGGCCAAGAGCTCTAGCAGAGAGCTTGTTCTGCCCAGCTATGAAAGCAGAACATCTTTTCCTGGAGACTCTGAACTGCTCCAGAGAAAATTCTACAGATAAAGGCATTTGAAAGTCTTAAAAGAAAAAAAAAAAAAAATCAGGTAGTTCAGAGTGAAGTCCTCCCTGAACGCCCCCAGCCATGCTCACAACTGGAAAGTGAATGATGCTATCATCTTCTGCAGTTTCCATTGCCTCCAGCACAGAGCTGAATGCATAATAAACACCGTTTGATGGATTTAAAAGATCCTACTAGTCGGGGACTAGGAATGTGTCCGCAGCCACCACTAAGGTTACACCAGTGATACCGCCTCGTACCAAGCCAGCCAGCCCCGGATCATGGCAAGGCCCACATGTCACAGGGAGGCACTGCAGAGGCAGGACAGCCCAGCACAGAACTGGGAGGGCACAGTGGCTGTGGCTGCACGTGTGTGGTTAGCAGACCCAAAGCCGACCTCTGCGGCCACCCGGGCCCTGCCACGCTGCCTGATGGCAACCTCAGCCTGCATGACAGCTTCGCCACCAACCTCAGGCACCTGGATGTTCTACCCTCCATTCCTGTCCACCGAGGCTGGAGAACGCCTGTCACTTAATCAGGTGAACCTACAAGAGTATCACTTACACAGAAGAAAAGACTCACCAAAGCCATTTCAAAACAAGTTCCAGAGACAACGATCACCTGGGCCGGGATTTCCCAGACTGCGTTTGTTCACGTACCACCTCCGTGGTTTTAGTTCTAGCAGTATACCAATATTGCAATACTGCAATATTGATGCCTTAATATTCTTGTCAAGTAACTCACTGCTTTTCTAATCTGTATGTAGTTTAGATTTATTTGAAGTATATTTATTTCAATTTATTTCCTTATGGTAATTGGAAAACCAGCACCATTCCTCTTAAATAAAAGACAACACAACAAAGAACAACCTTAGTGGTTCAGTTGGCCTGCAGAGACTGGGACGGCAAATGCTGGAGAGGTGACACTAACGCTCCACTGAGACTTTCTATCTGGTGACACCACAATATTGAAAGAGAATTTAAAAAGAATTGTTTTCTCACTATATGACTCAATGTTAGATTAATGCCATGTATACTGTACCCTCTAAAACTACCTTATGGCTGTCTGAAATCACATATGTGGCCCTCTTTTTACAAGTGCTGGCCTCGGCAATAACATTCCCCCACCAGGCTTGAGCCATTGTTCTCTGCCAATACAGCCCACCCAAGCTTGATTGCTGAGTTCTGGGTCACTGGAACTAAATGTATTAGAACAATATACTATATGCCTGATGTCTGGCACATTCGATGCTGGTATCAGCTGCCTCAGAAAGAAGAACCCCAAACTCTCAAATAAGCTAATCTCACTGATCAGGGCAAGTTTCATGAGCAGTAAATTCAGTAAACTGATTGTGACTCAAACCTCTAACTTCAATTACTCCTTTTTAAGTTGCTCATTATTAAGGTGTCTAGAAATCATCAACATAATTACTTAAACAACACAAAATAGTTTTAAATTTTTTCTCCCAATTACATAAAATTGTGTGTGTGTGTACGTTTCCAGAGTTTGAAAAGATTAAGAAAAAACCTGATGTGTTACTTTTTAATTACCTAATATAGAAATGACAATCACCTTTTTCTCTATCCAAACTGGGAGAAATATCCAAGTTAATAGCTGTCACTTTCTATTATTGCACATTATTTAAAAACAGAACAATACTCCTTTAATAAATGGTCTGTTTTACATTTAAAAGAAAAAAAAAAGATGTGTTCCAATGATACACACTGTCATCAGAAATGCTGTTGCCGGAAATAGAAGTAACACAAAGTCCAAGGGATTGAGTGGGCTGCAAAGCGCTGTCCTGCCCTGCCTGGGAAGAACAATTCGTTTCTCCTGACCTGTGCCCTGGTGGAGAGGTGTGTCCCTCACCCTGAATGAGCGCCAACCAGCACACAGTATCCAAGTCCCCACGGCGACCTTCCCCTGTCTCTGATGCTGGGCTGGGTGCTGGGGTTCAGGGGTGGGGAAGAAGCAATTTTCCACGCTTGAAGCACTCTAAGTTCTGTATCTCTCTCTCCTCCACCTCTGTGGATCCACGACACAGGAGATAAGACACCTCCCCAACCACGGCCCCACCCCAGGACACTGTCACTGTTCAAAGGTGCTCTGTTCCCACGGAGTATGTTGACTGCAGTGTCACTCTAGCCTACCCATGTTCTACAGCTGAAATCAAACTGGTCACCCAGTTCCCCCACGCTTTTCAAACAGACACAAAAAGACCAGCTGAACCATTGTTCAGGCCTTCCCTGGCCTGGAGGACCATATCCCAGTGGTGGGCAGGATGACACCCTCTCCCAAGCCTGAGGCCAGGACTCCCCCAGCTCCGTGACTGGCACGTTTTCCCACCGCCAGTTACAGATCATGCCGCGTCCCTCAAAAGGCTTGTCGGCTGATGCATGGGAGAAGTATGCCCAGCCAGGATTGTAGGAAGTCTTTCATTCTAGTCTCTAGCTTAGCGTTGGCAAGAGGAGATTTGCAGCTGGCCAATGGGGGATAAAAACAAAGTTGGGGTAGGGACACCAATTCTAGGCATCCCATCTGGTCCTCGGTGCCGTGCCATGGCCTCGGTGGAGCGGCCTGGGACATACGGGCCTCTCCCATACGTTACAACCCAACGTCCTGTTCCTCTCTGCCCCCTTTCATGTTTACAAAGCGCACGGTTTGTGGAAGATGAACAACCAAGCAACGTCCACTGACGTGATAAGACTCTAACTCCCACAGGATAAGACGTGCTGGGGCTGGCATTGAAGGCGAGCTTTACGAGCGCTGGGCACCACCTCAGCCAAGTGGCAGTGGGGGTGGGGGTCAGGGGAGGCGGGGGTTGGCAGTGACAGCACCTTGCAGCCAGGGTGCTTTCCTCCAGCACCCCCAGATCAACAATCACCCACTGTGTGTAATTAGCGATATCCACGGTGTGTGTCATCCACCTGGATGATGAAGAGATAAATATGAGACTGAGATTGGGAACTACCAGATTAGACACAACCTAGGTTTTGCTGTGAAAATGCCACTTCCCCTTTATCAGAGGTGCTCGGAAATCGGACTCCCCGGCTCACATGCCCTGGGTCACCAGAGCCCAAGCCACCTGCTACCCACACACCAGACACGGTCTCCAGGCTCATCTCCTTCCTGTACGCCAAACACGGCAGGAGAAAAAGCAGAATACCAGAGGTCAAAACAGGAACAAGCAAAGTGAAGAAGAATTAATTCTCCAAAAGCAGAGGGGTAGGTGGGAGAGCAAACAGAACCTGGCACACAGGTAGGGCAACCCTAATCCCAAAACCCAAAATCCAAAATGCTCCAAAATCTAAAATCTTTTGAGCGTCGACATGAGATAGTAACACTTTCACTTTCTAACCATTCACAAACTTTGTTTCTTGCACAAAATTACTGAAAATACTATATAAAATTACCTTCCAGCTTATGTGTATAAGGTATATATGAAACATAAATGAATTTCAAGTTTAGACTTGGGCCCCTTCTGTAAAATTACGTACATGTAGGTATTATGTATATGCAAGTATTCTAAAATCAGAAAAATTCAAAATCCGACACTTTCAGTCCCAAGCATCTTGGGTAAGTCTGCGGTCCCCAAGCCCCAGATGCACGGCCTACTAGGAACAGCAAGAGGTGAGCTGTAGCCATCAGAAGCTTCATCTGCATTTACAGCCACTCCCCATCGCTCACATCACTGAATAAGCTGCACCTCCTGTCAGCTCAGCCGTAGCACTAGATTCTCTTAGGAGCATGAACCCTACTGTAAACTGTGCATGGAGAGATCTAGGTTATGTGCTCCTTATGAGAATCTAATGCCTGATGATGGGAGGCGGAGCTGAGGCGGTGATGCTAGCACTGGGGAGCGGCTGCAAATACAGATTATCATTAGCAGAGACTTGCACAATAAATGTAATGCACTTCAATCATCCCAAAACCATTCCCCCACCCCACTCCCTCTCCATGGAAAAACTGTCTTCCATGAAACAGGTCCCTGGTGATAAAAAGGTTAGAGACTACTAGGGCAAGGGATACTCAACCTGTAACAGGTTTGCTCATCAAACCATCAACCTCTCTCCACCCTTCCCGACCATGTCTACAGAGGCTGCTTTTGCCAAGGCCAGATCAAGAAGCATGACATTGCCCAGCTCTACTACAGCCATTTCCTCGACAAAACGTGTTTACGATGTCAGCACTAGAGTGACTGCAATTCTGGATATGCATTTAATTTGCATTACTGCTTCTCCTTGGAGGGGCGGGGGAGATATTCACAAGGAAAGTTCATTCCTCCTGGAGGGCTACTTGAAAAACAGTTACTCATGAAGCCCTGCCATAGCATGAGGGAAACAGAAGACACCAAACCACAGTGAAAACTAGTAAACAGAAACAAAACTCTCAGGTCTCCCGTTTCTCATGTCCTGAAAACTTTCAGAAAAGAGGCACTAGCAGATCCGCAGCACAAAGGAAAAGTTACAAATACTGCACCAGCCAGGAGTGGGCTGAGACCTAGCGATTATCAGCTTCGTTTTGCTACATGCCTTGTTTTCCCAGAGGCTCCTGACTTTTGTGTGAAAAGTAACTGCCTAGGTGAGGCGAGCTCTGGACGCCGTGGAGACCCTGGGGACGTCACTGCAGCCCATCCCGGCTCTCCAGGCTGCCCATTAGTTTCAGGCCGGACACCCAGAGACCTCCCCCTCCCTGCCTCGTGGGCCTGGCCTGAGCCACAGCAAACTTCTCTCTTGATTAGACTCCCACTGAGGCCAAGGCTGAACTTTCCATCTTTCATTCCAGCGAACACCCTGCCACTCCACCGAGAGCCCAGGCAGTGGGGGGCTTTTCAAACAAACTCACCCACCCACAACCATAGTAGCAAACTACAAGGCTCATGCTTCCGATCAACCGTGCCTTTTTCTGGGAATCAAGAGCCTATCCTTTAAGTCGCCGGGGAATATTGTCTAAGCAACAGATGCATCCTTATTCAGGTTTTGGCTGTCCAAATTCAGGGGTCAATTAAACGCAGCCAACCCCTTATGCCTTGAGTCCAGGGGTCCCCAACCTATGGTGAGTTGTATAATTATTTCATTATATATTACAATGTAACAATAGTGGAAATAAAGTGCACAATCAATGAAATGTGCTTGAGGCATCCCAAAACCATCCCCCTCCCCTAGGTCCATGGAAAAATCATCTTCCGTGACCATGGTCCCTGATGCCCAAAAGGTTGGGGACCGCTGCCTTCATCTATTTCCTGAACATCTGCATGCAACATCTGGAGAGGGCATAGGGAGGTAACAGCCCCATCTAGAATCACTGGCCTTGCACAGGCTTCCCTTTCCAAGGTTTTCCTACACTCCAGCACAAGTGGGTTTTTGACCCTCCCACCCATAAGCATCGACATAAACAAAATTATTCCACTACTTCGAGTGAATCGGTTGCTGTCACGTAACACATCTGGCTATTTCCTTTCAAAACAGACTTTCCAACTGAAATGGGATCCAGATGTTGCAAGCAGAGGCAGATCCGGACCCCTTCCTTGGTGGTACCTACATAATGAAGACTCAACTTCATCTGACTCCTACGTGTACTTCTCATTTCCCCTGCTAGAATGTCAGTGCCCCCAGGCCTCCACTCAAAACCTGCCCACCGCCCTTAGCACCATGCTTGACCCGCAGTCAGTCCTTAAAAACTGCTCCAATAAATGAAACAATAAATAAATATAGCGAAGAGGGTTCAAATGTAGATCACGTGACACACCTACCAATGTCGGGAACAGAATGTTCTCTGCACAAGGTTATACAGATGGATTTAGATTTGGAAAAATCTTGATCCTCTTGTTAATTAAGACTATTCATAGAGCTACCAGCCAAGATTTTTACAAAATAGCTAGCTATTTCTATGTGAATGGTTCTTCACATGGAAGCTTTATATTAAAAAAAAAAAAATCTTTACTGGATGAAAAAGTATGTAGATAGCGTTTTGTATTTTAGAAATTATAACCATTCTTTAAGACCCGACTTAAATGGCTCACGTTTTATTGAGCACTTACTACGTGCATGTCTGGCTCTGTGTGGAAAGCTCTCTAGGTGCTCGTTCACTTTTGCCCTCACAAAGCTCTGCGGTAAGTTCTAACACCAGCCCTGTTTCATGGGTGATGAAACTGGCTTAATTGTCCCTTGGGGCCTTCTTTGACCTCTGCAATTGAAAGTATTCACTTCCTCTTCTGAAACCCTATTTAGCACATTTCTGTGCTTCTCTTATGAAACACAAAATGTTCTCCCACTTGCACGAAATAACTCAGGCATCGTCCCATCCCTCTGCTCCACCGTGAGCTCCCTGAAGACAGGGGTATCTTATTCCAATGCCATGCCCAAAAGCAGGTCTGGCATATCAGAACCCCCTGGGGAGTTTTTAAAACAAAACACAACAGAGGCCTGGGCCTCGCACCCTGGAGATTCTGGATGTGGGTGGGGCTCTGGGACCTTTCCCTTTAGAAAGCTGCCCACGTGCTGTTGACACACAGCCAGGTGGGAGGACCACTGTCTTACTCCATTAACAGATTGCCTTGCACATGGTGGGCAATGAACCGAGCTTATCAAATGAATGGGTGGCTTATGAATAACCACCATTAGATGTCACTCAAGTAGATATGCTGGTATTCCAGTGGACTCAGAACAACCTCCATCCCAACTCTGCCAACCTCTCCACCTGTCTCCTTCCCTCCCCACGCCCCTCATTCAGCTCCACCCACAGCAGCCCTGCTCACTGCTCCTTAGCTATGCCAAGCCATCTGCTTAGAACATTCTTTAGATTTGCAGGGCTCAGTCCCTCTTTTATTCTGATATCTTCCCCAATGTCCCCTCCTCAGAGCACTATCTCTGATGAACCTTCGAGCTGACAGCACCCCCACTCCATCGCTCGCTACAGAGTCACTGTGCTTTACCAATATTGTCATAGCCCTTATCACTGACATCATGTGATATATACTTTGCATGGACTGTCCATTTCTCCCTGCCTAGAATGAACACGTCAAGAAGTCATGGAGCCTTCAAGGAACACACGCGAGCCTCCCGCGCGTTTGCGCCTTGTGTGGGAATTGCTGTGAGAGTAGAGTGTCTTGTCTCTTGTTGAGCCCAGATCACTCTCCAGGACCCAAAGTTTTGGAAAAATGAAATTTTCAGGGATACAAAAAAGCTCAGTCATCATCTAATGCAAGAGTTTGTTTTTTTTTTTTCTTAAGCTGGATCCTTGAGTCCCCAACGATTTGTAAACTCCCTAAAATTGTATGCGAAATGTCATCTACACACACGTGCACCATTTTATGCGGCAAGAATCCATAGCTTTCATGAGAGTCTCAAAAGAGCTTTATGTCTCAAGCAAAAACTTAAGATCCTCTGGGCAAAATCTTTCATTATCAATGAAGAAAACCGTAGTTTCCCCCAAAGAACAAATAGCTGGTGAATGACGAGAGTTCGAAGCAGAATCCACATGTGCTGATGCCTACGTGGTCTCTTCCCTCTGCCCCGCCCCCACGATGCTCACTTACTGAGAGAGACATCCCTTCCCCTGCATGGCCAGAATGGACCAGGGACTGGGCAACCAGACTCCCAGAAAAGCCACCTCATTTTGGGTCTGGCTGAGCCTCGGGCAAAAACAGCCATGCATGACCTTGCCCTTCCTAACAACTTAATTATTCACAAATTTGTGTGTGGTGAGAGCATCAGACAGAGATGAAGGCACAAATCTGCCCTCGGCCCCTTTCAAATGGCATTTCATATTAATGCGGTACACCCAGGACATCTTCCCATCCCCGCCCTTGCCAGATGCCCTCCGCAAATAAAGAGCTCATTTTCCTTCCCTGCTGCTAATGGCTCCAATTTTCTTGTGATTTTTCCCGTAATGGTAAGTGCCAACGAAATAGCAGCCCACCACATGTCCGACTGGCTTTGCTTTCAACATCATGAATTCCAAACCGGCTCTGGTGGAATGAAAAAGAATGAAAAAATAATATTCACGAGCCATTTGGGAAGAGTACAGGGAGGGAAGGAGGGAAGGCAAAGAAATGAAGATCTGGGGCATATTCTAACCTCAGTCAGAAGCACATAATTTGTCCCCTACTCCTAGGAAATTTGCTGTACAGATGTATCTCAAAGAAAGTGCAAGTTCAGGTTCAGACCACCACAATAAAACAAATATTGCAACAAAACAAGTCACACAAGTTTCTCGATTTCCCAGTGCCTATAAAAGTTATGTTTATATTCTAGTCAATTAAGTGTCTAAAAAAATTATGTCTAAAAAAAAGTATGTACCTTAATTAAAAAATATTTCATTGCTAAAAAATATTAATCATCTGAGCCTTCAGCGAATCATAATCTTTTTGCTGGTGGAGGGTCTTGCCTCGATGTTGGTGGCTGCTGACTGATGAGGGTGGTGGTTGCTGAAGGTCGGGGTATCCATGGCAATTTCTTAAAATGAGACAACCGTGAAGTTTGCTGCCTCCATTGACTCTTCCTTTCATGAAAGATTTCTCTGTGATGTGATGCTGTTTGATAGCATTTTACCCACAGTAGAACTTCTTTCAAAATTGGAGTCAATCCTCTGGAACCCTGCCACTGCTTTATCAATTAAGTTTATGGAATGTTCTAAATCCTCGGTTGTCATTTCAACAATGTTCACAGCATCTTCACATAGATTCCATCTCAAGAAACTACTTTCCTTGCTCATCCGTAAGAAGTAAATTCTCCTCCACTCCTCAAGTTTTATCATGAGACTGCAGCAATTCAGCCACATCTTCAGGCTCCACTTCTCATTCTAGTTCTCTTGCTATTTCTATCACATCTGCAGTTACTTCCTCCACTGAGTCTTGAACCCCTCACAGTTATCCATAAGGGCTGGAATCAACTTCTTCTGAACTGTTAATGTTGATATTTTGACCTCGGCCCATGAATCAACAATGTTCTTAATGACATGTAAAATGGTGAATCCTTTCCAGAAAGTTTTCAGTATACTGTGTCCAGCTCCATCAGAGGAATCACTATCCATGGCAGCCATAGCCTTATGAAATGTATTTGTTAAATAATAAGACTTGAAAGTCAAAATGAGTCCTTGATCCATGGGCTGCAGAATGGATGTTATGTCATCAGGCATGAAAACAACATTAATCTCCTTGCACTTCCCCATCAGAGCTCTTGGGTGAACAGGTGCATTGTCAATGAGCAATAGTAATATTTTGAAAGAAATAACTAGGCTTAAAATATTCAGTGAACCATGCTGTCAACAGATGTGCTGTCACCCAGACATTATTGTTCCCTCTCTAGAACACAGGCAGAGTAGATTTTTAACATAATTCTTAAGGACTCTAGGATTCTTGCAATGGTCAATGAGCACAGGCTTCAACTTAAAGTCACCAGCTGCATTAGCCCCTGACAAGAGCGTCAGCCTGTCCTTTGAAGCTCTGAAGTTAGGCATTGATTTCTTTCTAGCTATGAAAGCCCTAGATGGCATCTTTTTCTAATATAAGGCTGTTTCGTCTCTACTGAAAATCTGCTGTTAGTGCAGCCACCTTCAACAACGATGTTAGCTAGATTTTCTGGACAACTTGCTGCAGCTTCTACTTGAGCATTTTCTGCCTCACCTTACTTTTAGGCTATGGAAACACCTTATTTCCTTAAACCTCATGAACCGACCTCTGCTAGCTTCCAACTTTTCTCCTGCAGCTTCCTCACCTCTCTCAGCCTTATAGAACTGAAGAGAGTTAGGGCTTTGCTGTGGATTAGGCTTTGGCTTAAGGGAATGTTGTGGCTGCTTTGATCTTCTATCCAGACCACGAAAACTTTCTCTGTATCAGCAATAAGGCTGCTTCTCTTTCCTACCATACGTGTGTTCACTGGAGTAGCACTTCTAATTTCCTTCAAGAACTTTTGCTTGGCACTCACAGCTTAGCTAACTGTTTAGCACAAGAGGCACAGCTCTCAGCCTTTCCCAGCTTTCGACATGCCTTCCTCACTACGCTTAATTATGTCTAGCTTTTAATTTAAAATGAGACATGTGACTCTTCCTCTCCCTTGAACACTTGGAGGCTATTGTGAGGTTATTAATTGGCCTGATTTCAATGCTGTTGTGTCTCAGGGAATAGGGAGCCCCAAGGAGAGGGAGAGAGACAGGGAAATGGCCAGTCCATGGAGCAGTGAGAACACACACGACATTCATCAATTAAGTTAGCTGGGCACGGTTCATGGCACCCCAAAACAATTACAATAGTAACATCAACGATCACTGATCAGAGAGCACCATTGCAGATATAATAATAAGAAAGTTTTGCAATATTGCGAGAATCACCAAAATGTCACTTGGAAACACAAAGTGAGTCCATGCTGCTGAAAAAGTGGCAACTATAGACTTGCTCAGTGCAGGGTTGCCACAAACCTTTAATTTACATAATTTTTAAAATGCCGCAATATCCATAAAGCACAATCAAGTGAAGCACAATAAAACAAGGCGTGCCTGTATTCACAGAAAGCTCTGCAAAGTACCCTGAGGTCCCACATAAACTTTTTCAGTTAGGCCATTATATTGCAAGGCACAGAGACCCACTCAAGCCAGAAAGGGGATGTTTGAGACTTGGAACTGGGAAGCTGCTAAGAGCAGGGGCCCCTCTAGGGCTGGATGCCCCCCTCTCCCACAGGCTGTGGGGTCTCTCCGCATCTGCTCCCTTCTGTCAGTCGGTTTCCTCGTGGTTTTCCATTCATAACGTTGGCAAACAGGTGACTTCAGTTTACTAACTCAGCACTCTCAACTGGCACCCTCTGAGCTTTTCCCTCTGTGGCAGAAATGTACCAGGGAGGGAATCTGATTGACTAATTATTTGTGCCAAACCATACGTCACTGCCTATGCAATGGCCTCCCTAGGGTGGCGTGCCCACCAGTGGACCAATCCGTGATGGCCGTGGGAGTCTTATATGGTGTAAAACAAGGCTACCTAGGCCTTCCCTGGATCTTCCACAGAGCCTGTGGACAGACAGGGACAGTAACGAACTGTCATATAGGAACTAACCTGGGTTTTTCATAGTATGCTGCAGCAAATGTATATGATTTGCGAGGGCCAACCATTACATTTTCAAAAACCCCATGAGCTATCTGTTAATCCACTGCTAGTCTGAAAGTGGCCACAGCAGGAGTGTTTACACCACAGATCTGGGCAAATGCTACAAATCAGGGCTCCCCAGACTCCTCTGGAGAACTAGTTTCCCAGCACACCATTGCAGCATTAATGGTTAAAGAAGAAGAAAAAAATAAATCAAGGTAGACAAGTCTCCCTACAATCTGACACAATCTGTATCATTTCCCTCTTTTCCCCTTCACCCACCCTTTGCTCCAGCCAGAGTGGACAACTTCCTCATTAGCCACTTGCCACAAACACCTGCTTTGCGGCCAGTGCTCATGCCGAACTGTATACCCAGCCTCCCCCAAACTGAATGTCCATCTCCATGAAGTTCAACTTCTTCCCTGAAGCCTCAAGTCCTTCCATTACAATACCGCTTCCCTAAATTCCCAGTATCCCAAATGTACTTTTTTGCAACTCGTTTCATGTTCAGCCTCCCTTTTGCTATAGTTATTACATTTATGGCTTTATTCTTTGGGGTCTTTTAATTCATTATCAACTTCCCATGAACAGAATCTATGCCCACTTCTCTGAATCTTCCAAGTGCTGAGCGTACATCTGGTCCTCAGTTAGACACCTGGTAAGTACATGAAGAACAAACTCAGAAAACTTATTGCCACAGGTCTCCAGTAACACCTTTCTCCCTCCTCTTTCTGCTCCTACGATTCCAGACCTGCTGGCTCATGAGTTTCCCAGCTGATATGAGCCCTGACAACCGAATCAGCAGCAACAGGATTGTCAAGGCCGGAAGGCTGCTAAAGTCGTGTATCTGATGTGTGTCTGATTTACTTTCATTAGATCCAAATGCCTGTAAAAGAGGACAGTCGGGGATTAAACTACAGAGATTAAGCTTTGATCTGGCAACAGCAGATTCATACTTCAAATCATGCTCAACCCCCTGTGTCTCTGGCAGCTCAGACAGCCATAGCAAAATATCACAGACTGCATAGCTTAAATGACAGAAATTTAATTTTTCATAACCCTGGAAGCTACAAGTCCAAGATCCGGGTGCCAGCATGGTCAGTTTCTGGTGAGGGCTCTCTTCTTGGCTTGCAGACGGCCACCTTCTCACTGTGTCCTCACGTGAGCAAGCTCTCTGGTGTTTCTCCTTACAAGGGCACTAAA
>CM052451.1:16952067-16991115 GCA_028533085.1 Varecia variegata
TAAAACCCTGTCACTCAAGGCTGCTGATAAATGCAAGAAGATAAAGACACGTAAGACGATGGTGAACACGTTTCATTTTAGGTATTTCCATGCCCTTCACCTGTCATTTCTTGATAGGAGTAGTTTTAGGAAGACAGGACCACAGAGATGCTGTACTTTTCCTAGGGTGTTGTACGTATTAGCTAATGCCTCCCCAACATGGAATTTTACCCCCAGGACCCAAAAGAAATCAAACCAAAAGTAAAGACAAAAAGAGAGCAAATGAAAGGAAAAATCCGTGTGTCCATATAGCCTCCTTAAGAGACTCCCATCTATTCTTTAAAAATTTACTCTTCTGGGCAACAAATGAGGAGCTCTCTCTTTTGCTGGCCTCAAATCTGCCCTCATGTCACTGCATTATATCAGAATCAAAATGCCACCAAAGGACAAAGTGAGAGGGTATAGTTTGCTTCACAGAGTGAGCTATTTGCTTTTAAAATAAGTCATGTTGTCAAAATCTGAACTGAGCAAGCAAACCCATATCTAATTCAGGAAAGAAAATACAAGAGACAGATTCAAAATTTCCAAGGCTCTTGGCTTACTTAGATCAGAGCTTAAACATGAAAAGAATTCTTCTACAGACTCGAACCGTTTCTGATTTTGTGAGCTTAGGGGTAGACCTCCCTGAAGCACTCAAGCAATATGGAAACAATCTTGAGCAGCAATCCTGATGCTGCCAAAGATGAACTAGATGCCAACCTCTCCCAAGGCCTGGGAGGGTCTTCTGAAAAACGGTTCTAGGGTATTCTATATGCAAACAACTCTTTGACTCAGGTTGGCATCAGTTTTTTTTTTTTTTTTTTTTTTGAGGCAGGCTTACAGGCCCATAAGATAATCATTCAGGATTCTGTCCTCAATGGATTCCTACCTTCAGATTCTATGACAGTCTGGGTGGCAGGACCAGAAGTGACTGGTGTAGAACTAATAGTCACAAATGTCTGAGTTCATAAGGCTGGAAGTGTCTTTTGTGGCACTCTAACATGCCAAACAGAAGGACAACAGCTTTTAAGAAGCCCTGCCTACTCTTCCTTTGCATGTTCTATACATTCTTTATATTATACAGCAGTCCTCCCTCATCCACGGTTTCACTTTCCAGGGTTTCAGTTATCCACAGTCAACCTCAGTCCAAAAGCACTGAGTGGAAAATTCCAGAAATAAACAATTCGTAAGTTTCAAATTGTGCACCATCCTTTGGAGCGTGATGAAATCTTGTGCCAACCTGCTCCATCTTGCTGGGACATGAATCCTTCCTTTGTCCAGCATACCCATGCTGTGGAAGCTCCCCGCCCGTTAGTCACTTAGGAGCTGGCTCGATGATCAGATTGACTGCTGCAGTATCTCAGGGCTTGTGCTCAACTCACCCTGATTTTACTTAATAATGGCCCCAAAGCGCAAGAGTATTGATTCTGGCATAGTGTTATAATTGTTCTATTTTATTATTAGTTATTGGGGTTAATCTCTTATCGTGCCTAACTTATAAATTAAACTTTGTCATGGGTATGTATAGGAAAAAACATAGTGTCTATAGGTTCAGTACTGTCCTTGGTTTCAGGCATCCAGTGGAGGTCTTGGACTGTACCCCCTCAAAAGAAGGGGGACTATTGTATAATACAACCACCCGGTGGGCCCTAGAACATAGAAGGTGCCGGGCGAATGTGGGCTTCCTCAGAGCAGTAAGGTAGGTCAGCCAGAGTGAGTGGGGATTCACACTCAAGTTGGTGTGACTCAAAACATCCATGCTCATTTGTTGTCTGTAGATTCATTCATTCATTCATTCATTCATTCATACCTCCTAGGATCCCAGACTGTTCTGAGCCAGTGAGTGAGTACCACCCCGAAAACACAGAACCAGAAAGCAAAGGTCCCGTCACCCAGAGACCCCGGGAGTTCAAACATTTTTCCAGGAAGATTCTTATAAGGTCATGCCATTTCTGGCCGTAAGGCTTTAAAATCAGGAATATACGCAAATCTAGACTGGACCTTTGAGGACAGGTTCAGAGCCAACCAATATTAACTACTTAGTCATCAGCCTGTTCTGCAAACAAGGACACCTAACTGCCAGGCTAACGTATCACCAGGCAAACTTTCAGGTAACGACTGCGTACTGCCCACTGTACCAGGAAGTGTGCTCATTTTATTCCTACCTTCTCACTTGGCTTAGAGCCTTATATGACTTCACAAAGGCAAAGAGTAATAAAAGTTAATAGATTTGGATTTCAAAAATCCCAGCGACAAGGAGCTACTGTCCAAAACTTCACTCTGCAGCCAGTGGCTCTTACATCTGCCTCAACCAGTCTGATTTCAAGCATGGCTTGCCCACACCGCACACAGTCTGCAAGACTAAAAGTAGTAACCAGGGCCTAATGTTAGCTTAACTTGTGGCACTGAGCAAATCAACATCTATGTCTCAATATTCTTCCAGAACTCAGACATATTTTTAAAAGGTGTGTAATACTAGTGATACAGTTAGACTATAGAAACAATTATATATAAATGTTCCATTTCATTATTGAAATACTTTATGTAATGCAAGACCAAGTGTTACATATGCCACGGGACTACCCATTACCTTATGAAAATAAGACAATTACATCATACTTCATTGCCTTCAAACAGAGAGAAGAGTCAAAGCCTGAAACTAAAGGTTTTTCCACCATGAAAGTCATTTAGATGTTTAAAAAAAACCAACAAATCAAAATTAAAATTAATGAAATGTGACATCATTCTACAAGTTTTAAAATTCAGGATTATAAAGGATGAGACTAGCATAAGCATGAAAATCCGTTTTGCCCTTAACCAAAGCAAAATCTTGGATTTGGTTTTTAATTATAAACCAAGAGAGGGAGTGTGTCATATGTAATTAACTTGAATGGTAGGAAGCAAAGTGTATTAAATTTCTGATGGCCATCAAGGAATACATACATCAACTGTATATATTTATAGGAATATATACAGTTAGACTTTTGCCAGAATATGCAAGAGTCAGCATAATTTGGGAGATATCATGGGAGACTTGCTTGCCAAAGCCAACCAAGACATCTTGTGTGATTTGGGGCAAACCACCAAAATAGCATGTTTCAGTTGCTGGATCTGCAAAGCAGAAGTGATGACGGCTGCCTCCTTCATCTCACAAATTACATTAATAATTATAGGATTAAGTTCAATTTACTTATTTGCTTAAAATGGTAATCCATTCACATTTCACAAACTTTAAGAGGTACAAAAATTCCATAGAAATTCTCCTTGCTACTTCTGACACCCAATCACCCATTCCGAGAAATAATCAATGTACAATTTCTTGTGTATAACTTTGAGAAACGGTCTAGCATTCCAAGTACACACAAACATCCACTTTTGTCTGCTGCATTCAGTGTCCAGAATAGTGCCCAACACGGAGTGGGTACTTCAAAAATATTTGTTTAGTGAATAAAATTAATAGTATGTGCCCTTTTTGTATCTTGCTCTTTTATTCAAGCATATCTTGGAAACAGTCTATAACAACATATATAGCGCTGCCTCACTCTTTTTCTAAAATGTT
This sequence comes from Varecia variegata, assembly GCA_028533085.1. Classification (NCBI taxonomy): domain Eukaryota; kingdom Metazoa; phylum Chordata; class Mammalia; order Primates; family Lemuridae; genus Varecia; species Varecia variegata. Next base: position 16,955,645 of record CM052451.1, read on the forward strand.
TACGTAAACTTAATATTCATACAGAAAAGTACACATGCCATATATGTACATTTCACTAAATTTTCACAAACTGAATACACCCACCTATCCAGTACCCAGGTCAAGAAATATAACCAACATTACAAATAACCCAAATGTCCCTCAGTCCTTCCTTCTAGCACATCCACCACCCCCCACCCTGCAGACATCAAGGGTAACCACCATCTAACCTCTAAAAAAAAAAAGATTAGCTTTGCCTGTATTGGCATTTATTTAAAGGGATAATACAGAATGTACTCTTGTGTCTGCATCTTTTCGCTTAGCCTCATTCTTGTGAGCTTCACCCATATTTCTGCATGTACATATAAACCATGCATTTTCTCACTGTCCTCTGGAATTGCATTGTGTGAGAATACCACAATTTACCAATACCAGAAATTTACCAATTTATCCAATAAACTGCTGATGGGCATGTGTGCAGTTTCTGACTTGGGGCTATTTTGAAGAGTGTACTGTGAACATTCTTGTACAAGTATTTTCATTTCCCTAAGAGTAGAACTGTTGGAGAGTTGTATGTCTAACTTTACCAGGAACTGCTCAACAGTTTTCCAAAGTGGTTGTACCAATCTACACTCCCACCAGTGCATGCCACACATCCTCACAAACAGCTGGTATTCCTGTTTTTGTTTTGTTTTTTTCAGTTTAGTCGGTGTGGTTGTAATCATCTGGCATTGTGTTTGCATCTCCCTGATAACAGATGGAGACCAGTACCTTTCCACATGATCACTGCACATTTGGAATCAGCTTTTCTGAAGTATCTATTCAAATCTTCTGCCCATTTTTCTATTGGGTAATCGTTTCTTTCTTATTGATTTGTAGACAATCTTTCCATATTCTCAATATAAGGTATTGGCCAGACATGTATATTGGGAATGCTTTTTCTTCCACTTTGTGAGTTTCCCTTTTAATCTCTTTTCATGAACAGAAGTTCTTAATTTTAGTATGACCCAGTGTAAATTTTTTCTTTTAATGTTTTTTTGTGTCCCTTTAACAAATCTCTACCTAATTCCAAGGTCATGAAGATGTCCTATGTTTTCTTCAAAGAGCTTTCATGGATTTATCTTTCATATATCTGGACTCGATTTTTATGTGGTATTAAGTAGAAGTCCAGACACCTTTTTTTCAATATAAATAAGCAATTGATTCAGAACCATTTTTTTAAAAGGTCATCCTTTAACCACTGCATGCTGTGTCATCACTGTCAGACACTTTATCTATCACTGACTCTGATTCCTTTTATTGGTTGCATAGTATTCCATCGTATGCATGTGCCATAAATTACTAAGTCCATCCCCAAATGATCAACACTTAAGTTATCATGTTTTTGCTATAAACAATGCTGCAATGAATAACCTTCTCCACATATTATTCCTAATATTTATCTGTAGGACAAACTCATAGAAACAGAACAGCTAAGTCAAATGGTATGTGCATTTTAATTATAATCGGTATTTAACAGAGGTCATACCAATGTTAATTGGCTTTTTCAAACCACAAGACACTCCACAGTAATATTGTAAGATACAACACATTGTCATTTCATTTCTATCAAAGTTCCCAACATTTGTGACCCTTAGGATCCTTTTTTTTTTTTAAGACAACAAATGTGTAAACATGCTTCTACTGTCCATTGATTGAGGAAATATATGTAACCCTGTAAGTTACAGAAACCATGCCTCAGAATCCTGCAAAATGGAAACCATCTAAAACAAATCATGCTGCCACAATTTGATATAAAGGCCTGCTCTGCTTAGCATAGAGAGCAAGGGCAACTTGCTATAATATTTACTCCTGTTCTGAAGGAAACTGGAGCCCAGCAAGATTGTCTCTGATACCAGGTAGACACATAATGCCCTATTTCAGGCGGAGTTTGCTGCAGAAGGAGAATGACAGTGGCTGTCTCTGCACGAGCTGAGGCTGCACCTCGTCCTCTAGGTGAAAGCTGTCCACCCCCAACAAAGAGAAACAGAGCAGGATAATGAAATGCCTTATGCAAACTTCTCCTAAGTTAGTCTTCAGAATGTGACATCCTCATTTTGTTTGAAATACAGGCCTTAAAAAAAATACAAATGTCCTCTCATTTTCAGGTCACTATTATCATCCTTTATTATCAACACATGCTCCTTCCTTCGCTCCCCAACACTTTGCAAAACACAGTGACATTCGTTCTCAAACGCACCTGTGACCTGGTGACAATGCAAGGTTATTTACTCATTTGGCAACTGATGATATCATGTCACTATCACACTGCTAAGGACTGAAACCACATGAGAAGTCAGTGGCTACACCGTGGAACCACGATGGAACTTCCACTCTGCAGCTCTAACCTCCCAAGACACACTTCCTTCCCAGAACTCGTAAAAAAAGGGAAGATGTTTCTGGATCCTCTTTGTAACAAAACCTCCACCTGGAGGGGGGGAAAAAAAAAAAAAGCCCACAGAGACCCAGGCATTTTCCCTTTAGGATTGAAGAGGGGAGAATTTACTCTCCACAACCTTTAAGATCTGATAAAGGAAACTTGCTCTCTCCGGAGCTAGAAGACAAGTTGAAACAAAAATTTGCTACTAGCTGTGTGATGTTAGATAAGTCACTTGATGCCTTGGAGGCTCTTTTCTTCTATAAAATGAGGGTGTTAGCCAAGAGGTGCTGCTTACATACTTGAGCTCTTAATATCTTTTGATTCTATATACAAAAGGGCAACACTGTTGGATTTTTACAAACCTGAGTCTTATGACTTAGTCTTATAACTGGTCGTGGGCAGGAAAGACTGGGCATGAGAGCCATGTCATCCCGGGTTCCAAGAAAGGACAATCAAATACAGCCCATCCTGGCGCAGATACGCAGGTAGGATGCGATCTTATTCACCTTGGCTGAGTCAGCAGAGCTATTTCCAAGAGGGAATTAATTTCTACTGCAATATCCTTGCCTCCAGTTGTTTTAAAAGACAAAGAGTCAATACCCAGGATGCTTAGACAGGGCATCTCTGGGGTCCAAATATCATCTGATGTGGGCAGTCACAGAGCTCAATTGGGTGTGAATGTCGGGGCCAATGGCACGAGTAAGAAAAGGTGAAAATGACCGTGAACCCATTTGAACAGCGGCCACTCTGCAATGGCACAGAGCTTTGCAAAACACAAAGCCCACTTTTGTCTCTCGCTCAGGAAGTGGCTGCCAGCATCCAGACAATCGTTTGAGTGAGCCCTGACTGCCGGCCCAGGCTCCAAGAGGACGTGTCCTGAACATCGCTCGGAAAAATACAATTAAAATGCTCATCCACATCTCTGCCCCAAAATAATTTCTGAAAAACACTTTCCTAATGCTTAACAATAAAAACGTCATTGTTCCTGAGGTATGCTGGAGGCTAATTACACAATGTCAAAGGACTCCCAAAGGATTTATTATGTCTTTTAATGTCCACAGAGAGTAGGCATATTATGGGTGGTTCTACCTATTTGATGAAGGAGAAAACTATTTTTCCCTTCACTGAAATATTTACTGAAGAACAAACTATGTGGCCTTAAGTTCTTGGACCACAGAGTTATGGGTCCATTTCATTACAGCTCATTCCAAAGTATTGGATCATTCCTTTTATTCTTTCAAAAGTACTAAAATCTTTTATATGCACCGGGTTATAATGATAGTGTTATTGTCTTGAGTATGGCTAGAAATTAGCTAGAAGTTGGAAAAATGTTTGCTTTATAGGAAAATTCACTGCAATTAGACCTGATTCCTTACCCCACAAACCCCACTGGGCTGTCTCTTCATATTTAGATGACAAGAAAACACAAATTAAGTTTTCAGACAGCATGATGGCTACACTGCAGCTATGACCACAACAAAAATTCAGAAAAACTAGTTTTTGAGTAACTACTACCTTTGCTTCGATGCCCCTTGCCAGTTCTCTAAATTACTTTTTCTTCTTCTCCACATTACTTGTGACCTCTTAGGTTTTTTCTTTAATTACCCAGTGTACAGTACATATGCTCTTGCTGTAAGGCATCCAGACCCCTTTTCTGGAAATGGGAGGTAACCAATGAATCTGAATGTCCTGTTCCTTCCATTAGACTGCACCCTCTTTCCTTCCTGACTCGCGCTCAGCACAGCACCAGTGCATTGACTCAAAACCACCTAAACCCCACTCACCACTGTGGTCAAGCTTTTTCTTTCCATGCAGCCAACTCTACAATGCCCCTTCCTTCGTGAAGCCTCCATAAATAATGATAAACAAAAAGAGCAAATTCCCGGGCCATTGTTCCCAACTAATGATGCAGCACTTAAAATTTCAATTCCTCTACCACCCCACAGTGTTCACACAATACTTTCCTGAAACAGCTTATTACTCTATTATTTAAATGTTCCGTCTTCTCCTACTGCCTTTGATGTCACTGCATGAGAGGCACAAACAGAGCAGTATCTTCCAAGTGTGGGCAAAATCGCTCTCACGGGAGCAAGACAAATGTGGGTAGATGGGCCCAGCGTGCATTAATTCACTCAGCGCGTATTTGCTGAGTGCACACTAGGAGCCAGGTGTGTTCCTGGGGCTGGGGCACACTGCTGAGAAAGACAGAGTTGCTGTCCTTATAACTCTGCATTCCAGTACCGGAGACAGACAGTAAACACTAACAAACAAATAAAGGGACAGGGCTGGACATTCCAAGGCGTGGGCAAGGACAGTGGTACCATTTAGCTAGGGTTCTCGGAGAAGGCTCTAAGGAGGGATTATTTGAAGGAGGACCTGAATAATCCAGGAGAACTGGACATTTTAAGATCTGGGGAAGCACATTCCACAAGAGGGTGGAGGTGGTGCCAAGGCCCTGAGTCAAACCGAGCTTGGCTAGTTGGAAAAACAGAAATGAAGCCGGTGTGGCTGGAATGCAGGCAGGGAAAAGAGGTCAGGAGTGGATCTGACCACGCAGGGCCTTGCAGGCCATGAGCAGGAGCTTCAATGTCGTCCTAGCTACAACAGGAAAGCATGGCAGGGTATAAGCAGGGAAGTGGCAACGTCGGGTTTTTGCCTTTAAAAAGTTCCTCTGGCTACTGCTTGGAGAATGACTTCCAGAGGACGAGGGTAAGGACAGTTAGAAGGCTGCTGCCGCTGCCCTGCGGGAGCTGACACAGGCTAGTGTTGACACGGAAGCATCAGGGACGGTAAGAGTGGTGGTCTGGGATCTATTTGGAGTAGGACAGAGACAGACTGAACTAGAGGACGGATTGAATGTGGATGACTCCTTCCTAGTTTTTGCCTGAGCCACTGGACAGAGATGACAGAACCGGAGAAGGTGCAGGCGTGGGGTTAGCGAGGATCGAGACTCTGGAAGCAGGAACTGCCCATTAGGGAGCCACTGAGAGCTGCCCGGTTCACAGCTGGCCGTGACTCTGAAGCACAGGGAAGAGCGCTGAGCCGGGACTAGGAAGTGGGAGCAGTCAGCAAACTGAAGGGAGTGAGAGCCAGGGGATGAGATCACTTGGTGGCAGGTAGATAAAAAGGCACAGAGGCCAGCCCAGGGTACGGCAAGATCTAAAGGTCTGGCAGAGGAGGAGGAGGGCAGGAGGAGGAGGAAGGGTAGGGACATGGGAGGAAAACCACAGAGAGATGGGATCAGTAGCCCGGAGAAGAAAGCATTTCAAGAAGGAAACAGTCAACTGCATCAAATCTGTGGGGGAAAAAAAAACACAGGTGGAAAAAAAAGTGATTCTATTTTCAATTCTCTTTTTAGCTAACTACAGTAGATCCTCATTATTCACGGATTCCATATTTGTGAATTCTCCTGCTCACTAAACTTTATTTGTAAACCCAAAATCAACACTCCTGATGACGCACAAGTTCCCAGCAGAGGCCGAACAAGGTGACATCCCTGTTCCACATCCTTGTTTCAGCTCTCCTGCTGGAAACAAGCGTCTTTTTCGGGGTCTATTTACCGCCACATTTTCCTCATGTTTGTGCTTCTTGTTGGTGATTTTGCTGTTGATGATGGCCCCCACGGGTAGTGCTAACATTCTTGAGTGCAGAAGAGCTGTGATGTGCCTTCAGAGAAAATGCATGCGTCAGATAAGCTTCCTGCAGGCATGAGTTACACAGCTGTGGGCCATGAGTTGAGAGTTAATGTATCAACTATATATATATATATATATATAGTATCTTAAAATAGAAACACATAAAGTTATGCACCCATCTGTGAGCAAAGGCTCACAGGAACCTCACCCTGCATTTCCTCTAGGAGCAATGGCTCAGTATTTACCAACTCAGCACTTGCTGAGACTTTATAGAACAGAACTACCATGAATAATGAGAAGCGATACTGTATCAAAGATTCAGGTGACAATTTCCTCCCTCTTTAATAAAGAAAAAGCAGGTCTTGGGCTTTAGCCCTGACAAGGCAACAGCATCTAGCCAGAACCCAACACACCGCTCTTACGTTTGTTGCCTTCATTTTTACAGCTGCTTCTTTCTCTGGCAAGTGGTAGTAGGAATATAGTAAGGCTTTCTTTTTCAATAATTGTTTAAGTGAAAAAAGAAAATGAGCAGGCAACATAAAATTCCACAGAAAATGAAATTGGCATGAAATGGCCAAGGGTGTGGCACTAGCCACGAAGCTGCTACACAGTGGTACCTGCATGTGGCAAAAACCAAGAGGACCGATGAATAGCAGAGTTTGGGAACAAACACAGGTTAAAGACTTTTAGTCTCTAGGTCTTATAGTTACATGGCCAAGCATGAGAAACTTATCTTCTGTGAACCTCCTTTTTCCCTATCTGGAAAAGGGGACAACAGCATCTCACAGCACTACCACAATGATTTAATGGAGTAACACGTAAAGCAGTTTTTGAGAACCCCCGAGGAGTTTACATCTATATGGGTTCCATCTATCAGTATTTATCATATCAAAAGTCCAAACTGAGGCATTTATAAAATATTTTTTAAAGGGGTGGGGGGTTGTGAGGAAAAGTGTTCAGTTGCCTTGGGTTTTTTTGTTGTTGTTGTTGAGCCGGAGTCTCACTCTTTTGCCCTGGGTAGATTGCCGTGGTGTCATCATAGCTCACAGCAACCTCCAATTCCTGGGCTCAAGTGATCCTCCTGCTTCAGCCTCCCAGGTAGCTGGGACTACAGGCATGCGCCACCACACCCAGCTGGGTTTTTTTTTTCTTTCTTTCTTTCTTTTTGGTAGAGATGGGGTCTCAACTCTTGCACAGGCTAGTCTTGAACTCCTGAGCTCAAGCAATCCTCCCACCTTGGCCTCCCAGAGTGCTAGGATTACAGGTGGGAACCACCACGCCCTGCCAAATATTTATTTCTTAACTAATTTAAAATAACTATAATAAACCCAATACATGTTAGCAAAAGTATATCTTTTATAATGAACAAAACTATTTTTTCAAACAAAAACACTCCTAAGAGTGGCACTGTTTTGCATATTTGTAGATCTCTTTAATGTCTGGCTTCAGAAAAGGCAGCTAGATTTTTATACCTATTTCTGCATTCAATCCGTTGCCATGTCACCCTTCGCATAGCCTCTGGAAAACGCCACTGTATGCTCATGAGACAAGGAGAATGTAAACAGGCCAATAACATCTTAGTATTATCACAAAAACAGTTTTAATTTCATGGACACCCCCTGGAAAGTGTCACTAAAACCCCCACGTGCATACTGAAATAAAGGTTTCAGAATTGCACCCCACAAGGTAAGTTCTTAATGCATATTAAATTCTCTTTTCCTTTTATTTTTAGCCTCAGTGTTGTTAAAATATGAACACATTAAGGCAAAGCCTTCTTCAGGTCATTATAATTGTATAATACCTAGCACAGTGTCACTTGTAGAGAGGTGGCCAGCAAGTGTTACTATTGTTGCTCAGATGGCTCTATAACTAATTAGTTGTGTGACCGTCAGACAAGGATTCTTAATCTATGTTCAAATTCAGAGGATACATGAACATGAACAGGAAAAAAAGTTACATCCCTATTTTCTGACCCTAAGCATTTACTTAAATTACTTAAATTAGGCAATAAACCAGTTGAACTAATAGCACCTGAGATATTGTCACCAACAAACCACAGGTATTTTCATATTATATTATCGTTATTGCAAATATCTCAAACAATCATATATGCTCATCACTAATTCAAAATGATGGTAGTTATTAGACCTGCCACTAGATCTTGTTATTTGATGCATTAATAAAGTACATATATTACAATATACAAATTTTGAAAAACATCTTGACAACTGCATTTCAATACAACTGGTTTCATTTCCAATCCTTTGGATTTTACTTTATCCCATTTAAAAGCATTCTGAGAAAGGAGTCCACTGGCTCACCAGACTCTTGCCAAAGGGGTTCACCCAGCCAAAAAGGGTAAGAACCCTTGGTGTTTAGCAATTCACTTTACCTCTTGAGGCACCAAGTTCCTCCCTTGAAAAGGAAATTGGACTAGTTAGTCTCCGAGACTCCCTCCCAGCTCTACCCCTGCAGCTATAGTGCACGGAATATGCTGTTCACAGTGAGGAAGAAGTGGGTGGGAAGCACCACACCTGAATGCATTAACAAGAGGACCAAGAGTCCGCAGTCAATCTTAAATCAGCATTCAAGGACCTGCTCTACACAGTTCAATGCTTTTGGGCTAATTGGGCCTAGCACAACTACACAGTTGGAGAGCTAACAGTGAAAGCTAGTATTTCCCAAAACTACCTTTTATCCCATCATAAAAATACATACAATTGCAAATCCCAACATGCAACAATGGAATGGCTTTGCAGAGAATCCATAATTAACCTCATCTGGGGCTGTTCTTAACATTAATGGCTTGTGTGGAAACAGACTTAAAAATGAATGTTTTGATAATCACAGGAGTATTGAGTATTTATCTGTTTGCTTAAAATCTAAATAAAAAGTGTTTCATACCTTCATATCCTCAAACAGCAAAACAGAAAAAAAGAAAGGAAAAGTGAGAAAGAAACAAGGAAAACAAGAAAGAAAAACAAGTTTTCCAGGGTTCCAGGAAAGAACACTTACCCTAAGCACTTAGCACTTCACACTGGGGTACTAAAGGGCCATAGTTTAAAGAATCTATCAGTCGCTGCACTTGATGACACAGATAACACACATAAGCCATTTAGGCCCACTTAATGCTAGAGATTGGGCCAACAATGTTATGTTTAAGAACTACGAAAGCCCAGACAGACTGCATTTTCAGTCCCTGAAGAAAAATCTAGGCTATGTCAGGCACAGCCAACAGTGGCACCAAGATAAAATAAGGCAAGAGAGACTGCCAGCTTCTCCAGGAACAATTTAAACTGAGTCCAGAGCTCTGCAGAGGCAAACTCCTCTTAGAGCACAACAGGCAAAATCATGGCCAGCTGTGAGGCAACAAAATGCTACAAAATGGTTTTTCTGCAGTTTCCTGCACCCAGAAACCAAACCTGACCAGCAGACACTCCAACAAGCCAATTTTCCCAATTATATTTAAACAAGTCTGTCTATTCCATGCTTGTTTTCCCTGCAGAATATCTCATTTTTTTCACTTGCAGAGATAAGGACAGACTGGAGGCTCGCACTTCCCTCATCTGACCAAACAAAATGAAACTCATGTTGGGGGGAATGAAATGCTAAAAGCCTAATGGGCAAAAAAAAAAAAACCTGCATCACATCACTAGAGAAATTAGCTTAGTCTGCTTTGGAATAGCACCCTAACATCAAGAACAAATAGTTACTGAATGCACCGATATAAATACCTGGTAGACCTCTTGCGTGATAGAAATACAAAGCCGTAACTTTCTGATTCACGGAACCCAAGGCTGCAACAATGCAGAATTGCGATGAAGAGGCACGAAGGTTTGGGAAGGTCTGGCAGATAGTAAATTTGAAGGAGGCCGTAGGAATGGAGTTGAGCCCTCAGGGAAAGGCAAGATTGTCCCCTGCAGAGTTGGGAGGGAACTCTGGGAGAGAGACAAGCGCGATGGGGGCAAAGTCCCAAAGGAGGGATTCTCCATAATATATTGCACAACTGCAATTAGGGCAGTTTGCCTGCATTGGAGGGTTAATGAAAGAAGGCTTGAGGGAGAACGCAGGTGAAGATAGGTTGAACCAGATTAAAGGAACCTTGAAATCTGGGCTCAGTTAAGACTTTTTCCTGTAAACCAGGGGAGGCTTCGAAGCAGGGAGGCGACAGAAACAACAAACAGTTTCAGGAATAAACAAGGGAGACTTAGCTCTTCAGTTACTTTATCCTAACTATGGGTCCTTTTGTCCAATCCAGACCAATCAGAATCTTTTGCGTCTGGTGAAATAAGTGTCCCAAATTATAACCTGAGATCATTTTCCTAACACCTAGGCCCAGGAAATGCAATCCAAATATTTTTATTGACTGAAACCACGGAACTGATTCCACTCAGGACAGAACACAGTAACTGACTCTAGAACATGAACAACAACAACAAAAAACAATTAAAAAGAAAACTTCATACTCATTCCTGTGACTATAGCAAATTTGGTTCCACATTTTTGGAACACATTTGCATTGACTACACCCAAGTCAATAGTTTTGGAAAAAGCTTTTACTCCTCTTAAACAAAATTAGAATTGATAACATTTTTGTAATTAGGCATTGCTAAACATACTTTCACTTAGTAGTCGGTACTCCATACTGCTCAAAAACAAAAAAATAGATTTCATCTATTTTGGAGCATTTCACTTCCATAACTACTAGCTACTTAATTAGTTGGCACTTGATTAGGAATCCCTGTCTGAACCGTTATGACTAAATCATGACATGATGACCTGGGGCAGAAGAAACATCTCCACTCATTTCTGAGAGCATGGATTCTAAAAGTAACTTATGGGGGAAAAAAATCAGTTTTTTGGATAAAAGGAAAACAAGGGATAATATTCATATGAAGGATCACAATCTAGGAATAATATAGTAAATATGACACGCTTTAAAAAAAAAACCTGACTCATGGTTACAGAATTGAAAAGTATCTAGATATGTTCACAGTGTCTCTGAAACTGACATTGCCCTCAGAAAGCATTAACAAGTTCAGGGACCGTTTCCCATTAACCGGTAAAATGAGGAAAAATAGAGACTCAGAAGGGGAGTAAAGTGAAAGATTAAATTGCAAATAGGCCAAATGAATGAACCTGCGAGGAGGTGATAAAATTCACAACACAGTCAGCTGTGTTTATGCTAAGGACTAGCCCGTAGTAATCGCCCGGCTAATGGCAGAAGTCTTCCCAGTTGACTTCAACAACCTCACTCTTTGATAAAAAGTGAAGGGATCCCGGTTTTCACCTGGGTCAAACTTCCTCCCACCCCCACCCCCACCCCCCTGTTTAGGATCCAAAGCCACACAACAAGCAATCCCTGTGCACAGCCTGGGGGCTCCCAGCGCAGCTGTTAGGAATGACAAGCACCCAGCGCGGGGATTGTCACCGTTTTCTTAATAAAAATATCCTCTTCTTGTCCCCCGATGAAACTCAGGATTCAGATGGCAGCCTTATATGCTCTCCGTACACGTTCCGTTAAGGAACCACTGTCCGCACAAACAGCCCCAAGGGCCAGCCACCCCCTCCCCGTGCCACACACTTCCTGTCCCTTCCATCACCTCCACACCACAACTTTCCCGTTCAGTTGACAGCTGTACCAGGAGTCCAGTCCCTGCAGGAAAGGGGCGGGGGGCTCTCGACCCCCGACTCCTCGCTTAGGAGCGCCAGAGAAGATCCTACGCAGAGGAAAGCCAGCAAGCACCGCGACAATAAGAAGCGTCCCACGTGCCGACCCCGGCCCGCCACCTACTCCCGAACGAAACCGCACCCGCCGCTGGGGCCCCGCGGGAGCGTCACCTTGACGTTTCCACCGTGCCGGGCGCTGGAGCTCGGGATCGGGCGCGGGATTACCGTCCCGGAGCCCAGCTGCACTTTGAGCCACTCGGAGTCTCCAGTCCCCGGGCGGCTTCCCAGCGGCGCTCCCGGGGGAGGGCTCCGATCGCCGCCGGCTCCCGGGCTGCGCGGCGGGAATCGAGCCCGGACTGCGCCCGCGAGGGCAGCGGGGCCGAGCCCCACCGGCGCCCCCCGCCCGGCTCCGCGCCAGCCGGGCAGGGCCGCTCCCGCGAACTTTGCGGTGGGGCGATCACTCACCAACCCCGTACTTCTGCCTCTTGGTCGGGATCCAGCGGGCCATGGCGGCGACCTCGCCCCGCGGCGGCGGCGGCTGCGGCGGCTACAGCTCCCCGGGCTCCGGCCGCCGCCGCTCCGCGCTGCTGCGCGCCCCGGGCTGCTCCGCCATGTTCCGGCCAACTTCGCCCGACCGCGCGGGCCGCCTCCCCGCCTCCCCGGCCCGCGCCGCCCGCGGTCACCTGCTGGGCCGGGCGGCCGCGCCGCGCTGCGCGCCCCTCCCGGCGCCGCCCCGGCCCCTCCCGCCGGCCGCGCCCTCCCCGCCGGGGCCGCCTCCGCGCCCCGAGCCGCACTCCGCGCTCTGCCCGCGCGGGCGGCTGCGGCTCCGCCTCGCGCACTGCCCGGGAGCAGCTTCCCGGGGCCGGCGGGGTCTGGCCCTGGCTGAGTTTGGTTGTTCCCCGCCTTCCCCGCCCGGCTCACACCCCGGAGGCCGGGTCGCGGGGGCGCCCGCTGCACCCAGGCGGGGCGGCCGGCGGGCGCGGAGTGCGGGCTGCGCTCCCACGGTGCGCGGGGCCGGGAGCGGCGAGGAGTTAGCAGGAGTTGCCTCTCGCCGGGCACCGCCAGTGCCTGGCACTCAGCCGGCGCGCAGTAAATATTTGTCGAATGAATGAGCAGTTGACTGCTGCGGTCACCCCCTAGAGCTTGAACAGACACCACGAGTGCCGGAAGCGACTCCCGGGCAGACATGCTCTCCTGGGGCCACCGGTTAGAGCCTTGAAAGCAGGACATTTGTCTTCCGATAAACAGAGAATTGGCGCAAGCGAGGCGCGCTCCTCACAAGTACCCACTCGTCCCCTAGGGTAGCGGTCCCCAACCTTTTTTGGCACAGGGGGCCGGTTTCATGGAAGACAGTTTTTCCATGGGAGGAAGGGGGGGTGGTTTGGGGATGATTCAAGCGCATTACATTTATTGTGCAGCCAAACCTCTGCTAATGACAATCTGTATTTGCAGCGGATCCCCAGTGCTAGCATCATCCCCCCCGGCTTCATCTCAGGTCATCAGGTATTAGATTCTCATAAGGAGGCGCAATCTAGATCCCTCCATGCGCAGTTTACAGTAGGCTTCGCGCTCCTGTGACAATCTAATGCCACCGCTGATCTGACAGGAAGTGGAGTTTACGCGGTGATGCCAGTGATGGGGAGCGGCTGTAGACACAGAGGACGCTCCGATAGCTCCCTACCGCTCACCTCCTGCTGTGTGACCCTGTTCCTTATAGGCCACGGACCGGTACCCATCTGCGCATGAGGGTTGGGGACCCCAGCCCTAGGGGATCCTCTGTGGGGATATTATTTAGAAAGCCCTAATGTGGAAGTCCTGTATCCCAAAACTCCGGGGTTCCCTCCCAAGCTGAGGAAATTCAGACCCTCATGCTCAGGGACAAATTCCAACCCAGACCCTCCTTTTCCAGCTGGCCAACAGCCCAGAGAGCATGGCATCCCTGCGGAGAAGGGGCCAGGTGCATCCCTGCATTCTGGGGTCACAGACTGTATTTTATTGGCAACGATCCCAAAGTAGCCACTGCACATTTAAACTACCTTAGGCTCCAGGCGGCGTCCTCTCTGGAACGCCCCTCCTGGAACTCGTCTTCCCCTGGGGAGACCTGGAGAAGGAAGACTGGATCTGAGACCAGGGGGCTCCTTGCTACATCTTACCTAGAAGGAAAATCGCAAGCGGAGGAAATGTCCAGCTTAATCATGTTCTCCGTCTGAGAAAAGCCTCTTGAGAGAAACTGTGTTGTCCTTGCAGTCTGTGAACATTTTCTTGCCTATTTGGAAAATGAAAGAAAGGAAGATAAAATAAACATGTAGCAAAAGATAGTAAAGCTTGAATAGAGAATTAGTACATTTTAATCTTAACGACTTTTTGCAAAGGCATACCTGAAATTAAAAAAAAAAAAAGTTCTCTTCATGGTGGGTAACTCCTAGCGCTTACTTTCTTCTCCATCAACCAATAGGTATTTATTCACAATGTGTAATGATAATTTAAGAAATTCTTCTGTCACTTGAGGCTTGACGTGAAGAAAGAATTCCACCATCTCCCCAAAAATAATTTCTCTTTCTCCATCAATGACATCACAATTAACCTAATTTCCCAGGTTTGGTATTTTCTTCTTCCTTCTTTCCACAAATAATTAGGCACCTACTGGTTCTACTAATGGGGGTATAGCAATGATTAAAGGAAAATTCCTATCTTAGAAGGGGAGAGTGAGACACAAACAATAGATGCATAGCAAATGAGGGTAAGTCCTAGAGAAAACCCCAGAGCAAGGAGGATAGAGTGCGTGTGGGTGCGGCTGTTTTATATGCAGTGATATGGGAAGACAACTCTGGTAAGGCCACATGGAGAAAGTGAAGATTCCAGGGGAAAGGATTCTGGGCAGCAGGATCAGCAAATGCAAAGGCTGTGGAGCAGGTTTGGCAGGTTCCAAAATCAGCAGGGAATCCTGGGTGTTGAGAGCTAAGAGGTGAGAGGAAACTTGGTCCACCAGGTGTGGGGTGACTGGATAAAGAGAACCGTGGCAGGCATAAGGACTTCGTATATTACTACGACAAGGGAGGGGTGGGGGGGCTTTGAGCCAACCACGGACATGACTTAACTCACCTGCTATGGTATGAAGCCACCGGAAAGAGACAAGGAAAGCCACGTGGATGGATGGAAGGCTAGTTCAGTTGTTCAGGCAAGAAATGAAGGCAGCTGGGTCCAGGATGGTAGAGGTGGAAAAGGGTTTGGGTTCTTGACATATACTGAAGGTAGAACCAACAGAAGGGCAGTGTGAACAAAGTGGGAACTTAGTACTATGAAGCTCTGGTCCCCTCAGTATGCTTCAACCTTTTTTGTAAAGTTTGCCCCAAAAAAGAGATGTGCTTGTATTATTTTTAAGAGCCCTACGCCTCATTGTATGCACTTCAGGTCCCACAAACCTTGGTTTTTGCCTCTGGGTGTAAGACACAAGAGGGGCAAAGATGACCTAAGGTTTGGGGCTTTAACTGATGAGTAGAGTTGCCATTTTCTTGGTCACCTGTGATACCTGCCGGGTCTTCACCCTTTTATATCCAAATTGTTCTGTATCAGAATTTTCCTCTCAATATTTCTTTAGGACTCTCTTCACACCTTCCTTGGCAACTCCTCCACGTGGCCCCTTAGGAGTTGAAGCCCCTTGCACTGGGCCACACGGCCCACCTGTTGTGGAGTGCAGGCTTCTCACAGTTGGTTGGGTCCTCTGTGTCCAGGGAAATTGGATGGCCTCTGTTCTGTAAGCATAGCCAATAATATATTTCAAATTTAACACACATCAGACAGTTCATACTCTTCTCCAGTGGAACTGGGTTCCTACCAAAAATATTTCCACTGCTTCACCCCACCCTTGCATTGTAGACTTTCTCCAAAGCTTGAGGTTTGAATCTGGGCACTGGTGATTTCCACTTTGACAATAATTGCTTTAAGAGAGTTGGCGGGAAGTGGAAATTTTTAATTACAGCTTTCGGTATGTTTATTCTTTTTCCTCTGAAGCCTGAAGTCCACCCACTTTGTTGTGTGAGATGGCTAAATCCCAGTTTCAAAGTCCATTTAAATCATAAAAGCAGAGTCATTCAAAGTCTTTTATCAAAATGAGGCTTAAAATTAGAGAGTCAACCAGATGGGTAGGTGGAAAGGCAGCGTGATGCCCAGAAATATGCTTTTCTTTTTCCTCTGATATCTTTTCAGAAGAAACATTAAGCATATTCCACAACTGGAGATATTCAAACTCCAAAACCCACACAAATACAAACACACTTATGCACGCACGAATGCTCTCAGACTCTTACTTGAAGGAGCTTGGGAGAAAAAGAAAGGAGGATATGAATTTGGAGGCTACTTTGACACGACTATTGTGACTATCCCTTACAATACCTAAGAGAATAGAGGGACAGATGCAAAAGACACTGGCAAGGGCGTCACTTTCTGCAGTGATTACCAGGTTTATTTTGCCAAATCTGGCTGATTTGATGGCTTCTCTGTGAAAAGTTACAGATTCTGTTAGAGTGTCCTTTTTTTTTTTCTTTTCCTAGGTAAAGGAGGATCATTCTTTGATCCTATATATGAGTCAGTGGCTGCTGGAACTACAAGAAAATAATAATAAAAATTAATAAAATGTAATTGGTTCTAAGCAGTGTTGTGCAGGCTTCTAAGGACAAACGCTTTGGAGCAGGATGTTTCTATGTGAGCTGGAAGCAGGTGATGCATAGTCATGTGGGACCCAGGAACTGAACAGGACAAAGTACCAATCTCTCTAGTCCCAGAAATACCTTTTCATATGCCCCAGGGATTCTGGTATCATTATCCACCCTTTACCCCCCAAGTGACTTAGGTAGCCATCTCTGGGTCCGTCACTGTCTCTGCCAAGTGGCTTTGTGGGTCTCTGATGGATGGGGAGATGGCGGTCAGTGATCTAATGCTAGTCATCTCCTTGTCCCTGTCACGGGGAAATTTATGCTTGGTAAGCACTTTCACCCTTTTCACAAACACAGCAAAACACTTTTTTTCTATTTTGGTTCTAGAATGTCCTTTGCTGCAAATGTCTAAATGAGCTGACGCTACTTTGGGGAAAGGTTGATAATGTGAGCAATGAGAAGTCATTTATTAAAAACTGCATACATATTGAGGTGCAAAGGAATCAAAGCCACTTGGCTTTTTAAAAATTATATTTCTATACCGTATATCCTGAAAGATTCCTGTATGTGTTGAAAGATTATTTTCATAAAACTGTTTAAAATAAGAGATGATGAAAGCTAAGATACAATATAGAAAAATTATGATGTAAGCTTCAGTGAAAACAAACTGTATAGGGCACAATATGATTATGGCTATAGAAAATAATAGATTTACATAGGGAATGACCCTAGAAGAACATGAAGAAAAGGGAAAATTTTATTCAGACTTCTTCAAAACAAGATAAAGAAAACCACTTGATTGCTGAAATCAATCAAAACTATATATTAATAGCAAGAGCAGAAGTTATTTGCCTAAACTTTGCCTTTCTTTGTGACAAGAGTAAAGTTTCATTCTGCAGTTCCCTGTTCACAGTGGCACTAGGACAATATTGTTTAGATGACTGTCACATTCAGCAGATCTTTCTTCCTATTTGTGGGCAATTAAGAAAACAAACATTGGACCTGGAATTCTTATTTAATACCAGAACAATTCCATCTTTCAAGGCCACCAGCTGTAGAGTCACTATAATACCTAATGTGTGTGGACTAACAAGTATCTGGCTCTAAATCAACTTGTTTAATCTCTACACAACCTAATGAGGTAGATGTAACTCTCTTGTCATTCCCACCTTACTAATGTGGAAATTGTGGCTTAGAAGATGTTAAGAAATCGCCCACATAATTAATTAGTGACAAAACTAAATCCAAACCTAAACAGCTGGACTCCAGGGTCCATGCTCTAAAGCAGAGGTCAGCGAACATTTGCTGTAAAGGGCCCTATATAGCTACGTAATATATATTATATATATTTTATATACATATTTTTGGCCTTTGCAGGCCATATGGTCTTTGTCGCTACCACTCAAATCTGCAACTGTAGCAGGAAAGCAGCCACAGGCAATACGTAAAATGAATGAGTGTGGCTGGTCCCAATAAAACCACATTTGTAGACATGAATTTGCATTTCATGTGATTTTCCTGTACATGAAACATTATTCTATCCATATTTTCCCCAATCATTTAAAAATGTGAAAAACATTCTTATCTTGCAGGCTGTGCAAAACCAGGTGGTGGGTCAAGAATTGGCCCTGAGGCCTCAGCTTGCCAACACTTGCTCCAAACCATTATCCTCACCTCTTTAGGTGTGTGGGAAGGCTGGGGACCTCCGGGAGAAGGAGCAGGATAACAAAGGAGGCAACTGGTGGCACTTTCCCACTGGAAGTCTGTTTGCTTAAGAATTTGGGAAAAGTTCTTAGAAGAAAAGTCATGCAAACTATAAATAGTAAAAGGTTGCCTTAGAAATCAGAGGATAGGGAGCCTTCTGAGAACAGTGAATAACTGTTTTGGGAATTATCTACTGGCCTATCCTCTCTGAACTCTGTTCTGCATGATAGGAACTATAAATAAAAGATGTAACTAAACCTCTGTAAGACAACAGCACACAAGCAACTCCTTTGGTACCCATGGAACAAGTAGATTTCTAAAGAAGGGAGGTGGCATTCTGGTGAGTATCCTGGTGGAAACAACACAAGGCCTGGCTGAGATAAGGGTGCTAGAAGGATATGTGACAATATCTGTGAAAATGTTGGCAAGGCCAGGTAGAACACCTGGCCATACCACCTGGTGAAGGTCAGACCAGAAGAAAACAAAATAGCCCAACTGATTTGCAAGTACCGAAATATATACCCTAGGATCTTCCAGAAATGCCCAAATGGGGCTTGGAAAGAAGGTGCAGGTGTTGAAATTGTCGAACCAGCACCGGATTGGTAATATTCTTAAATTAATTAAATTAAATTAATATTCTTAAATACTTTCACGTTCATTAGCTCGCTGAGATTAAGACAGCTGTTTGTTGTCTTTAACTGGTCCTTGTCCTCAGAATTCATGTTTTTGAATGTCAATCTTTTCTTTCTCTTGGGAGAAACTTCGTTTAGCATAGAACTGCTAGCCCTGATAAGAGTGACTCAAAGTTTTAAGGATTATTAATTTGGATGGCAAGATTTTGAACTTGGATATTTTGAAAGGTAGTCTTTCAATCAAGCAACTATGGGACTGTCAAACCCATTGTTAATAGCTTACCAACAAATCTTTAATATTAAAATGTAGACAACGTTCTTAAAGTCATTTTTTCTTCTATACTCTTCAATCTCAAGATATGGCTTCATCCCACGGTTGTTTTGCATCATATTTGGGCAATATTCCTGAACTCACTTCTTGCAAGATAACAAGGGACCTTTAAATACTTTGCAGCAATTACCTGGCTGAGCTGAATCAGGTGGACAAGGCCCTGGGGTTCATTACTTACATAGTTTCTTAGTCATGTATTGTGGCATAAAGTTCTTATTTAAACAAGCCCTTCCCTCCCATAAAATCAGGCCTCAGGGTTTGTTCCCCTGAATGACTCATACCACATATGCAAAAAATCTCTTAAGAGGAAAAGAAACTCACTTAGGTTCTTCTTGGTTCCAAACTCCATTTAGAAATGATCTGATGGACGATTAATGTCTGTCCTGCTTAACCTTAGGCTTGACTCACACAAGGGCTGGGTGAACACTGGCCTTGGGAGTTGTATTTTGATTTTTCTTGCAATTTGCTAAAAAGGTCTCTTTTAATCACAGTCTTCTTATTTGTAAAACAGTTGTTGTGAGTCGTTGTCTGGGTACAACTGTTAGAATTCCTCAGGATGGTCTGTTATATGAAGATGGGAAATTCCACCTGTTTACCTAGAATATGAACAATAGGAAAATTCAAATGGCCATGTATTTTACTTAATATTCTGCAAGCCATTTTAAGTAGAAGCATACCAATAAAATGAATAGACTTCTAGTGAATCTAGTCAAGAATAAAAGAAAAATACAAATATGCACAATTAGGAATCAGAAAGGGTCTAGGACCATACATACAGAAAAGCAAATTTACATGAGACTGTAACATACAGTATAGTTCTTATATAATAAATTGTAAAACTCACAATGAATAACAGAATGCACTAGGAAAATGTAAATGAACAAAATTGAGCCAAGAAATAGAAAACCTGAGATGACCAAATAGCATAGAAAACATTGAAATGTGGTCAAAATATTACCTCTAAAAAATGTGCAGGCCTAGCTAGAAAGGCAAATACTTTTGTATATTCAGGCAATAGGTCAGGTGAATGTAATATAAACTATTCCTTAGAAAAAAGGTGGGATCTTCCTAATTTATTTTATGAAACTAGCCTAACCCTGGCAATAAAACCTATTCAAATATAGAATAACAATGTAAATAGAAGCTTATATTTATACAAATACAATACCACTACAGCTATAAACTGAGATGTAAGATAAAATATTAGTGAATTGCATCAAGCACTGTATGAAAAGAATAATGCAGAATAATTAAATAAGTTGTATTCTAAAAGTACAGGGCCAATCCAATAATAGGAAATTTGTCAACAGAATTTATCTCATCAAAAGCTCAGTAGAGTTGGGTGTGGTGGCTCACACCTATAATCCCACTGACTCAGGAGGCTGAGGAGAGAGGATTGCTTGAGCTCAGGAGTTTGAGACCAGCTTGGGCAACATAGCAAGACCCTGGCTCCAGAAAAGAAAAAAATAACTAGCTGGGACTGGTGGTGCATACCTATAGTCCCAGCTACTTGGGAGGTGAGCCAGGAGGATCGCTTGAGCCCAGGAGTTCAAGGCTGCAGTGAGCTACGATCATGTCACTGTACCCCAGCCCGGGTGACAGAGCGAGACCCTTTCTCTTAAAAAAAAAAAGTCAGTAGAGAAAACTCAAATGATTATCTAGATAGATATGCAAAAGACATTTGAAAACACTCATTCTTGATCCAAACCGTTAGTAAACTAAGAATAAGCTATACTTCCTCAACATGATAGAGAGTATTTATTTATTAGAAACCAGCAGCCACCATCACACTTAAGCATGAATGGCCATGCATTCCCATTAATCAGAAATAAGAAATGCACATCTCATCACACCAACATTAGAGCAGCATTCGGAGATTGCTCTTTCCAATGCAAGGAAGTAAGAGACACGAATTAGGGGAGACTAAATTGTCAATATTTGCTGATGATATCATTGGCTAGCAGAAGCAACAATGAATATTTTAGAATAAATCAGAATTTTATCATAGAATATATTTAACTCTCTTCCTCTGTTTTGAAGTATACGTAAGGGGACTTCATAGGCAAATTCACTACTATTCTGTAATGCATGATATTTCTGTTTCTGCAGATTCTGTTTTCCCCTCTGAATTTATTCATCTTTAAACACAGAAGAGAATCTAACTTCCAAATTATTTTACTTAATTTGCTATGGAAAAGCTTAAATAGGTCAACCCAGTTGCCGTTCATTTGCTTGTCAGTGGGATACCCTCTTGAGTGGAATGAGCCTTTGCAGTGGGTTACAGGGTGTCACTCTGAATCCTTCCAGCAAGGCTGGTGCCATGACCTCCACAAAAGGCATTTGCAGAACCTCACAGTTCATCTCCCAACCCAGAGGGTGCTGACAGCCCTGCCCCTGTGGTTGGGATGGTGTCAAGATCTCTGTCAACATGACCCTTTCTGCACTAACCACAGAATTCTGGTTGCAAATGAGACTTTGTGGGGTGGTAGTTGCATAAATATATTTTGCACAGAGCCCATGTCTGCTTAAAGTTGACTCTGAGTGAGCATCTCACTCTTAGCAACTGACTTCACATCTCCAAACCTATAATACAAGGGAGCCCTGAGCTATGTTACAGTCCGAGCCTGATCACACAAGTAAAATCTGTGGCTTCCCAAGCTAAGCTAGAGAATGAACTGTCAGTTGGAAAGGCAGCAGCATAGAAAATTAAATATACGAAGATACTTGTGAGAGCAACAAAAATATAATTGGAAAATATAATTACAATTGCTGCTAAATTAACCACAAGCATATCCATCAAGCAATTTAGGAGTGATTTCAGAACCACCGATAATTTTCCTCTTGCGATGCTCAAAGTCTTTTCTTTCAAACATTCCTTCTAACAAATCCTGTGGTATCCTAGAAAATGTGGCTTGACCTTTTCAGGATTAAGAAAGACCACAGATGTAGAATATTCTTGTTTCAGTGGCCCAGAGTAGAACAAGAATATCGAATTTAGAAAATGAATTAGAGAGATGGCAAAACCTCAAAATAAATTTAAAAATGGCATGAATTAGTCCATGGCAATTTGGGTTTTTTAGTTGTTTGTTTATTATGATTATTTCTATTTCTTTCCTTTTTTTTTTTTTTAAAGACAGAGTCTCACTCTGTTGCCCTGGGTAGAGTACAGTGGCGTCATCATAGCTCACAGCAACCTCAAACTCCTGAGCTCAAGCATCCTCCCGCTTCAGCCTCCCAGAGTGCTAGGATTACAGGCGAGAGCCATCCCATTGAGCCTGGTTTTATTATTTCTTTCTTTCTTTCTTTCTTTTTTTCTGGAGACAGAGTCTCGCTCTTTTTGCCCTGGCTAGAGTGCCATGGCATCAGCCTATCTCACAGCAACCTCAAACTCCTGGGCTCAAGCAATCCTCCTGCCTCAGCCTCCCAAGTAGCTAGGACTACAGGCGCCACCATGCCCGGCTAATTTTTTACATATATTTTTAGTTGTCCAGATAATTTCTTTCTATTTTTTAGTAGAGACGGGGGTCTCATTCTTGCTCAGGCTGGTCTCGAACTCCTGACCTCGAGCCATCCTCCCGCCTCCGCCTCCCAGAGTGCTAGGATTATAGGCATGAGCCACTGCGCCAGGCCTTATTATTTCTTTTTTAGAGATGGAGTCTTGCTCTGTTGCCCAGGCTAGAGTGCAGTGGCATGATCATAGCTCACTATAACCTTAAACTCCTGGGCTCAAGGGATCCTCCCACCTCAGCCTCCCAAGTAGCTGGAACTACAAGGCATAGTCCATGGTAATTTGTGTCTGCATATTTTAACAGCAATAATTTACCATATGCTATTGAAAATAGCTTATGAAACTATACAAGAACAAGAAAACTTTAAAGATCAAGGGGGAAATGCTGCTATTCCTGGAAAAGAAAGTTGAAAAGGAATGCTAAAAAAAAAAAAAAAACAAGGAAAAGAACGCAGATTTGATGTAGATAGATATGGTGCTAGTGCCACCTGCTGGTATAAGTATAAATTGCAGCTATCTACTAACAGGAGTTCTAAATATTCAGTATTCTTTTAAAACCTGCCCTCTTATGGCAGGATCCATGAGTTTTACGTTGCTTTCACTATTTCCACATATCCAAATCTTACCATGTGCTAAGAATTAGTGCTGAGAGCTTTACATAAATCCTCTCATTCAGTTGTCGTAACAACTCTACCAAGTGGGTAGTATTTTTATTCCCATTACATAGAAGACCAGAAGAAAGCTTGAGAGTCACCAAATAACTTACCCAAGGACACGTAGGGGGTTCGTAGCAGAGTCAGGGTGAGAACTCAGCCTGTCTGATCAGCATCCAACCTCGATGCTGATATTCTGCCTTTCTATGTTATTGGAATCTCCCTTTTTGGAGATCTTTCCGAAAATATATATTTCCATCACTTCGGCTTCAGTTTGCTGTCTTCCAAAGGATTCGTCTAGTGGAATGAAATAGTAGGAAACATCATGAGGCCCAAGAAGAGAATCTTCAGGTTATTTTGGGTGGTCTTTCACATTTTCATAAAAAAATTCTTAACAAGTTTCAGTTCTTCGTGTGCATTTGTGCTAACTTGCATAGCTGACAGTAATAACTTTTACGTCTATATTTTCAGAGAAGCATAGCTTAGAAATGGGAAGATGGATCCTATTTTCCCTGAAAGGTACTCCCTTAGACTGAGGATTATACAACCGTATTATTTCCATCAGGGAGACAAGAATGGCTTATTGGTCCTTGTTTTGTATATATGGCTTGCTATAAAACTTTTATTGGTTATTGTTTGCAGATGCTAAGAACTTTGAGTGCCATGTTCTACTGAAGTCCTGGGGTTTGTTGCTACATGTAATGGCGTTTTGTGTCCAGGGTTTGAAAACACAAAGCAGAGAGGGGATGCAGCAACTGGAACAGTACAGCAGTAGCTAGTCCAACAGGGCAGAGGGAAAAACCGGAGGGAGACAGGGGCCGGGGAGCAAATCCAAGTGGAGAGGAGGAGCCAAATGCAGAAAGTGGACTAAGGAGCTGATTATTGGAAGAGCAGAAGCTGGAGGTGCAGTCCTTGCACACACCTGTGAGTAGCACAAACAGTTGGTGTCATCTGGCGTGGTGGAGGCCGATGAGAGGCAAGTGGTCGGGGACCCGTGATGAGGTGTGTTGTTTCCTTGGAGAACATCTCTGAAAGCTGGCGAGTCAACACCAGATACTATTACGGTCCAGTCACTCCAACCGAATAGAGATATGTCCAGCGCCTCTGGTGTGAAAAGGAGGGTGCCATTTGCACGCTATGAGGAGTCAATAACCTGCCTCAACTCATATCCTTTCCCTCGCCTTTCCTCCACAGGCTTGGCATTGACGGCGCTTAATTCAATCCAGCTGTAAATAGTTGCAAACCTCAGTTGCTGAGTTCCAATCTGATTAAGTGTGGGGTACCAAGAGCCGTGGCTCCGTTACCTGGTTACAGCTTAGATTGGCACCCAAAGCCTGGCAACTGATTCCTGGGCCCACATCCTACTTCTGGCCTGGAAAACCCTACTTCTTACGTGTGTGTGTGTGTGTGTGTGTGTGTGAGTGTGTGTGTGTGTGTGTTAGTTGTCATTTTTTTTCCTTTTTTTAAATTGTAAAATACATAACATTAAATTTACCATCTTAACCGCTTTTAAGTGTACAGTTAAGTAGTGTTGAGCATAGTCATGCTGTTGTATGATAGATCTCTAGAATTCTGTCTTGCAAAACTAAAACTCTAAACCCATTAAAACTAATTCTCTGCCCCCTTTCACAGCCCTTGTGAATCACCTTTTTATCAATACTTTCTGCTTCTATGATTTTGACTACTTTATGGGTGGAATCGTACAAGATTTGCCCTTTTGTGACTGGCTTATTTTGTTTAGTGTAATATCCCTGAAGTTCATCCCCGTAGCAGGTGACAAAATTTTCTTCCTTTTTAAGGCTGCATAACAAAGCAGTGCAAAATCTACTCATGCCATTTTTTAACAGAACAATTCCATTGGCTGAAAAAAAAATGTTGTTTTAGAAGAGACTTGGCAGGTGCAGGAGAAATATCAACACCTACGGGCCTTGGATAAACGCAAATCCTTTTGAGTAGTGTTGAATATTTTGATGGAGAAATTTTGTCAAAGGAACTGCAATGCACTTTTGTGGTCCCCCTTCATCCCCTCCGTGCTGCATTTCAGAGCTCCTGATTGAGCATCTCACCTGCCCTGGCCACCTTCTTTTCCTCTTTTTCCAGAGGAGAAAGATTGTATTTCACTTGAGTTACACCAAAAAGATTTCCTGAGCTAAGAGTACCAAGGACGTGGTTGTGTTACGTGGGGATGAGGGGTGCCTTTATAAATGGCCACCAGGCAGACCAAAAGTTGTGATGCTTTTGAAATCACCTTCTCACTATAAGTTAGTGATGTGTGCTTAGAAGTCACTCTGCTGGGCACTTCTTCTGAAGCGTAAAGTTCTGGCACAGGGGTGCAGGGGAAGAAGACACGTGCACCCTATAGGAATGGTGGAGTGGAATTGTGATACAAGAAGGGGGGCCCTACCTGCCTGGCTGAAGTAGTGCTACACCCCATAATTCCTAGGCACTGTCCCATGACCTCTTAGCAGCCCTTCTTGTATCTGACTGAGCCCTACATTGAATTTTGAATGAATGGCTCTGCAGAGGCAGGGTGGGAGGTGCCACCCTCCACCACCCTGGAGTTGGCCCTAGAAATCTCAGAGCTGTCCTTCTGCATGGACATTGCTTTGTGTCCTGGGTCGGCTGCAGGTGGGTAGAATGGCAAAAAGTTCTTCCACATTGAGAGTCATTCAGGACAGAGCTGTGTCTGACACTCCATTATTTAGGCCTCCATGGCAAGGGATGGTCCTGAAGTTCTGCTAGCCTGGTTAAAGCTTCTTAAGCTAATACATACAAAATTGAAAACATGGCCTTCCTTACCTTCGCCAAGGAAAATGGTTGAGATTTCTTTCCATTTCCCACCTTTCCTCCACTGACAGGCTTAATTCTGGTTGTTTCTATTTCTTTTAAATTTTTTTTTTTTTGGAGACAGAGTCTTGCTTTGTTGCCCAGGCTACATGAGTGCTGTGGCGTCAGCCTAGCTCACAGCAACCTCAAACTCCTGGGCTCAAACTATCCTCCTGCCTCAGCCTCCCAAGTAGTTGGGACTACAGGCATGCACCACCATGCCCGGCTAATTTTTTCTATATATACTTTAGTTGGCCAGATAATTTCTTTCTATTTTTAGTAGAGACAGGGTCTCGCTCTTACTCAGGCTGGTCTTGAACTCCTGACCTTGAGTGATCCACCCGCCTCGGCCTCCCAGAGTGCTAGGATTACAGGCGTGAGCCACCGCGCCTGGCCTCTTTTAAATTTTTAAAGTAGTACAAGTAATGCATGCATAGTGTATTCATTTGCTCTTGATGCTGTAACAAATGACCACGAATTTAATGCCTTAAAACAACACAAATTTATTATCTGACAGTCCTGGAGGTCAGAAGTCCAAAATGAGTCTTCAGGGATAAAATCAAGGTGTTGGCAAAGGCTCTATGGGAGATTAATTTCCATACCTTTTCCACCTTCTAGAAACTACCCAAATCTCTAGGCTCGAGGCCTCTTCCTCTGTCTTCAAAGTGTATCACTCTAAGCCCTGCTTCCATTGCCAGGTCTCCTCTCTGACCCTCGCACTCCTCCTTCCCCTGTGTGAGCACTGGCCCTGGGATTGCATTGAGCCCACCCAGATGATCTGGGATACTCTCCCCATCTCAAGATCCTTGGGCTAATCACACCCACAAAATTCCTGTTGCCATGTAAGATAACATATTTACAGGTTCTGAGGACTAGGACATGGATACCTTTGGGGACCATTATTCTGCCTACCACACTTAATAAAAAAATAAATAAAAATAATTCAGAGAACAAAAAGTAAAAAGTAGAGTCACCCCCTCCAATAATTGTACCTGCTTCTGTTATTCGTTCTTTTGCTTGTTTGCTACGAAATGCTAACTAACTTGTGTCTATATTTCTATTCTTGATTTATCAACTTAAAAAAATCTGTTGACTCTCTGAATTTAACACACTTACTTCTTTTCTCTTGTACCTTGATACTTCTTCACCCTTCTCATTTAGTGAGTTATATGTTAAATAACTTTTGACATTGACTCTTGATACTCACTACTGATTGCCCATGTGTAAGATGCAGAAGTTATCACATCTACACTTTTCTCCATTTCTCCTCCTACTCCTCCAGGGTTGGCTTCTGTCAGTGATATAATTAATTTGACATTGTCAAGGATTATTTTTCTGTAATTATCATTAAAGCTTCTATGTGCTTTGTCTATAGATTTATTCTAAAGTTGAACATAAATAGGAATTTCAATATAATAATGATGAAAGTATTTATCAAAGAATCGAGTAGGGTGATGAGCCCTATAGAAAAAGAAATGCAATCCGGCATCACTGAACCTGTACCACTTGGAAAAAATAATAGACTCCAAGCATCAAAGTCAAATGAAATCTCTTTTCTTCCAAGCAACTACTTAAAATTGGTGCACATTTTAATTTGCCTCATATAGACCCAGGACTTTCTTGGACAGCTTTTGTTTTCCTAGGGACCCTATTGGTTTTACTATTCTCATGTTCAAGGAATAGAAGAATAAAATCTTAGTTTCCTATGCAAAACATCTGTTGAATAAACTCCACTTAAAAAAAAAGACATTCTTCATGTCACATTTGGTTTGCTTCCGTATCTTGGCTATTAAGAATAATGCCGCAATGAACATGGGAGTGCTAGTACCTCTTTGAGGTCCTGATCTCAATTCTTCTGGATAAATCCCCAGGAGTGGGGGTGCTGGATCATATGGCAGTAACATTAGACCTTGTTCTTTAAAATCCTTCAGCCATTTCACCAAGTTTTTAAACCTCCCCTCTGCTTGTCTCTTCACTTTGCTCACTCTGTACTTCAAGATTTCTGTTCATTCCTGTTGCTGAGTGGCTTAGCTTTCTTTCTGTGTCCTTGACTATTACTTATGCCCTGACAGTCTCACTTTCCACCCAAGTGATATTATTAAGGAATTTTGCTAAAGGAAGACTGTTCTCTAAAAGGAATCTAAGGACCAAATGCTAAACTTATGATTTTCTTTTACCTTGCTCTGAGTATGTGCACGGTAGAGAAGGGACTGGAAAAAAATATGTTAAAATGCGTATAATTACATAGTGAGATAATGGAAATTTTATTTTTTCTCTTTTACAAAGTTATTACTATACAAATATATTTCCTTTATCATCTGAAAAATAGTAGATAAATCAAAGAAGCAATAATTTTTTTTTCCTGAAAATTAGTGAACATGTTGCCTAAATTAAATGTATCCCCCATTCCTATCTGCATTTCTATATGTAAAAAAATAGAAAAGATCAAATAATAATAGCTGACATTTATTGGGTGCTTCCTATGTGCTAGGCAATTCGTAAGATATTATACATGAATGAACTGATTCAATACTTACAACAGCCCTATAAAGTAGGTACTGTTTTTGTTTTGTTTTCCATTTTATATATAAGGAAGCTTAAGTACAGCGAGTTTAAGTTACCTGTGCAGGCTCACACAGCTGGTAAGAATAATAATCAGAACAAATGCATAGTGCACTTACTAAATGCACTAAGTGCTTTATATATGAAAATACCATTTAATTCTCACCTAGACCCTGTGTGACTGATAATATCATGGTCCCCATTTACAGATGAATAAATTGAGGCCCAGAGAGGTTTAGAACCTTGCTCAAGGTTGCTCAGCTAGTAAGTAGCAAGGATTTAAATCTGGACACAGTTGGGGTGCCGGTCCATGCTCCTGAACACTGCCCTCTGAAACATAACATACACTACGTGAGCTTAAACTGTAAAGTAAATGAGTGTAGCCTATCAAACAAAGGGGTTCTTGCAGAGATTACCTTTGGAAATATCAGTATCAGGGAGGTGTTCATAAAGTCTGGTGAATATCCTGCTACTGCTTGGTCATTATGTGTGCTAGGCTGGTGGAATTGAGTTTCTATGGAATCTATTTAGGTGCATCCATTCACAGCAGGGTGGGGGGACTCCTAGGAGGGCAGGGTTTGAATTACAGCAACCTGAAAATGAAGTGAGACCCTTGCCTGGAAAGTAAACACCAGAATGCTTATTCAAAAAGCAAAGCCTGGATTTGTTAGGCTCTCGAGAGAGATGCCATCATTATGAAAGGCCTTATCCCAGCTGGCTTCCTGCGCGCAGCAAAGCCTAATGATGCTGGCAGGTCACATAAGCTTGCACTAATGGGCTCATGTTTTATTTATTCAGGTGCTGATTTGACATTGCCCAGCCCCGAAGAATCTATGGATTTGGAAATAACTGGGTTCTCTCTATATACTGTGATGTTATCTCCAAAAATGAAGGAAATGAGAAACAGGAAAGGCCTGGATTCCCTGCAGATAGCTCCCATGGTTTACAATAAGAATTCGAATACTACAAAAAGCATTAGGCAACATTTAAAACACAAATCAACAGTGTTTAACATGATATATTGCAAAGACATTTCTGGCACCGAAAGTCTCTCTTTAAGCAACACTTCCACACAGTGCCAACTAAATAATGTAACAGCATCTGGACTCTCTCTAAATTGAGTATGAAATTATGTATTTCTCCCATGACACAGATGATACCAAAAGGCAACATTTCCTAAAATAAAAAATGAAGGGTAAATTAAGCAGGCTAAGGAAGACTCTCTTGTGCCTTTTTTTTTTTATTTTTAAAAAAACTTTTATTATTGGAGTAAAACATAGAAGAGTGAAAAATAATGGGTGTATATTTGAGCACATTTTTATACACATCCATGTAACTACCACATCAATCAAAAATCAGAATGCAACCATGTCCTCAAAACTTTAAAGAGGTCCTTATGCCCTCTTTAAACCCCCTCCTTAAAATTAATCACTATCCTGAATTTAAAATATTTTTAAATTTAAAAATTAGAACAGATCTATAAACCACATAAAACACATGTGTATAATAAAGAATTAGTATGAGGTGAACACTTATAATTACCACCCAGGTTAAGGACTAAAATTTGACCAGCCACAGTGATGGACTGAATTGTGTTGCCTCAAAATGTATATGTTAAAGCCCTAACTTTCCCCACCCCACAATGTGACTGTATTTGGAGATAAAGCTTTTAAAGAGGTAATTAAGGTTAAATGAGGCCATAAGAGTGGGGCCCTCATCCAATTTATCTGCTGTCTCTATAAGAAGAGGAGGAGACACTGAAACCTTATGTTCATGGCCAACTGATTTTCAATGAGTGTCAAAATACTACAATGGGGGAAAGAATACAACAAATGGTGCTGGGACAAGTGGATATCTATATGAGAAAGAATGAATTTGGACCCCTACCTCATACCACATACAAAGATGAGCTCAAAATGGATCATAAACCCAAAAGTGGGAGCTAAACCATAACAATATTCAAGGAAAACATAGGAGTAAATATTTGTGACTTTGGATTAGGCAATGATTTTTCAGATATGACACCAAAGCACAAGTGACAATATAAAAAATAGATAAATAGAACTTCATCAAAATTAAAAACTTTTGTGCATCAAAAGGCACCACTATCAACAGAGTGAAAGGCAACCCATAGAATGGGAGAAAATATTTGCAAATCATATATCTGATAAGGGATTAATATCCAGCATATATAAAGAACTCCCACAACTCAACAACAAACAACTCAATTAAATAACGGACAAATGACTTGAACAGACATTTCTCCAAAGGAGATACAAATGGCCAATAAGCACATCGATATGTGCTCAAGATCATTAGTCATCAGAGAAATGCAAATCAAAATCGCAATAACATATTCACCAGAACAATTATAAGAAAAAAAAGCAGGCAGGTATTGGGGAGGATGTGGAGAAATCTGGACCCTCATTTATTGTTGATGGAATTATGAAATTGTTTAGCCATTTTGGAAAACAGTCTCGCAGTTCCTCAAAACTTTCAATGCAGAGCTGTCTGTGATCCAGAAATTCTGCTCCCAGGTATATACTCAAGAGAAAAGAAAACATATGTCCACACAAAAACTTGTACAAATTTGTGAAAATTTTGGCCATTATTTCATTAAGCTCTCTGCATCCCCCTTCTCCTGCATCTCCCATGTTTTTATTGACCTGCTTGCTAGTGTCCTGTAAGTTTCTTAGGTTCTATCTACTTTTCTTCATTCTTTTTTATTTTTGCTCATAAGATTTGATAACTTCAAATGACCTGTTTTCCAATTCACTGATTCTTTCTTCTGCCTGTTCAAGTCTGATGTTGAAACTCTCTAGTGAATTTTTCAATTCAGTTATTGTATTTTTTAGCTCCAGAAGATCTGTTTGGCTCTCTTTATAATTTCTCTCTCTTTGTTGATATTTTCATTTTGTTCATATGTCATTTTCCTGATTTCCTTTAGTTCTTTGTCCATGTTTTCCTTGAGGTCCTTAAGCATATTTAAGACAGTTGTTTTAAAGCCTTTGTCAAGTAAGTCTAATGCCTGTGTTTCTTCAGGAACAATTTCTGAAGATGCATTTGCTCCTTTGAATAGGTCATATTTTCTTGTTTCTTTGTATGCCTTGTGATCTTTGGTTGAAAACTGGGCATTTGAGGAAACAGCCACCTTCCCCAGTCTTTGTAGGCTGGCTCCTTTTAGGAGAAGATATTCATTGATTAGTTCAGCATGAAGTCTTGCCTAAAGTCTTCTTGGGACTGTTTCGAGGATGTATCTTCCTTGGGCCTGTGTGTGTGCTTTTTTCCCTTTTCATTCCCCCACATGCATAGCTACTTTTAATATCTTAATTTGCCTAAGAGTATCACCCTTGATTCTTCTCAGGGCCTTTGCTGTTCTATTGTATTCCTCAATCAGTGATCTCTTGTCCCAGGTGTCCATGGGTCTATAGTCCTCTTATGATTTTCATGATTCATTCCCACTGCTTCCCACAGCTTGTCCCAGCCAGAGATCTGGGCTGCTTTTGGCTGTCCCAGTTCTGAGTCAGTCAATACAGAGGCCAATCCCTCAGGCAATCCACAGACAGTTAGAAAGATACAAATTTGGTTCATAGAAAAGGGCTGGGGACCAGGCCACTACTTCATCCAGACCGTGTCATACTGGGAAGGGAGAAGAGCAAGATAAATAAAAACATGATGAAATTTCCCTGATGTTTTGAATGTAGCTTTTTCTTGATTTGACATTTGCTTGGTTGCTACAGATCATTAGTTGATTTCCAGAAATCTGATAAAGTCATTTAATTCACATTCTCATTGTTTATTTAATTTTTCAGGGTGGGGGGGAGAATGAGTATCTGGAGCATCTCAGTTTGCCATCTTGTTGATATCACTTCTGCCTTTGCACTGTCAGTCCTATCTTGGCATCTGCTTCTCTGAGACCACAGATTAATATAGATTTTTAAGTCTCTGAAAGGATTTTGCTTTCTCTCTGATTGCAATTAGAGGTTTGGAGCCGAAGAATGACATGATCTGATTTAAATTTTGACAGGATTTCAGCTAGCTGCTCTCTTGAGAGTGGGCCTGAAAGGTGTCAAGGGAAAAAGCAAGTAGATCAGTTAAAAGACTATTGCAATAGTCCAGGCAAAAGATAATGGTGGCTTGGACCAGGGTTGTAGCAGCAGCTGTCAGATTCTAAATATATTTTACAGGCAGGGTTGATGGAGTCTACTGACAAATAGGATATTAAGGGTAAAGAAGCAGCTGGGAGATTGGAATTGCAAGGGACTGAAAAGGAGGGTGGGAGGCAATATGCAAATATCAGGAGCTCAGTTTTAGACGTGATAATTTTGAAATGCCCCTGAGAATTATAAGTGGAAATGTGTGCTTAAAGTCCAAGGAAATCTCTGTGATGGGGAAATAAATTTTGGATAGCAAAAGATGGTAATTAAACCTATGAGACTGGATACAATTACATAAAGAGTGAGTGTAGATAGAAAAGCACAATTAGTCCAAGGACAGAGAACTGGGATACTCCAACATTTAGACTTTAGGGAGATGAGGAACCAGCAAAGAAATGTTAATAAAGGTAACATTTAAAGACAGTCAGAAAAATCTTACTTACATAATTTATTTCTTTATGAAATCTAACCTATACTAGGTCTAAGAATTATAGACAAATTCTATGAGGTTTTGTAGTTCATTCCCATAGCTAAGTAAGGGTCATTTTAGCAGTTACAGGATTAAAGCCCACCAAGTGAATAAATTATAAAAATGCCACTTATATTCAACAGATCTAGGGACGCAATTTTCTAGTTATCATAATAGCCTAAAATTCCCTATTGATATTGTGTATAAATTATGCATATATGTGTTTATGTGTGTGTATATATGTGTGTGTGTATGTGTATGTATATACACACATATGTATGTTCTGTTCGTCAGGAGAACCCTAATATGCACGTATATTTTATACACACACACACACACACACACACACACAAGGGGTGGAGGGAGAGAGAGAGAGAATATGTTATAATTGGCTCACATGATTGTGAAGGCTGATAATTCCCAACATCTGCAGTCAGGAAACTAAAGACCCAGGAGAGCTGATAGTGTAGTTCCAGTACAAGAGCCAGCAGGCTCAGGACCCAGGAAGATCCAATGTTTCAATTCAAATCCAAAGGCAGTAAGAAAACCCAATGTTCCCACCCAAAGGCAGTCACATAGAAGTTCCCTCTCACTCAGACTTTTTGTTCTATTCAGGCCTCCAACTGATTGGGTGAGGCCCACCCACTGCTTTACTTAGTCTACTGATTCAAATGCTAACCTCATCCCAAAACACCCTCACAGACACACCCAGAATAATGTGTGACCACATATCTGGGTACCTGTGGCCTTGTCAAGTCAATACACTAATTTAACCATCACAGGCTCACCCCTTATCAACCTGGCACCCACACACATCTCCTTAAACCACACTTAATCTCCAAATGAAGACAGTAACAAGGTCATAATTCTGCCTAACACGACACAACTATCCTGTGTACAACTGACAATGCACTAACTTTTTCCCCAGAAGTGGAGGTACATGTAGTCTTTGAGTGGTATTTATTTTTCTCCTTGATATTCAATAACTTAAATACTATGATGTAAAATTAACAATATTTAAATACCAATATAAATTCAATGCATCCCACTGTAAGATCTGGACTACAAAGAACAATCACACAACTCTTCAAAGATGCCAGGGCACCCCTCACAAATTTATATCTCACAGTTGTAGTGAAAGGTATGTTCTCTGGATTCTCCCAGTGTGGGCAAGGAGGTCTTAAATGATAAATCTACTTTAACATTCCAATCTCCCTAAGCCTTTGAAGTTCTCCTTCTACATCAAACCAAGGCATGTCTGACATTTTCAACTCATTTTTGGTCCATGTTTCAGCCAAAAATCAACTAACCAAACAAACTGTTAGAGTTCTTTCTAACTCTCCAAGCTGCAGCACTAAATGCAGAAACTACTTAGTGGGCCCTTATCAATAAATTTGGCCCGATCCAACTTTACGTTCTTTCTACCTTTTTTCCATACCCTTCCCATCCATGCCCACACATGTTCCCCAGATTTATGTTTGTATAAATTGAGAAACTCAAGTCGTTCTTTTGCAGTGCAGTACACCTCCGCATGGATCACACTTTGTACCTTACCTTGACGGACCTGTAGGGACTTGAGTCTAATTATAGGTCTAGAAGCAAAGAGGGGTGGTGGGGGTGTCCTGAGGAGACTCAGCACTGTCTTGCACAGTAAGTGCCTTAGGGGAGGCCGTTGCAGTTTCCTCAGGTAATGCAGGGTTAATTTCCTCAGGCAGAGGTGGAAGGTTGCTTTTACTGGAGGTGGGGAGACTGCCTCCACCTTGGGGTGGAAAGGCATTTTCCACTGGCGAGGAAGACTTACCAGAATTTAGGGGCTCGGTGTCCCCAGTGTCATCAGGGTCTTCCCACACATCCCCATTCCCATGTTCTGCATCACATTCCTCCCCAGCCAGTGCCTTCACTTTAACAATAGAGACCCTAAGAGGCTGGAAATTCAACTTGTGTTGTAATTGAGCCAGTCACAGGATGAGATTCTGAGTCTGATTTTCAGCAATCTCAGCCCTGCGGCTACAGGAGATAAGGAAGGGTCTCCACAGGCACACAAAGAAGATTTCAGATCATTTTTTGTTTTGGGGATAGGGTCTCACTCTGTCACCCAGGCTAGAGTGCAGTGGCATCAGCCTAGCTCACAGCAACCTCAAACTCTTGGGCTCAAGCGATCCTCCTGCCTCAGCCTCCTGAGTAGCTGGGACTACAGGCACACACCACCATGCCTGGCTAATTTTTTAAAATTTATTGTAGAGTTGTGGTCTCACTATTGCCCATGATGGTCTT
>CM052451.1:16991615-17059387 GCA_028533085.1 Varecia variegata
CCCAGCTACTCGGGAGGCTGAGGCAGTAGGATTGCTTAAGCCCAGGAGTTTGAGGTTGCTGTGAGCTAGGCTGACGCCACGGCACTCACTCTAGCCCGGGCAACAAAGCGAGACTCTGTCTCAAAAAAAAAAAAAAAAAAATTATTTTTTTAATAGACTTGATTTTTTTAGGGCAGTTTTGGGTTCACAACAAAGTTGAGCTGAAGGTACAGACAGAGTCCCACATAGCAGCCCCTACGGGCACAGCCCCCTCTGCTATCAACAATCCCCCCCACTCCAGTGGTACATTTGTTACAACTGATGAACCTACGTGGAGACCTTGGACACACCATCTGGAGCAGTGTTTGCCGCGGGTCTGTGTGGGATGTGCCCTGTGGAGCTGCAGCAGGGACACCCTTCCAGAGCCAGGTCACTGTGGGTGGCCGTGGATGTGGTCTCAGTTCCCACCTCGTCTCCTTTCACTCCTGCCTGTTGGGTTTCACGGAGCATTTCCAGCCCTTCCTCGTACCCCTGTGAGTCTGTGCTAAGGGGAGCCCCCAGCCCCAGGCTGCCTCTCATCAAGAATAATTGTTTTTTTCTTCGCCAGTGAGAACTATCTGATCCGTTGGGGCAGTAACGGGATGCCCAAGGAAATAGAGAAACTCAATAACCTACAAGCAGTGTTCACGGTAAGTCCTACCTTCTGCCCAGTCATTTTCCTTCTTTAGGATGGGAGCAGATTCACATGATGAGCAGAGGAAAACATGAAAAATGGAAAGATGCAAAGAAACATCACCCTAATCCCCCTGGCAGGTGTAACCCACTCATTTGTTCGACAGATATTTATTGCACACCTAGTAGATGTCGGACACTGGCTTAG
The DNA here is from genome assembly GCA_028533085.1 of Varecia variegata. Taxonomy (NCBI): domain Eukaryota; kingdom Metazoa; phylum Chordata; class Mammalia; order Primates; family Lemuridae; genus Varecia; species Varecia variegata. Next base: position 16,992,475 of record CM052451.1, read on the forward strand.
GCACTCGAGCTACATCTGTGAACAAATCAGGGAGGGAAGAACCCTGTTCTTGAGTAGCTTTTGTCCTGATGGGGAAGACAGATAATAAACAATAATCAAATCACTGAGAAAATTATGTAGAGCGTTAGGTGTCCTAAGTGTTTTGGGGGGACTAGTGTCATCTGGGCTGGCAGAGGGGTGCTGTTTAGGTTGGTCAGGACAGGCCTCCGTGAGACGGAGCCATTTGAGCCACAGTGTGAAGTTGGTTAGAGTGAGCTGTGCGGATAACGGGGGAGAACTTTCCAGAACAGGTTACAGGCGGGGCAAAGGCAGGATCTAGACTGGTTTTGTGTGCATGTATTGGGTGGGCTTTCCCTCTCCTCCAAAGTGCTGCTACATGTGGCTCAGAGCAAGGAAACGTATTGGGCTGTGGTTTGGGGCAAGGTGACTCTCTATGTCTTGGAATAGGAACCTATAGTGGGGGGTTCTCTTGCTTTTTCATGACATCAGTTCTTAAGATGCTCCAGAGCCGCTGCCCCGACCTGAGAAACCTTGGTGACCAGGGATCACCCCTCCCGTGTGGCCTGAGGGAGACACTCTCCCTCCGTTTCCTTCCCTCCTTGAGCCCACACGTGTCTCTGCTCCTTCTGTTCCTCCCAGGGCAGAGTCTAGGGCAGTGCGCCAAAGAAGTGACAGGGAGGAGCAGCGGCCCCAGCACAGGTTCACTTTTACGCCTCTGTGAGCATCCCACCCCCGGGACAAGCTGGGCTGATCCCTGTCCCTGCACTGAGCCACCTGTGTCTTCACCACCTGGTACCTGCAGGCAGAAAACTCCTAGAACTCTTCTTCAAACCTCTCCACCACCCCCCAACACACACACAGCATTTCCTCAGTTCTAAGCTATGTGGGTTTATTCCTAAAATTAAAAGGCATTCATCAGTCCATGTGTATGTTTACAAAAACACATCACAAGGGGTGTTATTGACTATTTAGTGTATCTTCTCATCAATACCATGTGAGAATAGCCGCACTTCATCTCCCCCCCAGTTAGGACCATCTTGTACATAAATTTCACATCCTGCCTTTTCTACTGAATAAAATGTGATGACTGTTTCCTTGGTCATTAAACGTTCTTCAGAAACTTCATTTATAAATGATCACGTATTATTTAGTAATACATTATCCGCAGTATCGCTGTCCACAGTTTCAGTTACCTGCAGTCAGCCATGGTCCAAACATATTAAATGGAAAATTCCAGAAATAAACAATTTCTATGTTTTAAATTGCACGCCATTCTGAGTAGCATGATGAAGTCTTGAGCCATCCTGCCCCCGTGCTGCGGGCCTCCCTGCCCATTAGTCACTTAGGAGCCACCTCAGTGGTCAGATCGACTGTCCAGTGTCACAGTGCTTGTCCGCGTCACCCTGTGGTATCTAATAATGGCGCCAAAGTGCAAGAGGAGTGAGCTGGCCATTCAGATACGCCAAAGGGAAGCTGTAAAGTGCTTTCTTTAAATGAAAAGGTGAAAGTTTGTCATACGTGTATCCATGTAAGAAAGAACACGGCACATGTAGCGTAGGGTACCGTCTGTGGTTTTAAACATCCCTGGGGGTCTTGGAACACATCTGCCTTGGCCCCAGGAGGGCTACTGTGTCAGTGTTCCACAGCTTATGTAACCGGTTACCTGGAGTCTTTATTATTTTTTTTTAATTAATAAAAACCTCGCAGAACCTAGAATAGAAACTCAGGCTAGATGTTATCATTGCTGTATATGCCTATCTTGGAGATGTGAGTTAACTACATTACAGGGGCTGGATTTGGAGTGATGGCTTTAAAAGTAATTCTTGATTCAGTGAACAGGCCTCGGGCAGCTGTTCCATAAAAACAATTTGGGATCTGATTAAATTATTTCTGATGTTAAATTGGATGAGATACGTGAGCTCATTCCTGGGTTTACTCACCCATCCTGAAGAATACAGACAAGTATTCTAAGAATATTAGCCACAAAAAAAAGGACATTTCATCTACACATCCCTCATTATTCAACATATCCCGAGATGCTCTCAATGAATACTTCTCATAAATCAGGTGAATAATTATAGAAAGCAGCGCCTGTGTTATAGCTGCTTCACAGGATTGTTTTGAAGACGACATGAAAAGTCGCAGACTTGTGGCTACTCCATAAACGTCAGTGTTACACAGGTTTTTATTTCATTTGACACTGAAATGCATCCTGTACTGAGAATATGTTCTGGAAGGACATAAAGTAGCATCAGTGAATGTCCTGATTTTTCAATACCCTACTTAATTCGATAAACTGGAAACTTTAGATTGACTGTGATCTGATTTATAAATTTTGAAGTGGGAACTGGGGAGCAAAGAAGTGCTTTTTTATGAACACACGGTTGTTTTCTCTGATGCCATGGTAGTTCTTGGGTGGGTGTGGGAAGAGAGGAGTTGTTCTGGTACTTGAGCATTGAGAACTGTGCTCTGAACAGTATTTTGTAGTAGGAGGCAAAGAAAAGACAGACTCAGGTGGCAGCTTGACTCAGCCCAACCTCCTCTCTCGCCTGTTCTCTGCCCCTTTAGGATCTCAGCAGCACGGATCTCATCCGGCCCCGCGTCAGCCTGGTGTGCCAGATCATCCGCGTGGGCCACATGGAGCTGAAGGAAGGCAAGAAGCACACCTGTGGACTCCGAAGACCTTTTGGAGTGGCAGGTACAAGAAACACCCAGACCTGACTGTGAAAGATGCAGCCACTGTGGAAAATAGGATGACAGTTCCTCAAAACATTAAACCTCGAACTACCAGATGATCCAGTGATCCCACTTGATAAGAATTAAAAGCAGGGTCTCAAGGAGGTATTGGTACATCCATGTTTGTAGCAACGTTATTCACAGTAGCCAAAAGGCAGAAGCAACCAATACATGAATCCATCAACACAAGAATGGATAAACAAAATGTGGCATATATTATACGTACAATGGAGTATTCTTTGCCTTCAGAAGGAAATTCTGGCACATGCTACAACATGGGTGAACCCTTGAGGACATTATGCTAAGTAAAATAAGCCAGTCACAAAATGACAAATATTATATGCAGCTACAAGGGTCAAATTTATAGAGAAAAAGTAGAATGGGGGTTGCCAAGGCCTGGGGGAGGGGAATGAGGGGTGAGTGGCTAATGGGGACAGAGTTTCAGTTTGGGAAGATGAGAAAGTTCTGGAGATGGATCATGGTGATGGTTGCACAGCAGCATGAATGCACTTAATGCCAATGAACTATACACTTAAAAATAGTCAAGATGGTAAATTTTATGTCATGTGTGCTTTGCCATAATTTTAAAAATTAGAAGAAGGAGGGAGAGAGGGAGGAAAGGGCGAGGAAGGGGAGGGGACGAGGGAGGCCTGCCCAGGGACAGTGAGAGATCACATTGTCATCGCCGGCATTAGGCACACTGCCGGCTCTCTCCTGGATTCTGTGTCCTCACCCGGCTCGCGTGCCTTTCCTTCCGCCTTGGTGCCCAGGACAGTGTCTTTCAAACAGCAGAACCTCAGATGTGACTGCTGGGATACTCCTGCCTCCATCTGCATATTGAGTTTAGTGGCATAAAATACCCTCCGGCAAGTGGTTTGCTGTCTAGGAAATTTACTCTTTAATGGAAACATTGTGTTTACTTCTAAATGCTTTCAGAGAGGGTCCTTGGCTTACACCAAGCCCCAGAACCTTCCAGGAGGTCCTGTATCTTCCCCAGTAGTTGGTGCAATTGAGGAAATAGATTCTTTGTCTTACCTTGACATGTTATTCACCGATAGCTTGACAGCTATGAAATGTCGTAATTCTGCTCCTGGAACAAGGGCCCCGATGCTCCATGTTCTCAGGGTCAGCCCTGTGGGATGTGTGGAGGGTGAGGTGGCCTCTGTCCCCCGTGGGACTTTCTGTGTCCTGCACCCCTTGACAGCCCTGGAGCCCATGTGCTGCTCCAGCTCCGACCAGAAGGGACGGCATGACTTCTTTATAGATAATTAAAATGACATCTGAGAGAAGGCAAGGAGCCCCGGCCCAGGACTGTTTAGCCACCTATATGACAATCTGTTTATTGTTCCATAAAAGGAGTTAGGTAAGGCATATTCAAGGTCATCATCATTCAAAATGGGCCAGGGAGGCTCAAGCATGAAGCTTGGGGCTTTTGCTTTCTTCTCTGTTTCAGGGTGTGTGTGTGTGTTTTCAGGGTGTTGAACATTGTAGGGAGGGAGAGGAGATTAATTTTCTCTGAGCCTTGATGTCAGGCATCAGCAGAGCTCAGGAGTAACCAGACGATGGCATTGACAAATGAACTGCCTATTTTGGAAGGTCAAATAAAAATTTCTCTGCAATTTTTTTTTTTTTTTGGTGCAATTCTTGCAGGGTTCCATGATGGGCTGACAGCACGTTGAACGTGGTGTCCAGCTTTCTGCGTCTTCTCACCAGCATGATTATGTTCCAAGTCTTCTGCATTGTCTGAGTTACTTTCGAGAAGGCGTTTCTTTCCTTACCTTTCTTTTTCATTATGAATGTTCTCTCAGATAGCAGTATTTCTTCTTAATCTCCAAACAGGGTATCTGGGGAGTGGATTGTTAATGTGTGTTTTATGGCCACACTGTAATTTATTAACCCAGGGATCACCTCTTGCCAGGAGCCCTGCCTAATTTTAACAGCTTCAGAGTGGCCCGCTTATTAATTCTCTAGACAGTGGGGCGTAGTGGCGTGTGGTTTGGCTCTGTGATCAGTGTTGGGCTCAGACCCTAGCTTTACCACTTCAAGACTTAGAGCAAGTTCTTTAAATTTCCTGTGCTTCAGTTTCCTCATCTCTGAAAATGGGGCTAAGGTATCTGTATAAATAGGATAACACATGCAGTAAGCTTGGAACAGTGCCTTACTATGAAGTGCTCTTCTCACGTGCAGAGGAGCAAATCACTGTATGATCTATTTTGTGCCACTGGTGACCCGGCTCACATGGAAACCAGGTGAGAATATGTCAAATCAAAGAGACAGTTGACCACTTCCAGGCTTGAGTTTCTCCCTCCAAATCTTTACTTCTTTGGACACTCCTGCCAAAAATATGTATTCTCAGTGGCTTTGAATGCAGGCTTACTGAAAAGTATAATCCGGTGTCAAGTTTCTCAAGAATTTAGCAACTCAGTCTTGTAGAATCTTTAAAGTCTGCAGTCTTGATCCAGTTAAATCCAGGCCTTTTCCAAGCACTTCATGAATTGCTCTCTTACTGGGCTGGATGGATACACTGGGAATCATGGTTGGCAAAGAAATAAAAGAAATGTCCCTGCTTGGTTGGTATCTTTCTTCCCCTGGTGTTTTATGTCTGCCGGTACTGGCCTTTTGCATAGTAACTTGCTGAGGCGTGAAGCAATTACTGTCTTTAATTGAGTTTATCTCTTTCCTAGTGATGGATATTACTGATATCATACACGGGAAGGTGGATGATGAAGAAAAGCAGCATTTTATTCCGTTTCAGCAGTAAGTACTTTGGCACTTCTCCCAGGTGACCCGAGACCCAGATTAGCCGTCTCAGTGGCGTGTTAACACAGAACCAGGTGCAGGAATCATTTTCCTAGTTAGGGAAGATGGTCACATAGGAGCTGGACAGAAGACTCTTTTCAAAGTCCTTTATGTTGGACTCTTTTGAGACGGTAAACTGAACTTGCCTGATTCTACAGAAATGACCAGAGAAAAATATTAATAAAAATAAAGGGCACATGTCTGTCTGCACCGGAATCCTGAGGATGGTGCCATTTTGGTGTCAGAAGTGCTAGGGTATAATATGGAATAGGTGTCACGGAAGACAGGGAATCATGTGGGATAGCACAGGGCTTCTCCAACTGCGTTGTGCATACGAATCACCTGGGGTCTTGCTAGAATGAAGAATTTGATTCCGTAGGTGTGAGGTCTGTGTCTGACAAGCTTGCAGTGGATTACTGGTGCTACTGGTCAGGGAGCCACACTTTGAGAAGCAAGTTAGGAGATAAGAGAGTAAAGAGCCAACGAACCCATGGGTTAGGGTTCTTGCAAGTGGGGGACAGCCAGCCTGGCAGTGCATGAAGGGATCCCCCATACTGAGCTTCAGGAGCTGGAGCCCTGGGTGGGCCACTGGGAAGCTGTTGGGAGCAAATCTCAATCCCTGTAACCGTGGGGGCGCAAGTGTGACTGGCTCCAGCACCGGCACGGGGGGTGGTGGCCTGGTGGCCACTGGGGACATTGCCAGAACTGACCCCTACCAGTACGTCGTCAGCTGCTCCTATCATATGCGTATGTAATGTATTATATATGTATTAATATTGTTATATATTCATAGTAGGAGCAGCATTCCTGGATATGAAAGTTACCTGAAATATATATCTTTATATTTGTTTTCACCTTCACAGGGGGTTTTTTTCTTTGGTTATGTGCCTCCCCTGCTTAATTTCTGAACCAGCTCTCCTCCAGCAGCCATGCCGCCACAGTGAGCCCTGAGATTGTCCCCACTGTGAAATAATACACGCTTTGAGTCCCCGACAAACCCAGCCCTAATTTGATTACTGCTCCCCTTGCAGCCAGCAGCCACAGCAAAGCGTTCACCATGCAAATGGCAGCCTCTGGCATTTCACTGCTAAGATTTATAACCTACTTCGTAACCTATTTCATAACCTACTTCAAAAACTTTATAGCGTTTTCCTCCAGGAGGGTTTTGTATGTATAGTTTGGAAATCCATCTAGAGAGAGTCATTTGGGAAAAAAAAAACAACAAAAAACAACAACATCTCAGACTAGAGCAATCCCATTTTCCAGCCACACATGCAGTATGTTTTATTGTCAGGGTACATGGAGCCCCGCAGGGAAAGCTGGCCGGAATGTGGCGGTCAGAGAAGACAGGGGACTATTGTGCTGCGCCAAGCAGATCTGCGGTTACTGATAGCGTGTCTGCCGTCCATAGAATGGGGGCTGTGTTTGGTTCTTTGATCACCCTTTCTGAGCCTCAGCCTGATGTGACCATTCAAGTGAGCTTGTTTGGCAGCGCCCATGCCATGGTGATCCTGGATGTAGTTTGTCACTGCATGGACATCTAAGAACACCCACTAGACGCCCAGCATTTACACTGCTCTCATACATGGAGTGTCAGCACTGCTTGGGAGCCTCAAAGGCATACGACCCAAGCCTGTCTCCTGTCTAACGAGGAAACTGGGGCCTGGAGGGAGACTCTTGCAGAGCTCACTGTCAAGTACAAGTAGAACTGGAAGCTCAGCTTCCTGTCCCTCCCACGGGCTGTCCTTTATAAATTCCATTCCGGCAGCCTCTTCCACCTCAAAAAGAGCATGGAGCATTGCCTGTGATTTTAGCTGTTAACATTTGGCTTTCAATTTTGTTTATTGTTGGGTTTTTTTTTTTTTTCTCTTTGCCTCAAGTCATTTCCAAGATGAATTTAGTGTTTAAGATAGACGCCCCATGGAAAAATAAAGGAAAGATGGAAAGAGTTTAGTGTTGTATTTCCAAGTTACTCCCATAAAAGCCACCACTATCAGAGGTTGTGCTGCAGACACTTCCTTTCCCTCCTTACCCCTGATTGCTGCCTTTCCCAGGATAGCGATGGAAACCTACATCCGCCAGAGGCAGCTCATCATGTCGCCCTTGATAACATCGCACGTGATCGGGGAGAATGAGCCACTCACTTCGGTCTTGAACAAAGTGATAGCAGCGAAGGAAGTGAATCACAAAGGACAAGGTACACAGCCCGGTGGCCCTGTCTGCTGAGCTGGGAGGGGACTTTGCTTAGGGTGGGGGGACATGCAGAGCTGGGTCCCTGAACTCCTGCCCTTGCATTATCTTTTTCTGATACAAAACAGCCTCTGCTGGGGTCCGCCCACCGCACTTCCTATCAGAGCCTTTTAATACTTGCAGAACATTGAGATACGCCCAGTAGTGAGTTGGACCACAGTTGTATCTCGTATATTCTGTGGAACAAATTTTTACCTCCTGATTCTTGCCTCATTTTTGTCTGTCCTTCATTCCCGATGGCCCACTCCAGGTGAACACACTAAGAAAAAGAGATTGGAGAATAATTATGTTCCATTCTGAATAGGTTTACCTCATTATATTTCCTAAAGTTGAGAGGAAGGAAAGTAATGTGAATTAATATGAAGGAAAGTAATGTGAATATATATTAATATAAAATAACGCAGAACTTTTTAAGTTGTTTTCATTACCTCTACATAACATTCTGTTGATACAGTTTTAACTAAAAGAAGTTCTCCTTATTGAAACTGCATTTTAAATCAAATGGAATCTGAAAACAAATAATTAAATGTGTTTCTGGTTTTTTGGAGCTCTTAACCTAAAAATATAATTTCGGTTAGAGTGGAAAACTCTTACACTAAATAGATTGTTATATATGTTTATTTTTTAACAAAACTGGAAAAAAATCATTTCCTCTCGTTGCATAACAAAACAAGCACTTTTCAACTGTTTTTATGCTCTTCACAAATATTTTTTGTGGCTGCATCATAATCTGTTGTTCAGATTTACGAAAATTAAATCCCCTAGATAAACACTTAAGTACTTTGTAATTTGTTACAATTATAAATTTAAATAACTCTGCTGTGACTATCTTTATACATAAAACTTTCTCTATATTTAGGACTACCTCCCCAAGAAAATTCTTAGAAGTCAGATTTCTGGGTCACATGGAGGAAACAAGCTTAACACATTGACTGCCACACTGGAAGAAAAAATTTTTTCCCTGGGGCTGTGGCATTTTATTTAAAACAAACAATCCTTTCTAGTTTGTTATTTTTTATTGTTTTCTGTGCTTGAGTTATATGCACAGAAATGCAGTCCACGTTTTTAAAAAGAATTAAATTGTCAATATTCATTGTAATGGTAAGAACATCAACAAGTAAGATTTTCATGAACCAACTGCAGGGTTTTGCTTCACGTGGCCCCAGGCACAAAACTAGCCTGAGTTAAATACAACTCACATGGCAGTCAGTGTGTTAATACCGGAGATACACACATTGCCAGGTTGTTTGCCATAGATTTCTACCAGTGGGTACTAATCACCGCGTTGGAGTGTTCATCCTACCGTACTCTTGTTCACTTTGCGGACTGAGTTTTGAATGTCTTTACCTGTTGAAAGCTGAAACATGGACTCCCTTAGTTCATTTGCATTTTAAGAAATGACTTGAAGGTGAATTAATCTAGCCTTCGTATATATTTATGAGTTTCCTGAAGTTTTCCTTCTCAGATCATATGAGCTCTTTATGTAATGAGGATAATAATCTTTCTTAAGACACATATTTTTGCAATTTTTGGTTTGCCAAATATTTATAAGCTTCTTTTACTTCTATGTGAATTGTCTGTTCATGTCCTGTTTATTTGTGAGAATCTTCATGTTTTTCTTTTAATGGATATAAATTCACAATTTCTTATGTCATCCTTTTGTAGTGTACTTTTTACTTTTTTATGTATATCGAAAGATTTTAGTTCGTATATAGGTAATTCTTTTGCTGTTATGATTTTTTTCATTTGTTTCTCTCTTTAGAATAGTAGTTCATTCTCAGAGGTTTAATAACTGTATATGTAATTTTTCTTTTAATTTTGTCTTTTTCCTACTTATATTAGGAATTTATTTTAATGAAAATACAAGGTATGAAATTAAATTCTGCTTTGAGCAGCAAGAAAATTATCCCAGCACATTTATGAAATTATTGGGGTTTTTTCATGATTCATTATATCTTTTTTGCCATATATTAAATTGCTATATATTACAGTATTTCATTGTTTTATGTATCTTTTTTACCACTAGTATCACACATTGCTGTAGCTTTACAATATACTTTGGTATTGATTTATATTAATATATCTATTTTTACCACTAGGATCACATATTGTTGTAGCTTTACAATCTATTTTGATGTCTGATAGGGCCTATTTCTACTCATTTTTCCCCAAAATAAACATCTGTTCACATCTCTGTCAAATTCTCAAAGAAGCCCTGCTGTGATTTTGATGGGAGTGTCATTAAAATTGTATGTTAACTGGAGGAAAATTTATATCTTCCTAATAAAGTATCTGGTTATTACTATCCAACTTATATGTTTTTCTGAACACTTATGCGTGTGTGTTATATAGATCATACAAAGAACTAAAAGTTTATCCTTTGTTTCTTTAAAGGTCTTTGGGTGTCCTTGAAGCTTTTGCCAGGTGACCTCACACAGGTTCAGAAGAATTTTTCACACTTGGTTGATAGATCAACAGCAATAGCCCGGAAAATGGGCTTTCCTGAAATAATACTGCCAGGTAAACAGCTTTTACTCACCTGTTAGCTTCCTTCCAGGCAGCATTTACTTCTAGCTGGACAGTTGAGGCCAGTTGGGTCTGTAACATTTGGTTATTTATGTTCCGTGGCACCAAAACAGTGGGAGATGCAAACAGTGTTGCTTGTGGTACCTTAAAAAGCTGCCCAGCATACAAGCCCCAGATGACACTTTTAAAAGTCACTCAGAATTTTCTACTCACTCTCTTTTCCTTTATACTCCGCCCAAACCCTCCCAAATAGCACAGGGTCTCAGTCCAGGGGACTAATATGCTTCATTTGTGTGTCCCTTTTCTCACAATGACATTCCAGCATGTGGGCTCCTTGCTCTGCCCAATCTCGGGGGGGACCCTCTGCTCCTTTCTCCTACGCTCCCACTGAGCTCTGGCTGTCCTCATTCTTGTTGGGGACAAGAATGTAAACATTCTCTGGTTTCTTGTTGTAGGTTCATCTTTTCTGCCACCATATGTTGGTGATCTCCATACGTGTTCTCTTGAATTCACTGACTTCACCCACTCTAGTTCTTAATCTTCATTCTAGTAAAAGGAAATTGGTCCATAGAGGGACTTTATATGTATTATTATAAACTAACTGATATTAATAAAAATTCTAGAAAGCCAACCATGCCATGTTAGAAAAATTCTGGAAAACCAGCTTACCTATTGCATGAAAAACTCAGGTTTTTTTCAAGTAATACAAAATCTTCCTCCTCCTTTGGAAAATGAAGGGACACTAATAATTGGTTGCTGCACACACTGTCTGCACCTCGTGGGTATTAAATGAATATTTGTGGAACGAATGAATAAAAGTTACAAAATGAGGTTTTCTTCCTCATAAAAAAAAAGGTAGTTCTTTGCTTATTTCATCCATTTCAGAGCTATTCTACGCTAATACACACTCATCAACATTCTGGGAAAATGTTTTGTCTTGAGGATGAGATAAAGTGAGAATGGTTAATGGGAACAAAAATACAGTTAGAATGAATAAGATCTAGAAATCGGTGGTAAAATAGGGTAAATACAGTTAACAGTAATTTATTGTGTATTTTAAAATAACTGGAAGAGTGGAATTGGAATGTTCCTAACACAGTGAAATGATAAAGGCCTGTTTGATTATTATACCTTGTATGCGTGTGTCAAAACGTCACATGAACCGTATAAATATATACAACTATTATATACCCATAATTAAAAATAAAAATTTAAAAAAGTACCAGTGCAGGAAAAAAAAAAAAAAAACTATTGGTAATGTCCCATAACTGAAGGCAGTTTTACGGCTATAGCAAGACAGGAATCTGAAAAAAAAATACAGAAATTTATTCTTTGGGCAAGGTGAGTTTCTGTTTGAAATCTGGTGTGGTATGCGTGGAAAGGTAAAATGAGATAAGCTGAAAAGAGAAATGTGCAGAGAAGACTTTTGTCATATGAATAGTTGATTATAAAGCCAGACCATTTCATATTTTATTTATCTTCTGTGTCTTATTATTACATTTTGAAGCTTAAAAATGTCATCTCTCAGCAACACTCACAGGATGGGTTGTCATGTTGCAGGAGATGTTCGGAATGATATTTATGTCACCCTCATCCATGGCGAGTTTGACAAAGGGAAAAAGAAGACACCTAAGAACGTGGAGGTGACTATGTCCGTGCACGACGAGGACGGCAAGGTGCTGGAGGTAGGCGAGGTTGCCCAGAAATCCTGCTGTCGCGACACCCATCTTTACGATTATCATAGACTTTTGGCCTTATTTTACTGTCTTCTCCACGTCAGGGTGGGTTTGGGTTTTCACAAGGAAAGAAATTAATAAAACCTGTTAAACTTGTGGTTAGCAATGACCAGTTTGACTAATGAGGACATGGAGATGCTTATTGTTAAGTGTCCACGTGGTGCTAGGAAGTAACTCCAGCCACGAGTGATTTCACGTGTGTGCTTCCCACGCGGAGGTGCTCTGTCATTGCCAAGTCATTTAGCCACTTTCAAGCTTGGTCGGCTCCCCTGGGGCTGAGCGAAGTGGCTCGAGTGCTCCAAAGGCACAGGAAGGCACATTTCTTCTCCTGAATGAGCAGAACCCAAGGAGACGTGTCCGGCAGAGGCTGTTCACCTAGACAAGCCCTTGGGTGGAAGTCAGCTACTGCTGCTCTTTAGTTTTAATGACCAGGAAACTGCAGGAAGTCCAGAAGGGATGAGTCCCTTCCTCTGGGAAACACGGCGGTTATTGGCAGAGCTGGGAGAGGATCCAGGTCTCCTGATTTCTGGTCCAGAGCTCCTCCAAGCCTGGCAGCTTTCTGTCCGCACAGAGACATAAGTCCCGATTCTGACATCGGAGAGGAGGACTGGCAGGGTGTGGTCACAGGAGGCCTCCATGGCCTCGACGGAAATCTGGCTCCTCTGGTATGAGCCATAGCTACCTGCTTTGGAATCCAAGAATCAAGCTCTTGCTTCATTCAATGCCCCCAAGTGTCCTATTTTGTCAGTGCTTAGGGAGCAATGATGTACAATCCTGCCATGTCCCATGGATGTTACCATCTTGGAAGGAAACACATATCCAAATGGTTTACAAAGTCAAGTGGCATTCTGTGTTAGGGAGATAAAAAGAATGCTTGGACCACTGTATGGAAATTATTTATTTATTTATTTTATTTATTTATTTTCAGACAGAGTCTCGCTCTGTCGCCCGGGCTAGAGTACCATGGCATCAGCCTAGCTCACAGCAACCTCAAACTCCTGGGCTCAAACAATCCTTCTGCCTCAGCCTTCGGAGTAGCTGGGACTACAGGTGTGCACCACCACACCTGGCTAATGTTTCTATTTTTAGTAGAGACAGGGTCTCACTCTTGCTCAGGCTGGTCTCCAACTCCTGGCCTTAAGCAGTCCTCCCGCCTGGACCTCCCAGAGTGCTAGGATTACAGGCATGAGCCACCACGCCCAGTTGGGAGTGTTTTATTTGTGCCATTGATAAGAGCCCTCAAACCGGATGAGCTCATTTCAAATATACGTCTTCTCCTGGCTGGTCATTGCATAGCTTTGCCAACTAGCTTGGAAGTGCCCCATGGAGTCCTGGTTCTACAGAACTAGCTGGTTCATTCCTAGGAAGGGATGCATCCCTGAGTTTGGGTGATGGTGCTGTACCCACACACCAACCCCCCAAAGCAGAATGTAGACAGGAAGGAGAAACCCCTTCCCCCAGACAGTGGTATATCTGTACAGGTGACCTACTGTAGTCACCATCACCAGGCCTTGGGTTCCCTGAGAGAGAAAAGAGGAGGAAGGAATCAGGGGAGTGCATGGCTGGGGATAGAAGAGAAAAAAGTTACAGGAAAGAGGAGTGTTCTCATGGTGCTGGGTCCCGGAGCTGCTACCAGGTATATACACTCAGACCCTCAAATGAAGTCGTAGAAATTCTCTACTCTTCACCCCAAACTTAGCTTAGAGATGCCAGCGTAGGGCATATGTGGACATGTTGGGGGTTAAGGGAGTCATGCATGCTGTGTGGAGTCCTCTTACTTTTCTGGACAAAATTATCTTCTTCCTCATTTTCTTTTTCCATCCAAAGAAAGCAATTCATCCTGGTGCGGGATATGAAGGCATTTCGGAATACAAATCAGTTGTCTATTACCAAGTCAAGCAGCCCTGTTGGTATGAGACTGTCAAGGTGAGACTGAGTCTTGGGTCACCCCTGTCATCTGTGTTTAGATTCCTATCTCCTTTTTACCCCCAAATCATGCCTACTTCACCCTGACGTTTTATATAAGTTGCCTGTGGTGAGCAATAAGAAATTACTGTAATTATAATTCTGTAGACGAGCATGCATCTTTAATAAACTCAGTGTTCTTCAATAACATTCTCATTCATAAACGTGCAGAAATTTGAATAGAGAAGCTTCTGGTTGTCATGAGGTAATAGGCTGTCAAGATGGTCCAAAATCAAACAGAAATTTTCACACTGTGCAAGCAGTTTCCTAACATTTTTTTTTTCTCCTTGGCCCCTAACCAAGTTTTCTGGGCCTCTTTTCAACTTAAATATGTGTGTTACAAGTTCCAAAGTGCTTCTCAGATCAGTCATCTCCTTTGAGCCCCGTATCAGCTCTTGCAGCTAAAACAAGCAGGTGTCGCAATGCCCTTTCTCTGATTAGGTACTGAGACTCGAGGAAGTTAAGTGACTTGCCCAGGTCCTAGAGCTAACTAGTGTCAGAGCCTGAACTGGAGGCCACTTCTGAATCCTAGGCTCCAATACCACTTTTTTTCCCCCATTTTTTTTTTTTTTTTTTTGGAGACAGAGTCTCGCTCTGCTGCCCTGGGCTAGAGTTCAGTGGCATCAGCACAGCTCGCTGTAACCTCAAACTCCTGGGCTCAAGGAATCCTCCTTCTCAGTCTCCTGAGTATCTGGGACTACAGGTGCATGCCACCATGCCCAGCTAATTTTTCTATTTTTTTGTAGAGATGGGGTCTCACTCATGCTCAGGCAGGTCTTGAACTCCTGGCCTCAAAGCGATCCTCCCACCTTGGCCTCCCAAAGTGCTAGGATGACAGGCATGAGCCACTGCACCCAGCCTTCCAATAGCTCTTTCTGATTGTTGAAGTCATGTGAGTTCTCCACAGGAAAAACAAAAAATATTGCACTCATCTCTTAATTTAGAAGTAACCATTTTCAACAATTTTATATAGTTCATATGTTTTGGGTGATGCTGTTTATACACATTTATATTGTGCTTTTTAAAACTTCTTATCTCAAGGCGTAAGTTCTTCAGACGTGTATTTTTAGCTACTTGCATAATGTTCCTGGATATATATGATCATGCTGTAATTTAACTACTCACCACAAATTTTCTACTCTTCTCATTGCCCCATGACGCTGTTTTCCTGCCACCTGTATATGTGTAATTGGCAGAAAGCTTCTTTGCCCCCAGTATTTTATCTTTTCCTTCTGTTATCGACCCTAATTATTACCATATCAGTATACACCTTGCCATCTGCAAAGTCCTATGTAGACCTGAAAGGAACAGTCTTTTTCCTCTGAAGTATTTACTGTTCATACTTGAGAAAAGACTAGAAACTTGTAATATTTCTGTATTCAGAATGTATGATAAACAGCAAGATCTTATCTTGAGGTTCTTTTGGTTTGAAAATAGCTGTTTTCCTTTGAACGAAACCTTATACCAAATCTCACCCTGTAGTAATCAGCGCTGTTAAAATTGAACCTAATTCTGTAAAATGAGCCATGCATGCAAAGTACTGTGTATCTGTAAACTATTAATTTCTTACTATTATGCAGGTATCCATCGCTATAGAAGAGGTCACGCACTGTCATATACGATTTACCTTCCGACACAGGTCATCTCAGGAATGTAAGTATCAGGAGATCTGTGACATATTTCTGTAAAAAAAATATATATATATATTTACTCTTCTTTGACAGCCCTTTTGTGGATCTAGAGAACAAGATACTTGGAAACTAAATATGTGGCAACTTATTTAGAATTATTATATATTAATTATTAATATTACTTATTATTTCAGAATTCTTTGGTGCCAAGGAAATCAGAATCATGGATTTTGCTGGGCTTCCAGGGTCTGTGTTAATCACTTTATATCAGAATTTCCACTGAAATATGTTCTGTGAACACGGACATTCTCTGACACGTGAATAGATGCTGCATGAGAAAAAGGGTTTCATAGTCAAATAGGTGTAGGAAATGCTGTATGTTATGTCTCCTCCCGAGACATTCACAACGTATGTTGCCATATTGTCCTGCAGCAAGAAAACTGTTTAATCTCTTATCTCCAGAAATTACCATTTTTATGATAAAAGAACTATTCCAAGTTTTGGGCCCTGGTATGTGACAGCCAGCAGGACACTGCCACTCAGAGTCTCTGGGGTCTGGTTAGGAAGATGAACAAGAAAATAGGTGATTACATACAGAATAGTGTACCCAAACTGGGAGATGTACGTGTGCAATTTCTTACATCTTAGCTGAGACTTGAAGGTGAGTAGATGATGTTAGCCCAGTAAAGTGACACGGGAGAAATGAGATGAGCTCAGTATGGCTGAGGTGGGAGCAGCAGGGGCAATAAAATCAGGCTAGACCATGCAAAACTGGCATTTCTGTGGGTCAAAATAGTCAGATATCAGCCATTTCATATGGTTCTAATGTAGTACTAAGTTAGCAGTTATCGAGGTCTTAGTTTGTACCAGACATTTTGTGATGCCCTATTTGTACAGAGCCCTATGGCTCTGTCTTGTATCCATAATAATCCAATAAGGCACATTCTACTTTTATGCACATTTATACATAAAGACACTAAGGCTCAGAGAGGCTAGATACTCACCTGAGGTCCCAAGGCTGGCACGTGAGCGAGCTGGTTTGACACCCAGGAAATCTGATGCTAGCAGGGCAGGGCTAGAGCTAGATCGTGAAGGATGAAGATGTCTTTGAACCATGTCATGGAGGAACCATTAAAGGGTGGTTTCTGGTTGGGTTTTTTTAGGGGGTAGGATGGGTTGGACTGTGTTCATTACAGCTTTATTCGTAATACCCCAACCCTAGAATAGCCCAGATGGCCATCGGCAGGAGAATGGATAAACAAACTGAGTTATCATATGACAGATTACTGCTTAGCCAGGGTGGGGACCCAAGAGTCACAGCAGACCTCAGAGCCGTGTGGCCACAAGTTATCCCAGCCACAGACACCAAGGCAGGGGACCCAGTGAGCTCAGAGGCTGACCCCCAAAGACCCAGAGAGAGGCGCTCTGCTTCTTGGGAAGCCACTTCCTCCTCCCCAGCAGGGCACACACGTCTGCCTCTCTGGCACCGAGGCTCATGTGTTGACGGGGAGGATGGAGAGAAACTTTGGGTGGCATCATAAAGGTGGACAAGAAATACCTCGCAGACTCTGTTGTTAGGACAACAGAAATTGAGATGGCTCATTCAAGAGTTTTGAAACAGGGCGGTTGACTTAGATTGGGTTTGATTTTGGAAACCTCACTCCAGTGTGGAGAGAGCACTGGAGACAGAGGGGTTAGGAAGGTCTTGTGGAAATAAAGGGAGGAGGTGAGGGTGGCCCGGACTCAGGTGGGGACAGAGGTGTTGAGGACGTGGAGTTGACATGGGGTAGAGATGGATTATCTCACGTGTTAGGGACTGTAGAAAGAGGAGCACACTTGGGAGTCCCAGCCATTTTCAGTGACACACACAGCACGTGTGTTTTTTTGCAGCTTGCCGAAGCGTGTTTGTTGTGATATGGTTGAAGTCACACCCCAGAGCAACATGTGAAACCAGCCGTCATGGCTGTCGCCTCCTGGTGTCTTTCCACACTGCTCAGACACATATTTCTGTCTTTGCAGCCAGAGACAAATCGGAGCGAGCCTTTGGGGTGGCCTTTGTGAAGCTGATGAACCCGGATGGCACCACTCTGCAGGATGGGAGGCACGATCTGGTGGTTTATAAGGTGGCACTGACAGAATGAGGCCCAGAAAATGGCTGAGAAAATATTTTATTCCCTTTGAAACTAGCTTTTAAGACTCCTTGCAGATTTATGTGTATAAACGTCAGGAACCTGTCTAGAACTGTATGTGTTTGCCCATTAAAGTCTAGAAACCCAAAGGGCTCTGGTCACACTGGCTGTGTGGTCTCCCATCCCCTTTCTGGAGAGAATGAGTTGCATTATTACTTAGTCTTGTAAGAAACATCTCACCCTCTCCTGCAAGTGGTGTTGCACTGCAGTAATAGTAAAGGGCTGGCCTCTTCTGATCTGCTCTTTTCATCGTCCTGCATGGCACCCAGACAGTTGCACTGTCGGGCGTGGATAGAGCGTGGTGAGTGTGGTAGGATGTGGTTTTCATATCACTACGAACCAGATACCATTTCTTTGCTCTAGGGGCCTTGTTTCCTCCCCTATGGGTTTGGTCCCCATCCTTCTGCTGCTGAGCTATCGCTTCCACTGAGGTTTTAGAGTATCAAGTGGATGCTGGAAGATCTCATTTATCCAACAATATCTGGGGAGTTTTCACCCAATTGGCAGCTCGTTTGTTTGCATCCACCTGATGAATATTTTTCTTAACATCTTAGTTTGTAAATAGTTTTGGAAGGCAGAGCAAGTTATTTCTTCTTCCTCTGTCAACCCAAAGAAGTATCATTGTGACCATTTATGGGTTCAAGAAAATGAAACTCAACTTTATTCTGTAATACATTTATTATTTCTAGCATAGACTTACAAGGATAGTCTTTCTAGTTTACAACTAGAAACCACAAGTTCATTCAGTGATGAAATCATTTTTCTGGGTTGAAACTCTGTGGAAAGATATCACGGTGTCTCAGAGGTAGAAGGGACCTTAGGGATAATTAGATAAAGTCACACTTCTCATTCTGGAAATGCACTGTGCTCGTGACAGAAACTAGTGTCAGTTGCATGTAAGAGATGTCTCCCATCATTTGGTGGGAGCATCTAACATGCTTCCTTTTTAGGGTGACAACAAGAAAATGGAAGATGCTAAATTCTACCTGACCCTGCCTGGGACCAAGATGGAGATGGAAGAAAAAGAGCTCCAAGCATCCAAAAACCTGGCCGCCTTTACCCCAAGCAAGGATAGCACAAAAGATAGCTTTCAGATTGCCACCCTCATTTGCTCCACAAAGCTCACCCAGAACGGTAGGTGTGGTGACAGCACTGACGCACGTGAGCTTTCTGCTGGATCCTCTTTTGCTCCTTGGTTAGACCCACGGGGCTGGACCGTCAGGGGCCAGGTCTTCTGAGGTGGGATGTTGGATACTGCTCTCTGCTTTTCAGATGTTAATCTGGGTAGTACTGAGGAAATTGCACATCTCCTTCTGAGGTTTGGTTGTCTCTCCTTAAAATAGGATGAAAAGTGGGTTCAGTGTTTTTAAATATCGTAAAACCTATAAACGTACTCATTAACAGAGACTGTGAAATTCAAGTCTTATGTTTCCTTCCTTCAATGCAAAGCAGCAAAGAGCCCTGATAATGCGTTCTGTATATGCAACGGGAGATGTTAGTAATAAGGGCGGGGATTAGTCTCCTATCTCAATAGGTGTGGCAGGGTTTCCTGTTAGAGTTGTGGTTTTCTCCCATATATTCCTCTCTCTCCCATTTTTTTCCAAGAGTCAGGGGTTTTCCATAAAATCAGCTAAATAGTTCAAATGGGACTTCATTCTTTTTTTTTTCCTTCAAATCTCTGATACCGATTGTAACCTCTTTTGTGTCTATCAGGGCATTTGATAACCAATAACAGCTTATTATTTAAGTTATGTAATGTCTAAGGAGTCCTACTGAATATTATAAACCAACAGTTAGCTGCTCAGAGGACTTGCTTAGAAATTCTGTCTCCCATATGTGATATATAGAGGGTTACTTACTGTCTTTGGCCGTGTGGATAATTTGGGTGAGGTGCCTGGCAGGAGCTCTGCTTTAAGGAAGTGCAAAGACAGACGAAATAGTTTAGACATAAGGTACCCTCAGGGGCCAGATGCTGGTTTATCTTTAGAAGGGGATCAGTATTGAGTTTGTTTTGGTGAATCATGGTTCACTAGAGAATAAGGATAGTATTTCAACTTGGACAACTGGCTAGATGGAGCAGAGTGAAGTTCATGCCTGAGCCATTTGGAAAAGTGAGAGCACAGTCACCAAAAATTAACCCAGAAAGCATTCTGAGTGTCGTAGAAGACATGACAAAATTTTATCAGTAATATAACCCTTGTTATGGAAAAAGTAAATATAATAAACTGCTGATAGGTTAAAGGGGATGATATTTTTGGAGGATTTTAAATATCTTCAGACCCTTTGGCTGAGCCATTTGACTCCTAGAAGTTGAACCTAAGTAAACAATGAGAGATGTGCACAAAGATGTATGTATGAGGATGTTTCCCTATTATTTATAACAGAGAAATTCTGGAAACAACCAAAATATGTCCAGTAGTCAGGGTCACTTTAACTAAATTTTATAATATAATTAAGTGACAAAATATGTGCAGCTGCTAAATATCATCTTTCAAAACATAGTCAAAGACAAGGCGAATTTTTTTGATAACACTGCGTGTGGTGTGATCTCGGGGTTGTTTAAATCCGTGGGAACAATTGGGAGCCAGATTGCCTGGGTTCAGATTCCAGCTCTGCTACATACAAGCTGTTTCAGCCTTGAGCAGGTGACCTGAGCAGGTGACCTGGTCTCTTTAAAATGGGAGTAATAACAGTATATTTTGAAGAATGAACTAAATGAAAATAAGTGAAAACAAAGTAGTGTCTAGCCCGTTGGAAACACACTATGAATGCCAGCTATCATTGTCATTACCATCATCACTATTTGTACAAGACTAAAAAGAATAATTCCAAAAGTTTGTGTAATTCTTCTTTTGTTTATTCTGTTTGGTATTTTCCAAATTTTTACCTATGCAATGTCAAAACGTTATTTTTTTACGTATGGTAGTAGATGATACAAAGCATAAATGTACTTTTAGGACTATCAAGCGGTATTTGAGAGGAACGGCAGTTATTAAACACCTAGTAGATTATCCTTTCCAGACTAGAGTTCAAAGAAGAACAAAGAAAATAAGAAAGTTGGTAAAGTTAACCTGTAATGAAAAGCAAAAGGAATTCCTGTTAGAGATAACCATATTGTTACATTGTTTGTTATCCAGAAGTCAAAAATGCAGGAAAGCTTATTGGCAAGTGGCAGTTCTCAGTTTAAACATTGGATCTGCTATCTACTTTACCCCATCTTCTAAATGTTCTTATCCTGTGCTGTCCTGACGTGGCAGCCACAGCACACATGGAGCTTGTGAAATTGAAATTAATTAAAATTAGAAGAGAAGGGTTTGGGGAGATGCTGGCCAGAGGATACAACATTTCAATGAGACAGGAGGGATAAGTTCAAGAGATCTATTGTACATCAGGGTGACTATAGTTAATAATATATCGAATACTTTAAAATTGCTAAGAGAGGAGATTTTAAGTGTTCTCACCACAAAAAAATAAGTATGTAAGGTAATGCATATATTAATGAGCTTGATTTAGCTATTCCACAGTGTGTGCATGTATCAAAATATCGTGTTGCACACCATAAATATACACAGTTTTTGTCAGTGACAAATGATAAAAATAAAGTTAAATAAAACTATGGATCAATCACCGTAGTCACATTTTAAGTTCACGTCTGGTGGCTTTTGTATTAGACACTGCAGATATGCAATGTTTCCATCGTCACAGAACATTCCATTGGATGACACTGTTCTCTTTGTTGTCATTCCCATTGAGATCTGCTGTTCAGATCTCAAAAAAAAAAAAACTCAACATACCAAAAAAAAAAGAAATCTTAAGTAATATCTTAGTCCGAAGTTTTGAAGAGGCAAACCTCGTCTGATCCCGAGGGGAGTGGTCTGCTGCCAGCGTGGACCGAGTGCAGGGACAGGGGACATATTGGGACAGTTGGAGACACCACAAAGACATTATCAGCGTCAGAGGGAACAGGGCGTTCCCAGGGACAGATAATCGTGGATTGTTCGTGCATTTGCTTTCTTCTGACTTGATGGACATTATAAAGAACCCATTTAATTTCATAAAAAGCCGAAGAACATTAATAAACCATCCGCTCTTCAAGGGCGTTTACTGAGCAGAGAGGGTGGCTGTCCCCTCTCCCTGAGACCGTGACCAAAGAAAGGCCTTTCTCCTTCCCCTAAGGGGGGAATCTCAGGCTCAAAAGGCTAAAAGCCACTGAGGTTTGTCATAAATAGTCTCAGAGACTCTGTTTTTTGTTCCGTTCGTTTTTAAAACACTGGAGCGGACCAGTTTGTGTGGGATCATTTGTTGCTTGGCCCAGATGGAGGGTGGGAATGGGTTTGTTGTCTCAGGAAAAAGAGAGAGGAGTTTGCGTCCCTGCAGGTGTGGGCCTTGTGCCCGGTGGGGCACACTTGTCATTTCACTTTACCCTCCACCACCCTGGACGTGAAGGCGCCAACTCTGCCATGATCGTCCCCAGTTTGGTGATCAGAAAATTGAGTTTTAAAGTGGTAAAATATCTTGCCTCAACTCATAAGCCATAGCCTTGAGTTTTGAAAAAGATGTTTATAACTCCAAAACTTAGGATTTTTCTGTGTCTTTCTTTTCTTTTTAAAAGTATGTGTTCTCTAATCCTCTCCCAAAGGCAATTACTGCCCTAAAATTTGGGGATTGTCCTATCCTTGCTTTTCTTTATAGTTTTACAATGTGTGTAGCCCTGAAAAATATATTACCTAGTTTTGCATATTTTTTTACTTTATATAAACGGCATCATCCTGTATGAATTCTTCTGCAACTTGCATTACATCTTCACACTCAGCATTACCAAGAATTTCGAATATCCTGTATTCTGCCACCCTTCTGATGGCAACATAAACTGAGATAATACTTTGGATAACATTTGGATAGTATCTAATATGGCTGTAGGATGGTCATTCCCAGTGACCCAGGCATAACTGGGGCCTAAACAATATGGAAGCTAATAAAAATAAACCCATGAAGCACGCTGACTATTCTAATGAACAGTATACATTTGCGGCTCCATATAGATATTTATACAAATCCATTGATTAAAAAGTACCCATTGCTACTTTTACTAGCTAATACTCTGCATGGTAATAGCAGCTTAATGTACTAAACAAGATGATAATATAGTCACAGTCTGGATAACTGCCATTTCCCTGTGACATTTTTAATAGCTCAACATTCATTAAAGCTATAAGTAGCTTAAAGATCCAAAATTCTGCGTTTTAAATCCAAAAACACCTCAAGGTTTTTATCCCAGATTTACGCTTAGGGCCACGAATCTGTTGTATCTTCCTTTGAAAGAGCGACCTGTCTGATGTGCTTGTCTGTCTGTTTCTTCAAAGAACTCTGGGGGAGGCAGTAGGACACGGTAGCAAGGACTTGGTTTTTGGAAGCAGATAAATCTCTAAGTAAATTCCATTTCTACCACCGCTTAGCAGTGTGTGGCTTAAGTAATTTAGTTTCATAAAGCCTCAGTTTTGTCATTAAAAAATGGAAAAAATAAAATCTACTCTACAGTGCAGTCATGATGTTAAAATGAATTAATGAACATATATATATATACATATATATATATTTATATATAAAAATTTCTTTTTCCCTCTCAATCCACCCAGATCAGGGACAAACTAAGTAGGCAGCAAATTAGAGTTAGTAAAATTACATAAGAATCCTTTTGGAGGTTTGCTTCTTGTGACTCTGATGTCATTAGAGAAATGCAAGCTGCAGTCAGATATTCTTTTTATGTACTTGTACACTAGTGGGTAATTTTTTTTCTCTTTGAAGAATGGGAGAGGACCACAAGGTTTTCTCTGACTTAGATAGGAGATAGTAAATTAAAAGAATACATAAGATACACCTTGAATTAGCCACTGTTAAAGGCAGTGGTTGTTTTCTAGAGAATTCTGTAGCTGTGTTCTGAGATGATCTGGGTCTCTCCTTCTCATCGGTGTCTAATGTTTATGGTTTGTGGTCGTTCTTCCCAGTGGACCTGTTAGGCTTGCTAAATTGGCGTTCCAACTCCCAGAACATTAAACACAACCTAAAGAAGTTGATGGAGGTGGATGGAGGAGAGATTGTTAAGGTAGGTTCATATATTCATAGTGAGACATACACCTACTATATCGTTAGTTTATCATTTTAAATTCAACCACTGTAAATATAAAAGTTACCTGTGTTGCTAAGGAAGTGTGCCAGTTTTTAAGAAAATGCTATTTCTAAACCTATTCTATTGAAACCTAATTGTCCCCAAATTTCTGTAGAATGGAGCTGAATGAAAGCGCCAAAATAACCTCTCTGTTTTTCTTACCTTCAGTTTTTGCAAGATACACTAGATGCACTTTTTAACATCATGATGGAAATGTCAGACAGTGAAACGTATGACTTCCTTGTGTTTGATGCACTGGTAAGCAGTTAAACATATTCCCTGGTGTTTATTCTTACAACTCTGTGGTTTTTAGTATTTCACTATTATAAGAAATTGTGATAAATGTCCTCCTGCCTAAATATTTGTTTACATCTCTCTCTCTCTGATTATCTCTTTAGACCAAATTCCTAGAAGTAACACTAGAAATGGATGACTTATATTCCAGGCCTTTATTTCTTTCTATCCTGCTAGATCTCGCTTTTTGATATGCTTTTTCTTTCTCATTAGGGAAAACAAGGTGTTTTATGAGATTAGAAATCAGGAATCACTTTATTCACTTTACTGTTACCTGGTCACATACCAGGAGATAACTTTAAGAAGATTGTTGCATGTTGTGTATGTGTGCGCTTGTATGTTCACGCAAGGGAGACTGAATTCACAAGTCAGAGATGAATCTTAACCTCATTAGGTACAGGATGCACCCAGCAGACAGTTGAATTTGTCACACAGAGTAATTGAACGTACAACCCATTCCAAGAACTCGGAACCTGGGTAAGTGGTAGCAGAATCTAAGCAGGCCAGAGGTGGCAGTGCAGGGCAGGAAGACGAAAGGTCCAGGCCAGGCCTCATTTTCACATTGTTGGGGTGAAAGTTCAGGGCAGGCTTTCACCTGAATGTGGCAGCTGAGCAGGAAGGTCGGTTGCAGCTTTAGGTGATTCACCAGCTTGGAGAGATTGATCAGTTTAAGAAGTGGGCAGGGCATTAAGGCTAAGGATGTAAGATAAAGAGAGGAAATGCCACCTGGATGAGATCTACCCTGGGCAGGCTCAGTTTTTTGGGAAAGAGACAATAGTTACGGGCACTGTGCAGCAAGGTCGGGAGACAGATTCCTGTGGGACAGAACAGCTGGCAGTGGGCATGTACGGATGTCCCAGCGGCTCTTCCTTTGCACTTGCCTGTCTTAAGCAGGTGCAGTGTGGTTATTTGTAAGTTACACACCTGTAGTGGTGCAAGGTAACATACAAGGGGGGGAGATTGGGAGACCAAACTCTGTTGACGTTCAGTTACTGGGGACACTCAGACTGTACCCAGGAGAGAAATGTAATATGAAGTGTGTCATTAGCTCCATCCTAAGGTCAGAGAAAACTGCTTTCCAGAGCCTCCTTCCTCCTGCCCCATTTTCTTCCCTGACTTAGGTTACTTGTGTGCCAGCCCCCTTCTGTTTGGGACATTCGGCTCCCTGAGGTCAGGGATGCTGGCTTGGATTGGTTTCTTCGCAGCATTTAACGCAGTGCCCGACAGAGAGTAGTCTCCCTGTTCATGTTAAATAAATATAAACCTCCAAGACTTGACTTCAGCTCTGGAGTAGCAGTAGAGCAGGAACACCCCAAAAATGATCAAGGAAGGAAAGAAGGCTCCAAGATGTTAAATTCCAGCTTGTACAGGGTCCCGGAGGTTGTGCTGTGTTGCTATTTATATTTTTCACCTTTGGCAGGTATTTATTATTTCACTGATAGGAGACATCAAGTTCCAGCATTTTAATCCTGTACTTGAAACCTACATTTACAAGCACTTCAGTGCCACCCTGGCATACGTGTAAGTATGATCCGAGGGAACCGTGTGTCGATTTATTGGGTTGTGCTCTGAGGGCTGGATGGTCGAGAAACAGGAGGCAGCTGTGTTCAGCAAACGTGGCTGCAGCGCAGACCTTTATCCTCCTGGCGGAAAGGGGGAACCGTCTCTGTACGCTAACCCTGGAACGGGGGTCAGTGCTGGTCCTCCCTTCCGGATAAGGCTACATCTCCTTAAGGATCCAGAATATCTAGGTGAGGTCCCGGAGCCAGTTGGGAGCAGAACGAAGGGCAGATAACCAAAGTCAGGATCTTAGGGATTGGGTATTGGCAGGATGAGCATGAGGAGATACCAAGCGGATCAAACAGTGTGTTAAACACTAAGCAAGACCAAGGCTGGTAGACGAACAGGTCGTGCCCTTATCCCTATACCACAGGTGCTTTGTAAGATGCATTTCTTACAGGATATGAGAAGATTTCATTGTCCTGCTTTTTGTAGAAGGAGGAGTGGTCTCTGCCTTTTCTATAGTGTCCTCCTCCTTTGGTTTATAAGCCCCTGACTAGGGAAAGCAACTAATGTCCACTCTGTGCTCCGCCCCGGAGCACTCAGCTCATCGTGGCATCGTATGTGCATGTGACCCCCTTGCATCCCGGTTACTGTGCAGAACGTGATGAATGGAGCAGTCGGAGTATAGCTGGGATTGGTCAGCAGTCTTTTTCTTTGGCAATGGCTTGTACCAGCTCGTGTTGGTCGCTGCTGCTGATCTGTCAGGGCAACCGCTGACCTGATCTCTCAGCAAATCCTCCAGCCATGGGTTCTTTCCACTTAGCGGCCTCACATCGCACGAGGGCAGTAGTCAGTCACACGTGAGGAAATCCTGTCCCTGTGGACCTCAATTACCCTGAGACAGAGGTGACACTCCAGGTGGTATAATCTGGGTTTGTTTACAAGACTTGATCAATTCTATATGTTTCCCCTGGATCTTTGGTTTTTTATAATTCTAAAAAAGCTCAGAGATTCCCAGAAGGGATGTGTAAAATATGAGCGCCCTCAAAAGTCTTGAGTTGGCACAAGATTAAGACCATTTATAGCCCAAAAGCTCTGGAAGGACACAAAGAGCAACCTAAAATTCCAGAATAGTTTTATCTCTTGAGGTGCTCAGAACCAGGAATGTTCTAGAGAGTCTGATTGAGCTCCTCTCACTGCACTCAATGAAGTTTCCATCTGGCTCCATATTTATGGATCCCAAAGGGTTTTGGGTGGAATGGAAGGAATTAGACTTCTTTTAAGGCAGCTGCTTTAGGCAAGCATAATCCCTCCCTTAAAGGAGAATCTGAGGCCGGGCGCGGTGGCTCCTAGCACTCTGGGAGGCTGAGACAAGAGGATCACTTGAGGTCAGGAGTTTGAGACCAGCCTGAGCAACATAGTGAGGCCCCATCTCTACTAAAAATAGAAAAATTAGCCGGGCCTGGTGGTGCACACCTGTAGTCCCAGCTACTTGGGAGGCTGAGGCAGGAGGATCGCTTGAGCCCAGGAGTCTGAGGTTGCAGTGAGCTATAATGACGCTACCGTACTGTAGCCAAGGCAAGACCCTGTCTCCACAAAAAAAAAAAAAAACAAAAAAACCAAAAAAACATCTGAAGGTGTCTGTATTATATCCCAGAGATTAAAATAGCCTCGAGATTTGGATCACTTCACCTCTTTCATTTCTTAACCTTTTCTGTTTCATCCCACAAAGAGAAAGAAACCTCCTACTATTCTAAGCAGAAGAGTAGTTCCAAACCTAGACTGAGGATGAGGAAACTAAATTGGAAAGGAGTTAATTTTCCTGCTCAGGGCATATTCTAGAAGATATCATTAGAGTCACAACTTCTTCCAGTATGCCAAACTTCCTTCTTACACAGCTTATCCAAGCCTCAGAGTACCCTGGTGCCCATTGCCTTAATTTTTCTTTCTCACCCTTTTCAGGAAACTCTCCAAGGTTCTGAACTTCTATGTGGCGAATGCAGACGACTCCAGCAAGACAGAGTTGCTTTTTGCCGCTTTGAAAGCCTTGAAGTATTTGTTTAGATTCATCATCCAGTCTCGAGTGCTGTACTTGAGGTATGGTCACTACACTAAGATGTTGATGCTGTCAGTGCCTCCTTTGTGTAGTTTGCCTCATTCTTCATGCTCAGGTTGAGCATTGTTTTTTTGGTACAATAAATTTTTTTTTTTAATGGGAAACATGGCTCCAGCCACAAGCCAGGAACATGTGCTTCCCAACAAATCTATCTTAAAATTTCTTTTAAAGATGGAAAGTCCAATTGCTCTTCTCTTTTTCTTGTGAAGATTTTACGGCCAGAGCGAAGATGGAGATGAATTTAACAATTCGATCCGCCAGTTGTTTCTTGCTTTCAACATGCTGATGGACAGGCCTCTGGAGGAAGCCGTCAAGATCAAGGTCAGCAGGGTGTCGACATGGGTTCCTCTTCTAAGGCTGTCAGTGAGGACGTTCCGGGACAACTTAGAGTGGGCCGTCATGGGAGAGAAACCAAGTGAATGGTGGTTCACGGAGAGCTTGTGAATTTTAGTATGATTTGTAGAACGTAAAGGAAAAAGTCACTTATCTGTGGACATTTCTGTTTTCAAATGTCAGTTTGCCAAAGACAAGTTACCCTTTTCCACGACATCCCTTGAATGGCTGTCGCGACCCCCATTTGACCCCCTGATTTCAGCAAACTGATCCCAGTGATGTTAAAGGTGATGAGTTTTTATTCTTAGTTCTCCTAGTTCTTCCCAGACGCATAAAGTCACCATCATCTTCATTATCGTCAAATTTTTAAAAATAAGAAATACATAATCCCTGAAGACTCAGATTTGAACTTTATTACTTATTTCTTGCTCTTTATGTCAAGTTTATGAGGGAGTCTTTAAGCATTTAAGTACCTCCTTAGATAGAAAAACGAATCCCAAATGGATAGCACTTGCTAGCATTGAACACAAGGTAGCTGCACCTCCTGCATTTGCAGGAAAAGGATTTTAGGAGATCGTGTATAGCAACACCAGCTTTCCTTTTTATTGCGAGGGTATCTGTGTCCAGTTCCCGATTTAAGTTCCAAGTACAGCCTTTTCTTCCCGGGATCAAACAGTAATTCTGTATTTGTCCTGCTTGGCAACTGAATTTGCTTTTGGTGTTTTTCTTGCAGGGGGCAGCTTTGAAGTACCTTCCCAGCATAATTAATGATGTCAAACTTGTGTTTGATCCTACTGAGCTCAGGTAAATGGCAAAAAAAAAAATAATTTCTTGAGTTTAACAGAAGCAGCTCCCCCGCTTGGCTGGAGCCTGGGCTGCTGCAGGTGGCTTGTATTTTTTTTAACAAGTATTAACAGAACACCTTTTTGTGCTCAGTTTTGTGGAAGATACAAAAGAACGTACAGAATCTGCCCTGAGAGTGGTTTGCACTTTCTCTGGGGAAATAAGACATGCAGACATAAAATTAACTCCAAAAGATAGTGCGTAATGATAGGCTTCCAGCCCTCCCAGGAATGCAAAGTCAGACTGCCATCGACATTAGGGCAGGGCATTTTGCACAAAGGCAGGTCTGGAAAGTGACAGTGGACACAGTCAGCTCTAAGGCAGAGCCCCCTGGTGAGCCAGGAATACTGTCTCCCTGGCACTGCCTCGAGACAGACCCTCAGGTCATTTGGGAGTTTTCCAGATAAACCTCGCCATGCCCAGATCTCAGAGTGGAGGAGAAAAGTTTGAAATGATGTCTTCAGCTTGGCAGATTGAAAACACTGACTCCGGGGTTCTCTTCCAGCGTGCTCTTCTGCAAGTTCATTCAGAGCATTCCGGACAACCAGTTGGTTCGGCAGAAGCTGAACTGCATGACCAAGGTAGTAGAGAGCAGTCTCTTCCGGCAGTCGGGTGAGTCTCCGCCACGCACTGCTGCTTACCGCGACGTCAGCCCCGTTTCTTCTGCAGCCAGCATCTGACTGTTTTCTTTTAAATGTCAATAATGTCCTAGCCAGTCATTTGTTGGCAGTGAAGGACTTCCTGGAGGACCAGTTTTAAGGAGAAGCGGAGATGAGTGCGAGATTTCCAATAGTTCCCGAAAGAACAAAATCATGGGTTCTGTAATCTTTAATTAGAACCGTCAGCCAGTGGCTTATTAATTTTGTCCTCAAAAAAGAGGGACCCCAGAAAGTAAAAGGCAAACAGGAAAGATGGTCCTTTTAAACAAATTCATCGTCTTCACCCTATACTCATTGCATAACCTCAAAAACCAGGGGGCAGGGAGGCGGCAGTGTGCCGGATTCTACTTGCACTGGCTCAGGAGACCTGGCCTGTGCAGCTCTCCTGAACTCCGCATTCAGTGGTGTCACAGCAGTAGCTGGAAATTGACCACGATGGAAGTATTTACACAAGGGCAATCGGCAAACACTATAAATTAAGGCTTCTCTTTAGGAGGCACAGGGGAGCCAGATTACCAGCATACCGCTGTGAGGGCCATAGAGGGGAAAAAATCTCTTACAGTGTTAAAATGCTTTTCATTTTGTAAGTAGAATCAGGCATGTAGCCATCCTAAATCACTGTGCAGCTTTCACAAAGCTGAGAGGAGGAGGAGGTCCAATACCTGGTCCTTCCCCGTAAACCCAAGCCTTGCTAGAGCAGGGCAGCTGGGGGAACTTCTTTTGGAGCTATGACCAGGGCAGCGAGTTGCAGAGGGCGACCTCATGTTATGCATTTATATTGCGTGGGGGTCTGCGGATCAGCCGGCCCCTTCCGAAATCAGACAAGTTGAGTGCGTTGTCGATGGGAGAACCCTCCTGGCCTTGTCCCCGGCTAGTGATGTAACTTTGGACAAATGAGTGACCTTCTCTAAGTCTCAGCTTCTATTTCTGCAGAAGGAGGAAACTAAACTGGATCATATTGGTAGCCTCTTTTGGCTCTGATATTTTCCGACCCTGTGAATTTGTGCTTAGAAATTTCACATGTTCCTAGGACACAGAGGTAGAGGTAACGCCTTCAAAGACTAGTGAATGTTCTTAAGTAGAAAACAAATTACTACTAAATATCTTAATGTGCTTTGATAATCTGTGCCGCTAAGGATACAGAAGGGGTAACTGAGACAATAAAAATGAGGTGTTCTGAGCACGAGAGCAAGCATACTCTAGATGGTTCTAGACAAGGTATGATCGCTGTTCATAGGCATTTCTGTAGCATCCAGAGTACTTGGACTCATAAAAAAGGTGTTATAATAATGACGATCCCCGTAGGAAGATATAATAGATCATACCTTACACCTTCTGTAACCCACACCCCTGCAAAGACTATGAATCATACCAAAATGTACTAGGGAAGCTCGGTATTTATAGGAATTTCATAGTGAATGTCCTCCAACAGGTGAAAAAAATTTTTGCAAAAGTGTTTGACTTGCTTGGTTTTCTTAGTTTCACATGACTCCACTTTCACTTATCAAATAGTCATTTTAAAAAGCTAGAGAATTTGTTAAATACTTTAAACCTTTTGCCGAGTTCTCACGTTTGCTCATGGGAGGAGTTACTTTTCTTAGTCTGTATAATCCAGTGACAAGGCTGAGCTTCTGTGCCCAAAACCAGGTGCTTCTCGGTGGCCCGGGGGGGCCCTGCTCCTGTAGGGCTGGCTCCAGAGCTTGGAGCGACCACGACAGGCCACGAGAGAGCTGCGGAAAGAGGGCAGGCAGGCGGCTGGGGAGGTAGCCTGGCTGGGTGTGAACTGCCCGTGTTTTCCTTCCCAGAGTGCAGAGACGTGCTGCTGCCGCTGCTCACAGACCAGCTCAGCGGCCAGTTAGACGACAACTCCAGCAAGCCTGACCACGAGGCGAGCTCGCAGCTGCTCAGCAGCATCCTGGAGGTGCTAGACAGGAAGGATGTGGTGAGTCGAGTCGTCAGCGACGTGGCCCCTTCGCACCAGACAGGAGCGATTCTGTGGCCTTTATGGGCTTGGGTCATTTTGAACCCGGGTGTTGGGGCCGGCTCTGCCCATTTTGCAGATGATGAGAAAGGCTGGAACCTCCTGTGCACACCTAGGTCCAGGTGAAGTCAGCTCACTGCTGGGCCCTCCCCCGGCTGCTTTTCCTGGCTTGCTCATCATTGACATCCCGCGGGTACTCTTAAAAATCAGAGGCCTGCCGAGACTTCCTGATTTTGTGCCGAAACCTCTACTCTCTTATCCTCTGGTGCCTGACAACACTGTTGTAGATGTTCCTGAGCTGCTAAGAAGTTCCCAATTTCATCCTTTTTGACACGGGTGCTTTCTCTGGAGCTTGGTGGAAATTATATTTCTTATCGTGGGTCTTCTCTGTGATCTGGCCCCCGCCCCTGCCCCAAATGGGGCTGACCCTGCCTGGATTTACCACGTCCCGGAGACAGCAACAGCCCACAGACCGAGGCAGAGCCCCAGGCGGAGGCTGGAGAACTCTGTAGCATGTGTTCAGCTGAGCAGTGGAGGACTCGGGGTTAAAAAGAGATCCTGCCCCAAACCACAGTCCCCACCTGCGTGCAGGCTGTGTGGCACAGGTGTTCCCACAGAAGAGGAAAACCACTCTTAGTTTTTGCCTATAGCCTTTCTCTTACCAGTATCTTCACATTCTGTTCTGCCAAAAGACATGACCATCACTCTGCCTGTCCCTATGGCTAAACCCTCGGCTCTCCTGTCAAAATCCACTGCCGTGTGGCCCCGGCCATGATTTACCTGGCACATCTGCATTTCTGCCGGTCTCAGAAGCACCCCGGTCACCACTGCTTCTCTAGCTCCTGCCCCCACCCTGTCCCCCACTGCCGAGCCCCTGCCACCCACTTACTGTTTGCACTGTTGATTTGATACCTATTCATTATAGATCATTCTCCCTTTTTTGATTAAGTGTGTCTGTAGAAACCACATTATAAAATGGCATAAATTTTCCTGAGGAATGTTGTGATTAAGGGTTTGGTTCCTAACCAAGGATTTGTGTCATGAACACGGTAATTTTTTAAAAAGTTAACTCTTCTGACTCAGTAATTATTTAAGATAAAGTTCTAAGCCCTATGAATTTGGCAGCAGTGTGCTAGACAATTTGGTTTAGCCAGCAATCCAGAGTTTAGAAAGCAAATGTTTGTGATCTGCAGTTAATTTGAAATGTAGGTATTGGGATGTTTGACTTCTGGTCCCGTTATTTCCACCCTGTAGCTCTTTGTCGTTAGGCAAATCTCTCAGTGCCTCAGTTTCCTAGTCCATAATAGTAGGAATTATTCTAGATGACCTCTTGGGTCTCTTCCACTTCTGACCCTATACTGTGACAAGTAACTTCTCCACCTACCTTCTCTCTGCACAGAAACACCCTTTGGAAATGACTTGAATGTATTTAAATCCTGTGCAGGGAGATGTAATTGGCTTTTTTGTCTTCCCAATATAATATTCCCTGTAATGAGCAGAGGCATTCAAAATTATTGGTCTTGGAGCTCTATGAAAGTACTAAGTCCCATAATTTTTTGTTGATCATGGTGGCATATTTTTCCTCCCTAAGCATTTTTATATGTATGCACTGGGACAATGTCACTGAAGCAAGTAAATGAAATAAAAAGCAAGGGAGGGAGGGGAGGGAATGAAAGACTAAAAATACTTGATACTTTGATAAAGTTACATATAGCAGTAGACAGATCGTACGTGATCTTATATGTGGAATCTATACTAGACAGAAGCAGAGAGTAGTAGAACAGCAGTTATCTGGCTATGGGGGGTGGAGCAGGAGGCAGATTGGGGGGATGTTTGTCAAAGGGTACAAAGTTGTAGTTACAAGTTGAACAAGTTCTGGGAATCGAATGCACAGCATGGGTGGTGATGGATATGTTAATTAACTTGATTTTAGTAATCAGTACACAGTGTACAGGTATATCCAATCAACATGTAGTACACACTGAATATGTACAGTCTTTGTCAGTTAAATATTTTTAAAATAATAAATAAAATGTTAACAAGCCCAATAATACATACAGCAATCATTTAGTTAATTGGAGCATTAACCAGGAGTTTCAAAATATTTATCACGAAGCAAGAATGAATGAAGGCTTTGAAAAGTCACCTTGAATATTGGTCAGTTGGAGATGAATGTGATATCTAACTAAAAAAAAGGAAAGAAGGAGAAAGAAAGAATACACGTTTATTAGACACCGTTGTGTACATCAGCCCAGCTAATTCTTATAAGAAAACTATTATCATCCTTTTGCAGCTATGAAAACTGAAGCTTGGTGAAGTTGAGTAATTGCTCAAAGTCACACATGATAGAGTCAGAATATTAAATCCTTATATTGGTCTGCTCAGTATTCCATAACAAAATACCACAGACTGGGTGGCTTAACCAACAGATACTTATTTTCTCATAGTTCCAGAGGCTGGAAGTCTGAGCTCATGGTGCCAGCGTGGTTCAGTTTGGGTGAGGACTCTCTTCATGGCTTGCAGACGGCAGCCTTCTCACCGTGTGCTCAACTGGTGCACAAAGGGAGATGGAGCTGTCTGGTGTCTCTTCTAATAAGGGCATTAATCCCATCAGACCAGGGCCCCACCCTGATGACCTCATCTAACCTTAATTACCTCCCAAAGGCCCCATCTCCTAAGGCCATCACACTGGGGGTTAGGGTTTTGACATCTGTGTTTGGAGGAGACACAAACATTCACTCCATCACAATCCCCTTGACTTCAATTTCTTGGTTTTCCTTCCCCGACACAGAAGGTACCAAGAATTTTGTATTTTTGCCTTTCAGTTCCCAGACTTGTGCCTGATTGTCCTGGGCAATCCTGCTCTGTTCTGCATCAGAACCAAATAGCTCATGCTAATGGGGGTTTCCCAAAACTATTTATTGAGGTGGTGGCCACGGTGAGCTCTCAGTGAACCTGAGCAGTCTGGGTTATCCGGGAGGCATTTGTCCCTGCATGCCCACGTTCATCTTCTAAGTGTTATAACTGATCATTTTCAATTGATTTCTTCTGTAAAGTTATATATTATTCTATGAAACCATTTTTCCCTTTTGGACAAGAGATGCTCTGTAGGGAAGAGCTAGGAAGAGATTTAACCATCTGTCCAGGATCCCTTAATAAAAGTGAAAGTGAGTCAGAAGAAGGGGTGTCCAATCCTGTGTTTTGCCTCCAGGGCCCCACGGCACTGCACATCCAGCTGATAATGGAACGGCTGCTGAGAAGGATCAACCGCACGGTGATCGGGATGAACCGGCAATCTCCCCACATTGTGAGTGTCTCTTCAGTGGGTCACGTGGCCGCCACTGCCTCTGTGTCCCACCTGCCTGCTGGGAGGACTCGGGGGCTGGTGGCTCTAGACCAACTTCACACGAGGGCCCCTCACATCACAGTCTATAACTGTGATCCCAGTAATGACATGGATTTTCTATAGAGGGAAAATGATCCAACGTAAATCATCCAGCCCCTTTGGTTCAAGGAAAAAAAGCAAACATGTTAAAGACCTTGTGAATAGCATGCTTGTGGAAAGGCCTCATATTTCCCGTCTACTACGTCTAAATAGATGCCAGAGAAAAAGTATTGATATGATTGAGACCAGAGGTAACTGTAGAAAGACCAAGTGGTGTCGTCATTAAAACGAAGCATCTTTTGCTTGCTGTATTTTAATAAGGTTAGATTTCAACTAGGGAACATAGGAAAAGAACTATCTCAAATTGCTGATATAAATAAAAACCATCCGTTTATTCACCAAATATGTATTAAGAAACTGTTGTAAGTCGGGCACTATTCTGAACACTGGAGATACACCCATGAACAAAACAGACCAAAATTGCTGCCTTGGAGGAGCTTCCATTTTATTAATAGCAGTAACAGCCACAACTGCAACAAAATAAACTACCTAGTATTAGAAGGCATCCAGTGCCATGGAGAAAAAAATTGAGCCGCATAAGGGAAGTGAGGGTGAAGGAGTTACAAATTTGAATATGGTGATGAAGAATAGCTTCCCTGACAGTGGCTCATGCCTGTAATCCCAGTACCTTGGGGAGGCCAAGGCAGGAGGATCGCTTGAGGCCAGGAGTTCAAGAGAAGCCTGGGCAACATAGCAAGACCCTGTATCTACAAAAAATAAGAAAAATTAGCCAGGCTGGGCTTGGTGGTTCACGCCTGTAATCCTAGCACTCTGGGAGGCCAAGGCAGGAGGATCGCTTGAGGTCAGTTCCAGACTGAGCAAGAGCAAAAATATAAAAAATAGAAAGGCTCTTCGGACATTTAGAATGCCACGTGTTGCCAGTTGGTAGGGGCCATGCATAGCTCATTGGGTGGGAAAAACCAAAGAACATGGCTCTCAAATCTTGTTTTGTTGGCGAGTGATCTAAGGAGTCCTGGATTTTTGTTTTCTTCCTCCTTCCAGGGGAGTTTTGTGGCTTGCATGATTGCTATCCTACGGCAAATGGAGGACAGCCACTACGGCCACTACATCAGCACTTTCAAAACCAGACAGGACATCATTGTAAGTTGTCTTCACCAGGGCCTGGGAACCTAAAGACTTCATATATATGATAAAAATAAAATAAAATAACTGAAAGTCAGTATCCATCATGAATCCAGGGTTCTCTTCCCACCTACCGCCAATGCTGTGTGGCTGTCCATAGTGAAGACAGAAAGGAAAGGGTTGATTCTTTCTTTCTCTCTTTGGTAGGATTTGAAGGCAGGTACAACACATATATATACCCAGTGTCATCACACACACCCTATGTCTCTTGGATTGAGAGAAAGCCCTTCTTTAGAAGCATCTTTTTTGCTCTGAAAAAAAGGATATTGTTTCATATGAGGGGATGGTGGTTGCTTGTGCTTGGCAAGTATTTTAGGAGGCAGGGTGTGCAAAGGCTTCTAATGGTTAATGTCATCATTTTGGAGTGCAAAGTAAGAAGGGGTAATCTCCTGCCCTTTGCAACGTTTGGAAGTTATCTTCAGTTGGAAATATTCCATTCTCTTTTGTTTTAAGCAGGAAAAAATTGTTCTCCTAGTTGTCATTAAGCACAACTCTAAGAGGCTGAGTTAGGCCTGAGCCTTCCCTTCAGGGAACTGTTGCTGGCTCCTAAGCCATCCATTAAGATATTATCTGATTCTGGATTAGCAAACTGATTCCACGTCACATGAATCTTTGCTCTGGGTAACTTACCACCATCCATGCAGGTTCCAGTCTTTGGGCTCTAGATTTTCTACTTTCCGCCTATATTATACTGAGAGAGTGTGGCCAGTGCACCCACGGATATGTAGCTGCCTCCTTTCTTTGATGCCCAGGTAGACAAACACAAGGAATTGGAGAGAAGGTGTTGTTTCTTATTATAGTTGGTCCAATGGTGGATGCTCATCAAGCCATGTTGATCAAGCCATGTTGAACGGGCCTCCCCCAAGGGCCCACTCTGGTGGGCAGCATGGCCCAGGACCCATAGCAGTATGTAGATGTCCACATTTTACAAATGGTACAAACTGAGGAGCAAGAGGGTCAGGATGCGAGGAGGGGAGGAGAGATGGAGGCCAGTGTTACCAGCGCATTCTCCTCCACCTGCAGTTGATACGTCAAATGAGAGCACAGGCTTTAGAACACCCAGCTCTGGGTTGGAATTCTGAGTATTTCACTTCCTGCTTTGAAATTCTGGGCAAGCTATTTAACCTCACAAAACCTCAGTTTCCTCACCTGTAAGATAGCACCTGCCTTGAGGGTTAACATGAGTATCGATTGAATCCATGCATAGGAAGTACCTAGCTGTGTGCAAGTTGACATGTAGTTAATGCCCATGAAGACTAGCTATTTATAAGGTTACTTTCACTATTATTGTAGAAGATAAAATTAACAGTAAAATATTTTAGTGATTTTTTTTTTTCAAATTTCCTTCAGAAAGCAGGTAGAATAGGGAAGTTCTAAATTCAAACTCATAACAATTTGGCTCCATTGTTAGGTAGGAAAAAAAGAAGCATAACTCCTGCTTGCCAGAGGGATGGTGAGCTCTTCCATCTGTATTATCTAATGGAAAGAGGATCATTATCCCTATGAGGCAACTTGCTTGAGCTTACGGTCCTCAGCAGCAGAGCTACAGTGCACAAGGAGGCCTCTGGCCTCCAAGAAGACTGTCCTTTCGCTGTCATGCTGCCTTCTGAGTGAGTCACACAAAAGGACATTGGGAAGTCGTGGATAAAATGAGGCCTTGGGATTGTCCGTGAGTTACCTCGACAACCCGTCTCGTTAACTTAGATGACCAAGAGTTGGGTGTAGGGTCAGTGTCCGAAGCGGATAGCTAACATCTTGGTTAATAAATCGGTGGAAGCACTCAAAAATGTATGCTGCAAAATTTTAAACTCATGAAATATGTCTAGAATTTCAGAATTGAGGGTGGATAAGTCTGAGTCGCCACCAAACCAGAGGACAGATCAAGGATGGCACGTGGCACACACTTCCTGGCCAGCATCAGTCGCGTGGCTGTGCCACGTTGGGCTTCTAATGTGCAGGAGGTTAACTGACATGACCAGTGTATCAGAAAAATATCACTGGAAATAGAACCTGGGCCTCCTGCCTCTCAAGTTCAGAGTTCTTATTGCTACATATGGCACTTAAAGTAAGGACTGTGCAGGTTAGTGCCAGAGAAATTGTACTGCATTTTAATTTCAGGAATCCCAGTGGAAAATATCTAAATTTAGCTAACTAATAAAAAGGCTTTCAAAACTTTTTGCTTTGATTCTTAGTCTGATTGTTCTATTTCTGAATTACTTTTTTCTCACAATCCCCTTTGGACTAGAAGAGACGGTTTTTCTGTTGTTTGCTGAGCTTACATCATTAGTTATTGCCACCATCACATGTCACGGTTGTCACCTCTTTCTGAGGACCACTTAGGACCCTTTTTCCAGGCTGCACGTGACAGCCTTCCTGGGATAGGGAAGAATTATGACTCTGCTTCTTGTACATAGTATTTTTGTTCTGTTCTAACCATAACAAAGGGGCACTGAACTCAGATCCGTTAAAAGTATCCATTTTCTCACAATTGTTGGTGGATTATTTTTTTAAGTGCATGAGTCACATCCAGACCACACGTGACAGCAGAGGACTAAAGAGATAAGAGCTGTCAATGTGGGGTCTAACACCCCAAGTTCTCATCCCAGCTCTCTTGCTTCTTGATTTCTATGACCTTAGTGAATTCTTTAATTTTTCTAAGCCTCAGTTGTACCATTTGTAAAATGTGGACAATTCTTTTTGTCTTTGTTTTCTGTAGAAGGTCCTACGATGTAAAAATGAAGTCATGTGATAGCTGTAAGAGTGTTTTGTCATCCCTAGAAACCGTATGAGGAACATGGGCCATTACTGTGGCACCGGGAACATCTTATTCTGAGGTCGTGGTCCTTCTCGTGCACACGCTGGAAGACAGGTTATGCGTGTGACCCCGTTTTCCCCCAACCATTCCTCTCTTCTCTGCAGGACTTCCTCATGGAAACTTTTATCATGTTTAAGGATCTGATTGGAAAAAATGTCTATGCCAAGGATTGGATGGTCATGAACATGACACAGAGCAGGTGAGACGGGCTGGGGCCGCCCCTGAGGCGTGTGACTGAATACTGGAGCCTGTTGGGTGAACTTTGGGAAGTGCTGTTCAATCTCTTTGCCTCCCTCGGATCCGTCATCCGTAAAGCAAGGGTCTTCCTGCTTCCACAGTCCCGATGTTTGTGCTCATGATCTCAATTTCCTGGGCTGCTGCAGGTGCTCCAGCGTGGGCTCTCTGCTCTCCTCTCTCCAGCCTGGTCTCCCTCTGCACTCATATTAATCAGCAATGTCATGACCATCTTGTCATCCAAAACCCAGCCTGCTTTTCTAGACATACCTTTCGCTGTTTCCCCGTGGGTACAACCTGTGCACCAGCCAACCTGGCCTCTGCCCCACCCTGAACACATGCTCTGCTCTGCCTCACGCCACATCTTCCTTTTGCAATGCCTTCCCGTCCTTTCTGGCTGTTAGCATTCCAGCCATTCCATAAGGTCCTTCTCCACTGTCATCTCCAGAGGAAGCCTTTCTGACCTGGATGTCATCTTCTCTCCCTTTGATTTCCCAGACCCCTTTGAAACCCGCCCATAAAACTTTTTCCATATTCCATATTGGGTCGTGGTTAGATTGATTTACATGAAGTTGCCTTTTTTTTATCCAATGTTTTCCTCCCCCAGGGTTTTTCTCCGTGCTATAAATCAGTTTGCCGAAGTTCTCACGAGATTCTTCATGGATCAGGCAAGCTTTGAACTTCAGGTAAGGAAGTGACTCACCTACAGTACACGTTCCTGCGGCTCTCAGCCCCAGCTAGAGAATTAGTCCACTTTGGAAAACGTCGCCTCAGACTTCACCATTTTCAAATGAAAAAAGTTTTCTTGTGTTTTCCCATTTCCTAAAGCACACACTCCTGTCACACTGTCCTCTCAACATAATAAAATAGGGTTTTTTTTCTTCTGTCTGTAAAATACATGTTAAAAAAAAAGTTAAAAAGTAGTAGTAGAAGATATAGCTAAACGAAGAGAAGAAAATAAAAAATGCAAATAGTCCTTTTCACTGTAAACATTTTGACGTTGATCCTTTGTATATATACACACATACCCATATGTATTAATCGTTACAAAAACACAGAGATAACTCTCCTACCTACAAATGAGTTTGGTTCTAAAGAGCAGTTGGTATGCACAATTTTTTAAAAGTCCAAAGTAATTGCAAAACAGGTGACCACTGGCTCTATCTTCATTCATTCATTCATTCATCCATTCACCCATCCAACAAATATTAGAGAATTTATAGGTAGAAGGCACTGTTCTAGGCTCTGGTGAAGGCAGATGAGGTCCCTGCTCTCATAAAGCTTACCTTCCAGACTACTGTACATTGTTTTTTGGTGATGTGCTTTTTCTGTGTCATGTGTATTTATATCTGTGGAAGTTTTAAAGTGGAGATTCCTAAGTAGAGGAGAATTATGTATATATATTTTCATATGCATATATAAATATATATGTCAATACATATATATGTGTGCCTATGCCAAAATGGAATTGAGCTGTGTAGTTCTTTGGTAACCTATTAATCTATTTTATTTACTTTTTCAATGATCTGTGATCTTTTCAGTGATGTTAAATATTTTCACAATATTTTTAATGGCTGGAATACAGTCTGTTAAGTGACTGGCCCATGATTGATTTAACCAAATTCTTCTTATGAACATTTAGATGGTTCCCGTTTTCTGTTATGTCAAATAGCACCATAATGGCCTTCCTTGTTTTAAACATTTTAAAATAGCCATAGTTATTTTTCAGGATAAAGTCCCAAAAGCATTTACTGATTCAACAGTTTGGCAAAATTTTAGGGCTTTTGATACGTGTTGCCAAACTACCTACTATAAATAGGTTGCACGTCTTGGCAGCAGTTTCCTTTATCCCAGGAGTAAAGGAAAATATAATCATTTGGATTTTTTTAAAAAGCTGGATATTAAGTCTCAAAACTTTCAGGACCGAATAATTGAAACCCAAGAAAAAGAAGTCTTGTTTTTTTTTTTTTTTTTCCATTAATCCCTGGTTAATGACTTTCCACCATGTGACACTGTTTTATTGTGATCCTTATTAATGTTATTTTCCATCTCTTTTTGCCCACACAATTAATTCTGAACAGCTCTGGAACAATTACTTCCATTTGGCAGTAGCATTTCTCACCCATGAATCTCTCCAGCTTGAAACCTTCTCGCAAGCCAAACGCAGCAAAATTATAAAAAAGTAAGTGTCCTTTTAACCTTGTTTAAGATTGGGAAGGGGATTTTTTTGGTTTATATCCAGAGCAATGTTTTTGGAAATATTGACGGAAATTGCTGTTCAGTGGCTGCCCACGTTGCTAGTGAGGTAGATTTTTAAATAATTACTTATTAGACTTCAAAGCCAGGTTCACGTCTCTTTTCTCAAGGTCCCGTCCATCTTCCCATCAGTCCCTTGCTTTTTATCAGATCTGCCTGGAGGGCATCTCGGCTGTCAGCGCGCTCATCCCCAGGAGCAGCTGCGCCTCTGCTGGCAGCTCCTGCAAATTGCAGGCATAGTGCCGTCTCCTCGCACAGCAGAGAAGCTAAGACTCAAACGTAACCTAAAAATGCGCTCCAAATTCCTGGCCTGATTTTCAAAATGGAATGATGTGCAAGAGTGGCTAGAAATTTAGGGAAGCTTTTCTTTGCTTTCATCTCAGGTCTGTTTCAGAGTTAATCTGAGAGCCTGGAAACTCAGACTGTGTAGTTAAAAAAACAACTTGAGAAATTTATTATTTAAAGACTTTGAAACTTTAGGTCTGTTCCCCTTACTGGGATATCTGGGATTTTAGATATCTGGTATTCTATTATGTATACACACACACACACACACACACACACACACACATATATATATAAATCATCTTTAAAGGATGGATTTGATTACGGTTAAACAATCATAAGTGAGGTTAGTTGATGCCAGCTCTTATCAATAAAATAGCTAGTTGGGATTAATGATTCTAATTTGGGATCAGTAGGACTGAATCCAAACCTATGTAACAATATGTATGAATATGGGCAAAGATAAAACTTGGAAAATAAATCCTATTATATTAAGGTTGTAGAGATACGAATGAAGGTTTTTTCCAATTGTTCTCTTATTTTTAGTAGAAGTAGCATCAACAGTAATCATTTAGTGTCTATTATGTATGAGACCTTAACTACATTTGCTTACCTAATATTAATAATTAAATTAGGTTAAGTATTTTTGCTAAAGTGAAATCATGAGAGAAGTTTTTAAATGTGATTTTTTTAATGCTGGCTCCCGAAGGCATTTCCAAAGGAGGAATTTGAAAAAAATATTCAGGGCAACGTTAGTGTGAGTAGAATGATGTAGAGCAGTGGTTGTAGGGTGAGGTGTAGGTCTAGGTTCGTGTTCCCGGGGAACATTTGCAATGTCAGTATCTTTTGACTGACTTCATTTCCGATTTTCCAACCCCCCAGACTCTGCTGCGGTATGTGGGGGTGGGATTGCCTCGGGCATGAGTATTCTTTAAGGGATTTCCGGGTGATTCTGATTCACTTCCACACAAGAATCACTGTCTAGACTAGTGTTTCTCACTCTTTTTCTCATTATGAACTCTGACAAAGAGCCCTTTTAGACACTGTTCTGCTTATCATACCCCCCATGAGATTCTAATATGACAGATAACCCCAAGTATCATGTGATGTACCACATGTCTATCCGTGCTGTGTACATAAAAACACTAAGGATTTTTGTTGCCCCCATGGACCAATTTTCACTCCCTTGTGCACAATCTCACCTGCATTGAGAATGCATGGTCCAGAACTTTCCAATGTGAGTACTTTGAAGAACATACTGGAATGGTTATAGGTTACCAGAAATAAGTATATGAAGTCAGCATGTTTGTTAGACATCAGGCACTGTACTGTGTAAATCATCCCTCCTTCATCTTCCTTTTCTCGAGTGTTTATATTTTATTTGGTTGTTTCTTTGTATCACAGCCACCAGAGTGTTTCTCTCTCCCTTCACTAAGTTTGTTAATCTCACCTTGTCAGTTTTTGTTCAGCGTTTGCATTTGGCTTCCCGTGCCGTGAAAGTCCCCTATCCTCCGTGTGACTCAGTTCTGTTTGGGGCTTGTTAGGGAATTAACCTCGTCTCTTACAGCGAGCTTGCCTTAAAGGTGACCCAGAGGGACACAGGCTGTTTTGATACCTCTCGTGGTTGTGTTATATGCATCTCAGTTCCACTGCAAATTCTCCTCCTGGTTTATGATCTTCCTAGATACGGGGACATGAGAAAGGAGCTCGGCTTTAGAATCCGGGACATGTGGTATAACCTGGGTGAGTGTCCAGCCTCGAACAGGCCCCAGCACAGCTTCTGTGTGATGAGCATCCCACGGTGAATTCTTTTTTTTTTTTTTTTTTTAATTTTAATCCAAATAATCCTGAGATTTATTTGTGAAGTGAAAGTTGATTTGTTGGTTTCATGCCGTCATCACAACCGGGACATTGATAATGAACTCTTAACTTTTGTATCCACATGTTATCAGAACATAATATTTAGTCACTTACTTCTGAATTGGGTTGATTTTTTTTTTTCCCACATAAATTTTTCTTACGGGCCCTGTGGAGGAAGATTGTAACACTTTACTTGCGGTGCAATGATGTTTTAATGTCCTCATTTACTTTCATTTCAGGTCCTCACAAAATCAAATTCATCCCAGCCATGGTGGGTCCCATTCTGGAGGTCACTCTGACCCCCGAAGTAGAGCTCCAGAAAGCCACAATCCCCATTTTCTTTGACATGATGCAGTGTGAGTTCAATTTCAGTGGCAATGGAAATTTCCATATGGTAAGAAATGGTAGCCCTTATCGTCTTAGAAACGCACGTGTAGTCAACTCTCATTTGTTTTCTTTCTATATAGAGAAGCAGCAGCCCGAATAATACAAATCAAAGTTGACCTAAAAATTCACTTTACATTTTACGTTGTAAAGCAATTAGATGTATAATCAGATATTCCAGCTCAGAGCCTGGAAGAAACCTTTTTGCTGCATGTCTTTCCAAAAGCAGCACTCTGTCTCTGGGTAATTAAAAGTGAACCTCATGCACTTTAATCCTCTCTGTTTCAGCATCACTGAGAGAATAATGTAGTGAATTAAATAAAAGAATTATCTGTTATAGTACAGCTGAGGGCGTGATGCCATAGACTGAGGTCCGAACCATTACTCCAGCTTCGAGAACGTGGTTTTCCTTAATGCGTCTGCTCTATGCCTCAGTTTTCTTATCTACAAAGTGCATTAATATTGAAAGGAAG
The DNA here is from genome assembly GCA_028533085.1 of Varecia variegata. NCBI lineage: Eukaryota > Metazoa > Chordata > Mammalia > Primates > Lemuridae > Varecia > Varecia variegata. The sequence continues at coordinate 17,037,097 of CM052451.1, forward strand.
ATTTTGCAGCTACGAAGCTCTGCAAACCAAGACTTAGACAAGAAAGAGAAATAAAATAAAAAAATTAGAATCATTAAGCTATATTTATATGCATGGTTGTAGCAGAAAGTAATGTTTTAGATAATTTTTTTAAAAACAAATGTAAAGCAAAGATGGAGTAACATAAGACTGCTTTAGAATGCTTCCATAGGGCCTTGGTGCACTGTTCATGAGTGACCCCAAGTGTGATACTGCCCTGGATATGTTGGAAACAGTTCACAAGTCAGTAGTAGAGGGTTTGGACCAAATCTAGAAAGACTGGCTGTGTAACCTCTTCTAAGGATGCAACATCGTGCTGTGAACTTCTCACTCTGCTTTCAGTTTGAGAACGAGTTGATCACGAAGCTGGACCAGGAGGTAGAAGGGGGCAGAGGAGATGAGCAATACAAGGTTCTTCTGGAAAAACTGTGAGTATGTCAGAAACAAAACCTCGACTCGGTGGCATCATTTAGTCATGGAGCAAAACGGAGCTTCTGCTGCCCCAGCACAGTGACTGAGTAGTCTCAGCTCCACCGGGGTCACCCCCACCGCGGTCCTCGGTGCTGTTAGTGGGGTGTGCACCATCCGCTGCTGACATCGTTCATCCCATGTGAGTTGCATGCTCGTGTTTTCCTGGCCAGCCTGGCCCTGGAGAACACAGCAGATGGAGGGAAGGAGGAAACGGAACGGTGGCATTTTGCCCAGTGTTTGAATTTTTGAACTTCGACAAATGTGTTAGCACCTCTAATTATGGCTTCAAAGCAACAAACTAAACGGAAAAAAAAAAAAATTCAAGGTCCACTTTAGATGTAAAAATACCTTAGGCCCCATAAACATCACCTCGACCACCCCCTCCCCACCTCCACACTCACCCGTCACCCTCCTGCCCCCTTTGTCCTCTGTGCCTGGGGAACAACAGCACAAAGAGAGCGTGAGAGTGGTGAGAGACCCTTGGGCGTTGGCTTCGGGGAGAGATTGAGCTTCAAACCCTGTTTTCACCAAACACTATGAGTTCAGGTTTTTATCAGTGATTCAGCCTGTCCGACACCTCATTTTCCCCCATCTCTGAGAATAGTGTCTATTTCTTGGTATTGTTGGGAGGGTTAAATAAGACGGTGTGCTAACACAGCGTCTATAGCAGAGTTCACGCCTAATAAATGTGGGCTGCCCTAGTGTTTGTGGTTGTTACTGTTATTATTTACAAATCTTCCCATCATTCGGTTCTAGCTACTCTATACTGTCACTTTCTCATGTTCTCTGAACTTTTATAGTGTTGACCAACAGTGTCAGCTACTGAGCACTTGCCTCAGTTGCTTTGTTACTCACCTGTTTTGTGGACTGGATACTGTGCTCGAGGACAGGGAACTCCACCTGTTTTCTTAATTGTTTTTTAAGATTCTCTAAGGACCCAGCATCCTGAATACACAAAATGGAATTGAATTGATGAGGAGTCTGTATTTTAAAAAACTAGGAGTCTTTCTTATTTCATTTTTAATGATAAGACTTTTTGGTGGATTTTTTTACCATGTTTCCATGAGGTCTCTCTGTTTGAGCTTCAGACCTCCCAGATTATAACTTTGGCAATTCTGATCTGCTATGGAAATAAATGAAGTTACATGCATGAGTGCGTGCACAAACACACACACACACACACTATTTACACATGATAAGCTACTCATTTTTTTTTAATTCTGCAGCTGATTTTTCACATAATGAATCCTACTTTGCTTTCTTGGTTCTTCCTGGATCACTAACTCAGAAAGATATAATCTAACAAGTCTCCAGTGTCCAAGAAAAATCTTAGAGTCTGGACTAATTTTTGAACCCATTTCTCTCTCTTTTTTTGCTTCCTTTTCCCAAGTTTTTTTTTCTTTAATTGTCTAATCTGAGAAGCCCCAGAACTTTGCTCTATGATGGTCCAAAGGGAGAGGATTCAAACCAAAAGTTTAGCTTCAATTTGCCGCAGTTTCATCTGAAAATAACACTTCTATCTAAAGAGCCACATGCCTGGAGGTGTATCTAATTCCTCGGTTCCTCTAGGCTGGGCGTCGATCCACGGCTTTCCAGGATGCCCAGAAGATTCCCCAAGTACCAGGCCTTAGGGAGAATAAAGATGTAGGAAAGATGGTCTCATTCAACTGGTTTAGAACCCTCAGACAGCAGGGCTCTCACTTCTGTGATATTGACTGGAGAAAGCAAAAACACCAACAGACACACAAAGGAGGACATTGTGGGCTGGGATTCTAAGTGACGGTGGGACTAGAGTTAAGTCCTAAAGAAAACGTAGAACTTGAGTAGAGAGTACAGCAAAAGTGGGGCTGACAGGCTAGGATGGGGTCCACGCAGGGCGTGTGTCTGCTGGGCTGTCTACTCTTGGACCACCTGCTCCTGAGACCTTGGTCGGTGCTTATAAATGGTGCTGGCATGGCAGCGTGGAACACAGGCGTTTGTCTCTCCCTCCACCCCTCCAGGCTCCTAGAACATTGCCGGAAACATAAGTACCTCTCCAGCTCTGGGGAGGTGTTCGCGTTCCTGGTCAGCAGCCTCTTGGAGAACCTGCTGGACTACAGAACCATCGTCATGCATGACGAGAGCAAGGAGAACCGCATGAGCTGTACGGTTAACGTACTGGTATGTGCCAAGCCCCTGGGCTAGCGAGAGGGCACTGCCAGGCTGTCCCTGCACCCACGGCTCAGCTCTAGGCAGATCTCGCAGACACGGAGGCACCCAGGACACCTTCACGGAGTCTGTGCCCTGCTGAGTCTAGCTGGAACACCTGACTCAGCCTTGGACTTGGATACCAGCGGCCACAGACCTTGAGGATAAATTTGGAAACAGGATGGAAAATGCAGCATAAGCTCTCGATTCAACTCTTTTTTCTGAAGACTGTCTTCACGCTGTCTCCCTGTTGTATTTATATGTGGTTGGTTTTTAGGCAAAGTCGAATATGCATCAGAATTGTTACACCCTGAATAGAGAGTTAGTACATGACACCTCGGTAACGGCAGGACTCTTTGGTCTTGCCTTTTTCGATATTGTTAACTGGAACCACAGACTCAGAGGTTTCGGTTGCCAGGCCTTCCTCTGCTTGAACAGACCCCAAGAAGACAGTATATGCAGTGTCTTGAGTATGAGTCTGGTATCCATTCCATTAGGTTTCTCACAGTCTTCAGAGGTACAGTTTTTAAAAAAATTCTTCAGCTTGGGCCAGGCGTGGTGGCTCACGCCTGTAATCCTAGCACTCTGGGAGGCCAAGGCGGGTGGATCGCTCGAGGTCAGGAGTTCGAGACCAGCGTGAGCAAGAGCGAGACCCCGTCTCTACTAAAAAATAGAAACAAATTATGTGGCCAACTAAAAAAAATATATATATAGAAAAAATTAGCCGGGCATGGTGGCGCATGCCTGTAGTCCCAGCGACTCGGGAGGCTGAGGCAGGAGGATCGCTTGAGCCCAGGAGTTTGAGGTTGCTGTGAGCTAGGCTGACGCCACGGCACTCACTCTAGCCCGGGCAACAGAGTGAGACTCTGTCTCAAAAAAAAAAAAAAAAAAATTCTTCAGCTTATCTTCTTTATAACCTGTTGCCTCCTATTCTTGTGGAGGTATTCATAAAGAGAAACAATAACTCTTTGGAAAAGTGACACTGTTGAAAAGCAGTGATAGTAGTTTGGCCATTTTCGTGGCGAGCTTGTCAACAGCTCTTGATTTATGTTGGTATTTTGTGATCCTGGTTTTTTTTTTTTTTCCTGGCAGAATTTCTATAAAGAAAAGAAGAGAGAGGACATATACATAAGGTAAGAGGAAGGAAATTTTCTGCTTTTGCTATTTACATCATGACTTTGCGACTTATTCCTTTAATAATAAACAAATACCATGCTCCAACACCTTTCTTGTTGCTTTGAGAAACACCTAAAGGTGTGTGATATGCTCAGTTCGCCCCGAAAGGATAAACTTTTTAGATAGATACACAAACAGGTTCAATATGAAGGCACGGGTAAGTGAGGTGGTGTCAGGATTGAGGGGAGGGTTAGAAGCCTTCTAGCTGGGGTGTTCAGGAGAGGCCATGAAAATTTATCAAGGAATCAGCCTGGAGCCTGTGAATCCCTGAACATAAAACAAACTCATACGTAACCAGTACCCATGTTCGTGGGGAGACATTCCATAGCCTTCATTAGCATCCCAAAGGGGTCCAAGACCTAAAAAAAAGAAAATTAAACGCCACTGCCTTAACAGTAGAGTAGAAAGTAGACTAGATGGGACAGGAAAGACGCAGAGGCAGGAGGCAGCGGGGAAGTGTGTGCCTGTATGGTAGCAGGGGACAGGGTGGGCAGGTGATCGGGCAGGGTCTGGATGTGGAATGGGCTGAGTGCTGGGTCAACGCTCGAGCAATAAAATAAATGCCTGTCTCCCCCTCTTCCCAGATATTTGTACAAGCTTCGCGATTTGCACTGCGACTGTGAGAACTACACGGAAGCTGCCTGCACGCTCCTCTTGCACGCCGAGCTTCTGCAGGTAAACGGGTCGGGGAGCTCGTTTCCACGGGGTGGAAGGCATGTGCCACATGTCAGCTGTCCAGTCCTTGGGGACTAAAGTGTATCCAGTTCATGATTTTGACGAATAAGAGCCTTACTCCAGGGATACCCTTTTATCCGAGAATATTTTTATCCCTTCTAAATAGCACAGCTAATTTTCAGATCAAGATTGGGGAAATGTTGGTTATCTTTTATTTAAGACTCCTTAGATGCAGAGGACAACTTATAGGCCTCTGGTCATTGACATTCTAATTAAAGAAATAAAACACGCATTGATTAAGGTATAAAAAGATCGGTGAAACTGCAGAGAGATGAGCTGTGAGTGAATATAGTACCAAAGAAGTCCTTTCTTTCTATACTCTCTCCTTAACTAAAATGATGCTTTGGCATGGGTTCAATACATCTCTGCAGCATGAATCTCAAATAATTATTTCTGGCCCTGACCTCCTCCTCTGACTTTGGATTCATGTATAAATGGTTCTTTCAACATTGATGTTTGAATGACTAATAGACAGCTCAAGGATGACATATTGGTGACAGGAATCTATGTCCTAATCCTGGCACTTCTCATCGCATCCTGCCTCCCTTTTCCTGTCGTGTCACTAAACACCACCATCTACTCAAGTGGCTCAGACAAGCTTGTAGTCGTCTTTGATTCTTCTCTGTTATTCACCGCCTCCCACTTTATCCACGAGCAAGAAGCGTGGCCCCTGTGTCCGCACTGTGCCCCTGATCTACCCGCTGCCTGTATCCCCCTTGCCGCCATCCCAACCCATGCCACCAGCATCGCTCGCCTCGAGTGCTCCAGCAGCCTCCTGTTACATCTCTCTGCCTCCATCCCTGTCCCGGCAACTAATCTTCTTCTATAATTTAATTTTTATTTCACACGAAAGTAATACACACGCATTGTTCTAAGCTGCTAATTCAGGACAGGAGTCTCCCGCCTCACCAGTTCTCATAGGAAATTCACAATTCATAGTTAAGATTAGGGCACAGAAAAAGCTTATTGTGTCTGGGTTAGGGTGAGGCTTGGTGACTGTGGATTTCGCCGTAGAGTGGCCAGAAAGCAACCCCGGAGTCTGAAACTGTAGGTCTGTTCGTTTGGGCTGCTCAGAAAATTAAACTCTCCTGTCCTGGTGTAAGGTATGAGATGTGGATGCAGCTTTTCTCCCCAGAGTGCTATTCAGTAGGGATGCCACTTGTTAAGTGTAGTTCAGATTTTCTTGCTGTTATAAAATCCCATCTGTATCATGTACTAAATTCCCACGTTGGGAGGGGGTCTCTTTCTAGATTGTTTATGCTTTTGCACGGGTCTCTGTCTATTCATGCACCAACCAGTACCACACTGTTTTAATTATTAGTTCTTTCTAGCGTGTTTTATTATCTGGTAGTTACTCTCGATTGCTCTTCTTTTTCAGAGTTTTCCTACCTATTCCTTTTTGTTTGTTTTCCCATGTGGACTTTGGAATCATGAAATTTAAAAATTAATTTAGTGAGAATTTACATGTTTATGAAATAGAGTTTTCTTATCCAAAAGCATGGTATGACTTTCCATTTGTTCACGTCTGCTTTTGTGCCCTTCAGTGGTGTGTTCAAGTTTTCTGCATATAAGTCTTGGCATTTTCCTTGTGATGTTCGCTGTTAGAAATCTTATCTTTTTGCATTTATTTTTGTTTGGTTCTTCTATTATCTTCCGTGTGGCTATTTCCTATGTATCTGAAATCTGTTTATTTCCAAATATATTAATGTTTTTTACCCTGCTACGACTTTTATTGTGTGTGTAGTAGTTTTTCAGTTGACTTCCTTGTATAGTGAGGAATACAACCATAATAATGTTTGTAAATTGTGCTAGATTTACCTTCCCTTATCCATTTTTATTCTCCTAATTTGTTTCTTTTATCTGGTTGTGTTAATGATGCCTTCAGTACAGCAATAATCATGTTGTTGGTTGGCAGCCTCACTTCGTTCCTGACATGGGAATGCCAGGAGTGTGTGTCCATTTGGCATGATACTTGTTTTGGAGCTTGCTTAGGTATATGTGTGTATATGTGATTTCTGTGTCTAATAAATAATCTAACATAAGATATGGATGAGTCAAATATACATACAAATTTTATTTTTTTATTTTTTTATTTTTGGCTGAATATTTGTTGCATTGATCTCTTTAATTACTTGGTTGCATTAACCTCTTTTGTTGCTTTTGTTTGATTTTAGTGGTCTGACAAGCCCTGTGTGCCCCATTTGCTTCAGAGGGACAGTTACTATGTTTATACCCAGCAAGAGCTTAAAGAGAAGCTGTATCAAGAAATTATATCATATTTTGACAAAGGCAAAGTGAGTACTGGGTTGTTTTTGTACTAGGGGAAGGAGGAAGATGGCTGCACTATTGCCACCTGGACTTAGTGCAGACTACACGAGTTAAGGGCACTGTCCCCAACAGGACGGCCCACACTGCAGATGGCAGCCACAAGTTTGGAGGGTCTCTAGACCATCTGCACTTCTGACCAACTGCCCATCAGTGTTGGAGGTTCCCATGACCCCCTCAACTTTGATAATTTGCTAGAACAACTAACAGAACATAATAAAGTAAAGTATATTTAGTGATTACAGTTTTTTTATAAAGGACATAGATCATGACCAGCCCAATGAGGACACATACAGGACAAGGTCTGGGAGGTTCCCAAAAGCAGAGCTTGTGTGTCTTCTCCCCGTGCACCTGGGGCACATCCCCTTCCTGGAAAATAGATGTGTTCTCCAACCAGGAAGCTCACCTGAGCTTTAGTGTGCAGAGTTTTTATTGGGGTTTCATTGTGTGGGCGTGTTTGATTGGTTCGTTAGGATTGCACTTGATCTCCACTTCCTCCCCCATTTCCTGGAGGTCTGGCTGATACCATGTGGCTCAAACCCCCAGCTCTCTGATCACCTGGTTGGGATTAATGTTTCTGGCATAGCCAGCCCCTTTCCTGAGACCATGTAGGAGCCCACTGTGAGTCACCTTGTTAGCATAGATTGGGGTGTGGTCTTGGGGACCCACCAGGAATAACAAAGATACTACTTGGGAAATTCCAAGGGTTTTAGAAGCTCCCTGCCTAGAACTGAGGTCAAAGACACATCAATTCTTAAAATAACCTGTGATTTACTCTTTATTATCCCCTTGTGTGTCTTTGAATTCTGATATTTTTAATAAGAGAGAACATGAATCGATAAATTAAGGTGTGAACGGCACTAAGGATCATTCATCTTGCGCAGACTTACCCCAGTGCCGAGTAGAAGGGGCAGCCCAGAGCCCCATTCTCCAAAACCACATTTTTACCTGTTAATCGTTGCTGGGTCCAGGAGCTGGTCCCATCAGCTTCTGTGCATTCTCGAGATAATGTTCGTGAACATGTGGTGCACACCAGACCCATGTCCCCTGCCTGACACCACAGTCTGTAGACAACACAGGGGCAGGAAGGCAAAATAAACATAGGACCTGTGTCAGGGAGTCATCAAGTCCATGGTCAACTGGAGAAGGCATATCCAGCTGAAAGACCTTTTAAATTAAAAATGGAAAAAATGTATAGAGAGAAGGGATTGGTGGGGGGAAGAAAGAAAAATGCTTTGTGGTATCCAAACAAAACAGGTCCTGACTTCAGCATGTTTCGGATGCCTGGATGGTTCACGTGGACTGCCCACTTCCAGCCACCGCAGTTGTTCTACCAGTGGAACCTGTTAGTTAAATTACTAAATAAATAAATAAGCCAAATAATCATCAAGATAAAACTGCCATCATCTATTTAGTGCTAACCTGTTTGGGATGGTTTTTTAGACTTTTCCTCTAATTTAATTCTTCCTATAACCCTATTAGGTAGATAATATTTCTATTTTACAGGTGAAGAACTTGAGGCCCAGATGGCAAGTGAAGCTCAGACTTTTTGGTCTCTGCAAACTCTAACCCTCTTAAAAATTATTGAGGACCCCAAAGCACTGTTGTTCGTGTGGGTTATATCTGTTAATGTTTATACTCTTAGAAATTAAAGCAGAAAAAGTGTTAAATATTTACTTGTTCTTTTAACAATAATAAACCTATTTATTACTTGTTAATATGAATCATATATGTTTATAAAAAAATCACTATATTTATCAAAGAATTAGTGATACGAGTGGCATTATTTTTGCAAATTGCTTTAATGTCTGGGTTAATAAAAGATAGCAGGATTCTCTAATTTGCTTCTATATCTGTTCCACTGTGATATCACACATGTAGCCTCATGTATATTCATGAGAGAGTGAGTGTGAAAAAAGGACAATAATAGCATCATTAGGAAGATAGTTTTGACCTCATCGACCCCCTGAAAGGGCCTTGAAGACCCCCAGGAGCCAGAGACCACACTTTGGGAACCGCTGTGCTAGACGGTCTCTTACGTAACTTAGCATTTGGGGAAGGGAAGGGAAGAGAGGACGGGGGGGGGGCGGGGACGTCACTAGATTTCACCGGTGGTGGCGACTGGCTTCCTGCACCAAGTCCCACTGATCTAGAATGGTTTCCAGATGGCGCATCTCAGAGCTTTTCGGTGACCCAGCCCTGCAACTTCAGCGCGGACAAATGTGACAAAGGATGCCTTTATGAGATTTAATTTTAGAGTGTTTCACGATTGTTTGTGGGCTGCACATACATTCCTTCAGCAGCCAGAAAGGATGGGATATAGCACTTTGTTCGCAAGAACGAAGCAGGAAGTGAGCGGATGCTGCCCTTTGAGTAATACCCATCTAAGAGGCATTTCGTGAAATACAGAAATGATTAGAAGGCTCGATCTGGGATGCTGGCCTGAGACACCAGATATGTGCATTAGCCTGTAACTCACACGGTCGTTAACGCTCTAAGGCATTTCCTAAAACTCCCATCCACTTAGTAAAGACATAGTGCCCTACATGAAAACGCAGTTTGCCAAATCCCACGCAACAGTACTGTTAGCATCTTCTCTGCCCCCCTCAGACAACCTACCTGCACACACATGCACACACCCCAGAACCAGAGTCCCATAGAGCTTCCTTCCTCCTCCAGCAAGACTCTCACACTCTCAGAACCTGGCCTTAAAAAATGGTCCTTCTCTCCTTTCAGTGGTCGTCCGTGCTTTGCCCTTTAAACTCAATCTTCCTTTGTCTGGGGACATGCACGTGGTGTTGTTCATGTTCTTGCAGACAGAATCACTCATGATGCCAGGCAGCCAAGATCCACGATCTTTACGATGTCGAGAAAGAAAGGTTTAGTTGATCCAAGGGATGAAGCAGGTCGAGAAGATCTGCAGAAACTCAGCCCACGTGCCCGCTCATTCCCGGTGACTCTCCCATGGCTTTTGAAGCTGGATCAATGACTGCTTCGTTCTCCACTTTTAACCCTACTTTTCTTTTCCTGAAGATGTGGGAGAAGGCAATCAAACTGAGCAAGGAGTTGGCCGAGACGTATGAGAGCAAAGTGTTTGACTACGAGGGCCTTGGCAATCTCCTGGTGAGTCGAGGTCAAGTATGTTAGGTCTCCAACGGGGCTGCTAAAATTAGCGTTCACCAAAATGTTTTTGTAAGTTGAAGAAAGTCAGGATAAATGGTGCTCTTTACAATGGAAAAGTAAACCTTGCTGGAAATAAAAATGAAAAAGAATGTGGTCTAAAAGCTTGGATCATTATATGTCCAGATTATCTTTCATGGAAGGCTCTGGTCCATGGGGCAGGCAGGGTTGCCTCCAAAGGGCGGTAGAATACTCAGCCTCAGATGACAGTGACTTGGAGCTGCTTTCCTCTGCACAGCTTTTGGGGACCCCTGTCTGCAGCTCTTTCTTCCTTCCTGGTGCCATTTGGAAGGTCTTTTTGTGGACCTTCCATACTCCCAGCCATCAACAAAACAAAACAAAAATAGTAAAGATGATAATTGCATTTGATAATTTTTAGTGGATGAGTTACAAGAGGTCAGTTCACCTGTTGTCATGGAATAATAATTTATTTTGAGGAGCTGTTTGTCAAGATCACCTTGTATTAATAAAAAATGTACCACTGTGCTATACCAGCTCCTGCTGTGACATGCAAAAATATTCACATATTTTATCAACTGAATTGCACTGAGATGTTAGCAATGTTACATGTTACCCATCTAAGAAAACATTATTCTGATAGAGACTGTCACCTAGAAAGAGTAAGCTAGGCATGCTAACCATTGTGGGGGAGGAGGTTAGGGACCTCCCCGAAGCCCCCTGAGTCTGGCTACCTACCTGTCTTGCCTTCTCTGTGAGCCTGAGCTGGTAAGCCACTCCCCTGGTGAAGAATTCAAGACAGAGGTGGTACCAGATACTGAAAAACATAACGTCACCACCACCTTCTGGGCACTCGCAACTGAACCAAAGACTTTAATCCAAACCGCTGCACAAACTGGAACGTTGATCATCTTCTCCCACGTGTCTCCTTAAGTGCAGCTAACCTTTTAGAGGTCCTGACCCCCCTTCTAGAAACTGCTGAAAGCTGTGCCCTGCCTCCCTACGCTGGAAAGTGAGTGTGTGCACACACTTCCGCACACAGCCTCAGGGATTTGGGACCCTCCAAGGCACGTTCGTGGACCCCAGGTCCAAAACCTCTGATCCAAGAACAGGATAACCCTCTTGCCCATATGATGTTTCCCAAAGACCTTTCGTTTCTCTGTGTTACGTGGGAAACAGCAAAGCAAACAGTGTGATCTTCCCCCCCCCCCCACCATACTGTCCTTGTAACCTCTCAGTGGAATGTCTTGTTTTGTTTTCCAGAAAAAAAGAGCCTCGTTTTATGAGAACATCATTAAGGCAATGAGGCCTCAGCCTGAATACTTTGCTGTTGGATACTACGGCCAGGGCTATCCTTCTTTCCTGCGGGTAAGAAACCCGAGGGTGGTCCCCAACGCCCTTAGCCGGGCAGTGTGAAGGAGGGAGGATACTCATTTCTTTTCCAGATGGACAACAGTGTGTTAGCAGCTGTTGACCGTCTTCTCGCTGTGGGAGGTCGGGGAGGGAAACCACTGCCTGAGTGGCCGCCCCTTCACCCCACACCCCCGACACCCCTGGTGTCCTGCCAGGTCTTTTGTGCAATGACTTTACCCAGGTGGGGGAACGAAAAAGGGGAAAAACAAAACCATTCTGTCCACTTGTCAGCAGCTACAGGTCAGGCTGGGGGAAAGCGTGGACTGACTTTTAGTTGCTGATTGCATTTCCAGCCAGAGCTAGTTTGAAAGCAAGTATCCGAAGAACAAGACTGCAAGAGTGTCCCCAAAATAAAAACATTTTTGTTGCACTACTGGTGAGGAGGATGGCATTTTTCTTCCATCTCAAAATTGTCTATAATGTGATTTTGATTTTTTGGTTTGAAAATCGAAAACTCTTATCTCTTACAAAAAGGAAGCCTCTTTCAGAGCTGAGCTTTGCTTAAACATGTATTATCCATCTGCTTTTCCCTAATGTAAAAAGAGAAAAGAAAAAGTGATAAAAGGAAGCAATTTACATTCTTAACAGCACTTAACCAGGAGACAATTCATTTGCTCCTTCAGTCAATATTTACCGAGTGTCTGCTCTGTGCCAAGCACAGACAAGGCATTGGAAATATCCCGCTGATGACACTCAGACGTGGTCTCCACCCTCTTGGATTTTACAACTTAATGGGGGATTTGTTAGTAACATGTGAATGTGAAATTTAGCCTGTAACCGAAAGAGGTGTCCTGTGCTGGAAGCATCTGTAGCCAGGGAGCATTTACCCAAGTGAAATAACCTGTCTTTTCACAAATATTGTACGGGAATGTTCATAGCACCTTATAGCAGCTTTAATGATAATCACCAAAGACTGGATCCAACCCAGATGCCGCTCAGCTGGTGAAGGGGTAAACAGACTTCAGTGTATCCACGTGTTAGAATATGACTCAGTGATAAAAAGGAATGAACTCCTGATACACACAGCCACAGGGATGATTCTCAAATGCACTGTGCTAGGGGAAGGGAGTTAGACTTGAAAGGCTGTGTACTCTATGATTTCATTTATATGACATTCTTGCCCAGGTGACACTCTCTGTTGGGATGAAAAAACCAGGTTGAAGGTTGTCTGATGGGTGGGGTGGAGGCTGGGTTACAAAGGAGCATGGGGAAATTAGGAGTGGTGATGAAAATGTGCTGTTTTTTTATTGTGGTCATGGTTACGTTTGCCAAAACTCACAGAATTTTACACTAAAAGGATCCATTTTATTGTATGTAAATTATGCCTTAATTTTTTAAAAAGAGGAAAGACTTCCCAGGGAATTTGTGCTTTAGCTGCAGTCCGAAGGGTGCGCTGGGAGTGGAAGAGGGGAAGGGATGGGAGAAGCACTCTGGGCAGAGGAAGTGGCAGGTGAGGGCATGGCAGTGCCGGGGAGGGAAATGGGACGGGTGCAGCCAGCACAGACGGCACTGGGGGAGCCCGAGGGGGAAGCAGGAAGGGTGGGAAGAGCAGGTGATGCCCTGGGGCTGCCTGGGGTGTTCTGTCCACATCCCGAGAGCAGTGGGGTGCAAGGCCCTTTTTTCCAAAGAGACCGTTTGCAGACTGGCCCTGGTCCGTGGGCTGCATTATGAGGTGCACTGGGCTGAGTGTTTTTTATGCCTGTGACTTAACTCCCCAAATAAACCACAGCTCTGGTCAGATACGATGGTTGCTATAATAGATACTCAACGAGAACTCGATGATGGTGGATTGAACGTTGGCCGGGGAGTACGGTGGCCCCCTCAGTACCCAGAACTCCAGTTGCCTCTTCACCCTGCCTGTTTAATGATGTCCTGTGCTGTCTCTGACCTGCAGAATAAAATCTTTATCTACCGGGGGAAGGAGTATGAGAGGCGAGAGGACTTCAGCCTGAGGCTGCTGACGCAGTTTCCCAGCGCGGAGAAGATGACCAGTACCACGCCCCCCGGGGAAGACATCAGGTCCTCCCCGAAGCAGTGCATCCTTGCTGTGGGGAAGACAGACCCAGCTCTTCAACCTGGTGCAGCCCCAGCTAACCCAGGGAAGCCAGGGGTTGCAGTCCCTTCTTTGCAGACAGAGGTGTCCTGTGTCCGCAGCCCGCCCATTTAGACATTGTGCTGCAGGTCCCCATTCTATGTAAAATACTTGGGACCCTAATATCCTTAGCTGGTGGTTATGAAGTCATTAGAGGGGAGAGATGATAAGCAGATCTTGAACGTGAAAGGATACATTTTTGTACCCAGATAGGGAGCTTGAGTAGAACATAGACTTCCTGTTCAGAATTCTGGATTCTGTTGCAGACTTTGAAACAGTGTATCTGCACTGGGGTGATGGTGGGAGAGGTCTTTCTAAGACGAGATCATTAAATCAGGGAAGGAGCCCTTACCGCTGAGCTGGTTTTAAAGCCTGACTTCACCGCTTACCGGTTGGGTGGTGTTGGGTTTTAACCTCTTCATTTTCATACTCTTCGTCTGTAAAAGGAGGATAATAATATCCATTGTGTCGTGTTCTTGTGTATATTAGAGAAACATTTTCAAAACACCCAGTGCAGTGCCCGGCTGTGGCACTGGATAAACGGTATCCAACGAGCAAAGCAATTCCTGTTGCCTGGGCTCTGGCAGTCAGAGGGAGGTTTGTCCAAAAGAAATTATTTGAAACCATTTCTAACCACTTATTTCCTGATATCTCATGGATGCCTGTTTTCTTGTGGCGAGGATGTTTGCCAGGTGTCTGACCCACAGAAATGTCCTAAGATCAATCCCTGAATCAGGCATTTCAGTGATATGTAAGGGAACCCCATTTTCAATGCAGTCCTGGCATTCGGGAAAAAGGGAGCGATTGGCACCGGTGGCATTTCCGGCGGGGAAGCAGGAAGAACAGGGGGCCCTGCTGCCTCACACCTTCGTGGCCCAGTTCCTTCCTTTCCTTAACGAGCTTCTCAGACATGCAGTGCTTCACTGTGAAGCCCGTGATGAACCTGCCGCCCAGCTACAAGGATAAGCCAGTTCCGGAGCAGATTTTAAAGTGAGGGTTCTTTATTTTTAAAATAACATAGCTGGGTGCTGTGGCTCACGCCTGTAATCCCAGCAGGTTGGGAGGCTGAGGCGGGAGGATCACTTCAGTACATGAGCCAGGAGTTCAAGACCAGCCTGGGCAACATAGCAAGATCCCATCTCTAAAAAAAAAAAAAAAAAATTTTTTTTTTTAATCATTAGCCAGGCATGTAGTTGCTTGCAGTCCCAGCTACTTGGGAGGCTTAGGCAGAAAGGTCACTTGAGGCCGGGAGTTCGAGCTATGATCATGCCACTGCACTCCACCCTGGGCAACAGCAAGACCCTTTCTCTTATTAAAAAAAAAAAACCTTTTGTCGCTTTCACACCCTTTGTCAGAAGTACATAAAAACCCAAGCCTTAAATTCATTGCAGTTTGGAAGACCTGTCTATTCTATTTTGAGTGTAAGATAAAAGCTTAGTAATTCAAAGGGATGCGGGGTGGGGCGGGGAGGGTTGGTTTTTTAGGCAGATGGAAATCACTGCTAAGTTTCAGATCTCTGAGTGTTTTCACTCAGAAGCATCACTGAGGGATTAGGCCCCAGTGACTGAGGGCCTCATCCCTTCTCTTGAGAAGCTAAATGTTAATGGGATTGCTAGAACTTTTATAAAACTATACAAAAATTTGGGTGTAAGTACATATGCCTTTTGCAATTATGAGCTGCAAAATAAATTCATAAATTCTATGAAAGTAAGATGTGAAATAAAATCAAATCATGCACTGCCTCCAGCCTTCAGTGTGGAGACTTGGTTGTGAGGCAGTTCAAGGGGTACAACTCAGCCTGGGGCAGGTAGATCCTAGGTTATGTTGAAGTCAGATCCAGGAGTGCTTGTTCGAAGAGAGAAGTTACAGCCTGGTTGCTGTGTCTTGCTCCAGCTACTACAGAGCCAATGAAGTGCAGCAGTTCAGATATTCCCGGCCGTTCCGGAAAGGAGAAAAGGACCCCGACAATGAATTTGCTGTGAGTCCCCCCTTTTTCCCTCTACAACAAGGTAAAATGGACATCGAAAAGCGAGGTCTTCCACCTAGCTAGCAAAGGCAGCAGAAACAGTGGCACCCCCTGGGAACAGAGGCCTCCCCTGCAGATTACCTAGATAGCAAGTTACCATCGCAATAGAAAATTCTAGACTGGAAGTCCAGAAACTGGGCTCTGCTTCTGGGCCAGCTGCTAATAGGACCCTGGGCAGGTCACACCTGTCTGGGCCTCAGGCTTCCATCCATAAGGTGAGAAGTCCCAAGTAGATGATCTCTTTCAGCTTTAAACATCCAGAATCCTTAAATTTTATGGGAAAGCGTGGCCCATTCACTTAGGAGGCATTTGGGAATGCAATCTCACTTCACTGAACCCGGGAGTTTGGCTGTTTTGCCTGGGAACTGACCAACATTCCATGTTTTCCTTCCTGCCACCAGACCATGTGGATTGAACGGACCACGTATACGACGGCCTATACCTTTCCCGGGATTCTCAAGTGGTTTGAAGTCAAACAGATTTCCACAGTGAGTCATTCGAAATGGGAACTGAGAAAAAACTTGGTCTCCAAATATAATCACGGCCTTTGTTCCGTGCCCTCTGCAGTTCGCACCAGCGTGGCCAGCCGCCTCTGGCCAACTTTGTTTTTCAAAAGCGGAATAAAAGGCGTGCTTGTATTATAGAGCTCCTTTGTAAAACTGATGTTACAACACCAACCCTAAAGGTTACTCACAGTGAATGACTCTTTTGTGACCGGAGGAGTGTTGTGTCCTCCCTGATCCTGCCAGCCGCAGGGGCATGTTTGGAATGCCTCTTTGGAGCTTCATGCCAGTTCCATCTTCTCTCCCAAAGCCCTTTCTCTTCTCTTATTCTCAGCTAATCACATCACCGGTCACCCCCGACTCCTCCCTCTTCGTCTTTCCCAGAAGCTGCTCATTTTACCTTTTCAGTATTTATTAAATCTGTTTTATTTCCAGCCTTCTAATTGGCCTCCCTGCCTTGGTCCACTTTCTTAACTGCCTCTGTGCAAATCCCATTGAGGAAACCTGACCATTGCATTCATTCTGATGCTTAGAGCCCTCCGTGAGCTGCCCGGGGCTGGAGTGTAAAGCCCATACTCCTTAGCACATGCATATAGGCCTGAGCGACCCGGCTCTTCCCCTCACCTCCTAGGGAATCTACTGGAACAAAACTACTGGTTCCATGCTGTTTCAGTCCTCCATGACCTTGGATCATCTCTGTGTAAAATGTCCACTCGCCACTCCTGAACCTCACTAACTCCCGTGAGATTCAGTTTAGGCACCACCTTCTCCATGAAGCCATCTCTGGAACACCCAGGCTGGGTTAGAGGGCCCGTGTCTGTGTGTTGTTGCACTCCGGATGTGTCTTTAACCTACCCCGTTTCCATGTCTCGAGACCCCACTAAAACCGCAAGCTCCTCCCAGCCGTGAAGCGCATCTTAATCACTTTTGTAACTATGGTGCGTGGCCTGGTACTGAGCATAAAGCAGGTGTCCAAGAAATTTCTTGAACAAATCTGAAGTCTGTTGGGTCATAAATCGTCATTCTTCAAGCATGAATGTCATTTTTGGGCAGAGACTTTTGGAGTCAAGTCTGGAGTAGAAGGTCAGGTCGCTGCTGATGGGTAAAACGAAGAGGAGATGGTTCTTCTCAAAAGCTGGCTTTGAAGGCATTTCCGTAGGAAGAGCTCTCTCTGAATCTGTGCTGCATCTCATTTCATTTTCATCCAAAATTCAGCCAGAACAATCTAACACATCCTGTTATTTCTGACCTCCGTTAACCACAGGATCCGTGCCGAGGTTACTTATGTGTGGTCCGAAACCTCGGCTTCCGGCATCACTTGCCTTTTCTCACGAGGAAGCATGAGACGTTCTGCCCGTGGACATTCTTGACTGTGCAGACATGTCTCAGATCTGATATCTGCTATTCTGTTGTCACTGACCTCACAAATCGCCACGGAAGCTTTGTCTAAGAAGTAATCCTTACTACAGCTCCAGTTTTTTCTACTCAGGTTTCCTGTAGCCACTCTGCCCCGAGGAATATTCCTTACCATAGCTCCAATTTTTAAGTCCTCATTCTGCTTCCTAAGGAGATTTTAAATAGCTACTTTGCATCTTACTGCCCTGTCAAAAAACTGCGGAATCCTAATATGCACGACCTTGAGCAGCAACACTTCCCTCTTGTGTAGCTTACGGGTGTGTTGCAACTCTAGAGGGGACTGGTTGAGCTTTTTTTCTTTATTTGCTTGGAACTGACAGATGTCCTTCTCCCCGCCCCTCTCCCCCATGTGCTCTGTCACGCAGGAGGAGATCAGCCCTCTGGAGAATGCCATCGAGACCATGGAGCTGACCAACGAGAGGATCAGCAACTGCGTGCAGCAGCACGCCTGGGACCGGTCGCTCTCCGTGCACCCTCTGTCCATGCTGCTCAGCGGCATTGTGGACCCTGCTGTGATGGGCGGGTTCTCCAACTACGAAAAGGTGGGCTGGGCCCAGAACCCCGCTTGTGGCCATTGTGCCACTGGTGAATTCCTTTCCTGCAACTTCTCTGAGAGATGTTCTCTCTCCTCTCTGTGTGGACAGGCACGTGGAGTTAATGAAAAGATTGGCCCTGACCTCACACCTCTTACAGCCAGGGGTGCAGACCACTGCCTAGCAAACCCTCACTGAAGTAACCCACTGTGCCTCTGGTCACTTCACCTGCTGTCCTCTCTCCCACTGCCCCTGAGAGGTATAAGGTGAACACGTGGACCCCAGAGCCAGGATGCTCGGGCAGGGAAGCAGCATCTCTGGGGAAGGCAGAGCCTCTCTCTTCAGAATTAGCTTCTAGCAACCCCCTCCCCTGACTTGGTGTGCCGTGGGCTGTATGGACAAATGGTGGACCTGGGTCTACAGTTAAATTAGCTAAGTCTTTTATCTGTTATTCTGAGCAAACATAAAAGGAGTACTCGGCACAACTGACCCCTTGCGTAGGTTGTGGATGTAGCACCATCTAAAATGCAGGTGATGCATTCGGTGTATGTTAAGTACAATTCATAGAGGCAGGATTTTTTCATTGTTATGGTACACGTTCAGTAGCTAAATAGTTTTGGAGTCCTCTTGAATATAGAGTGACATTTGGCAAGCAAACCCCTATGGAGTCTCCCGGAGAGTGGGTGAAAAGAAAGGGGTCAGCTGAGAAGAGCGAGTGCTATGTGGGCTGGTGCTCTGGTGTCCCCTGGGAAGAACAGGGGCTTTGTGGTCAGTCTCCCCTGGGACCCAATTCTGATTTCCCGTTGGCTGCTGTGTGCTCTTGGGCAACACACTTCACCTCTCTGAGCTCCACATATCTGTAAAGTGAGGAAATTACCTAGCTCACAGGATTGACTAGAGGATTAAGGGAGACCTCCTGTACATAGGGACCATCATGCAGTGCTTGCATAGAGTTGAGGCTTCACCAGCGACAGTTTCTTCCTACCTCCATCTGTCTGCTTGGAGCAGAACGTGTAATCAAAATTTCTTCATGGGTGGTGCCACCAATGCTCTGTGGCTACTGCTATAGTAATCTTCATTATTCCATTTTTCTTTAACCTTTTAGCCTTTTTTGGTCTTACTGTACTCAGCAGGTGGGAAAGACTCAATGCCCTAGAGAAATCCCAGTTTGCCCATGTTAGGTTGCAATAATAATACCCAGTGTTACAATGGAAGTCAATGCAAAAATAGGATCCAAAACATCAGTACAATACTTTTTAAATACAATAATGCTTTAGTGTGTACTTTTTCATATACACTCCCTGGTACTGATTTTCATGTATTTTTCCCAAGTATTAATTTTTACAGAATGCCCCTAACCCACAGATTTATATATGCCATTATCTGTGAATAATATATAATTTCATATGAAGTTTTTCCAATGTGACAGTCTTCTAATTAAAATGGGGGGCAGGGAAGCAAGGATATATAAACACATAAATGTCAGGACCTTTGGCTTATAACACTAATTTATACTTTTAATTAATATGTATGAGTTTGTACATTTCTAAACATAAGAAAAAAGGTAAACTCATTCATCACTAGGACCTACTGTGATCAATTGAGAAATGCATCATTGCATACTTGATGTAGGTGACCTATTTTAAGGCAGCTCTTTATTTGGCCCCTAAGTGATAAAAACAGGAGCTGTGTGTTATGATTCACCAGCCTTTTCTGTTATGAGGCAAAACCCTGCTAGAAAAATGAATTTCCGGGCACTCTGCTCTGATGTTCCCTCATTGAAGCAGTCAATGCTTTGGGAACTTCAGTGCGGTTTATCATTTATCAAAAAATTGTTTTAACTTTCAAATATTTAAACTGCTCGTATATTGAAAGGTAAAAGTAGATGCAATGTGAGTAAATACTGCCTTTTCATTTATGTTGACCCTCCCTCTAGATGGGATTGTGGCTAGAGTGAGCTGCTATGTGGTTGTATTGTTCATGCTTCCTTTTTTATTATACTTGGACTGCATATGTTTTTATTCTCTGTTTTATTACTTTGTTAAGGCTGCTGTAACAAAGTCCCCTAAACTAGGTGGCTTAAAACAAAAGAAATTTATCGTTTCACAGTTCTGGGCAAGAAATCTGAAATCAAGGTGTCACACACAGTCTTGGTTCTTTCTAAGGAGAGAATCTTGGTTCTGTCCAGGTGCCTGTGCCTCTCTCTGGCTTCTAGGTGGTTTGCTGACAAGCCTTGGTGTTCCTGGTCAAGCAGATGGCTGTCTTCTCCTCGCATTCTCCCCCTCCTTTTTTTTTGAGACAGAGTCTCACCTTGTCACCCTGGGTAGAGTGCAGTGGCCTCATTGTAGCTCACAGCAACCTCACACTACTGGGCTCACGAGATCCTCCTGCCTCGGCCTCCCGAGTAGCTGGGACTACAGGTGCTCACTAGCACACCTGGCTAATTTTTCTATTTTTAGTAGAGACGGGGTCTCGCTCTTGCTCAGGCTGGTCTCGAGCTCCTGAGCTCAAGTGATCCTCCTGCCTCAGCCTCCCAGAGTGCTAGGATCAGTGTGAGCCACTGAGCCTGGCCCTCTTCGTATCTCTTCACCTGGTAGTATTCTCCCAGTGTGCACATGCCAGTCTCCAAGTGTCCCGTTTTTATAAGGACAGCAGTCATATTGGAGTAGGGGTTCATCCTACTCCAGCGTGACCTCATCTTAACTCATTACATCAGCAAGGCCTATTTCCAAGTAAAGTCACATCCCAAGGCACTGGGGTTAGGACTTCAACATATGAATTTGGAGGGCACACATTTCAACCCCTAACATCTGCCCACAAGGTAGAGTTAGCACGTATTCTGTTTGCCACACAAAATGAGCCAGTTACTTTTGTAATTGTATTCTGTAGTTTCAGGAGTTCTTGGGTTTCATACGATGGGATTTTGGCTTTCCCAGCAGTAAGGCAGATGAGTGAAGGGGAACTTGGAAGGTTGTTCTTTGACAGCACTTCTAGAAGAAGGTTAAGGTCCAGGGAGGAAACCTGTGACTCCTGCCGTAGACTCTGTTGGAAATGTTTTCTGCAAACTTCTGTTTCTCTTTCCTAATGAATTCTGTCTTAAATGGTCTCCTACATAAGGCCTGTGTTTGGAATTTAAGTTTGGTTTTTATTTGCCTATGCTAGGCCCTCAGCTGGAGGGGCCATGAATGTTTATTGATGAGCGTGGTCCTGACATACAATGATAAGGGCAACCAGCATTTCATATTATTAAAATGTCTTTATATCTGTGCCTCATTTTGTTTTCAAAATAACCTTTGGATAGGTGATTATTGAGAAAGTACAGGTGTTAATATTCACTTAAAATAGGGCAAAATGTGATACAGCCCTTATCACACGGAAGAGCAGAAAAACTGTCAGCTGCAGATCCTGCCTGTTAACTTTTTGCTCCTTCCCTTATAATATCTATGCACTTAATTTAACTAGTAACCTTAATTCAGTTATTAACCAATTGTCATTTGGCCTTTTCTTATTTGATTAGTGAGTGTGTGTGTGTGTTGATTATTGAGAATGTAACCTTGTAGCAATTTGCATGATTCCAGAAAGACTACAGAATAGCACATACTTTTTAAAACTGTCTACTCTGGTATGAGGGCTATCCCAGGAGAGGAATGAATTTTTAGTTAGACATTCCTGGTTAATCAGAACACAAGACATTTTTCACCCTTCTAGGCTTTCACCCCTCCCTTTTAGGATCACATGCACAAATGGGAATGTGTTCTAGTTAATTCTAATTCACACTTGCACATGCTCTGCTTTTAGGCTTTCTTTACAGAGAAGTACTTGCAGGAGCATCCTGAAGACCAGGAGAAGGTCGAGCTACTAAAGCGACTGATAGCGTTACAGGTACCGGGGCGGTGTGGGGCGGCCGGCCACCGTGAGTGCGGGACTCCACCACGTTCCCTGGGCTTAAGTCTGCAAGCCCACGTTCAGGGCTACTTTTCTTTTTCTAACCCTTATGGAACTGCAACCTATCTACGCATTTGTTTGTTTGGCAAAGTGACTTAGGAGTGGCATCCGATTAAACTTCATGGGGTTGACAGGGGCCTTCTTGGAGCTGGGACGAAAGTCCGTCCATTGGTTTCCTGGCCTGTGTTTCTAGCTGAGAGATGATGGCCTTGTTTTTTTTCTCTCTCACGACTTCAGTGGACATGGGTAAAAAATGCAGCCATCCAATTCAACCTGAGGCTCAAAGCTGTCAGTCACTCGCCCACAGAGATGC
>CM052451.1:17059487-17073201 GCA_028533085.1 Varecia variegata
TCTCTCTCCTTAAGCCGTATCTCATTGCTTCTGTGCCCTCTTCGCAGATGCCTCTGCTGACGGAAGGGATCCGCATCCACGGGGAGAAGCTGACGGAGCAGCTCAAGCCGCTGCACGACCGCTTGTCTTCCTGCTTCCGGGAACTCAAGGACAAAGTCGAAAAGCTCTACGGGGTTATAACACTGGTAGGCTCGGGCTAAGCAGCCTTCATGCTTTTTCTAGCTTCTTTGGCCTTTTGTGACGCTGATCAGTTTTGCAGACGCCAGATGAGTCATAATAGCTTAGAAATGGCGTGAAAGTCCCGGGCAGGTGGGAGAGAGCACGTTCTGCTCTTGATGCCTTTGAGCAGTCTTAGAGCTAGAGAGAGCGTCTCAAACTCCAGCAGCCACCAGACCCACCTGGAGGGCTTATGAAAACACGGGTCGCTGGGCCATGTCCCCAGGGTTTCTGATTCTGTAGATCGGGGCGTGGGGCCCAAGTAGTTACATTTCTAACTAGTTCCCGGTTCATACTGACCCTGCTGATCTGGGGCAACACTTTGAGAACCACTACCCTAGAAGCCGAGGTTTTCCTAAGCCGAGACCCTGGTTATTCCTGTCCTGTCTAGCCAAATTCTCATAGTTTTTGCTGATCTTAAAAATATCATCTATTTTGATGAAAAGTTTATAGTCTTAACACCTTTGAAGGGGAGAAAGAATGGTGAATTGCATTTTTCAATGCATGTAGCTGATTTCGTGATTTTTTTTTTTGACAGCTTTAACATTCCTCTAGCTTCACTGATCTCCTTTTTCTTTGAGTTCACCCTGTTCTTTTTAGTTGTCTTATTCTTCAAGCCCTGATTTTCAAATTCCTTCCTCAAATCAAAGCTGTGAATTTCTTTTTATGTTCTCTTCTCCCTTATTCCCATACATCCATCTCCACTGCAGTTTCCGCCAGAGTCTCCTTTTAATCATCTTTTCCAGCCATCAAAGTTCATTCTTGTCTTCTTCCTAAGAATTTGCCTTCTAACCTGCTGCTAGTTAAGAGTTTTCTTCTCGGCACATTTGTCTTTGGCACATGATTTTCTAGAAAGCAAAGACTGTGATTTTGACTTAATGAACTTAGTCATTATTAGAACGAGGCCAGTATTAGTACATGTAATACAGTGGTAGCTGTGGGTAATACTACTTGTGGCATTTCTTGTGAATCTAGATCAGTGTTCCAATGCCTCTTAAGATTTGCCAATTTAAGCTTCAGGTCTGCAGCTTCCATCTAAAAATTTTCTCTTAGGGCAGTATTTCATTTTTTTTTTTTTGGAGACAGAGTCTCACTCTGTTGCCCGGGCTAGAGTGAGTGCCGTGGCGTCAGCCTAGCTCACAGCAACCTCAAACTCCTGGGCTCAAGCGATCCTACTGCCTCAGCCTCCCGGGTAGCTGGGACTACAGGCATGTGCCACCATGCCCGGCTAATTTTTTTTTCTATATATTTTTAGTTGTCCAGATAATTTCATTCTATTTTTAATAGAGACGGGGTCTCGCTCTTGCTCAGGCTGGTCTCGAACTCCTGAGCTCAAACGATCCGCCCGCCTTGGCCTCCCAAGTGCTAGGATTACAGGCGTGAGCCACCGCGCCCGGCCTAGTATTTCATTTTTTTTTAAAAGCAGAGACTGGAAGAAGCTAACCTGGAGAAGCAGACAGAGGGTTCTGTTATTTTATTGGTGTGCAAAACGCATCTTAGTTTTTCCTCTGTCATGTATCTGGTCAAAAATTGTGACGACTTTTTCTCTTAGTCTTAGAAACAAGGTAGGTTTCACCTAAGTTGTTGTGTCTGTGGCTAGGAATATAAACATTTGCAGTATTGAACAACTGAGGCAGCACAGGCACCAACCAACCACTCAGAATGGGGTGCCAGCCCCCAAATAAACAGGCGGCCGTGCCAGTTGGCAGGGGCTGCGTTGCAGCCCCCTAACCACGAGGGGGCGTGTGTTTTTCAGCCACCCAACCTGACAGACAGGAAGGCAAGCCGCACGGGCTCCATCGTGCTCCCCTACATCATGTCCTCCACTCTGCGGAGGTTGTCCATCACCTCCGTGACGTCCTCTGTGATTTCCACGTCTTCAAACTCCTCTGACAATGCTCCCTCCAGACCAGGATCTGATGGGTAAGGGATGGATCTTTCACTTTTAGGAGGGGTGGGGTAACGCCTTGCTAATGCTCACCTTTGGTTACCACAGCGAAGCTTAGGCAGTGCAGGTGCATCACCCCCTGAGCAAAATAATCCCAAGTTCATGGTTATTGGCCTTTGGGTCACTCTCCTTATCTCCCTCCTGAGGAATGTCATTCTTAACATAATGATGACAGTAGTTACTAAAAGTGAAGAATGAAAAAAAATCCTACCACCCTGTTCCATACCTTATAGTCATTGCCTAATTTTTTCATTGTTTCAGTTTTTAAAAACAATTGTTAAATTTATATTTACTTCATGAATAGGTAATATAATCACATGGTGTGAAATTCCAAAAGTACGTGAACAATCTCCCTTCAGTGTCTGAGTTTCAGTGACGAGTGTCACTTCCCGGAAGCAAATGATGTTAACAATCGGGTTCTTAAGTAAGCAAGTTCTTTATGTGTACACAGGCAATACCTAAATACGTGTTATTCTCCACACTTTTTTAATACAAATGGTAGCATTCTCTTTACCTTGCTTTGTTTCATTTAATATATCTTGACGCTCATTCCATTTTAGAACATAAAGAGCCCCCTCTTTATGCTTTCTGTAGTTGTAGACATCTCATTGTATATCTGTACCGTGATACAAGTTGAGTATCCCTTATCTGAAATGCTTGGGACCAGAAGTATTTTGGATTTTTGATTATTTTTGGATTTTGGAATATTTGCATTATACCAGTTCAGCATCCCTAATTCAAAAATCTGAAATCCAAAATGCTCCAGTGAGCATTTCCTTTGAGCGCCATGTCAGGACTCAAAAAGTTTCACATCTTGGAGTACTTTGGATTTTGGAGTTTTGGATTAAGGATGCTCAAATTATATATTCCACTTGTGCCTACTGGACATTGAGTTGGTTTCAGTCTTTCATGATCCCTGCTATGTGGCAATTAATAACCTTAAATGCAGGTTATTTTGCATGTATACATGTCTGTCAGTATGAGAAAAATCCCGTAAGTGAAATTGCTCTGTCAAAGATACATATGTGCAATTTCAAAAATTATTTCTAAACTGACTTCCATAGAGATTAAACTAGTTTACATTCCTGCCAGCAACATACAAGAGCACGTGGTTACCCATCCCTTGCCACTGGGTTCTATTTATAGTATCAATCTTCTTAATTTTTGCCAATCTGATAAGTGGAAAATGTTTTCTTATGTAGGTTTTTTGTTTGTTTTTGTTGTTTGTTTTTTTTATTTCTCTTGTTCTGTGTGAAGTTGAGCACCTTTTCATTTGTTTAGTAGCTGTTTGTATTTTATTTCCTATGAACTGTGGTCAAATGCTTTTTTCTGTTGGATTGTTGGCCCTTTGTAATATGAGTTGGAATATTTTCCCCCAATTACTCTTTTGTCTTCTGAGTTCTAAGTTTTTGCTCCAAATGTTCTGTTGGGTTGTGCTGATTTTTTTTATGTAGTCAATAAAATCAATGTTTTATTTTTTGACTTCTGAACTTTATGTAAAAATTAAAGGCCTTTCTCACTGTACCTTTTTCTTTTTTCTTTAACTTTTAGGGTTTCACTATTCACAGTTAAATCTGTGATTTTTTGGAATTTATTCTAATATAATATGTAAGGGATGGAGCCAAATTTTTTTTTCCAAATGGCCACCCAATTTGCCCTATAGCATTTAGTGACCAAACCATCTTTTTTCTACTAATTTGAAATGTTACTCTTACCAAAATTCAGATTTCTCTATGTTCTTTAGTCTGCTTATGGACTTTCCCCCTATTTCCTTGATCTGCCTATCTATTCATGCACCAAAACAGTACAGTTTTAATTACTGTAGATTTCAAACATTTTTATTTTCTAGTATTTCTTTTCAGAATTTAATCTGTCTAGTTTTGCTCATTGCTCAGTTTTGGATTAATTTGTCTAGAATCCTATCACTTTTTATTAGGATCATGTTAAATTTGTGGACTAACTTTAGGAAGATTGATGGCTTTTTGATGTTGAGGCTTCCTTGCCAAAAATATGAAATGCCTTTCCGTATGTTTAAATTGAAAATATTTGAAAGAAGTTCATTTATAGTTGTGTTCTGTCTAAGGTTACTATTAATATTTTTAAGCAATCTATTACTAACATATGAGAAACTGTTAAAAGAAAAAATGCTTTATAACTTCACTTAGAGATAGCCAGGTTAAAGTTTAGTTATATTGATATAACACAAAAAAGTATGTGTCCTTTTTATACCAGTGGAAAAGTACTGCGTCTGTCATTTTGTGGCCTGCTGCTTTATTCAATATAAATGAGTATTTACACATCATGAAGTATTTAAGATAGTGTTAAATATAAATCAAGTCACTTGACTCATTCCATAAATTTTTAATTCTACATTATAATAAGTATATCATAAAAATAACCTATCCAAGTGGCACCCTACCTGGAGATCAAATATATAATTTTTCTTAAATTATTTCCACTTCCTTTTCCATTTACATAAATATCTTTACATAGCTCCAGTTATAGCATAGATAGAGTTTGGTACTTTGCTTTTCCTCCTTGTCTTATAAGCATTTTCCATATTGCTGTGTAATCTTTATTAATATCAGTTTTTATTACCATTTCTGATGGCAGTAAACCATTGCATCATACAAATATACCATAATTAATCCTTCTACAGTAGAATGTTTAAGCTGTGTCCTTATTTCTAAACAATTAATCATAAAAGTTAATTATAAATTTTAATGCAAAAATATTGTATCAATATAAAATATATTTTTATTATTAAAAATTGTAGCAAACACATTTGTACATATAGCTTTCTGAATATTTAGTTAGGATGCATTCTAAGAAGTAGCGTGTAGGTAGGATTTGAACGCAAGCTCCCTGGCTCCGAAGCATGTGCTGTTACCCGTTGCATAAAGCTGTTTGTAGAATTTTTTTACTTTGTGGATTCTGTCTTTACCTGTTTCATTAAGACCTTCTTTTCCTGCGTCAGATAAATATTCACTAATATTTTCATCTAATCATTTGACGATCTCATTTCTGTACATTCACACCTTGAGATGTTTGTTCAGTTGAGATTGAAAATTTAGATTTGGAACTTGAGAGCGAAGTCATGGATCAAGATTAGTTGTATGAGCAGTCAACCCCCCCCCCCAGGCCTTGTGGAGTGAATTTTGACTGCCAGGTGATCCATGTTTGTGATTTTTGTCCCTGTTCCCGACTGGCAGGTCAATCCTGGAGCCACTTTTGGAGCGCAGGGCCTCGTCAGGTGCCAGAGTCGAAGACCTGCCCCTCAGAGAGGACGGCGAGAACCGGATCAGCAAGTTTAAGAGGAAAGACTGGAGTCTGAGCAAGTCCCAGGTCATTGCAGAGAAGGCTCCAGAACCTGACCTGATGGTAAAAAAAAAAAAAAAAATCAGCGCACTGGAGGCTTGCCGCCACCCACCCTGTCCCCAGGCACGTCCCATTCCCTCGGTGGCGGTGCAGCACCAGACAGGGGCCTGGCTGTGGCTTGTCTCAGAACATGGCAGCCTGCGGTAGTGTCAGATTGCAGATTGTGGTGAGAAAAGCACATAGGGAGAATTTCGAGTCTCTAAATAAATATCGGTGCAAGATCTTGGACCACCACGCTAACGTGCGGTTGATGCTTGGAGTTGTGGTTCTCACCACTGTGTTCCATGAGTCAGTCCAAACATCTCATTTCTATTTTGTAATTTTTTTTTAATGTACTTTTTCTTCCATTTGCCACATCGAGTGGTTAGTGTGGCAAGACCAGCTTTCCCTGAGAATCAAGGTGGCTTATTTCCAACATAAATGGCACACAGTCCAACGATGGGCAAAGTCACGTCCAAGGCCAGCCAGGAAATAACCTATGGTTCCGTGGTCTTAGGTAGCATCTCCGCCCTGGTGCCCACCAGGTGACAATGTGGGAAGCTTAAAAATGGCTCCCAGAATTAGGTCCTTCTACAGGTTTCTGATCAGCAGACAGGGCTGCCCAGAGCCTTGCTGAGCTCAGCCTTCCTCCCCGTGAGACCGTTTTGCCGTGTTTTCCTCCCTGGTCCTAGAGCGCGGCCAGGAAAGCACAAAGGCCGAAGAGTCTCCAGCTGGTGGACAATCGGCTGACGCCATTTCACGGTTCTTCGCCTCCCCAGTCAACGCCCTTGAGCCCGCCTCCGCTCACCCCTAAAGCTACCAGGACCCTAAGTAAGTTCTCCTGTATCCCTTGTATTCTTTTTACTGGGGAACGGAGCATGTTTATGGATCTGAGCCGTTTTCATTGAACCAGCCACAAAGTGTGTGTGTAAGACCGTGTTGGTTTGATCCAGTGGTGGTGGTGTGAGTGTATGACACAGTTAGACTGGAGTTTAGCCACGAGGCCTTGGGCCACGAGGACTCGTTAAGCTTTTCATTAAGATCCAAAGGGTCTTAATGTCCCTTTTCCAATTGTGAAGGTATAAATGAGGTGGCTCTGGACTAGGTCCAGACAGAAAGCAAGTAACTTATGAATGAACCATTGGGTACATAGACCTGTATAGGGACAAGTATACCAGTTGCGTATACTACTTACAGTCTAGCACAAGGAACCAGGGTACACAACCCTTGAAGAGAATTACAATGTACCCATTGTACAGAGGCACAGTGGAGGCATAAATCTGTCAGTGCCAAATAGGAGACAACCGTCAACCAAGTTTTAATCAGGTAGTTTCCTGGAGAACTGGATATTTTCCTAAGCGCTTGGGAATATCAGAGAACAGAGTACTACCATAAGTTCCAGAAAATATTCTCATCTTCAGCTTAATAGTAAAAAACCTTCAACAACAAAAAAATATATATAAATTTCACTTCAGAACATGTTGTGAAGCTTGTGGAGCCTTCTGGTGAGTGAAGGGTGTTACCTTTGTCATGTGGGGTAAGAGGTCTTTCTCATTCTGTCCACAGAAACCATAGAATATGGCTTTATGGCTCACACCTGTAATCCTAGCACTATGGGAGGCCGAGGTGGGAGGATTGCCTGAGGCCAGGAGTTTAAGACCAGCCTGGACAATATAGTGAGACCCTGTCTCTACAAAAAATAAAATTAGCCAGGCGTGGTTGGCGCTTGCCTGTAGTCCCAGCTACTCTGGAGGCTGAGGCAGGAGGATCGCTTGAGCCCTGGAGTTCGAGGCTGCAGTGGGCTATGATTGTGCCCTTGTACTCCAGCTTGGGCAACAGAGCCAAGACCCTGGCTCTGAACAAATAATAATAAGAATAAAAAAACCAGAATATGGCTTTAGCAATTTGATTGACCAGGTTCAGGTCAATGCTTAGGTCTGCTTACAGTGGGAAGCAGAATTTTTATGAGCTTCTTTGACACTTTCTTCTCTGTGTACTTAATGTCATTTCTAGGCTCCCCGTCTTTGCAGATAGACGGACTGGTGACTGCTGCTGTCCCGCCCCCGCCGCCCCCCAAAAGCAAGCCCTATGAGAGCAGCCAGAGGAACTCCACCGAGGTAGGGAGACGACAGCTGAGTGTGGCCAGGGAGCACCACTCTGGGAAGACAGCAGTGGATTTTGCAAGCTTTTCAGTGGGCAGCTTTGCCCGTAGACCGTCACCGTAGTCGAGTCTCAGTTCATTCCTGAAACCACCAGAGATAGGGAAGTTTTCAATAGGAAGAAAAGATATGCAATCAGACCTTTTCCTACGATTGAAGGTAGAGCGAACATCCTCTCTACCTCACCCTAGGGACAGGGGCGTGAAATAAGAAGTGAGTTCTAGTTCATGTTGGAAAAGTTTACTTCTTGTAAGTGAGGGACAGTCATTCTGCAATGGCCTCACATGGGTTTCCTTTATTCATTCAACAAACCTCTACTGAGGGCCTCCTATATATATGCCAGGAGCCCGAGTGCTGGGGGTGTGGCAGTGATTGTGTGCATGTGTCTGATTAGCTCGAGAACAAGGGAGGGAAAGGCAGTCTTATTTCCCTTTTCACTTTGCAAAGGCTGTGCAGATGAACTCAGATCAATTAGAAGCTAAAGCGGACAGTGGGAAGGAGAAGGGAGAGTTGGGAGGGAGGGCAGGACTCACGTCCGATTTCACGTGTCTGCTCCTGCAGATCGCTCCTCCGCTGCCCGTCCGAAGAGAAGCCAAAGCGCCACCTC
The DNA here is from genome assembly GCA_028533085.1 of Varecia variegata. Lineage (NCBI taxonomy): Eukaryota > Metazoa > Chordata > Mammalia > Primates > Lemuridae > Varecia > Varecia variegata. The sequence continues at coordinate 17,067,775 of CM052451.1, forward strand.
CCCCACCTCCAAAAGCTCGGAAGTCTAGCATCCTTTCTTCTGAGCCTGGCTCCCAGTAAGGATCCTGCCCTCTCTCTGAACCTCCGAGTGCCTTGGCCACCTGCTGCCTGAGACCTGGCCTCCTGGAGCCGGTGTCCTCATCGCACGGGGCTCCCTGCTGACTGCGTTGCCTGATCTGGGATGGTTTTCTTCTTCTGAAAGCTTCTCTTTGGTCGCTGTTTGAGGCCATGCCACGTCCCCTTCCAGTCCACAGGGAGTTCCAGAATTGGCCAGAAATCTTGCGTATTTTTCAGAGGAAAGATGTCCTTCACCATCAGTAAATTTCAGCCTCTACTGCGGAGACACTGGGGTCTGGAAAGTTCTCCTGCAGTGTTTGGAGAGCACCCCCGGTAACCTACGCCTTGGAGGGATTTCTCGCTTTGCTTCTGAAAAGCTGAGCTGAGACTTGGTTATTTTTCTCTTGTGGACATACCTATCCTATCCCATATAGCATCTTGGAAGAGGTGGATGTCAAGTTCACTTTGGTAGCCAAGATAATAGTATCTTGCTAAAGTCTACCAGGTCTCTCCTTTGAGCAAGAGAACACACTTTTTTCATGGAGATTGGCCACTCTCAGGCATGAGTGGCTATCATTATTGAAAAAAACGTGAGCCCTGAGCTCTTGTGTCCCCTCACCCCATCCTCTTGTGGCACAGGAAAGCTGCCCTCTGCCTGTCCCTGCCAGAATCCCGCCACACTCCCGACTAATGTCCCGCACTGCTCCCTCTGACTGCAGACCCCTTGGAAGCTCTGCCTTTTGCACGTACAGTTTTTGTCCTGTTACCTCCTCCGAGCTCAAATCACTGGCTACGCGGGACTTAGGAGCCTGGTTCAACAGCTGCTTTTCCACATCGCACCTAAATGACTCAGTGGTCCCTCTCTGCTGCCTGACTTAACCCTGGAGAATACAGTGCAATATTTCCCTTTGATTATTTATTTCTCTTGATTGTAGAATTAATTTGATTACTTGCTAATGGTACTAATTGTTGGTGCTCCTTTCAGAAAGAAGAAACGGGGTGATTTTGATGACCAAATATTACATACACATACATAAATAGCCACACAAAGCTGTAGACGTTTTGAGCTGGCAGGGCCTCAGAGGTTATACAAAAAAAACCCATTTATTTAGTAGATTAGGGAATTGAGGCTACACACAGAAAATCGTGCTACAGATTCTTACTAATAACCCAGCTTGCTCAATTAATTTATGCCCGGGTAACACTTAGATCTAGAAGACAACTCTGACGAACTCTTTAATGCCTACCCCTAGTTGGAACAATATTTGAAATGTCCCGGATGTTTCTAAACTGCTTAGGTATTTGTGGCAAAGCAGAAAGCTTTTTTGACCATGAATCTGAAGGGGACACCGTGGGGGAAGCTCACCCAGGGTCTCTTCCCCAACTGGGCCCAGAGTCCTCTCTCCGGGGAGGTCAAGAGAGCAGAGACAGATTGCAGCTGTGCGACTTGGCATCTGCCTACTCGCCTGTCACCTCACCACATCTTCAGGAGAGACATGATCAGGTCATCACAAGGGGCAAGGAAGCCAAAACCTCTGAGACAAGTCCAGTGTGTTACTCAAGGAATTAGTGTGCCTATTCTAGACGTGGCATGGAGAATATTATCCCTTTCCCTCACCCAGGAGAACTGCAGTGTAGGATCATGGAAAAAACATGGGTTTTGGAATTAAACCCATATGGTTTCAAATCCCAGCTGTGTCATCTATGTTGTTTGCAAGCGCCCATGAATTACTTGAAATTCTCTCCGTTTCCTTTTTCTCACTTCCCAGTGGGGATAAGACCTTCCACACAAGTTGTCGTGAGGTTCAGACGAGATGGGGTACGTGAGGGAGCAGATGCTTTTGCAGCGGTCCTTTCTGTTCTCTGCTGGGCCTGAGGAAGAGCTGGAACTCTCTAAGAGCATTATTGATACTCCTTTTTTTTTTTTTTTTTTTTTTTAAGGTAATTTGGAATGTGAGTGCAGGTTAGTTCTGCACATATAGCCCTTCTCAAAAATGTAGCATCTTTTGGAGGCTTTTGCAAAATTATGGATGAGCCAAAGACAAAGTGTTAATAAGAGCTGAAGAGGATTTTCAGTGGGAAGAACTCAAGCTCCATGGAGAAAGAGGAGGCCACAGAAAGTTTGTGTGGAGCTATGTGGAGCCTGGAACAGCTTCTGAGAAAACACTTTGCAGACTGCCGAGAGGAGATTTGTATGCCTCACCCTATTTTTTGGGCTGCCATTAAAATAGAAAGATAATCTGGGCCACCAAAAGACCCCCCCAAACCTCAAGCTAATCCTTCCAGCACAGTAGAAGTGAGTCCCACAGTCTGGTCTTTGAGCAGAGACTGGGGAGAGAGAATCATCAGTGCCTAGATGCCTTCCCTTTTTTGATAGAACGTATTTTTCCATAGGATTCCCGTCCCACATGCATGGAAACAATAGCTCTCTCCTGCCTGAACACAAAGGGTTCCAGGTAGTGTCGTGGATAATAGATCACAGAGGCCATCGAAGGTTCGTTTCTTGGGAAGCTATTGGGTAGGAATGAGTCACGTTTGACAAAAAGTTATAAATAATGCCTGTGCTGAAGTCAAAGAGGAAAACTGGAAAGAAATGTCTCGTGATTACTCTAAATACAGAAGAGATAAGGAGCAGGGAGGAAAAAGGAAAAGATCTGGTCTTTATGTTTCTTGCTTAGAACTCTGGAGTATTGGAAGACATTGAGATTAGCCCCCAAATTTTCACAACCTTTGCAAATACTGGTTTATGGTTTGCAGGTTCGTGATGGTATTTTTTAATCCCATTTTTCTCTTTCTCTCTCTCTGTCCTGGTGACTTACCTGGCTTTGAGATTTTTTTTTTTAAAGAATTGTGAAGAGTTGTAAAGAAGTCATATTCAATATATATTAAAAGTTCTTATGGAATGCCAGGCACTGTACTAGTCCCTCGAGATATGGTGGTTTGATACGTTCCATGGAAACAGCCCGGTGTATAAAGACAGATCACACTAGTGTGCTGTAGGATTGGAAAGTGAGTAGTATGAGATGACAGGGAAACCCTAAATGAGGCTGTCAGGCCATGGGTTGCTTCCTCCTCCGCCACCTTAACCCCTTGACCTTGACAGAAATGCAGTCATTTGCTCCTGCCAGAAAAACCCATTAAAAACTGCAGCCACACAACAATGCATTAGATAAAACAAGATGTAAAGCCACATCTAGCTCTTTCCTAGCTGGGAGAGTCCTTCCCCTCTAGTTGCCCCTAGGTCTCGGGCCAATTTCTTATTTTAAAATTGAGAGGGAGCTTACCTGCTAAGTTCACACACCTTAGGTGTGCAGATGGGTGAATGTTCGCAGAGCTTTACACCGGCGTCCCCACCTTTCAGTTACAGACGTTGGCTATTTCCAGCACCCCAGGTTCCCATGCGCCCATGGCACCATTTTCTGGAAAGGCATTTAGAAGGCCCTTCAAATTTGTGCCTTCCCTTCCTCTCACGTCTCAGGTGTAACGAAGGGGGAGAAAAACCCCACCATCACCACAAAATAAGACTAGAAAGAGTTGGGTACCTTTTAGGAAATCAATTTGTAGTCAGTTCCTGGGTCTCAATTTCCTCATCTGTTTAAAAAAAGAGAGAGACTACACGAGTTTTAGAATTATTTCAGCCCCAGCTGCTCTCATTCTAAATGAACAAAAAGAGGGAGAATCAGATGGAAACTAAGTTTGTGTACGAAGGCTTCTAGGTCCAGGCACTTTACTTTTCCCACTTTCATCCCAAGTTGGTGCTTCGATCCTGCCATACCCTGGCTATTAAGACAAAAAGATCTGTGGACATTAAAATTATGACTGTGCCAGTAATCCAGCACACATTGAAATATTGACACAAATCACCATAACTCTCTGCAACAATTTATAAACAATGTCATTTCCATAACAGTTTTCAGACTTCACCAGCTATATGCCTGTGTGCACTGTAACTAGACTTTCGGTTCATTTTAATGTTTATGCCTTTTTTTTCCCTCTATCATTTGGGAAGTTGATAAATATCACTTCCTTGGAAACTTTCATTCATCTATATGTCTGGTTTTTTTTTAAATTAAATTGGAAAAGGTAAGTATCTCTTTGGGTGGGTTGGAAGTTGAACCATCAATTCTGTAATAATTTGCAAAAGGAAGAAACTGGTTTTTCCTTTCAGGTGAATGATTTCAGTCTGATTCTTAGGATCTGACCAAAGCTGGTCTCCTGTATGTGCTGTCCAAACTCATCTACGAGTCACGTTTTGTGTCAGTTGTTCATCTAAACTTTGTCAAGAATTCCTTCACTATGATTTTGTAACTAGTTGGGTTTCAAACATGGGCAGTTAGGATGGCATGCATTGAAGTAGAAGACTTTTGTTCAGATTTGCTGTTATTTATTTTTTAAATTAAAAATGGAAGTGTATTTTAAAGTTTATTGTGTGTTTAGTTTGTTATTACTCTTATATTAATGAGATGAGATCAGTCCCAAATTTGGTAACTATTCTTCCTTCAGGATACGCCACACCCAGTGTCTCTGCTTGTTCCCTTGCAGGTGCTGCTAGTTTAAACCTGGAGTCTTCTCGTCCAGAAGTGATTAAAAACTGCAAACCATTTGGTTCTTTTCACCCCTTCCTTCCAACCCTTTGGCATCTGAGCTGGCAGTTTTCTGATAGCAACTCATTTAATGTACCTGCGTTCCATTTCTTTACTCATTCCTCAAGGATAATTAGGCAGAGGTCAGGAGAGAGATAAAGAGGTTAAAAGGGGTAGGACTTCCATGGAAAGGAGAGGAACTGATTCTCAAACTAGGTTGAATGCTGGTGTCACACTGTAGACTGATTACACCAGAATTGCTGAGGGTGGAGAGTGGGACCCAGCATCTGTTTCTTTTCAGTCTCTCCCCCATGTTATCCCAATGTTGGGCTAAGGTTGAGAAACCACTACCTTAGAGGAAATACAACTTCAGAAAATTGGTGTTGCATTTAAGATGTGTTTCATAAAATCCCTGCTGGTGGTACGTCGGATCAAGTTGGAGCAATAGGGCAGCCACACTTCAATGAAAGTATTAATAGCTCCACTGATTAGTCCTGGGCTTAGGCTTAAGATTTTTTTTTTTTCCCCAGGAAAGATGTGCTAAAGTAGTATTTCTCCTTGGGGACCCTAGATCCCAAAAGAATCTATTCCAGTGCTTTGAAACATCTTCAGTCTGTTGCTTTTTAAAAGCAATAGGCTCCACTCTGTGTGCATGAGAATCACTGGGATGCTTGTTAAAAACACCCCAGTGTTTGGGCCCCAAAGACTGAATCTATAGAGCTGGGGAATGTTTTGGGATCCAGGGTCCCCACGGAGAAATACTGCTCTAGAGCATTTTCCAGTGTCAA
>CM052451.1:17073301-17088921 GCA_028533085.1 Varecia variegata
CCCCCCCCCCCCCCCCCGCCTTTGGAAGCTATATTGATGAGTTAGACTGCTCTTCCGATGCAGGAAAACATTTATCATTTTAATAAAGGGGCCATTTTCACTTCTTCCTCTTGGACATTTGGGCCATCTGAGAGTCAACGGTATCCGACATGCTCACATAACGTGCAAGCTACCAGATGTCACCGAAAGCCTCTGACATCAGCATCAGGCACCTGCACGAGCATCTTTTTATCCCACTCAGGAAGGCCCACAGCTGGCTCCAAAGAACTCATCCCAAAGACAAACTTTGGCAAAGGAAACCAGATGCTCCGAGCAGGATGTAGACATTAGGTGGGTGTGTTGTCAACTAATGTAAAGATTATAAATTATATTGTTTTCCTTAAAAAAGAAGACAGTTGGTGAGTGATTGGCAAATGGACGCCTCTCACCCTGCACATTTGTATTGATTAATGAAATAATACAGTTTTGCTTTCGTTTCCTAGAGCCAGTTGTGGATCATATCACTGCCTCATTTTATTTACTAAAGAAGAAGTGAAGTTCTTTGATTCAGTTTTAGAGATTCTTCAAATGCAGGTATTTGGGAAAGCTAGCGTTGTGCACTAGCAAATATTTATATTAAAAAGGGCCAGTTTCTCCCCCCCCGCCCCCCGTGGAATGTTTCTGCCCCATGTTTTCAAATTTCTTAGCACAGATCTCCCCCTTTTCTGAGATAGAGGGGAGGGGGAGGGGAGAGGTTTCATTTGTCTGATTAAAAGAGAAAAAAGGGCCTAGATCTTTGCGATGTCAATTTGTTGCTGAGACATTGGACACGGTATTTGAGATTTGAGTTTTTCAAATGATCTCATAGCCACTTGGAAGTTATGAGGGGTAAATGGGAATATTACTGCCGGTGCCTGGGACCTCACGAGAAATGGTCACCAGTAAAACTAAGTTGACTTATGAGCCCCAGTGTCCTGTTTCAGCCCCAGTTAACAAAATAACCCGCCTTCCAAAGTTCGATTCCACTTGCTCATCCCAGAGCGGCACCAGAGCAGCCAACACGGGACCGGAGAGGACCGAGTGGGTCTGGTAAACTCCTCGAGCCCAGGTTCTTCGTTTTAAAGTGAAAACAATATCTACATTCCAAGGTTGTTACGCTGGTTAGTGAAAATATGTGTGTGCATGTCTGGCACACAGCCTGACGCTGGTTTTCATGGGGAAGGAGTGGTGGCCGTGCTGTTTGACCACAGGACGCGGGGACCACAGAATCCTGTCTCCAGCGGCCTATGTGCACTCCATCGCGTTTCTCGAATGAAATACCAAAAAGATTGAACAGGTGAACACGCTACCATTTTTAGGCCTTGGTCTCAAACCTTGGTCTGCAACACTCAGACCACGTGGAACCAGAGGAGCACTGGACTAAGTCCTGCGCGGCTTCCTCTCCCCCAGCCTCTCTCGGGTGACTTTTGAAGGGATTGAGGGTGTTCTAGGGAGGAAGCCTTGGCCACGGCCCCACCTGACTCCTGCAGAGTGTGTCAAAGGTGAAGTTACAATCCCATAGAGACTGTAGCTGAATTGGTTGTTTCTGGCTAGACCAGTATGTGGCTGTCCTCCTGGTGGGTGCAGGGCAGGGGTGCTGGACAACCTGGGGAGCCCATCAGTCCACAGCAGACACTTGTCCCCTCTCCCTTCTGCCACCTGGACCCACACGTGGACGCCTCCCTTGGGTGGGCTCACAGCGTCTCTCCCCCCCAGAGTTCTGAGTTAGAGAAAGACTTCACATTTATGCCACTCCATTCACAGCACAGCACTTTATTATGAAACACATGCAACTCGGTGTCAGAATTTTGGAAATTCACACAATTGACAGATACTCAATGGGTCACGAATTTCAGTGTCAGAATTATGTTTAAGTATTGTTGATCCTTCTGGCACAATGGATTTAACTCTTCTTCTGCCCAGTTTCCTCTTCAACGAGACTTTCCTGGAAAATAGTTGAGTAACAAATATGTCAGGGTTGGCTTTAGTAATTGAATTTCATTACATTTTTGACATTTTAATTTCTAAAAGATTGAACGAGAAGGAAAAGGTCTATTTGCTTTTGTCTACTAGAGAGATATGATAGACTGTCGATTTAACCTGCTTAAGAAACACAAAATCTTCATTAATAGTTAAAGGTTAGGATGTGAGGAAGTAGATGGAAAAAATATCTGATCAATCAGTTTGCTAATTTTTTTTAAGAGATGGGGGGGTGTCACTCTGTCACCCAGGCTGGAGTGCAGGGGTGATCCTCCCAACTCAGCCTCCTGTGTAGCTGGGATTACAGGCGTGCACCACCATGCCCAGCTAATTTTAAATGGTTTTTAGAGACAGGGAACTTGCTATGTCACCCAGGCTGGTTTCAAAGTCCTGGGCTCAAGCAGTTCTCCCACCTCAGCCTCCCTAGAATCTGGGATCACAGGTGCAAAGCCACCATTCCCAGCTTTAATCAGTTTGCCAGTAAGCCAGCCTTTCCACCTCTAAAGCTCTGTGTTATGATCACTGTGACTCACCAGGGCTCCTTTCAGGTCCCCGAGGGGCGAACGTGCATGGCGGATGGTGCATTCAAAGCGCTGGGGTTCGGCTAGTTGATCCACCTCGTTGGCTATCTGAAGAAAGAGAATGTGAGTCTTGGAAATGGAGATAAAGAAATGAAATGGTATATTTTTATTTCCACCAAAAAGTGTCTGTGGAGGGTGACATCAAGGAGGTTATGGGACCGCGTGAGGGGCTGGGAAAACTGCAGGACTGGGGTGGGGTCTGGGAGGACACAGGGCTGCCAGCAGGCGTGTCTGCAGAGGGGCTGGGGTCGGGAGATGACGGCCACAGTAAGAGGAGACATCGTCTCCTTAGAGATGATGACAGTGAAGTACTTTGTGCCTCCAGAGGGGACGGTGCCCGCAAATGAGTTTCCAGTTGTGAATAGCGTTGGTTTTTATTTTCTATATTTTACTAAATAATGTCACAGTAAATGAGATTTGCTTCACGTATACTCTGTGGAGAGCAGACTTTGGATTGTCGGGCTTCCTTATTTAATACTAAATTCTCTTTATTATTTCTCCCAGAAGAGAGATTTCTTTCCAATGAAAATGAAATGGTTTTCAGTTTCTCTAGCTAGGTTCCCATTCTCAGGCCTATGTAATTTTTTTTTTTTTGATTAATCAGCTAACGTAGACAGCCTCTCTCATGAAATCCTTAAGTTCATGTCTATGAAATTAAATCCACCACATTTTCCACTGTACTATTTTGTTGTCCTGAGTTTGCTAACTCCTGTATGTATTCTCCAACTTCTTTGCTTAAATGCCCTTGTCAGGGAAAGGAAATTCTAGGGCATGCATTCTTGATAAGGATACCTATTTATAAATTATAAAAATGCACGACTAAGCTAGGATCATATTTTTAAAAGGTAAAATAAGAAAAAGACCTAAGCAGAAGGTCTAGGATTTTCTTTCCAAATCCCAAAGAATCACCTTCTAATAGAGAAACCTTGACTTCATCCCATCGTTTCTAACTTCCTTGGCAATTCCGTACTCTCAGAGGATGACGTACTCTCTTGTGCTTGTTGCTATATTTTCTAGGAATTTGTCCTCCTCTTTGTTTCTTTAGTCCCTATCTGAGTTGAAAGTAGGAATGGGACTTCTACCTGGTAAGTGTCATATCTCCCCGGAGTATCTAGGGTGGAGCAGAGTAATGCCACTGCGGCTCATGCCGAGTGTTTAATATAGTTAAATTGAACCAAATAAGCTACGTCTTATGTTGAAGCTAAGAGAAACTTACCTCGTGGAGAGACTCAATCACATTTTCAGCATTTCTCTTTCCTCCGGGGCGCAGTCCGTAGGACCAGTGCTGGCTGGAGCAGCCCTCCACGCATAAAGTCAGCAGGATGAGTCCAAGTAGAAGTTTTGGAATTGGCTCCATTCTAAGGAACAAGAATGTACAATCAAAATAGAGCCAGGCTGCGTTAAGTAAAAAATAAAGACCTCTTTAGTAAAAAGGCTAGTAGTATCTGCTTCATTAGCCCTACAGGAGAGGGACGTTGGAGCCATCTAATTCTCACGCACGGACACTGAAACGCAGACACCTGCTTGCCTGCCTTGAGTTTCTTAGCCATTGGGGACAAAAATCAGTACTTGAAACTCACATGTTAAGGACTTTTTAGTATTAAAGTGGTCTATTTTTATTTTTATGATTTATTTGGCTATCCAAACCCCATGTTTCATCCCTTAGAAAATTCACCTTTTTGCCTTAACATCATGGTTAGTCTTCACCTCTGTCATTCCTGAGATAAAGAGAACCAGGACATCTGCTCTTACTAAGTCTCTCCGGCTGATATAAAGTTGCTTGACGTTAAATAGCTATGCCATGGTACTAATGACATTTTACTATCTGTCCTCTAGTCCTTCAGGCATTACTGCTGGCTGGACCATCTGTGAGAAGGAGCGAGGACTGAACGCTGTTCAAAGCAGTAAGTCCCAGACCAGATGCCTCCCTGTCCAAGGGGGCCTCTACTTACCTAATGCAATATGTCTCCAAATTAATTTTCATTTGATGAGGAAGAGGCTACAGACAAAGGCAATACTGGTTGATGACCTGTGAGAGTCCCCAAAGGCTGAGTTGTGGCTCGTGGTGAAAAGGACAGTGAAGGTCAAAGCTTCTTTAGATACCACCGCACCTGGACTCAGCCCTTGGGGTGTGAAGTGCCCTGCAGACATGCAATCGCATGCAATCTGAAAAGGAAAAAGTAGTGCTAGAAACAGAAAGCACATTACCTGTTCAGAGGCAAAGAGGCAAAAGGATCCCAAGCTTCCCTTGAAGTGTGTTGAGACTGTGACTTTTCTATTTTCCCAGCTTCCTTTTTATATGAAACTTTTCCAGGACATTGAAATCTTTCCTGCTGGTAAATTACGCTGCACATTGGACTGTGCTTCCTTTTTAATAGTATTTTTTTTTTAATCCTCACATAAAACCCCTTAATGGTGTATATAATTGGAACACCCCCTGGTGTATCTGTTAAATGTGCTTAAGTCTGGCCATTAAAACTTCAGCTGAAACTTTTATAGCTGAGCCCACAATTCAAACAGATTAAAATCTAACTAGGTTGGACTCCCTTGAGAAAACTGGCAGACTTAGCGAGAGTTCAGGGAAAATAGATGTCTTAGATTAAGGGAAGTTAAATGCACACATAAAAACTTTCACCAAAGGAGGCTATGCAGTAAATATAGGAACTTGAGTCAAGATGCCTGGGAGCTGGGCTCAGCTCATAGAGTCCTCACTGTAAAAAGGTTTAGACTAGATGATCGTAGAGTTGCTTCCAATTTAAAAAAATCTGATTTATGGCTAGGCACAGTGGCTTACAGCTAAAATCCTAGCTCTTTGGGATGATGAAGTGGGAGGAGTGCTTGAGGCCAGGAGTTTGAGACCAGCCTGAGCAACGCAGTGAGACCCTGTCTCTACAAAAAATATGAAAAATTAGCTGGGCATGGTGGCACACACCTGTAGTCCCAGCTACTCAAGAGGCTGAGGCAGGGGGATTGCTTGAGTTCAGGAGTTTGAGGTTGCAGTGAGAGATGACGATGCCACTGCACTGTAGCCCAGGTAACACAGCAAGACCCTGTCTCAAAGAAGAAAAAAAAACTTATTTATAAATAATAATACTGTGATTATTGGCACTACACGAAGTCCATACATGATCCTAAAGTTGATAGTGTTGAGTCTGAAAATTCCCTAGTCTCCTACCGAGCAGGTTCCCTCCTTGATTTATCTTGAAAGCCTTTCAAAGCATCAAAAAGGCAAGAAGAAACATTGTAGTTAGAAAGACTGAAATATTGAGTTAAATATGCAAATCAATGTGTGTTAAGGGCAGTGGGAGCACAAAGATGAGAAATAATAGTTGCATGGCATGTGAATGAGATCACTCATAACCGCTGGACAAAGTGGATATCATCCAAGTTTTACAGATGTTCCACTCCAGAGGTGTGACCTTGGACATGTTATTTACTCAGTACAAGTATGTAAAAAAAGAGAACCATTGCTCTTTATTACATTTATTTAAGTACATGATTGTCTTCCCCTAATTTACCCTTAGGCTGTAACCCATGATAATCAAAGATCCCATCATTTTTACTTTTTTTGTTTTAAAGATAGGGTCTTGCTCTGTCTGTGAGGCTGGAGTGCAGTGTTGTGATCATAGCTCACTGCAGCCTTAAACTCCTGGGCTCAACAGATCCTCCTTCCTCAGCCTCCTGAATAGCTGGGACTACATGAATGTACCGCCATGCCCGGCTAGTTGCTAGTTTTTTTTTTCCTTTTCTTTTTGTAGAGACAAGGGTCTTGCTGTGTTGTCCAGGCTGGTCTTGAACTCTTGGGCTCAAGCGATCCTCCTGCCTCAGCCTCCTGACCATCTTATTTAAACATCCATTAATAAACCCCTGGCATTTAGTCAGCATTCACTAAGGATAGGTTTGAATGAGTCAATGAATAAATAAAAAGTAGGAACCTTTTAACCAGATGAAGCCTAATGCTTTCTCTTTGTGCAGCAAAGATAAATTTTATCTGACATAGAATTAAAACTTCATGTACAATTGGCTATAAGATCTGTTACATGAGCTAAGCTTTAAGATGGTTGAAAAATAATTGGGTAATTGTTCGTTGTAGAGCTGGGATTGGCAATTTCCCTGCAGGTAGGATGCTAAACTGCTCAGTCATGGCCAGTACCCTCTGGAGTAATTCTATGTGCAAGGATTACAGAGCAAAGAGCAATGGCATCTTGCCCAAATACACTCCCTGGTTTTGCTCTGCAATGTTTGTGGAGGTTGTTCCATCCTCATGATGGGGTAGTGAAGGGGATAAACTTTAAAGTATAATTGCAAATAGAGGGGAATTTAAAACCTAAGTATTTGACGTTATTTCATTTAGACATTTGGACTAAGAAGTGCCATTCTGACATGAGGAGTGGAATCTCATCTCACTATAATATGTAAGTAAGGAGAGGCTATTTTTCAACAAGAGTTCATTATGTTTGAACAGCGTTAAATTGGCCAATTGATTTCCTGTGTGCTTAAAGAGATGTGCTTCTAAGTGTTGCTTAAGCAGAACATGTGGTCTTTGATTAGGACTAATGAAATGGGAATTAAGACTTGTGACCACTAATGTCAGGTCAATCAATTCTCCCTGCATAGGCACCACTGGATTTATTTTAGGTTATTTCTGTCAGTGTTACGTTTTTGGAAAATGCTTTGAAAATTTTAAGATGAACATAGCAACATGCTCTATGAATTCATTCAATATGCTGTGTGTCCACCAATTCTGCATCAGCGTTGTCTTAGGTCACACAGATCTCAAAGGCAAAAGCCAGATTTGTTTTGTCTTGCTTTCTTTGGAAACAAATAGGTTCTCAAACAACTACGCAATTAATGAGTTTTTGAGGTTTAGTGACAAACTTTGAACCCTTTTATGATTCTGCGGTTAGGTCAATTTACCAAGGAGTAAAATTTAATAAATTGGGTTTAAATAACTGGATTTTATGTTTGTCACAATTTTTTTCCCTAAATTTGAAAAAATGGCTTTAGAGTAAAAACTGCTTCATTTTCGACATCAAAACGCCTCAAAATGATTATAACAATGATGATTTTGTGATCTTGCTGACAGACGAACAACTCTTTTTTCTGCCCTAATGTAAAATCTCAGCAGGAAGAACTCAAGGTGCTCTCCCGCTGACGTGTCTCATCAGGTTGTGAAAGGGTTTCAGAGAATTAATCCTCGGATAAGGTACTTTATACTGAAATAACGTAATCACTTTTCTTTGTAGTAATGAACCTTTTAATTTTAAAGATACTACTTCCTTGGAGATTTAATACAATTCTAGGGTTTGTCATGTATTAAAGATGACTTAAAGTTGACTTAGAGTAGGATTTACAGTATGAACTGATTCACAAAATGAACTACTGGAGAAAATTTTCCAAGTCTTGCTTTATGATAGAAACCCTCATAGGAATAATAAATTTACATTTTCTACTAAAATTTTCTTGAGACTAGTTGGGGGAACTAAATAGACTACACTAGAGTGTAACATGTATTGCTTTAGGTAATTACTTGAGTACCAAATTTTATCAATGTACATAAAGTAGCTAATTTAAGTTTAAAACCTTTGTCTAGTCATCCTCCCAACAACTCTATTTTTACTTATGTGTATAGATGTTTCATACATATGGGGTTAATGGAAGTTTTACTATTTTGAAACTCTACTCCCTCCTTAAAATTCTCTCTCCTAGTTGGTCAGGCACAGAATGTTTTGGGGGGCATATTATCCAACCTAAAAAAGCTAACTGGTAATGTTCGTCAGCTGAAGATAATGAACAGAAACAAATGAATTATTGGGAAGGCAGTCTTTTTTTCTGTTCAGAATTAATAAAGTTTGTGGTGGTAGCATGGTGGGTTTGTACAAGAGGATCCTAAAATAATCATGTTTAAAGCAATGAATTTACTTTAATGGTACTTAAAGAGACTAATACTTAGCAAGTGTTATGCTGTATTTCCTTTTCTACCCACAACCTCAGGGCTGGTCATCAACACATATTGAAGAAATGTAAGCAAAATACAGAAAGTGCTGATTTTCAAAGGTAAGAGAAAAAAAACGCCTTTTCAACATTTTATATTGTTTATTAATGCAGAATACATTAGATCTAAAATTTGTAGCTTCTACACACACCGTGTTTAGATCTTTCAGATCCTTCTGCAGTTTTAGGTTATGTCTACAGAGGTACCTTTAAGTAAATGAATAACACATTCTATGATTATTGAAAATATAGTACAGAGTGAAATGATTTAAATATAATTTAGGCACATATTGATTATGAAAATAGATATCTCTCAATACAATACTTCTCTGTCTTGGTAAAAATAATAAAGCAAAGAAAATAATTCATTTCTGAAGTTGCTTTCCTTCACTTGTAAAGGTCCAATCTCCTTTGAGCTATGCATACGTACCCTTTACTGTTAAGGAAAGCTTTGCATATGTAGATATAGAAGAATAAGCTACGTAAATACTGAAGATATGTCATTCTCCCAAAGGAGACAAAAGTGGTTTTTAATGATTCATTGCCTCAAGTTGATGAGTCTGTAGCATTCAGAACCCATCTGGACACAGCTCATATCCCTGCTCTTCGGGTAGACGTAAGGACACCAGGTTACTGGTAGGGAGGTGCGGGCCCTATTTCTGCTGCTGCAGCGAGATAATGACTCAAGAAAATTGGACTAAAATTTGTTAGAAACAAAACAAACAGAAAATATGAATAAAAGAACCACAGGTGCTGACTGACTGGTATTACATCTTGGACCAGCCAAATGTCTTTGCTTTTATTTAGTAATTTTTTTTTTTTTTTTTTGGTAGCAATAATCAAATTGTCAGGTTAAAATTCCTCACTCCCCATTGCAGGGGTCTAGCTGGAATTATGCTGCCTTCTGAAAGGCAGTGCTGCCATAGTCACTCACATTGTGTAGCTTCGTAGTGGATTTAGATTTAATACCTATCTCTAAGCTGGCCCTGTTTAAGCTATTTGGCATTTGAATTAAATGAATATTAATGATGCACCTTGGTTTTTTTGGAAGCATCTGCCTATGCTTCTGTTGATTGTATATGAGAAAACGAGGCTAGTAGTGTATGTAAATTAGATAGAACTGCCTGGTCTGATGTTGAGTGGAACTTGCCTAGATAAAATTCTGGGAAATCCTCATTTAAAAGTTGTAGCTATAAGTAAATTATTCTTCCATCTGGAGTGTTCCACTGTACCTACAGAATGACAGTAATGTACAATGATGTCTTTCTTTCCACTCTGTCTCAATCAGTAAGAACTGGATATTTCTTTAATTTAGCTACTGTTTCCTTCTAAAAAATAAACGTTGTAAAAATGAACCTGAAAAGAGAGTCTTAGGAAGTCTGACCTCACCATATTCATATGGTGTGACAGGTAAAGAGGGGAGCCATTGCTAAAGCTATTTATAAACCTGAACAACCTTTTCAAAGTTAAGTTTAACAATTTAAATATCCATACTGCATCTAGGTATTCAATAAATATAATTGCATATGTTGTGCTTTTCATAAATTAAAATCCTCAAATGCATCTCAAACCAAGATGGTATTTCCACATCATGCCTATTTAAAAGCAAACATTATAGATACTATTCCTGGTCACAAAACCAGGCAAATCCCCCTACCCCATTCAAAAGGCAACAATATAATCTAGTTTCCCTACGTCTATTAAATGAGTGCTTCTCTGTTAAAATCAGAATGTGGAAAAAAAATTCAGTTTTTTCCCTTTTGCACTGCGGAGAACAAGCACAATTCTCTAAATGTTTTTTTAAACCCCCTTACAGTGTTATTTCTCCTAGACAACTGAGTGGGTGGAGAAAGAAAAGTGATAAGGAAAACATTTTTCATCTTGGACCTCTTCCTCCAGCCCCTGAAATTCTCATCTGACACTTTGTGACATGTGTAGTGGCGTCAGCATCTCTTCAAATATAGCTCCCTTCACGTTGGAACCTCTCAGGTTGGCTTCTTGAAGATCACACCCAGACAGATCGCAGTTCTGTAAGACAAAAACAATATTCATGTAAGTAATATGGAGATTTAAAACCTTATTTGTTTCTTTGTTAGGAAAATGTTTCTCTATAGTAAAACTCAGTTCTTCTGCCTATATGTCCTAAAGTCAGATTTTCTTTTACCTTTTAGAAGAACCACCCCTGGGAAAGCTTCCCCAGAGAGTTCTTCTCCACCACAACACTCCTGCTCATTCCTCTCGGCAAACAGGGGCAATTTTTTGACAGTTTTGATGGGAAATCATCATCGATCTTACAGTCCTGATGTGGCTCCTCCTGACTTCTTTTTGTTTCCTCATCTTAAAAAATTCTTTGAAGGATGCCCATTGTTCTTCAGTGGATGTAAAAAAGGCTGCATTGACATGGGTAAATTCCCCGGGCCCTCAGTTCTTTAGGGATGGACAAATAGTTTATATTTTTCATGTTTTAATTCCATTTTTCCATGAACTTTTTGAAGTCCCCTCATATGGATAAACAAAGAAGAAGCATGTCCCTCTGTGTATTTTAGAATAAGGCATTCAAAATCCAGAATGGATTCCAACGTAATAAATACTTTATAAACAATTTTACCAGAGTCCAAGAACAACAACAAAAGGTGCAAGATGGGGGAAGACTACTTTTTAAAAATCTGAAAGAGATTTTATTGGATGATTGTGTAATAGATTTTTTTCCATTCCTCAGCCAAAACATTTTTTATACCATCAGACTTAGGCCAGTTCTTTTTGCCCTGAAGTTTAAAAGGGCCTGCTACTGAGAGCTATCAAGTGATCAAGGTAAAAATATTTTTTTAAAAAGCAACAGCAAGCTAAATTTTGACATACCATGTTCTACAATTTATGCTGGATTTTCTTAGATGTAGCGGGCAGTTATATTGAACAATAGCTCTAATTGGCTCTTTAAATGAATTAAAAACTCAATTTCTCACTTGCACTAGCCCCATCTCAAGTGCTCGATAGCTACACATGGCCAGTAGCTAATGGACTGAACAGCACAGACACAGAACCTGTCCCTCTGGCAGAAAGTGCCACTGGACGGCACTGACGTAGACCTATCCACAGCTACCATGTCTGCCAGCTCAATTTGCAAATCAACAAGATGACGGAATACAATTCTTATGAAAAAGATGACTGGGCAAAATTAAAATCTCAAGCTGAGATCAAAAAAAAAAGATGATTCCAATTTAAAATAGGCTTTTCCTGAACCTAATTTCAAACCTGGACATCATTTAAATTTCTCAAGTACTTTAAGAAATAACCTGGCCCATTTAATTCTGTCTGGAATTAAATTTTATGGAAAATATAATATATTAGATTACTAATGCATCAAACTTATCTACTTAAGAAAGACCCAAGGCAAAGAAGAGAAATGAAATCAATGATGGATGTTAGATGAGTCTTCCCATCTGGAACTGGCACCTATGATGTAGGGAACTGAATCCTGCTCGGGAATTCAAATTTCTGTAAACATGCAAATGTAAGGAAAACACTCCTCTGGCTGTGTTGGCACGTTACCTTGCAGTTTTACCGGCCAACTACTTTGTTTATTACTTCAATAAATTTCTCATGGGATACTCAGTAATTCTAGATTAACAAAAACTCTTTAAATGTTGGTGAACTTACCTCTAAATCAGTTCCTGCTAGGGTTGCTCCTCTAAGGTTACAATTCTTCAACTTGGCATTTTTTAAGGTAGCAACTCTCAGGTTAATCCCTGTCATTTGACTTCCTTCCATATCCACACCTTTCAGATTAGCACCTGCCGTGAACATATTTTGGGAGTAGTTTAACTTAAAAATATTTACAGCTATCCACCTTCAAGAAAACTACAAGGTAACTTATTGGAGGTGAAAGATGACAGCCTCCTTTAACTTTTGGAAATGAATCTGAAATCTCAGTCTCTTACATATACAAAAAGTTCAATGTTAGCCATTTGTTTACTTATACTACAAGACTGTTTTTGTCAATACTTTTGAGGGAGAAACGCAATTTTGTCTTGGGATAAATAGCCCTCTATAATAAGCCCTGTTAAGTTTATGACAAGGGAGATATAAGTACTATGTCTGAAATATACAAGTAAACAAAGTGACAAATTCACAAAACAAAGGACAAATTAATAAATACATTAAATCTAAAAATGACAAACCAGAATCAAACTATTTTCTGCTATTTGAAAGTTAAAGATGTTGATATTTAATTCTGCAACTAAAACCTCATTAAAGATTGGAAGCTTTATTTCTTCTGAGTCCTCAGTTATAATTAGCATATGAGTGAGACCACATGGAGGCATCTTATACCTTTGCAAATTCTCCATATATGATGAGAGAAACAGCTATTGTGTTTTACCCTTCATGATTTCTTTGCTGGGCTTTTTCCTTTACTGGCTGCCTTCACCATAGAGCAGGCATTTACAGATAGGATCTTACCTTCTAAATTGGCTTTAAGACCAGAAGGATCCTCAAAATTACACAGTTTCAGGGATGCTCCTTCTGCATTAGAACAGAGCATCTTGACTCCCTGGAGATTTGCACACTGCAAAGAAAAATGTTTTTTTTAAATTTGTTCAACTAATAAGAGAAAAATATAAAAAAAGAGAAAAACCTCACTTAACACACTATCCATTATTTTCTGTTTACAATAAAGAATTTTTTAATCAAACCCAGTAAGAACTGAGACTGTTTTAAGGAAATAGTTCCTTTAGAAATGTTTTAAAAGAAATAAACACCAAATTAACAACAACATGCACATTTCACATGAAATGTAAGGGTTTAGAGAAAGAAGCTGGAGAAGTCAGAAGTGTGACATTGCTATTTCTTTTGTTTTTTGAGGCAGGGTCATGCTGTGTTGCCCAGGCAGGAGTGCAGGGGCTCAAGCATTCCTCCCACCTCAGCCTCCCAAAGTGCGGGACTACAGGTGTGAGCCACCATGCCCAGCCTCCCTATTTGTATTTTTACATGCAGCTCTTGCATGAAAACATCATGGCCAAAATGCATGGGTAAGGAAGGCATAAAATTGTTATGGGCATGGATTTTCTCTTCCTTAATACTGTAGGAATCAATAAGTGAAATCTTGATGTTCCAAGATGCTACCACCACCTTCGTGTCAAATGTCAGAATACTAATACCAGCAATTAAAGGCATATTTAGCTACAAAACACAAACAAGTTGCTTGTCGATCCTTGTGTACCGACCATTGCTACACAACATTGTCAACCCTGAGTACCTAAATCACAATGCAGAGCAGAGAGTAAAAAGGTAGAAAATATGTCAAGAATTTTAATTATGTTCATTTATCTCAAAGGGTTCAATGCCATTAGATCTGAATTCTAACAACCACCACCTAAGCCATAAAGCTTATCAATAAAGGTGACATTAACATCAGACCTTTCATAAATTGTGCCCACAAAGTAGAAGAAGATTAATGTGAAAGTGTTCTAAAAACTAAGTCACAGTATGAACGACAATTATATTTGGTGTTATAATTAGATCAGTGAAGTAGTTTAAAGTCCTAAGGCTGATCAAGTCATTATAGCCTTACCTATCAAGAAAAATCCCTTTTTTACAGGTGCAATTTCAGTCACTCTGTCAATTCTAGTAAAAGGGAGATGAGAACATCAAAATCACAGATAACTGACAAACACTCGTTCATTCCCATCTGTGCCTATGCCTTAACACCAGGCACTGCAGAAGCTCTGACTAGAGAGGTAAGATAATAAGGATCTGGAAGGAGCAAAATAACTAAAAGAGGACTGATTTTATGTACTTGAAATTATAACCCAAGAAGCTGACATATGCAAATAAACATCTCCGGTTCTCTAGTTGCTAAACCTTTCAGATTTATCTTTAGTAAAGGATACTGAAATTGTAAAACCAACTCATTTCACTTTCAGACCCCTCGGTTTTATCATCAACATAATAAACTATCTGTTTTCAAGTAAAAGCTCCAGTGAAAGGCAGATATAATTCCTGTTCCAAAGGTTGAGACTGTTCAACAGACTAAAAATTTAATTTTCTCTTGTAGCCAAAAATGATACTTACGTCAAGCACGGATCCAGAGAGATCAGCGCGTTCAAGATTTGCACAGCAAAGATTTGCGTGTGCAAGATTGCAGCGGCTTAGATTGGCCATCTTGAAGTTAATGTATCGAAGGTCCAAACGAGAAAGATCAGCACCACTGAAGTTCAAACCCTGAAATAAAAAAGCACAAATTGTCACAATAATTAAACCATCTGTTTGTATTAAATGTAATTACTACAGCTATCCACCAAACTTTTTTACAAGCAACGGGCGGTTCAGTCACTTGGAATTTATTATACCACATGATCAAATGGAACTTAGATACATCAAATAAGTATCCTTAATGAGTTCATCAAAAAAGAAACCCCAGGCCGGGCGCGGTGGCTCACACCTGTAATCCTAGCACTCTGGGAGGCCGAGGCGGGTGGATCGTTTGAGCTCAGGAGTTCGAGACCAGCCTGATCAAGAACGAGACCCCGTCTCTACTAAAAATAGAAAGAAATTAGCTGGACAACTAAAAATGTATAGAAAAAATTAGCAGGGCATGGTGGCACGTACCTGAAGTCCCAGCTACTTGAGAGGCTGAGGCAGTAGGATTGCTTAAGCCCAAGAGTTTGAGGTTGCTGTGAGCTAGGCTGATACCACAGCACTCTAGCCCAGGCAACAGAGTGAGACTGTGTCTCAAAAAAAAAAAAAAAAAAGAAACCCCATTGGTAAATACATCAGAATATAGTCTGGCTATACTTCATTTATGTACATAAGTTTCCAAGAGGGATCCCTGTTAGACTTAAATAACACTTTTCAGCAGGTATATAACTGATTATGTTTAAATTATGTTATTAATCCAACAATTCAAGACAGTTTTATTAAGAAAAAATGAGTAGAGTGAGTGTGAGTGTGTGTTGTGTTTTAACAGGCAAGGTTTCTCTCTGTAGCCCAGACTAAAGTGCAGTGGTGCCATCATAGCTCACTATAATCTCGACTTCCTGGGCTCAAGCA
>CM052451.1:17089421-17163140 GCA_028533085.1 Varecia variegata
CCCGGCCAACACTATAACTCTTAATTAAATTATATCTTGCATGAAAAAGGAAAATAAAGCACAAAACATAAAAAAACCCTAGAAGGATGTAAAACTTTAGTCACAGATTTGCTGATACAAATAACTCTCATAGAAGCCTGCTTTAATTACCTGGCAACGCAATTCTGACTTGGTCGGAGTTGCTAGCAGAAATCGGACAAATTCCTTTCGGGATATTGGTGAATGATCCTCTGGTGGTTGAGAATTCTTGAAAAAGAGATTAAGAAATTAATGGGGCTTTGGGGGGTATCTCCAACATATGTAACACTGGCTAATGTAAAAAGAGCCTTACCTTTATTGCCACTTCTAGGTGTTCAATCAGTGAGTCAATACCAAAAAATCTGGCTTCTTCTAACACACCTATCAGAACAAAAATGATTTGACTTTTACAGAAAACTATTCATTTTGATATTTAAAGAAATTGTTAAATTTCAGTTTCATTGTGAGAATTTAACAAGTAGTCTATCAGACAATATAGAAAAGTAATGTTTAGAACATACATATAGAACATTTAAAAATATTTGTAAAAACAAAGGTCTAAATTATATTCTGAAAAAGGAAAAACAGAAAACTAATGAATTAGAATGAAAGCCTTCTCAAATATTGAAGGTGAGGGATATCCCAATTACCCTGATTTGATCTTTAAATTATATGACTGTACTAAATTATAGGTACCCCCAAAATATGTACATCTGTTATGTATCAATAAAAAGCTTTTTACAAAAGAATGAAAGCCTTCTATATTTCAAAATTATTTCTGATAATCAGTTTAAATAGGCCACAGACAAGAAATCCTAATACTACATATTCCTAAAACAACTTAGTGACTTCATTGTAAATTCAATAACATATGATTAGTTCACTTAATCTTAATGTTTAATTGACTTTTTAAATGGAGCAAATCTGAATAGTTTGCCACAAATACCTTTTACATACTGAATCAGAAAATGATAGAGGTGAATAAAAGTTTAAGTTGGCTTCACAACGGAAGTCAGAAGTATAACTCAGAAATCTTCCCCATGGGAGAAGAAATTTTAAGATTTCTAACTGATAAAAGGAATTCATCTATTATTTACTTTTAGGTGACTTGGTATGTTTACTTTCTCAAACCATGAGAGTGTGTGGGAATAAATCTGGGAGCCATTATCTTTCAAATGAAGACCTCAGTGTTTCAGGTGGTTGCTTACTTGCTACAAAAACTAAGGACTCAGGAATTACACAGAAAGTGAGACATAATTCCCGCCCTTCAAATAGTTCCAAGCTAACAAAGGTAACTAAATATAGCTATAGAAAACCACAAGCAGTTATTTGGGTAGAATAATATGATCTTTTCTGTAAAAACCAAACTCCACCTTCAATAATCCAATTGCAAAACAAAAGTCCTCCTACATACAGCACCCTACTCAGGCAGCCACCCTGGCATGGGGTTTCCAGTCCACCCCAGAGTGCCTTGATCTCTGGATTCCTCCTGAAAGGGCAGCCACACCACAATATCTGTCCCTGGTAGAAACCCATCATAAGAGTGGGTCTTAAGGAGGAGAAGGTAGAAAAAAATGAATTAAAAAAAATAAAGAGAGAGAGAGAGAGAGAGAGAGGGTCTAGTGGGCCTTGCTCTCAATTTGCCAAGATTTTCTGGGTATATCATAACCTTTCGAGGAATGTGGTAAAGATGCTTTTCTCATTCTAGGTTTAGAATTAAACCTTTAAAACTTCCAAAAAGCCTTAGAAATACAAAAAAAAAAAAACAACAAAAAAACATACATGGAGGACAGTAGAGGAAAGGAGTGCATTTTCTATTAGCACCAATAAGACCTGGAGTTGAATCCCAGCTCTGCCACTAACTACACCTTTTTGGTCTTACAGACATTACAGTAGATTATTTTAAAGCATCTAACAACTTGGGACAACCTGTAGGCCATGTGAAAAGTCTGGACCAAAACTATACTACCTAAAAATAATGCTTTATAAAATGAATCCAGTAGAGAGCTCTGCTTTTTGAACAACTCAATAAATAGGAGAAATGGTTGAGAAACACAAAAAAGAAAAAACAAGCAAATCTTGGTAATTGCTTGGATAGCAGAAGTCTGAGATAGCATGGATATATTTAACATATTCCTCATGCTGTTTTCTAGGCAGGGAGGACACAAAATGCTATCAATGCTATGAGGAAAAATTAAAATGGGAGGAATAGAAGAACCTACAGGGCATCCAATGGTGAGGTGTAAAATGTACTCAGAAGAGGGTGGTCATTAGCGTGAAAAGCCACAGGGTGACTTAGGTGCTGAAAAGAAAAGGCCGTGTACAAGAGCAGATCACTGGTTATTTTTATAATAGTAACTTCTGCAGAATAACTAAGATAATACAACAGGTTGTAAAGGATTTAAAGCAATAGTTGGTAGAAAGTAAAAGAAAAAAAACAATTTAGTTACAAATAGTTTATGGACCTAGCTAACAGGGTCAAATAATGTGATTTTTTTTTTGCAATAGGTACATTTGAAAGGGAATAAAGTTTAATAAAGCCACATTAAAGTTACTGGGTGTTCTGTATTTCACTACAGCGACCGTAAACTAGTAGTCCCTGGACTGATTCTGATACGCTCAACACGTAGTGTTTTCAAATCAGAAAATCTCACACAAAATTTTAGATATAAAGCTTTGCATGATAAATCAAGGCTCTGGCACCTTCAGTCCACATTCCAACATGGCAACAATGTGCTGAAGCTAAACAGGCAGGTGAACTCAAGACTGTCACACTCCCCACCTCCCCTCAAGCACGAACATCAGATGAAATTCAGCCACTTGGAGGCCAATAAACTTCCAAACATGCAACCAACTAGTGTTTTATAATGGCTTTTGTCTACATCCTCTTCACGAACATTCACAAAAATCTTGTGATGTCGGTAGGGATGAGAGTATTTTTAATACCCATTTTTCAAAGGGGACTCGGAGAGACTTTCCCCAAGTTAATCTTCTAGTAAATTTTAGAATCGAGACTCTAATCCAGGCTATTATCCAAAGCATGATTTTCCCTTTTGACTACTCTAATTCTCAGTATAATGGGAATGTCCATAACTTGGAGCCAAGTTACAGTCACAATTCAACTAAAAAAAAAAAAAAATGAAACAACAAAATCCCTTAAAGTCCTTTCTAATAAAATTGCAATCCATTTAGAAATCTGAAATTGAAATTTATGGGTTAGATATAAACCTCTATGTACAAAGACTACCTACCTGAAAGACCACCTGCCTGTGCCTGTATCTATGTGTATACCTATAGACATTCATATACATGGGAAAACATTTAGTTCAAAAAATGGAAAAGATATACTTTCACTTTATGAAAATATGCTAAGTGAAAACAAAATAAACATTCTAAACTGATAAAAATGTGAGGAATTGTATAACTATATTGAAAACTCACCCAATAAATTAATGCCATCATTTACAATGAGCTGTCCATGACGCAAGTAGTTCAAAATGGGTTCAAAGTACTCAGGACTCCGGTCAATTAAGAAAGCTCCTCTATGATCTTGCTTATTTCCCCAGACGCCTGTGTTACCATTACAATGAAGAAAGCCCCACACAAACAAAAAATAAAGTTAGAAATTTATGGGAAGAAAATTGTGTAATATACCAGTAAGTTTTTACTCTTGTAAAAATTATTGACATCATTAAAAAGTACAGAAGGTCAGGAGTTATAAAGATCACATAAAACGTGGAAACACTCACCTTTGTCCTTAAACATGTGGGCCAGCATACTGTCGGGTTCTTTATTCACTAAAGTGCTCCTAAGAATTCAGGGAAAAAAATTGATTTCTCCATTTGTCTTTATAAACAAACATATTTAAGTCAAGAGTATACTCGATCCCAGCTGCTCTCTCAAAAAGATGCATGCTACAACCTGGTAGGAGTAATGCTGGGAAACAAAAATGTGCAATAAGTTGCCACTTATCAAAACCCCTTCTAAATTGGCATTTCCTTTGACTTACATATTGTTTTAGTTTCCTTTACTTTAAATGTTAATCTGTCTTGCTAGCAAACTATTACATAATGATATTCTTGATCTTCTAAACTTACATTTTTCTGATCACTTTAATAAAAGCAGTTGTAATCTCTATGTATTCCAGTAGTATTCATTTTTACTTGTATTGCATGTGTATTATTCAATATCGAAAAAGCAAGCTCTAAAACACAATTCATGCTTTTTATGCTTTCTCTGGAATGACTTGTGACCATGTTTTATTTTTTTCTTCTAAAAATGGTTTCAGATCACATAGTATATCTAAGCAGCATTTGAATATCTTTTAAGGAAATCAGTAGATTGAAGGAAAGAAAAAATGGTATATAGCATTCCTTTTGCATTCTCTTTCTAACACACATACACGCACACCTACCGTGTAGTTGTAAAGTACCGCCCTCCAACATTTAATGTTAGCCAGTCTGTGTGGGATCCTGACAATCCTTCAGGTGGTTTAGAATCTATCTGAGGATCTATAAATGACATGTAGAAAATAATCAAAATATTAAGATTAGTGATTCTGGGAAGATGACAGTTGCTTAATTTTTTAAACTCAATACACACATAAAAGTATACCAGAGATACTAGGACAGCAAAACCCAAACCCACTGACTGCATCTAAAACAAAACTAGGTGATAAGGTAGTCCCACCAAAACCAACAGCTGTAAGAGTAGCATGCTCTCAGCACCTGTGAAGAAAAAAGCAGACAGAAGCTACAGGGTACGTGATGAACCCAAGAATGCCAAAGCAGTCCATAAATATGGACTTCACAGCTCAGTAAGACTACCTGAGAACAGCAGCCTAGAAGTGGGAGGGGTATGTCTACACGTAAAGTGGGTGACGCAAGTAGTTGACAGTAAGATCTGAAGGGGCTACAAATAAACTCTCAAAACCCACCTGCCAAACTCTCTTCTAAGGACAAAGCCCTATACTGATACTAACAAGATGCTAAGGAAAGAATCCAAGTTGAACAGAATGAGACAACAGAGACAAAAAAAAAAAAAGGAGTCCAGATAAAAGTTAAGAAGGTCTACAGACCAGAATATGTCAGAAAGTGAGTCCATTTTTCTAACACTTAACAAAAACAACAGAAAAGGGAACTATAGACCATGAAATTAGAAAAACTTAATCCTAAGTCAGCCCTCCCTCCTCAAGTTAAAGAAAACTAATTTCACATAAAAATGAGTAACAGAAAAGGATTGAGATCAAATATCACACAAAAGTATTAAAACAATAAGAATTACATTCTTATAGACAATAAAAACATGCCACAAAGAAATGCCCACAAAAAGATAAAAACTATAATCTAACACTCCAAAATACATGAAAAGAAATAATACCATGTATAAAATAACAGCATAAACCAGAATTACAAAATTCAGAAATAAGGTGAGAAAAGTCAAGATAGAATTAGAAAAAAAAGAAAATCCATTTTGAAAATGGAGACTAAACTAGAAGAAATACAAGAGTGAATAAACACAACAGATAATGCCTTAAAGGAAATAAAAGGTAAAAAAGAAGAAAGCTTTAAAAATCAAAAAGAAATTAAGAAAGAGATAAAATGGATTTAATAGAAGGTTCCAAATGTAAAAGCCAAATGTAGAAGATCCAACATACATATAATAAGGAGTCCTGAAAACAGGAAATCAAAGGGGGACAAAATAAACATGTAATTTACAGTTCAAGGAAACTTTACTGAAATCTAAAAATACATATATTTAAAACTACATATTGAAAGGACCCACCACATACCTGAGATAAATCAACCCAGAACACCAAGAAATAGTCTATCAAAATTACTGTACTTTGAAAAAAGAGAACCATCCTATGGGTAATCTAGGAAAAACAATCACTTAAAAAAGATCAGATTTTTTGATATCACCATCTCATGCCAGAATAAAACGTAGTAACATATTCCAAGATAGTCAAAGAATGAAATGTGAACCAAGGATTTTTTTTTTACCACTTCACTGAGGTATAATTGACATACAATTAACTATACATATTTAAAGTCCATACTTTGTAAAGCTTTGACCTGATTTCATATCCAACCAAGCTGATTTTCAAGGATAGAAGCTATATGTTACCTACTCTAAAGATGTCAAACAATATTGTTCTCACAGGTTCTTGGAGAGGATTCTACTAGAGATCAAGTTTCAGATAACCACTGGAGACATGAACAAAAGGAATGAAGATAAGCATTAAATACACTTAAACTAAATGAGGGTGATAAGGGAGACAGCACAGTATACAATGGGTGTATATTCTGATAATGTAGAAACAATACAATTATTTTTTAAGTAAGGGAAAAAGGATTTAGCATACATTAAAAAAAGTTCAACTGTTTTTAGTAATCATATTGGTATTCAAAGTATTTGGGTTGTTACTCTGATACTTTTATGTGTGTTTTGCATGGGATGAAGTAGATAAGTAATTATGTAACATTATAATTCTATCAATCCCTATGTCCCTGAAAATCAGGATTATTGATATGGAAGAAAGGAAACACACATGTAAAATAGGAGGGGTTAAGTAAAAACCCTATGGTCCTGAATATAAACTGGAAGTATTAATATGAACCCATGAGATATGAAGTCCATCCACATGTTATTCAGCAGTCCCCAACCTTTTTGGCACCAGAGACCAGTTTCATGGAAGACAATTTTTCCAGAGACAGGGCGGGGATGGTTTCGGGATGATTCAAGCACATCACATTTATTGTGCAGTCGAACCTCTCTGCTAATGATAATTTGTATTTGCAGCCACTCCCCAGTGCTAGCATCACCGTCTCAGCTCCCCCACGGATCATGAGACATTAGATTCTCAGAAGGAGCACAACCTAGACCCCTTCACGTGCAGTTTACAGCAGGGTTCCTGCTCCTATGAGAATCTAATGCCCCGGCTGATCTGACAGGAGGCGGAGCTCAGGCTGTGATGCAATAGGGAGAGGCTGTAAATACAGATGAGGCTCCGCTGCCTGGCCTGCTGCTCACCTCCTGCTGTTAGGAACCAGGCCAGACTGGTACCAGTCCATGGACCAATACTGGTCCGGGGGTTGGGGACCACAGTTATATATGACATATAAACTTTGTATCAATAATATGTATTATATTATATATAAATTTTGTTTCTAGCTAGCTATATATTTCCAACTCTGTCCCCCAAAAGGACTAATAATGATGATGAACAACACAACAGCAAAGAGCCTCCCTAGCACCTAGTGTCTCAAAATGACACGTCCCACTAAAAGAAATCAAGACTTCTTGGAAAAAATGGAGATCCAGGTCTGGGACAGGAAAAGGTTAAGATGAATACCTTGTTATTCTAGATAATAAGAAATCTATAAAAGACAAATGAGATTGTGTTAAAAGGACTTAAAGAGGTTTCCTATGGCCAAAGTAAGACAATCTAAACATCAATAAATGCAGGGGATGAAAACACAGCAAATATTTTTAAATCCAAGAGTTCATAACAATAGGACAAAAATAAAACCAAACCTTAATTGATTACTTTTCATTTTGTTTGTTTGTATGCAGTGAACCAATTAAGTGACCACTGTCTGCCAACCACTGTTAGGTCAGCGGATAAAAGAAGATGAGGAAAAATTTTTGCTCACGGTTTAAAGGTAGAGACAGAGAAGAGAATGCACTGACTTACAAGTTGGCAAGTCCCTGAGCAACCATTCTGAGAACTACTTCCATGCATCAAATACAATTAATGTGATACTTTAAAGAATAAGTAAACAGATATTCAGGGTGTGACTGTATGGAACTAATAAATCAAATACTTTTAAAAGAATATTTACCTTACTTAAGCTTTAGGTTTTTTCTTTTGAGATACACAATTGTATAAACTTTCTTCCAAATCAAAGGGTAGTGTGTGTGTGTGTGTGTGCCTGTGTGTACAGTTGATCCCAAAACCATTTTTTGACTGATCACTATAAAGGATTGTCAAACACTACTTATGCAAGCAATATTTGCTTAGAAATATGTGGTATAATACGTAAGAGAAATTTTGACAATTACTATCAAAGAAAAAATGTCAAAACAAAACTGCAGTTTCAGAGCATTTTAAAGGCATGTAAAATATGAAGTATCCATATCAAAATATGATCATGTAATTCAAATAAAAAATTTAACACACACCTCGAGTGCAGACTCAAAAAGGGTGTGAAGAGCTGAATACAGCCACAAGATCTTTTTTAGTGTTAAGCTTAATAACCTCATTTAAAATATGTGCCATTTCATCTTTTTTATTTTGACCAACAAAACTGGTTTTTAAGGAAGTCACTTACCAATAAATGGCTCTCCTTCACACACAAACAAAACATCATCATCCCTGGAAAAATAAAAATTTAAAAAGCCACCATCAAAATCTAGAAATCACATTGATCATTTGTTGATTATAGGAATGATTCCTTAGAATTATATAAAATAGGTTTTTCTATTAGTCTTTTTTTTAATTTAAAACCTCTGCACAATTTTGGTTTGGCTATCAATTTATACAGCAAAGAAGTTACGTTTCCAGTGCTTTACCCCCGCAACTTAACTACCCGTGGATTTAAATTCAAAAATAATATCTTACACATGAAAGTACTTTCAAAATAGAAAAAAAAAAAATTCCACTATACAAATAATGTGAATTCAGCTTATTAATTGAAGAATGTACTATTATGCTCAAAGGATATGATTAAAGCCATAGCCAACTCTTTCTGTTTAATTTTAATTTTTTACCCCTAAATAAATGATTGAGATTCTCTCCTGTATCATTAGTTGCTATGTGCTTTGGAAATGAAATAAAGCTTCATATTAAATCTAGGAAAAATATAACTGGAAGTAACTCTGCTCTAAACACCCACAACACATCCACCATAGACCCAAATGTAAACTATTACACATAACTCACAATTCTGGATTATCAGTGTATATCCTCCTCTTCCTCGGCCCTAACCTATCACATGATTCATATAAATGATCAGAGACTGTACTGTGAACCAGAATCTAATAAACAGGTAGCTATTTTATAGCTCAGAAGGCTTCAGTTATGACCTTCTTTTGTAGAAGTTATTTTATTTCCTATAGGACATCAGAGGAACACACTGAGTTTTTCTAAGCAGAGTCTGTAGTATGTGAAGGAGAAAGCTAGGCTGATGCAGATCATCCAACAATCGGACTCAGTTATCCTTAGAAACTGAAAGAAGCTGGGAGATAGATATTAAAAAACTAAGAAATTCCTCTAACTTATTTGGATTTCAAATGTAGCCTATAATATTTTCCACTTGTTCCCCATTCCAGTTAACTTTTTCAGATTAGTATAAAAATTTCTTTTCATACAAAAATCAACTGCTAAGCTGTATGAGCTGGGTAAGTCACTTCACAGATGCTCAGTTTCCTCATTTATAAAATGAAGGAACTAGAACTGATTAACTTCAAATGCAGTATATTCTTATTGACAGTTCATTCGGATGTGGATTTATACAGAGACTAAACTTTGTATATACTATAATTTAGACCATCATCATCTTCACACCATCAATTAAAAATACCCATGCTTAACAATTAAATAACTTGGGCAAAGCATATTATAGCTGGCATAGTCAGTACTTAATTTGTGTTCCCTTCACTATCTTCTTTGTTAAGTCTCTTCCTGCTCCGAAATTCCACCCTGTGAAGACCCAGTGAGGTGAACTACACACTTCTGTTAATCTGCCTACGATATTTAAAAAATAAAAAACAAGCCCACTATTGGGGTGGATCACTTACGATACCTCTACCTAGAGTTCTATCATACTTAGCAAGTTTTCACAAAAATGCTCTCTATAATGTTTATAAAATTCAAAGCAGTTTTAGGAAATGAATTTAATAACAAGCAGTTGCACACAGAAGTAAAGTGATCAATTAGATTTTTAACATTAGAAACTGCATGTCTTATTAGGCTCATCTCTAGTACCACAAAGAAGACATTCCTCATAGCCATATGTGAACTATGCAGAAAGATGATAGGTATACTGGAATTACTAAGGGTTTTCTATCTGATCAATAAGCCCTAAGTCCAAATGACTTAAATTTCAAAGAGTGAATTCTAGGCAATCACTTGCCCAAATCCTGTACACTTGACAGTGATTAAACTACTGCTTAAGGGAAACAGCATAGCACCAGGAAGATGAAGCACACTGTTGACAGCTTATAAAAAGGTGAAGGTTACCTGATCAAAGCAATATCATCAATCAGTCCACCTTTCCCATTATACACACTGGTGGCTTTGATGCCAAGTTTACTGCTGGCCACAGAAAGCAAATCGGATAAAGTTCCATATACAGCAACTACCTGTAAACACATCAGATTAATTTGAACAACTTATTTAATAAATTTCATCACCCACAAATTATAAATCATAATACTACAAACAGAACTAAAAATTCAGATTATTACATAAAAGATTTCAAGAGGTTCTTTACAGTGTCCTTTTTTCTTCTAGACCCATACATTTACTTAGTGCCTAATACTGCAGATTGGAGAATGGCAACATTAGAGAAAAAGAAATCACCTCTGACTAAAACCAATCTACAATCTTAAGGTATGTTAAATATTAATAGTGCTCCAGTTCTGAAGACAGACCTGTACTTGAATATAGATTCTGACACAGTCTGTCAACTTGAGATAAATAACTTAACCTCTTTATGCTTCTGTTGCTTTAAGTAGATATGAAAAAAACAGTAGCACCTACCTCAAAAGGTTATTATGCGGATGCAATGAGTTAATGCTTGATAAGAGCTTAGTTAAGTGCCTCCTGAAACCTGTTAAGAACTTATGTTATTCTTAAATTTCTCCTTTGTTATAGGAATGGTTCATTTTTAGAATAGGAATGACTGAGTGCTGTTTATTATATATTTACTATATCAACCACCATAGAAAATATAACTTTCCACCTCATTTAATTCTTCAGTAACTACTCATATTCATTATTTTATAAAAGCCAGATTTTAGAATCTAACATTATGAATACATCAGAGAGCTGGCTGACAATGAATCAGGCACAGTCTGATGTATGTGCAAGATACATGCAACTGATTAAGCAGGGGCTGAGAATCTCTACATGTAAGTGAATTTTGTGCTCTGGTCATAACTATAACTATGGGCTCCCAGTGGCTGAGCTGTATAGTTGTACCATTATCAATTAGGACCTCTGAAAGTTATAAGTAAAGAGGAGATGAGGAGCTATGAGGCATGACCAGTTAACAGACTTCAGAAGAATATCGGATAAAGATGCCACATGAAATGAGGAACAGAGCTAGTTCTCTACCAGTGACTGATGTATGGGAGACAATTTTTAGTTAAATAAATAAAGTAAATAACAGGTCACGAAGGTAGTTGTTTGCGAACATGAGGGTGTAGTCATTCAAAAGCAGAGCACCCAGATTCCAATTTTTTTTCTTGGATCCGAAAAATGAAGGCCACAAGAGTGCTGTCAACTGGGGGAGTTTGGGGAAGGATTGAAGGCAAGAACAATGTAAAGGGAACTAGGTAGATTATAAACAATAATGCATAATCCAAGTGTCCATAAACAGATGAATGGGTAAACAAAATGTGGTATATACATACAATGGAATATTATTCACCTATAAGCAGCCATGAATTTGACATATGCTACATATACATGCTGTATATGGAAACTTGAAGGCATTATGCTAAGTGAAATAAGCCAGACACATAAAAGGACAAATATTGTATGATTCCACTTACATGAAGGCACCCAGAACAGGCAAATTCATACAGACAGAAAGTAGAATAAAATGGTAAATCTTGGCATATTTTACCATGATTAAAAAAAGAATGCAAAGCACTTGGCAGTGTCCTGCACACAGCAGGCATGCCATAAATAATTGAAGCCTGAGTAAAATAGGTCTCCCATATTTCCTTTCACTTTTCACCTCTGCAACAGAGCCTGTAATTCTGTTATTGCATGTACACATTCCTGGGAGAAAGGGAAGAGAAGTACAGCACCTAGGGGCATTACATACAGCAAACCTGGTGTGTTAAGGCAAAGACCATGAAGAGTATATGGAGAGAAGAAACAAGCAAAAATGCAAAGGATTAAGAGATCAACCAAAGCAGGTGCAAAACAACTATTACAGTCAGGAAGGTGCCATGAGGGGAGGGTTAAGAAGCTCCTGCTTTCCAACATCAATGTTCTTGTCATGATTGCTATTATACTAGAAAATTTTCCAAATCTTTCTTTTGCCTCTTATTTATCTTTGCTTCCTGTGTATCTCTACATGGCTTTCTTCTGCCACATATATACGATCCTGTCCTTGCCCAAACATCAACTTTCTCCCTCAGCATTTCTTTCACTTCTCTCTATTGGCCATACTGTAAAATAGGCACAAGTTTAATGTATCTGTCTACGTTACGCTCCTGTACTTCACTTAAATGTTAGAGCTTAAGATTTTAAATGACTTATTTTTCAAAATATATCAAATTAAATTGTTGTCCACTTCTATGTATTGAGTTGGGTTTTCCTGTAGGTCAGTTGTCTTCTAATGAAAATAATGGCTACTCACCATGTTCTAAAGCTGCAATGTCCAATGTGGAAGCCACTAGTCACATGAGGCTATTTCAATTTTAATTTATTAAAATTAATCAGAAGTTAAAATGGAGTCCATTAGTTACATTAATCATATTTCAAGTGCCCAACTGTGAAAGTGGCCGGTGGTTACCATACTGAACAGTGCAGACATGGAATATCTCCATCATCACAGAGGTTCTATTGGACAGTGCTGTCCTAAGAAGCAGAATAAAACAAAGAACAAAAAATAAAATCTTTTTTGATTCTGTTAGGCTTTCCTATGATAAAGCAATCCAAAGTAACAAAATGATGGAGTCTAACTCAAGACCTGTTTGTTGTTTTTATGTAGTGTTCCCTTTCTCCCCACTGAAGTCAAATTTGACCATATGACAGAAAATACATACTGTTTGGCAAGGACTATTCTCAGGGCAATCAAAGCACAACAGGTGTTTCCTTGTGGGCCACAGAACTGCTAAGGAGCACAGTCTAGTATAAATTGAGTTCAACTTTTATTTGTCACGTAAATCAGTCCTAACAGTATCAAAAACAATTTACCATTTCATCAAATATTTTCCAATCTGACTTTCTACGTGGACTCTAAAAGTGCAATAGTTTTAATTTGTAAAAAGTTGTTCCTAATTCTGTGAATGTAGGTGAACAACTATCCCTTGGCAAAGCTGATGAGCAGCACTAAAGAAATACATCCCTGACTGAGTGCTGCCCCAATCTCCGACTCAAGATTACTACCACCAGCTTAAATGGAAGGATCCACTTGGCTAAATGTTACATTGCCTGGCTTATGGCAGGCCTTTGACAAACATTTCTTGAATGAGGTGTAAAATTTTCATTCCTTTCAGAGTGTTAGACTAGGACACACCTTTTTGGGTATGAGTCAGTTATATTTATTTAAGTCTCTTCCACTAAGTTGAAAAACAAAGTACACAGCATAATAAACACGATTCTAAAGTGATATTCATATAACTATTAAAAGTGGCTGTCTTTGAATAATGGAATTATGGTTGACTTATTGTGAGTTTTTCGTTTTCCAAATTTGTTACAATGAACCTGTATTACTTATACAATAAAGGGGCAAAGTTTTAAATTATTTTAAGGTCTCCATAGCTCCATACTAGTTTTACAAATAAAATTATTTTAGCATTTGGCAGTCTAGCAGTTGATAATTAACCAAAGGGTCAATTAAACAATTAAATTAATATGAAGAA
Source organism: Varecia variegata (assembly GCA_028533085.1). Lineage (NCBI taxonomy): Eukaryota > Metazoa > Chordata > Mammalia > Primates > Lemuridae > Varecia > Varecia variegata. The sequence goes on from CM052451.1 coordinate 17,103,267, forward strand.
TCTTAGAGTTCTATAAATTTGAAAATTTCCCTTAGGTTGACCCCAATATATTTGTTCTTCACTTGGAGGGCTATTCTTGGCATTTATTCTTCAACTAGAATCACTGAAGCATACTAACTAACACTACCAAATAAAAAAGGAATTATATTGCAATACTAATATTCAAAATCTCTGTATTTTATATAAACTAATTAGAAATCAGGTTTAAAAACACACATATCAGCATTAAAATGTCCTACACATGGAAAAAGATTTTTAAGTTACTGAGAAAGTTTCCAACAGACTGGCACATGTACTTTGCTTTATATAACAACTCTGTTGGGAAAAAGCAGCCATGAAAATATTGCATATCATAGATGTAAGCCCTAATTTATTTTTTAGGGCTTATTTTAGTCCTCATACTGAGCCAAAGAGAGGCCAAGCATTTATAAAATAATCATGCTTATAAAGGTTATTTGCTTTGTGTGTGTTATTTCCATCACGTGGAGCTGATGTTTCCATGTCACTGTCATTATTTACTTTAATAACATAGGCACTAAGAACTGAAGCATTTATGGAGTAAACTGAGATGTACATCTATCAAAGTTTATGAAGACTATATTATACTATGATTCAGACTTAATCCTTTGTAAATTTCAGATTCCATGACAAATGAAAGCTATTTATCACTTGGGAAAGTAAATGGTATACCATGCCTAGCAGGATTTGCTAATTTTAATTTGCCTTTAAATCCATTTTTAAATGGTAAACTATGTTATTTAAATTTAAAAATTAAAATCTGCCCATGTATTTAAAACATTTATTTTTTTTTAAATTCCCACGATACTACATAGTACACAATCAATAAACACGTGTTTAATTTGTGCAAGCTGATTTACACAACAAAACCATTAATCATAATTAACAACTATTATTTATTTATTTTTTAGAGACAGGGTTTCACTCGCTACAGCCTCAAATTCCTGGGCCCAAGCAATCCTTCTGCCTCAGCCTCCTGTGTGGCTGGTACTACAGGTATGCTCACCACACCCAGCTAATTTTATTTATTTTTTGTGGAGACGATGTCTCACTATGTTGCCCAGGCTGGTGTTGAACTCCTGGCCTCAAGCAATCCTCCCACCACAGCCTCTCAAAGTGCTGGGATTACAGGCACCGAGCCCAAACACAATTAATAACTAAATGTAGAACTCAATTTACTCTACCTATACTTTCAGTCTAATACATTTTAAAAATTAAAATGATTTTAAGCCTAAAAAAGATGATATAATTAACTCTAAGGTGAAGAAAGGTAATAATAAAAATTGATAATTCTAACCATACCAAGTGTTGGAGAGAACATGGATCAAAGCGAAGGTTTATTCAATATTGGGAGGAATATAAATGCAATGACTTTGAAAAGCAATTTGGCATCATTTTGTAAAATTGAACATTTACATAACCTTACACATGGTAATTACACCTATGTATGTACACCTTAAAGTAGGTGGTTCTCAAACCTGATTAGAATCACCTGGAAATTCCACGTGGAAATTAAAAATTCATGGTCCCAGACCTACTGAATGTTAAACTCTGGGGATAAAGTCCAGCAATGTGTTTTTTCAAGTCCTCCTGGTGATTCTGATGCATGCTAAAGTTTGAAAACTACTACCCTAGAAAAATGCTTACTGATGTGCACCAGGATACATATACAGTAATGAATATATTCATGGCAGCATCGTTAATGGCAAAATATAAAGAAAATAAACAACCAAATGTTCATTGACAGGAAAATCATGGTAGGATTTTTAAATAATGGACTTTAATAGAGCAGTGAAAATGAATAAACTATCACTATGTGGGACATTACAGATGGAATTGAATGAAAAAAGCAAGTCCCAGACGACCATACAATATGATACCAATTTGAGACATGATACTCCCAAAGCTGGAAAAACAAAAAACATGTAGTTTTGCTATACATATATATGACAAAAATATTGAAGAAAAAAAAAAAGCAAAGAGAAATACAAAACTCATAAAAATGGCTGCTTTTATGGGAGAGGCCAAGGAAGAGGAAAGTGGATGAGCATGTTACATTACTGGTAATAAGCTATGTCTTGGGTTTTGTGGCAGGTTTAAGGATATTTGTTATATGATTTTTCATTTTTATGTATATTAATATTCTTTACTATATTCTTTGTACATATCACATACATTAAGAAATATTTAGGTTTAAAGAGTGAACCCTCATGGGGTTCTTTCTTATTAATGTTTAGATTTCAAGAGGCAGAGGTTCCCATAGATTTTCACCTTTCTTCAATGCTAAAAATGTAATGGGTTCAAATCTGGATACTCAATACCAACAACATATTTCTGACCTAATATCAAAGCCAGAAGGAAACAGTTATTTCGTGGACCAAGAATGCAATCATAGTACTGAATGAAGATGTGTCCTATCCCACTATGTTTGCAATGTTTGGCATGGTGCCTCATACTCAGAAGGTACTCAGTAATTGTTGGCAGAATGAATGAATGATGAATGAAAGCATCAGTATACAAAAGGCCTATGACTTGCACAGCTCATTATTTAATTTTCTGAAGTAAAAAAAAAAAAAAAACAGATAAAGTTGTATAGAAACTTTGCACTGACATCAGGTTGCTCAGAAGCCATAAACTACATTCAATTTCCTTAATGCAAACTTTTACAAGGAATACTAAAAAGAGAACAATGGGAATTTTGAGGCACATGGAGAAAGGAGGATTGGTACAAGCATAATTATTAATAACTCCTCTAGAGCAGTTTAAAAAAACACCCAAAATTTAAAGTAAAGATCCCAGTGTTTTAAAACTATGGCCTTCAAACGTTTCTTACTATGCACCTCATCAGTAAAACATTTTGGGGTATGTGCTCAAACATTTGTATATTTATTTATTAATCAACTATATACCACTGTAAGAAAGTATATGTTTTCCCAAAAATGAGGAGTACTTTTACTGACTTATACTATGAGTTGGCCAGTAAGAATCCTCTAAATATTTATCATTAAATTTAGTGAAATTCTGCCAAATACGAGATTGACTTTAAACATTAAAAGTTAAAAAAAGAAAAAGAAAAAAATCTGAAGCTATGTGTCATCATGTGCTAGAAAATATTTCTAAATATCCTGCTAATTAGGATGACTTCATCCTATCGTAGGCTAATATTTCAAACAATATATACTTAGGAAGAAGTTAATTGTTAATAGCAGTTATTAAATAGGACTTCAAATGGTCTCTAAAACTCGGAACTGGTTGCCTTCTCAGATCCAAACAGATCCATTTTTTTAATCTCATAGTTCATATTAGGAGAGAGGCACTTCTTTGTTGTTTACTTGTGCTTGCATAATTAATAGTCTTCAATCTGCAGTTTCTTTGAAGGAATCCTTTAAAGCCACTTGGCATTTTGGTGAAGATTAATTTAGTTAACACTGGATGTAAACCCTAAAGTGGCACTTGTAAGCTTCTGTAATAAAATACGTCATGGCAAACCAATCATCGAGGAAGTCACTATCAACCTATTCACATGTCACTGCCCTCCCTTCTCACAGACCTGAGACCAGCTGATACATTCAGTGACTGGAGGCACTTGTGCCTTTCTAGAGCAGAAAAATCAAGTTTTCATATTATTTTATGTTTTTAAAAATATAAACAAAAGGTATATGCTAAACAAAAGGCATATTCCTAAACTCCAATGGATCGTCTTGCACAGGCTCTGTGGTGTGCCACCTCACTCTGGAAGTTAGAGAATGCATAACCCTCACTTCAACATCAAATACATTCACTAGTTACACTGAAATTTACTTAGTACACAGAAAATTCACAGGGAGTATATGACATAGTACCCTGTAACAACTTGTTGCCTCCCCTCCCAGGCTTCATGGCCCACAGTCTGGCAACCACTAAACAAGCTATGAGAGGGAAACTTATTTGAAAAACCAGAAATTATTTGTAAGATCAAGAAACAAAAACAGAAGCTAGGTAAAGAAGATAATTTAAGTGATAACGGATATTCCAACTGGTAGATGGGAAATCAAAGTCTATTTGAATAGTACTTTTTTTCCTGCACATTCTTAATGAACATTCATGTCATGATCATGCCGATCCAACTAGTCATTTTATATATCTAAAATGCAGGCTGTTATGTATTATTCTCTTTTGTCACATAATAGTAATTATAATAGTATGTTTTAATCAGCTGAAAGGAGAGGAAACACTGACACCTTTGGCTTAGCATAGGTTCTCCATTTGAGCAGTAGGGGTTACGGCATTGTTTCTTTTTAATCCAGTATTCTCCAGTTTGGATTTTTATATCTCTGTAATATAAATATATTTATCTTTAATTATCTGAGATACATTTTCCCCAATCTTCTGAAATTCTCTAGCAAAATATTTTGAAAGGAAATAAAAGTTAAATCCAAAAATCTAACCTAATCAAAACTATATAGCTTTAAGAGCAATATGGAAGACCATCTCAATCTTTGACCACAACAAAATTCGGTGGATTCAGAAGAGATTTAGAGCATAGGTAAATATCTCGACTGTTGGATTCAGAAGAGATTTAGAACATAGGTAAACATCTACGACTGGGTCTAAACATTGTCTTCCATGGAATAACAAAGCAGAAATGTTGGATAAAAAGGTCAATCAGAGGTTTGTTTTTGAGAGATTACATTACGATTCTAACTGTGGATATACTACTAAGTCTTTCCTACAGTAACAACATGTGTTTCAGATTATGAGCAGTAATTAACTACAGGTTTAAAACAGTTAATAATGGTCAGAAATAATGTAAACTTTGTGAAACTTATTTTTGAGGTAGCATTCATGAAAACTCAAGAATTTGAATTTATGCCAATTCTGTTTTTGCACAAGTATTAAATCTCCAAGACCAGAAGAACACAAAATTATAGTCAACAAACCACACTGCGGTTCAAATTTTCTGAGCATGTTTACTCAAAAACTGCAGAGTAGTTGGAAAGCCATTTTTAAGGCCACTGCACAATTACACTATTTAAAAATTTACAGTGTTTCCAGACTATGCAGGAAGCAGAGTATTCGGGCAAATAACAGAGTGAGGCCAATTCACCTTTACCTTCGACTCTAAAGGCTTAGTCACTTCTGGTAATCATTTAGCCACTCAATAAATGTCTGCCTTGAACAGTCAAAATTTTCCAAAGTAGAGCAACAACTTTCATGGGTGGGGCAAGAGGCTGAGAAGGAACAGAATTCATTTTGGCTTGCTCCGGCGTTGGAAAAAAATATTTAGCACCACACCCTCGACACAGGCCTAACACGGCAAAGGCTACTAGTGTCAAATCAGCCCATTCTGATCTGTTGTCACAGTCCTCTAAGGAACCAAAACAAGACGAAATAATAAAACGAGTACAGAAGTTTGGCGGCAGCGGGGCTTGGGGCACCTAAAAGAGAGGGAGGAAAAGCATCCTGACAATATCCCAGGGTTTTTAAATCTTCTAGGATGGAAGAACATTTTACTTATCCGCCGGTAGTTTAATTCTTTCCACCTGGCCCATCTCACAGGCTTTAGTCATCACGGCCACCTTCCCGAGCAGACCATTACTCAGCACGCAGGTGGACGGGCAGAGCGCCGGCTCCGGCCAGCCTGGGGGAGCGGGTCCTGGGGGACGCGAGGGAGGAGGACACCCCAGTGCCCAGAGCTCAGATGACAGCGGCCCGCCCCACGCCCTCCGTGCCCTCTCGGACCCGCAGCCCGGATTCGGTAACCGAGGAGGGAGCGACTCGCACCGGCCCCCCGCGCAGCCGGGGAGTTGCGGGCGGACTCGGGCAGGGAGCCCGGGGGTCCGAAGGGGGCCGCGGGGACGCGACGCTGCCCCCGGGACGCCCCCCACCCGGCGCACGCCCACCTCCCAGCCCTCAGCCCAACTTCAGCCGCTGCCCGGCGAGCCGCGTCCGCGCCCGGCTGCCCCGGCCCACAGCCGGCCGCCGCGCCCCTCACGACCCCCTTACCTTTCCGTTCTTGGGGCTGCCGTTAAGGAACAGGGTCACCCGCCTCATCGCGCTGCCCCCGCCGGGTCCTGAGTGAGCCGCCACCCTCCCACCTTGCCCTCCTCCCACCTTTTTCTCCTCCCTCCCGTCCCCTCCCTCCACCCACTCGGGCTCTCCTCCCTTCGCCACCTTCCTTCTCTTGCGGACACACCACACACACGCACTCTGTCCCACACCCCGGGGTTGGCCGGTCCTCCTTCCCACCCCGCCCCTAGGCTCCTCAGCTTGTCTGGGGCCCTTCCCCCACCTCTGCGAGACTGACACTGCGCCTCACCAATCAGCCCGCCGCGCCGGCCAGAACTCAGCCAATCGGCACCCTGCGTTGGGTGGGCTCTGGCTAACCCTGTCGGGACGGTGGGAGGGAAAAGAGGTTGCAGGGTAGCAGACGGGAAGGTGTATCGGCCAATCAGAGCAGAACCTGGAGCCGAACGGCGGCGCCAAGCGTTACTGAGCAGGCGCAGATCCAATTCTAGGTGGTGCTCATCTGCATGCGGAGGCGGGGTTTGAAGAAAGGAGGTGGAGCGCTAGACGGGCACCAGTCAGCACCTCCCCCTGCCTTAGCCCCGCCCACTCGCCCAACCTGAGGAAACGGCCGCCGTGGGTACTGACTGATTGGGTAAAAGCCATCGTCGTTCTGCCAGGATTGGCCCAATGATTCTTTTCGAAGTTTGCAGCATCCAATCGAAAGATGGGAGGCGGAGCTGAATGGTAACCGATGGGTTAATCCGCGAGACTCTCATGGAAAGTAGTCCCCGCCGGCCCAAGTTAGCAGCTGGTGTCTCCGGTCAGCGGGTTGAGCGCGGCTGGCGGCGGTTTCTCCCGGAGCCCGGGGGCGCAGCTCCTGTGCCTGAGACGGCGAGGAGCGGGGCCCAGGAGCGCTCGGGGCGCGCTCGGACGCCAGCGCGGCGGCGGCGGAGAGGTTCGTGAAATAACGCCGAGGGGCGGGGCCGCGGTTTGAATCCGGCGGCGGCGGCGGCCGGGCCCGGGCAGCGCTGGGGCGGCGCGGGCTGCGTGGCTGGGGGGTTGCTGGACGACCCGGGGAGCGGTCCCGCTGCCGGCCAAGCGGGGAGCAGGTGCCTTCCCCTGCCGGTCCGGAGAGCCGGGGTCTGGAAGGCGCTGGGGACGCCCGAGGCTGCGGCGTGCGAGGCGGGCGAGTTGCCGCGACGGGACGACGGTGCCGTTTTCCCCGGCCGCTGCTCGGAGTCTGTTCTGCTCACCCCTCACCGCGGCGCCAGCGGTCCTCCGAGCACCTGCTCTGAGTCCCCGGGCCCACCCAGACCTGCTGAGGTAGAATTCCTGGAAACGCGCGGAGCTGCGTCGTTCTCGGGGTGCCCTGGTGGTCCCCACGTTCACTGAGGGTGAAAGGCCTCGGCTTATGTCCGGGCTCTGGGGTGTGTTTTCTTTTAGCTCGAACTACAGTTTCCTCCCTTTCTTTCTCTTGGATATGAGCTTCAAAAGTGCTCCCTTAACATGTGTTTTCATGCCAGTATGGATTGTATTAGAATTCAGTCATGAGTGAGGTTCTTCATCAAATCACGTTAATTTTGCTGGTTGGGTTATTTTGTTGTTGTTGTTATTCTTTCTTTTCTCTTTTTCTCCCCCCCTTCATCTTTTAGATGGATGCCAAGTTAAAAGACAAGCCCTCTGAAACCGAAGAGTCTGCTATCACTAATGCTGGTATGTGGTGATCTGCTTGTTGCCTCCTTGTGAAATTTAAGGTTTAGGCATTTGTCTTGGTAATGGTGTTTAGCCCCTGCAACGTGTTTCTGTTTCAGAAAATGCCTCTTTCATTTTGGGAACGGGGAAGATTGTGACTCCTCAGAAGCATGCAGCAGAAGTACCTCCTAATCTTTGCACGCCAGATGCTTTTAAATCACCTATGAACTTTTCCACAGTAACCATAGAGCAATTGGGAATTACATCTGAAAGCTTCGTTAAGAACTCTTCAGGTAAGAGAAGTTGTGGTTGTGGTGTTTTTCAACTTTAAAAATAACTAGTAAAACTCAGCTTTGTTTGTCAATATGTACTATTTTACTACTGTAGGTGTCTAAATTAATTTTTTGCAAACTTGCTTTTCCAGGGAGACTTCCGAGCACATGCACAACTCATTTAGCATAGCAGGAATTAACGGGGTCCCGGGACACCAAGTGTGATAATGTTCCTAGGTCAGAGTTGTGCTTTATGCCCATACTGGACAAGAATGGTGTGTGATCACTTTTTGACCTGACACAGGGATACAAAAGAGTGTATAACGTGAATAGTGATGCATTTTATTTTCGTATTTGGCAAAAATAAGACAACGTTTAAGAGCAATTAAGAAAATACAACATGGAAAGATTGGGGTGCGTGCCCCCTTCAAAAATCACAAACTGAAAATTGATTCAGGGACTGATCTTCAAGCAATAGAAATGAAATTCATCTGTGAAGTCTAATGTAGATGGAGAAGAAAGAAATACTGTATGGGAATCTAATTGACTTAGAGCAGCCGTCCCCAGTGTTTTTGGCACCAGGGGCCAGTTTCATGGAAGACGATTTTTCCAAGGACTGGGGATGGGGGGAGTGCGGAGCTCAGGCAGTGATGCACAGCCCATTTCCTAACAGGCCATGGCCCAGGGGTTGGGGACCGCAGGCTTAGAGGACAACATTTAGAAGTGGAGGATAATGGAGGACTTTGGAGTCACAGGGCACTATAATACATGAATGAAATAAGGCCAAGTGGCACACCATCCTGTCTTTCCTTCTCAGGAACATCAGTCCCTTAGACCTTTAAAAAGCCAGACTCATTTTGTGTGCTTACGTATACGGCCAAAATTCAGGGTAATGCTTAAGGTAGGTAGATACCTGAGAGAAACAAAATTATCTTCAAGAATTATGAGTGTGAGAGTGCCTACGTGGAGATCTTGCCTTTCAGGCTAAGACTGACTAATTCAGAAAGAGAGAAATTCTTAGTCAAAAGCAAGACATTACCTACCTTTATGTGCAGGAAACATGGGACAAAAAAGAAAACTATTAATTGAAATGTGTTAATGTATTTATTCAATAACTATTTAATAAATGCTTTCTGTGTACCAGGCACTGTTCTAGGATCATGGACTAAATCGGTGGACAAAACAGAGATCCCTGTCCAGCTGATTATGTATGAACAACTTGGCCAGTAATTCTCTGCTTAGATTTCTGTAGCATGTATTTATCTTGTTTTCTCTCTCAGGCTGGTACATCATGAGTATTGGATATGATTACCAATGATTGCCTTGTTTTGTTGCAATTTATAAGAGTGGTTTCATTACAGGAAAGTCATCATCCTATCTTAAAAAATCCAGACGACGATCTGCAGTTGGTGCTCGGGGCTCACCTGAAACAAACCATCTGATTCGCTTCATTGCTGAGCAGCAGAATTTAAGGACTGCTAAGAAGTCTCCTTGGGCACGGGATTCCCCTGCGCAGGTCTGATTTTCTTCTAGGTTCCGTCATGAAGCTTTTGTGCAATGCTTCTGCCTTCTAGTGTATCTCATCTGTTTTGGATCTGGAGAGAATTTTCTCTGTGTCTTAACGGAGAGTATGCAATGGATATTTTAAGAGTTATGAGACCCTGGATAGAAATGGCTTTCTAGAGGAGCTTTCTGTTTTATTTTGCAAATTTTTTTCTAGTCAGTGTCCATTTTTCTATAATGAAGTGAGGCACTACAACCTTTTTCTTTTAATAGCTTATCTCTGGGCTTCTAGTTTTTTCATAACTACTATGTGTTAGTTTATAGGGGCAGGGGTTCTCAGGGCAAAATGTATTTGGGACAACCTTGTGGAAAGGAGCAAATTATTCATCTTCTGATGGGGATGTATATAGCTATACAAAGCAGTCAAAGAGGTGTCTTTATTTAAAGTAGAAGTTAGATCATTCACCCTGCTGCTCAGAAACATCCCGTGGCTTCCTGTGATGCCTTGAATTACACCAAGACCCCTTCCTGGAGCCTCATACCCTCCTCTGGGCTCCTCTCCCCATGTCCTCCCATTTGCTGAGCACGCTGGCCTTCGTTCTGCCCTATGCTCTTTCCACCCAGGGCTTTGGCTCTTGTCCTGCCTTGTTCTTGCAGAATGCTTCCCTCTTGTGATGTCTTCCCTTAAACCACTTTCTCATTATGAGTTTTGGTTTCAACTCAGATTTTACTTGAGGCAGGGTTCTGTCCTGGTTCTAGCCAACATAGCACTTTTAGGGGCCTGGCCACATTACTGTTTTATCTTCTGAGTAGCACCTCTTATAACTGGAACTATGTTAATAGGTTTTCAGAATTTCACTCTAGAATGTAATTTCTCCCCTGAATACTGAGTCTCTGGAACAGTTTCTGGTCCGTGGAAGGAATGTTGAGTGACCAACGCAGTTCATAAGGCAAAAGCATCAAAAAAGCAATACATTTGGGATGTTTCATTTATTTTGTATACAAGCATTGGTCTCTTTCTCCAGCAGGAAATAGAGGGAAAAAATTTTGACTAGAGAAACTTACAATTTGCTTTAAGCAGCATCTCAAAGTGCTCCAAGTTCCTAGGGTATTAAACCTACCCCTCCCATGTTGAAATAAGAGTACCAAAAAAAGCACATTCAAAGTAAATTGTATGACCTTGAGATAATTTTTTCTCTATCCCTCATATATGTGGATGAGTTGGCCACAGGCCTTTTCTGAATGTTATGTGCTGTTTATGTCATAAAGGTTTACATCATCAAGCATACTTGAATTTAAAATGTTCTGTTAGCGTGTAATAGAGAGTTTGCTTTATGAGTGTATTCACTGGGGATAGAATCAGTGTGTGAACAGAGCACCATCAAACATGACTTCAAGACTTTAACTGCTTCTTCTCCATACGATATCTTAAAGGGAGGTAATTTTTTACTTTTGCCTATTGATGTAATTTTTTAAATTGTCACATGCTCCCTGTTGGTGGAACTGTGTTTGGAGTCCAAATAATAAAGGAAAAAAAAATCTGGATAGAGAACTTAGTGACTTATTTTATATGTAAACGGAACTCTTAAGTTTTATATTACGTTCCCTTGTTTGCCACTTCTATCCGTGATAGTATAAATTTCATTTTAATCAGTGTTTGGCTGGAACCCTATTAGTGGGATTTCCAGAGAGCTCCTGTGCTTACACCATCTAACTTTGTATGTTAAGCAAATGGCTGGCTTCAGCCCTAAGGAAGCAAGCATCCCCCAGGCCCCGTGCAATCAGGAACTTTTAGCTGGGGAGAGCGGGAGGGGAGAGTAATGTGAGCATGGGTATCTGAGCACATATGGACCTTCTGCGTCCCATCCTGGCCTCCTGGGCTGGAGGGTACAAGTGGACTGAAGGAAGTGCACTGAGACATACGTGTGACACATGTTTTGTACAGATGACTTCTCATGGACACCTACAGCATACCTTTGGTAGAATTTCCAAATGGGCCAGTTCCTCCTATTCCTTGTTCCTTGCCTCATCCCAGGATTCAGTGGGTTTTTTGTGCCTTCCATATAATCTCAGTCTAGCCTTTCAGCATTTTTGTGCTAAACATCTCTCTTTTCCATTCAAATTTGTTTCACTGAGATAGGCAGTAGAAGCTAAGGTATGAATGAATGCCCTTAAACCCCTCAGAATCCTTCTAAATGTTGTTTACTCCCCAAATAATGGGGGATACACTTTTTATGAGTCTCTTTTTAAAGCATGTTCTACCTACTCCAGACATCTTTTAGTATGATCCAGGGACTCATCAGTATTAACCGGCACATAGCTGTACATCTGTGCATATCACTCAGCTATTCTTCTTTGCTCAGGTTTTGCTAAAAACCTCAGGTTTTGGGGGAAGAGCAGAGGGGAATCTGAGATGTTGACAGCTCACCAACTATTCAAACTGGAAATGTGTAAATCCACAGTGAAGAGGCTCTGCCACACGAATCCATTACCCCTGATCTTCAGAAAGCCTTTGGTGTGTTATATTAGCCTTGAATTCAGTGGCTGTAGGCCTAGAATATAGAAACCATGTTTGGTTGGATTTATGATGCCCTGTATGTTTTGTACTTTCACAGGGCAGCCCTGCACTGTATCGAAATGTTAACTCTTTAAGAGAGCGAATGTCCTCTTTCCAGTCAGTTTTTCACTCCATAAAGGAAAACGAGAAAATGGCTGACCGTCCAGAATTGTCAGAGGCAGAAGACACAAAAGACTTGAGTAAGTAGAAAGAATTCATGCGATTTTGACTTACGTATTTATACAGATAAGCTTCTAAGATGTGAAACAATTTAGTTCTACAGGTGAAAGCAATCTTTTCAGAGCCCAGGTGTATTTTTTAATGGAGCCTAATATTTAAAATTTGGAAGATTTCACACAAAAATAGGATTTCTGTTTTCTGTTAAAAACCCTAATATCAGGTATTCCTGATTGTACATTTCCACATGGTCACAATTTTAAGTTTTAAAATGTCACAGCTAATTAGCTCATTTCACATATAGACTAGAGCTTGTAACAAATCTGAGTTTATGAACCTTGATTTTTACAAAATTACTATTAAGTTTGGCAAGCATTTATACGAATAGTCAACACCAAACCCAGATGTTAAAAACAAATACATACAATCTGATAATCTGCCATATTTTAACTCTTAGATTGTATTAATAGTTCATTTACTTTTTCAGTAATTTTTTTTATGTTTTATTAATCACAAAGGATTTCAGACCAGAATTTGACAAAATCTTGGCCTTACTGTAATCACTATAACCATTTCTCTGGTGCTTTGCATTCTAAGGTTCCAAATGATTTTGTTTTGACTTCTTGAACCATCTTCAGGTGCACATTTCAGTACCTCCTTGTGTGCAATGCACTAGTAACCCAAGACTGGTCTGATTCATCTGCCTCTGGGGTACATGACCACAGAGGTCCTTTATTGAAAGATTTCCTTTATTGAAGAAAGTGTATCCTATATTTTCCTTTTTATTGATTTAGACTGAAGCACTGAATTTTACTAAAATTATTATAATGTACAGAATTTTAAAATTATAATGTAAAATATTATGCCTGTGTCATTTTTTTCAAAAAATTCTGTTTTGTGCGTATAGCCAAAAAGGAAGATCTTAGTGAATGCCAACAGTCTGGGTTCCCTGCAGAGTTACCATCCAAACGTCGGAGAATATCCCCTGAGAGCAACTCTGACGAAAATCAAACCGATGCGGAAGGAAAAGTAATTGATATTCAGGCATTCAATATTGATACAGACAGAACATGTGCAACTGAAACTTCTGCAGATCTTTCTCAGGTAATTCATTTACTTTACACATAGGGAAATGAAGCTTTGGTTTTGTGCACAATTTTAAGGTTGTCGGTGTCATTCTTCAATGTTAGCACTTCTGCAATGTCATAGCTGGGGTTTTAGTGTGTGTGTGTGTGTGTGTGTGTGTGTGTTTCCTATCTGCTAATTTTATGATTATTGGTTGGTATTTATTGTTACCAGAAACAGTTTGGATGGATATGTTGCTTTTGATTCCTAACCTTAGGTAAAGGACTTTGGGGCAAGGGTAAGCCTTGTTGTTTTCTGCAAGTGAGGGATTGTTCTAGAAGGTGATGGTCCAACGGGAAATCGGTAATAGTCCTGCCCTTGAGCAGCTTTTTTTGTACTGGGGAAGGCGATGTATAAACAGATGATTTAAATGTAACTGGTGAGCAGGATGAAGATTCTGTATGAGGGATACTCCTCAGGCCTGGGGTTCTTAAACTTTTTCTTGCTGCTGCTGACTGCTGAGAAGTAGGGTGCTATTTAGCAATTTCTCCTTTGCTCTGTTCGCTTCTTCCAAGTAGTTTTAGGGATTTTTGTGGCTTATAACTACCTAGAGCCTGTCAAGATTATCAAAAGATGATAACCAACATGATTTACTAAGTTAGGAGAAAAATAATACTGTTGAAAATCTGTTGACCTTCCCACAGATGTAAGCAGGGAGTTAGTCTCGAATGACTGACTTTTGCTTCGTACTCTTAGTGCCAGTTTGACCCAGTAGGTTTTCATTTCCTTCAAGAGAGGAGACACCTAATGCCATTGCAGTTGGAACTCTTTCTGTACCTTCTCTGTCACTTAGATCCAACACTCATCCTGCTCATCTTATTTGGACTGGCTGAATAGAAGTCGGATAGTCATTAGAGATTCTTCAGGGTCCAGCGGGTTTCATTTGTATCTCGTAGTCCCTTATTATCTCTGCATTATTCAGGTTAATGTGAAATCGCCATCTGACAGAGACAGTAGTAATTTTTTCTTATGAGAACATTGATGAATTATGTGGCCATACACCACAATTTAGAAATTATTTCTGAACTATATGAGTGTGTTTTCTATCCTAGCTGTTAATGTTCTTCCCAGCCTAGCTATTGATACCATTTGGTGTCTGACTAATAATTATATAACACATTTATTTTGAGAATTTTTTTCTTTAAAGGCTAGCAAGTGAGCTTTCTAGGCTTTAATAAGGCAACAAAAATGTGTCCTTTAAACTATTCCTAGGGGATTGAAAATTGTTTTGTGGGATGTTTAGGATGCAATTAGGATGAATACTCCATTGTTAGATCCCTGGATACTTTATAATGAAGGTGGCTGAACACCAGATTTCCAGGTAATCCATGGTGCTTACTCAAATCTTCAAAAAGTTATCAGTAATACTACAAGTAATAAACCGTAATACTTCTCTACTCTTTAAATGTTTTCCCCAAGAAATCATCTGAACTTGTTTCAACGCAGTTTGGAGCTTTAGTTGAAGAGTCTGTTCCCCTCACAGAGCTCACAGAGGCCTCAAGTGGTAAGTGTTTAATTTTTCCTCAGCACATGTGCCAGTGCCCCACTCAGTGGACATGCATGATTAGTGTTCCTGTTCACGCTGATAGGGAAAACTGAAATGGTTCTCTCCTTTTCAGCATCTCATGGCCTAGTAGAAATGTGTTAGAATTCTTATGTGAGGGGTATTCTCTTCTTGGAACTGCACAGGTTTGTCATAAATGTCCTTTATTCTGTTAAGATGCATTCTATACATAATCTGTTGAGATTATCATGAGATAGTGTTGAATTCTGTCACGTTTTTTCTGTGTCTATTGAGACGATCATATGATTTTATTTTTCATTTTGTTTATGTAGTGTATTACATTTATTGATTTAATAATGCTCAACCAGCCTAGCATCCCACAGATAAATACCACTTAATCATGGTGAATGATTCTTTTAATGTGTTCCTGAATTCAGTTTGCTGATATTTTGTGGAGTATTTTTGTATCTGTGTTCATCAGGGATATTGGCCAGTGTTTTTCTTTTCTTATAGTGTCCTTGTCTGGCTTGCATTAGGGTAATGCTAGCCTCATAAAGTGAGTTTGGAAGTATTCCCTCTACTTTCATTTTTTGGAAGTGTTTGAGAAAAATTCCTCCTAATTCTTCTTTAAATGTTTGGTAGCATTCAACAGTAAAACCATCTGGTCCTGGGCTTTTCTTTGGTTTGAGACTTTTTTATTATTTCAATCTCTTTACTCATTATTGGTCTGTTTCAGATTTTCTGTTTCTTCATGATCCATTTCTTCTACATTATCCAATCTGTTGGCATATAACTATTAATAATAGTTTCTTTTGATCCTTTATATTTCAGTTATAATGTTTTCACTTTCATTTCTCATTTATTTGAATAGTCTCTTTTTTTTTTCCTACTTAGTCTAGCTATGGTTTGTTTTGTTTGGTTTCAAAAAACCAACTCTTAGTTTTGTTATTTTTCTATTGTTTTTCTAAGTGTTTCATTTATTTCTGCTCTGATATTTGTTATTTCCTTCCTTCTACTTTGGGCTAGTTTGTTCTTTTTGTCATTCGTTGAGGTATAATGTTAAATATTTTATTTGTGAGCTTTCTTTTTTTTGGATATAAGTGTTTATCACTATAAATTTCCCTCTTAACACTGCTTTTGCTGCATTCCGTAAGGTTTGGTATGTTTTGTTTGTCTCAAGGTATTTTTTATTTCCTTTTTGATTTCTTCTGTGACCCATTGGTTGTTTAGGAGCATGTTGTTTAATTTCGACATACTTATGTATTTTCTAAGATTTCTTATACCATTGTAATCCAAAAAGATACTTGTGATTTCAGTCCTCCTAAATATAAGATTTGTTTTGTGGCTTAACATACGGTCTATTACAGAGAATGTTCCGTGGATGCTTGAGAAGAATGTGTATTCTATTGCTGTCGGATGGAATGTTCTGTATCTGTCTCTTAGATCCATTTGGTCTAACAGTAGTTCAAGTCCAGTGTTGACTGACTTTCTGTCTGGATGATCTTTTCATTGCTGAATGTGGGATATTGACATCTCCTTCTATTATGGCATTGCAGTCTTTTTCTTCAGATCATTTAGCAATTGCTTTATGTATTTAGGTGCTCCAATATTGGGTGCATATGTATTTACAGTTCCTATGTCTTCTTGGTGAATTAACTTTCATCATTATGTAATGACCTTCTTTGCCTCTTTTTATAGTTTTTGCCTTAAAGTCTATTTTGTCTGATACAAATATAGTTATCACTACTCTGTTTTTGTTTCCATTTGTATGGAATATCTTTTTCTATCCCTTCACTTTCAGTCTGTTTGTGTTCTTACTAGTAAAATGAATCCTTGCAGGAAACATGATTGGTTTTTTTATTTGTTTGGTTTTTATTTCTTGGTTTTTTTATTTGTTTGGCCACTCTGCCTTTTTTTTTCCCCCTCACGTTCCTGACAACTATGGTGTCTATTAAAATGTGTCAGTACTTGACTAGTACTAGTCAAGAATTAGGCTGCTGTTTCAAAAAGATCCCAAAATATGACAACTTAAATAAGATGGACATTCCCTCCTCCCGCCATGCAGAAGTCTGGGAGGCAGTCCAGGGCTTTCACTGGGACTTAACTAGGATTTGATCTTGTTACTTGTCTTCCTCAAAATGGAGCTTCCCTCCATGGTCTAAGATGGCAGGTCAAGCTCATGCCATCATGTGCCTTCCCGCCAGCTGGAAGGAAAAGGGGAGGAAGAGGAGGGTGGGTACAGACCCTATAAAAGTTGGAGAAAGGTCCAGGTACCACTCTGTCTTTTTATTGGAGAATTTAATCCATTAACATTCAAGGTAATTACTGATAGATAAGCACTTGCTGCTGCCATTTTGCAATTTGTTTTTTGATTGTTTTGTGGGTACCTTGTTCCTCTCTTGCTGCTGCCTTCCTTTGTGGTTTGATAGTTTTTGTGTTGAATCCTTTCTTTTTATATTTTGTGCATTTACTATAGATTTTTGCTTTATGTTTACTGTGAAACTTATATAAAATATCCTTATAACAGGCTACTTTAAGCTGATAACAACTTGCCTTTAATCACACAGAAAAACTACATTTTCACTCCTTTCCCCCCACCTTTTAGGATTTTGATATCAGTATTTACATTGGTCTTTGTAATTTGTATCTCTTAATTTACTGTAGTTATAATTGTTTTTAATAGTTTTGTCTTTAAATCCTCCTGCTAGGGATAAACTTGCTTCATATTAGCACCCTTATAGTATTAGAGAACTCTTGAGTATGACTATGTATTATACTATTGAGTTTTTTACTTCCATATGTTTTTTGTTATGAATTAGAGTATTTCCTTTCAGCTTTAAGAACTGTGTTTAGCAATTCCTATAAAGCAGGCCTAGTGGCGATGAACTCCCTTAGCTTTTGTTTGTCTAGGAATGTTTTTTTTCTTCCCTCATTCCTGAAGTATTCAGGTGAAATATTCTTGGTTGGTACTTTTTTTAGGGTTTTTTTGTTTTTCCCTTTAACACTTCGAATATATCATCCTACTCTTTCCTGGTCTTTAGGGTTTCTGCTCAGAAATCCGCTGAAGGCCATATGAGAGATGCCCATATGAGAATGTGATATGTTTCTTATCTCGTGCTGCTTTTAGTATTCTTCCTTTGTTCTGGTTTTTAATAATTTGATTGTGATGTATCTTGGCTTGCTTCTCTTTGGGTTGAATTTGGCAACCTCTGAGCCTCTTATACCTGGATGTTGTCATAGTTCCCCATATTTGGGAAATTTTTAGCCATTATTTTCTTAAATATGTTTTCTAGGCTTTTGCTGTTTCTCATGAATTCTTACTATGCAAAGATTAGTTTACTTGATGGTTTTTTTCATAATCCCCATAGGCTTTCTTCATTCTTTCTGCTCCTCTGCTTAGATAATTTCAAATGCCTTGTTCTATAGTCCAATGGGGTGTCTCAGCCTCTCTCTCAAGTTTTAGGATATTTAGGATGGTGTTTTTGTGTGTAGATAATTGCTAATTGGATTTCTCTGGGGGATAGGGGCTGAAGCCAGAGAACGCTTATTCAGCCATCTTGGTGACATCACTCTAGTTTTTTTTTTTTATACCAAAGTACATATGAGTAAGAAATTAGATAGAATTCAGATATAACTGAGCCCCCTGCATCTTTATGTGCTAAGTCTGGCATTACAAACAGATTTAGACACCTTCCACCTCTCACGTTTGTGTTTTTATCTTGAAGGACCCAAGGTTGCTGACTGTGTAGAGGGCAGAGGATCAAGTGATGCTTTTTCACCTGACACCTTCACTGCAGATGTGAGCCCAGACACAGTCCCTGACTTCGGGTCACCAGCTACTCCAGTGTGCAGGAGGGACTTTCCATCCCATGAGACCTTTGTGCTTCGTTCTGTGCTGAAGAAACCCTCTGTCAAGATGCTTACAGAGAGCTTACAGGTAAGAAGAGAGTTACATTTCCTAAAGCAAATGAATAAAAATTCATTTTGGTTCAAAGCAATACCTCTGAAATGTCATTTATCATACTGGTTTAAAAGGAAATGTCTTACCGTAAACTTTTTCCTCATCTTTTCTCATTTATAGTATTATGTGGAGTTTTTCTTCTTTTTTTTAAAATAAAGTATGGATATAGTATGCAGCGTTTAATGTAAGTAGACTGTAATTTATAAAAGGTTCATAATCTTAATTATAATTATCAATGCATTCACATAATTATAGTTTACTGATTAGTTTTATATGGTGTTAATCATAATTAATGTGTCAGTCTGTTACCTGTCTATCCACCTGAAATATCTGGTCTTAAAAATACCTCTTACAGCTGTGCTTTTTTCCCTAAGCTGAGTTAACCTGAGGAAAGAGGAAATTGATGGGAACTAGCTGGCAGTTCTTGAGTGGTTTCCATTGATAGTTCTGGCATGTATACAGCAGTACTTTAAGAAAGGTATTGGCCCCATTTGACACACACTTAGGTTTACAGGTTGTTATGGGAACTCAGATAAGTCCGACTTGTTCGAAGTGCCTTGTTCAAATCCAGACTTGCAAATTAATAGCTGGGCAAATTATTGAGCCTTTTTGTGCCGGGTTTCCTTATACGTGAAAGGATAATACTAGTAATTACCTTATAGGGTAATTTGAGCATTCAAGGGGATAATAATATGAAATCGCCATCAGTAGGTGGTACATCAGAAATACAAATCTTTTTTCAAACCATAAACATTTTAACATTACTGTGCCTACAAATCTGTTTCAAAAGCCAAAATGAACTAGATAACCTTCCATCTACATGGATAATTGGTATTCAATTGCTATTTTAAGTGTTTTAACAACATTTTGGTTAAAGAGCTGATTTAGGTCTGTGATACATACAATATTGCTTGTTCATATATTTTGTTTATCTTTTCCTCAAAGAGACTTGACATATCAATGATCTGTATAACTCTTATTTATTAGTGTGGCACAGCAAACATCATCCTGTCATTAGAATCAGGTGAAGATTTTTACAACTAATGATCTTTATACTAAAAGGCCACAGTTGGTAGACAAAGAAAAATTTGAGTTGTTTGCTAATTTTTGTGGTTGTTTTAATTTAAAATGAATCTAAAAGTAAACATGAACTTGGTTGTGTAAGTTAACATAGTTCACATATTGGTATTCCTAACATTGGTCAGGAAAATGAACTGACTTGAGAAAGATAACAGATTAAGGAGGTTTGCTTGGAGCAGGACTATTTCTTAGAGCAGGTGCTATTCTTGGAATGGGTCTATTGGAGAAAATGAATAACTCTCAATAACAAGGACTGGTAAGGGCTTCAGGTTGATGCTGGACAAGCTGGTGGTAATTAAGGGAAGACTTTGATCTGTTCACAGGCCTGGCAGAACTCTAGTAGTGGCCCTGTGTTTAGGCTTGCCCTAACTTTTTCTATAAGGTTTACAATATCCCTTCCTTACTAACTTGCCTACTCTGTAATCTTCATTTGGAGAAACACAGGGGCAAATACCACCTTCTTTCCTTATTTCTTCCTCAAGAATATACTAATGTAGACGGGAGATTTAAACGTTTATAAGAGGTGTGGTTTCCTTGTTTAAAAGACAAAACACCCTATTATATCATTTAACCTGATTGGGTTTTTTCTTGTTTTAGTGTAATTCTTGTATCTCAGTCTGTTTATATAATTTTCCTTATCTGACACCATATGTTGTACATTCAGCCCTTCATATCCACTGGTTCTGCACCTGTGGATTCAACCAACCACAGATTGAAAATACTCTGAAAAAAATAAATTTAAAAAAAATGACAGCACAACAGTAAAAAGTGATACAAACAGTACCATGTAACAACTATTTACATAGCATTTACATTGTATTAGGTATTATAAGTAATCTAGAGATGATTTAAAATATACAGGAGGATGTTTGTAGGTTCTATGCAAATAGTAAGTCATTTTATATAAGGGAAGTGATGTGTGGATTTTGGTATCCACTGGGTCCTGAAACCAGTTCCCCGTGGATACTGAGGGATGTACGCTGTACACTGTAATTCTAGCCATTCACATGTTCCTTAACTTCATTTGCTAGATCAAAGATGGAATGAATTTAACCCAAATTTATTGATTTCTGTTCTTTAATTTTGGCCTAAAATACCATCTTCTAAAGTAATATCTAGGGAACATTATTTTTATTTGTGTCTGATATCATGGTGTTTTAAGCCAGAATGATTATGAAAATAAAGTTAATCTTCAGTACTAGAGTATCTGTTTGCCCTTGGTGGAAAAAAACTCAAAATTGCCATTCTTAATAACTATGTATATATTTTTCTATAGGTAAACATTCATTGATATTTATTTTGTTTAGGAACATTGTAACAACCTCTGTGATGATAAAACTCATTCAAGCTTAATCTCAAATCTTGCAGATTGTTACAAAGAACAAAAAGTGGGTAAGAAATTCATATTTATTTTTAAGCCTGACTGAGGATATCATTTTCTTGTTAACAAAATCTGATCTAGCATGTGGAATTTTCAATGATCTGTTAATGCCTTGATGCTTCTGAATTTACATGGGAATGAAGAACAGCTGGGAGGGAGAGAATCTCTTTGGAGAGCCTCAGAATTGGTCTATCCATTTCACCTATCCATTTTTACTTAATGGTGGAACTTGTAAAGAAAATTTATATTCCAATTTTATAAACTTTTAAGGTATTCATGCAAAATTTTACTTTAAAATCTATTACCATATTTTAATTAGAACGTTGTTTACTTTTTCCATATTGTGTTTGTTCTACAAACTTTTTTATGATACAAATAATAGCTGAATATAATCATGTTAAAATATCCTAGTATATGCCTTTTGGATAAGAAATACAGCTGAATTTTTTAAGGTATTGCCCTTTATTTTATAGAAGATCAAGAAAATTGTAAAGCACCGGCCTTTGTAAATATGAGGAAGAGGAAGAGAGTTACTTTTGGGGAGGACCTAAGCCCTGAAGTGTTTGATGAATCTTTGCCAGCAAACACTCCGCTGCGTAAAGGAGGAACACCTGTTTGTAAGAAGGACTTAAGCGAGATCAGTTCCGTACTGGAGCAGTCACCAGTTCCTGAGCGATTACCTCAACCAAACTTTGATGACAAGGGGGAGAATCTTGTAAGTGTGAAAAGTATACAGCAAACTTGCTTGTATTTTTATCAGGCCTCACATGTTTTGCATGAGCAATAATTATGCTTTGAAGTTGTTAGATAGACTAACGGATATGCCATGGTTTAATCTATTTTCTATGTAGTTTTTTCCCTATTACAAACAATGCTTTGATGACTTTTTGTGAGGCAAGAGGATCACTTGAGCTCAGGAGTTTGAAACCAGCCTGAGCAAGAGTGAGACCCTGTCTCAAAAACAAAAAAAAAAGCAAAAAAAACAAGACTAAATAGAAGAAAGGAAATAATAAAGATAAATGCAGAAATCAGTAAAATAGAAAACAAAAATTGTTGAAAGGGTAATAGAATATTATGAACAACTTTATGTCAATAAATTTGACACCGTAGATAAACTAGGCACATTCCTTGAAAGACACAAACTACTAAAACTCACTAAAGATGGAATCAATTACTTCAGTGGCCCTATATCAACTAAAAACACTTAAATTGTAGTTAAAATCTTACCACAAAGAAAGCTCCAGGTCTGGATGATTTTACTGATGAATTCTACCAAACATTTGAGCAAGTTATACTGTTGCTACACAAACTCTTCCAAAAATTGAGGACGGGAGAATACTTCCTAATTCATTTATGTCAGCATCAACCTGATGCTAAAATCAGACAGAAATTACAAGAAAACTACAATTCACTGTCCTCTTAGACATAGCAATATGTCATGAGATTTAGCCTAGGAATGCAGAGTTGGTTTAATGTTTGAAAAACAATCAGTGTAATTCACCTTATGTATACCTTACATAGACGAAGACAGAAATATGATCATGTCAGTGGTTGCAGAAAAGACATTTAATAAAATCTATCATTTAGTTCTGATTTAAAGAAACAAAAAACCTCTGAGCAGGGTGGTGATTAAAGGGAATTTCTTCAAAGTGACAAATTTTATCTTTGAAAAATCAGTAGTTACTGTCTTACTGGCAATTATATAGGAAAGACGATTTTGATATCTGTGTTTATATTGCCATTTTACCTCGAAGTTCCCTGAATAAAACAGTGTTAGATTGTGTTTTTAATGAATTTTCATATTTACTTTATAGGAGTTAGAATGTTTTAAATAAACAAACCAAATAGTAACTTATCAGTGGATCATTATGGCTACTTTCACTTAAAATTTTATTTTTTAGTTTTGTGGATTGTAGTTAATAAACATGGTTTCATTATAAAGATGATTAGTAAATATATATAAAGTATATATATTTTTGTTAGATATCTTTGTTTTGCAATGACTGTAATCTTTCATAGACTGTCCATCTTTATGCTTATTAAAGTTCCCTCCTACCAAAATAAATTCTTACCGTTTCTCTTTCAGACACATTATATGTTCACTGAATTTAGTGATATCTTAAGTTCTACTCTTTTTTTCCTTTGTTTAGGAAAACATAGAACCACTTCAGGTATCATTTGCAGTTCTGAGTCCTTCTAATAAGTCTTCGATCTCTGAGACTCTTTCAGGTAGTAACTTTTGTTTATCTTATCATAACTGTTGTTTTCAAAGTGTGTATATGTGAAACTTAATCTTTTTATTTTCTTTAAACATTTTCATATTTGTTGTAGTAATATATACTTGGTTTAAAAAGTCTAATAGAGCTGGGCATGGTGGCTCACACCTAGCATCCCAGCAACTCGGGAGGCTGAGGCAGGAGGATACCTTGAGGCCAGGAGTTAGAGACTACCTTGGTTTATCCATAACCTTTCATTTTTTTTGAGACAGGGTCTCGCTCTGTCACCCTGGGTAGAGTGCAGTGGCATCATCATAGCCATTGAACTTTCTTAGACAAGTACCCTCATTCTTCAAATTTCTATAAGCAGTGGAGTTGGCCTCTCCACTCTTATATATCAACAGTAAGTTTCTATTTACAGTTTGTACAATGGCAGTGATCTGGATTGTAAGGGTCATTCTTAAATATGCAAAATTTTCCATGTATATTAATATGGTATTTTTATCACATATACATTCTAAGGTCTCTGGATTTTTTATGATCGTGATAAAGCAACAAAGATCTCTCCCAGCTTTTCTAACAAACCAGGACTTGGCTGACAAATGTCAGGGGGTGGGCACTTAGGATGGGAACCTTTATTCGTGTGTTTTCCCTGGTCATAATCTTTTAATGGCTTGTCGACACAAACCAAGCTTATTAGCACAGAATCCAAACCGTGTATTATTAAGTTAGAGCTAAAATGTGAACCATAGTCTATCATATTCCAAAGCTTATGCTCTTGAACACTTTACTGCCTTTCATTCATACTATTAAAAGTGATAAAATCAAAATTTTCTTAAACTTTGCAAAATTAAAGTATTTTCATGGTCATCTTAATGCCCTTCATTGCAATTTCATTGTGCAAAATGTAACTAGGAATAATTGGACATTCACAAAAATACATACATTTATTGTAATATGATTTAGTCCGCTGTCCTAACATGATAATATGTTAAGCAGTCGCCATGCAAAATGATGAAAGTTTGAGTATTCAGTAAACCTGAAGTTTAAAAAAAAAATGGGTTTCAAAATTTATTCCTCTCAGTAATTAATTGTTTATGTTTAGATATGATATTAAACACTAAGGTGGGTATACAAAAGATTATCCAGTGTGCCCAAAAGGTGATGTGTGTTATAATTTTGTGTTCACTACCCTGATTCTGCTTGTGTCTTGCTTATCAGGCACTGATACCTTAAGTCCTTCAAATAACCACGAGAAAATATCCTCTTGTAAAGTTGGTAGAATAACACGGACTTCTAACAAAATAAATGTAAGTGCTTGTATTTAACACAATGTATTTGTTTTTAAATCTTGCAGTGTACTTTTTCTATTGTCATGATCACTTGCTGATGGATAAAATCTTGGCTTGGTCAATGTCGTTAAGAACTAATACCTTATCTTACCTAGCTTGTAACCTAGGGTGATGTTTTCCTGATTTGATCTTAATTCCCTTAGAAATAAAATAAAGTGCTTTCAGAGTTGCATTAATGTGAAAGGTTATCTGTTTGAGAAGTTTGTTTGGGATCCATATGATTTTATGAATTTCATTGAGGTGAAAATGAAGAAGAGCAGCATGTAGTTAAAAGAACCAGACAATGACATAAATATAACTTTTCTAAATTGTGCTTTGGTTTGTTTTTTACACTGGATTTTAATATCCATTGAATGCATGTGTCTTTTGCTATTTTATTAAATTAGATAAAATTGGATTTTTATCCATAATGTCATAGTGTATAAACATATATTATGCTGTTATAGTTGAACTCATAGGGTTTTTAGCTGATATGGTTAGATGATAAACACAGAATTGAAACATAAATAATCTAAAAGTTCATGTTTTCTTTTTTTTTTCCTGTGACCCAACAGCAGTTAGGTGCTAAATTGTGGTTGCCTAATATTTGATGAATGAATAAATCAACTAATTCTTAGGCTGTTTCTTAATATAATACGTAATTTTCTTCCTTAATATGATTGGGTAGTATTTATATGCTTCTGGATCTATGTTTGAAAAATCAGCAGTTGGTCATTTATTTCCTCCATTTGAGTTTTGGTTAAAATGCTTCTAATGGAATTTGAAAATTAAGAAGTGTGATGTAAAATGGTAGAAGCATCATGGGAAGAAAAAAGTGAGAGCTGTACATTAAAATGTAACTGCTTGTGCTTTATAGTATGCTTACCTTAAGTTTTCTTTATAGCAATTGATCGATTTTGCAGAAGAGAGTGTTTGCAACTTATTTAATACAGAAGTGCAGCCTTGCAAGGAAAAGAAAAGTAATAGAAGGAAGTCTCAGGAAACCAAGTGCACACAAATACCTAAAAAGAATCAGGTAAGTGGATGTTTAAATATACAATGAAGAGTAGAAGTGATATATTTCTTTGTTTTATGATTAGGAAAATATAGAAACAAAATGGTTTCCAGTTAACATTGGACCAAGATTATTAAAATCATCTTATCCTAGAGTAGAATGATCCATAGAGGTTATACACTCAGCTGTTAATTACCTACAGGACATCTTCTGCATCTTTTTCATGTTTGTGTTGCGTATGTCCTGCACGGTAGATAATGGGCACTCAAACGGGAAGTTGATTCTCATCTTTGAATCTAATCTGAAGTCTCAACCTATTGGGAATCCTCTGATATTTTAAATAGGGATGAGTGTGTCATCTGGTATTTGTTGAACTTCTCTTCCTGTTGCTGAATTACTTTCCTACATTTAAGAAAATTTTGGAAACCAGGTTTCAGTCTTCCTTGATACTTCCAGTCATCTCAGGTGCCATCACCATCCATCCGTGTGGTTATGGCCAGTCTAGCACCTTAACCCAGTTCATTTCCCTCCACTAAAGTGATCTGAAGCCACCTGCTCACTCCCTCTGCCATTTCTACAACTTGTTCCTACCTAACACCTGCCCACTTGTATTTGTGCACTTGTATATAGCTCATTCTCTGACCTCAACCTCCTGTCTGCTCATCCTGCTTAGTCCCTTACTCATGTGTGGGTTCTGCACTGAGGCTAATCCTCCAGCCCTCTGTTTATACTCTCAAGCTTTCAGATACCCCTTAGGTTCACGCTTCCTTCTTCATCTTGGACTGCATTTAATGTTTTCGACAACTCTTGTCAGGAATCTCAGCTCTGTAGCCTTCACATTCCAGCTCATCCATCCCGCAGAATTTCCACTCTATCCAATTTAACATCACCACTGGGGAGACTCACAGGTGTGGGGATTGGTGCTACTACACGTTCATTGTTTCAGATGCTATCTGAAGTCTGTCCTGATTTCTCTCCACTTTGCCACTTCACTTTATTTTCCCAGGTATTTAGTAACTTTGTTACTAAAATCCAGTGCATACTGTTCAGTCCTGTTCTCACTTGACATCTCAGCAGCATTTGACATAATTGAACCCTCCTTTACAGTTGCTGTTAAAGGTTTATATTGTTCCCCTCATCCTTAAATGTGTGTGTGTGTGTTCCTAAGAATTCTACTCTTTGCCCTTCTAAATTGTTTATTTTCTGGGTGATTTCATATGCAGTGTGGTTAGTGACCAGATCTTCCTGACCTATAAATATATGTTCAACTACCTACTAAACGTTTCTTCTTAAACCATCCTATAAGCCCTTCAAAATCGACATTTCCAAAACTAAACTTATCAATTTCAGCACCCCCCCCACACACCACCCAAAACATTCCATTAACTTCCCACCCCTTCCAAGAAATAAAAATGACCGCTTTGCTTGGTTGAATGACACGATATCCTTGAGTCATTAAATCCATAAGAAACTGGGTATTTTCCTGATTTAGTTCCTTTTTTTAAGTCACATACTCTTTTGATAAAGTGAAAGATCTTCTTTCTGAAAAACTACACGTATATTTTTAAATATGTGTACAACTTATTGCATTAGGAATTGACTTCATATATTTAAAAAAAAAAACTATTACAAAGATTGTATTCCTATTTCTTAGTATAATAGATGGCCAGGAAGTTCAAGAAGGATTGAGCATTAAGTTGTTCAACCCCTCCCAGGACTCTGCTGAATTACTATAATTTATGTAATAAAAGGAACAGACATAGAATAGCAATGAGGAGAGGAAGGGAATGCGGAGGGGTATTAAGCAACAGATGACGGCAGCCTTCAGTGAATTTCTAGAAGACAAACCAGATGGGAGCATGTTGACAGATAAAAGAGGTGGAAAGATTTACAGCTCGGATGTGCTAGGAGGGAGCTAGAGAGGAGCTGGGAACCAGCCTGCTTATGGGAATCCCAAGAGACCCTGTGCCCAGGATTGGCAGGTACGATGGATGGTGAGAGTGAGAAGTGGTACTGTAAAACAGAGAGATTAATTGAAGTCCTATATATGGGACAGTTTGCACCAGTTGGCATGCTATCCACCCCCCACCCTGATGCTCAGAACAGATGTTGTCATCTAGGTTAAAGCCCTCATCCTGGCATTTGGAAAGTCCCACAGTCTTGACAGCCAGCTCTTGCCCTAAAGCAAAACCTGAGAGTTGACACTTTGCATTCTGCCTTGCCCTGCCGTGCCCTACTCTGCTCTGCACAGAGTTCCTAAGTAGAAACTTAGATGCAGGAAAGAGACTGAGCTGAAAAGCAGAGGAAATGCATACCAACTTATCCAATCTTTTCTGAAATAAGAATTAGATGTCTAGAGAGTAGAACCAATAGCATGAAAGAAAAAAAGACCAATGTTAATGAGTTAAAAACTGACCCCAGAGAATTGGGTTATTCAAGGAATGGGAGAAAATGTGTGATATACTTTGATATACTCAGGTTTAAGAAAATATTATTTGCATAAAACTAAGAAGGGAATGCTATGAAAAAGGAATAGAGAAAAAATAATTGCAAAAGTGTAAAATTTAGTAATTGGACTAGAGAATAGAGTTAAGGAGAGTGCTTTGTGCCCCAAGTGCTTTTTTCCACCCCATCTCTCCACTCTAATTTAGTTGGCAGTGACAAGATAACTCCATAAAAATTTTCACAAGCCATTAGGAAAACAGTATGGAGGTTCCCTAAAAAATTAAAAATAAAGCTACCATATGATCCAGCAATACATCTTCTGAGTATGTATCTGAAGAAAATGAAGTCAGTATGTTGAAGAGATAGCTGTACTACCATGTTCACTGCAGCATTAGTCACAATAGCTGAGATGTGTACTCAACCTAAATGCCCATTAACAGATGAATGGGTAAAGAAAATCTAATATATATGTAATGGAATATTATTCAGCTTTAAAAAAAGAAATCTTGTCATTGTGACAACATGGATGGACCTTAAGAACATCATTCTAAGTGAAATAACTTAGGCACAGAGAACCAACTGCAAGATCTCACGTATATGGAATCTAAAAAAGTCAAACTCAGCAAGGAGTGGAATTGTTGCCGAGGGAGCTAGCTGGTGGGTTGGGGGTTGAGGGATGGGGAGATGTTGATTAAAGGGTACAAAGTGTCAGTTAGGTGGGATGAATAAATTCTGGAGATCTGTTGTACAACCTGTCGACTAGTAAAGTATACATGAAAATTGCTGAGAAATTCCATCTTCAATGTTACCACCAAGTATGTGAGGCAATAGATGTGTTAATCAGTTTGATCTAATCATTTCAGGATGTTTACATATAACAGAATATCATGTATACTAATATATGTAAATTTTGGTCAGTTACACAAATTATATTTAAATTGATCAATCAAAACTGAATCTAATCAGGCTCCTAGATCTAGTTACCGATTTATAGGACATACAGGGGACAGAGGAACATAAAGACGTACGGTGACTATAGTCAGCCAAATCCAGAATTGGGCCAATACTGTGGAAGGGATGCCTTAGTTTGTTCACCAAATAAATGGCAAGGGAAATAAAAGAAGGAACCATTAGTAGAAGACTTAGGAGATACATCAACCAAATGGAATGTTTGGGGATTTTATTGGGACCTTGATTTGAGCAATTGTTAAAAAAAAAACATTTATGGGTCACTTGGAGAAACTTCAACTCTGAGGAGATATTAGGGAACATTGCTGTCATTAGGGTTTTTTGGGTTTTGCCTAATTACATTTTTTACTTAGAGATCATTTTAGATATGCATGCTGTTCTAAGAAGTAATGCAGGCAGATCCCAAGTACCCTGTACCCAGTTCCCCCGATTGTGATATCCTGCAAAACCCAGCAGAATATTGATACAGTCAGGATACTGAGGGCTCTCCTGTGGCCCTTTGATAGCTATATCCACTTCCCACCCATAACCCCACCTCAGCCCCTGGCCACCAGTGATCCCTCTCCATTTCTATAATTTGGCATTTGGAGAATGTTATAAAAATGGAATCACATGCTATGTAACTTTGAGACTGGCTTTTTTCACTTAGCACAATTCTCTGGAGATTTGTCCAGGATGTCACATGTATCAGTTCCTTTTTTGCTGAATCATATTTGTAATTGTCTTGAAAAAGAGCCTTTGACTCTAAAAGACACTATAGGATTTTCAGGGCCAGGCGTGATGGTTTGTGCCTGTAATCCCAGCACTCTGGGAGGCTGAGGTGGGAGGATCGCTTGAGGTCAGGAGTTTGAGACCAACCTGAGCAACATAGTGAGACCCTGTCTCTACAAAAAAAAAAAAAAAAATAGCTGAGTGTGGTTGTGCATGCCTGTGCCAGCTGCTTGGGAGACTGAGGCAGGAGAATCGCATGAGCCCAGGAATTTGAGGTTGCAATGAGCTATGATGATGTCACTGCATTCTAGCCCAGGCAATAGAGTAAGACTCTGTCTCAAAAAAAGACACTGCCAGGTTTTCAGATGAGATGATAATGCCTGTGGTTTGCTTTAAAATAATCCAAGGGAAGGGTAGATAAATAAATCATTATTATATGTTAGTAGTTGTTGAAGTTAGTTGATGGGCTACATGAGTTTCAGTGAACTATTCTCTCTGTTTGGGGGAGGTTTGAAATTTTCCATTATACAAAGTAAAAAGTATAGCACTATGAGCCCCTTATTCAGAGAGCTGGCCACAAGAACTAAAAATGGAACCAGTAAATAAGTAAACAGCAGAAGTAGGGAAGTGTATACTTTATCATTATAAGCTCTCCTGTACAATTTGATTTGTTGCCATGTACATGAATTATTTGTAAATAATTTTAAAGCTATTCTCTGAAAACAATTTGTCTTAATTGTGCAAATAAGCCAGAAGATAAACATTTACTTCTGTTTCACGACCTCCTTCACTATGTGAAAGGTATCAGTGATTTGGGAGTAAATGGGGCTGCTTTAGGGAAATGCGAACGCATTAGTTCAGTTGTCCTTTGCTCCGAGTCATAAGCCAGCCCAACCACTTGTAGATCGAATGGCTCCCCCGAGGTTCCCATCGTATAGAGCTTTTCTTTATTACACTATAAGCAAAGCTTTTATACTGTCGTAAATTCAAATTTTGGTAAGTTTCTGGTCTTTGCCGATATAATCTTCTTATGGACAAGATCAGCACTGCTAGATATATTTTCAGGACGGACAGAACTGAGGTGCTTTAATTATTATGGAGGGGGCAGTACTTCTATTGGCCCATGACCATGAAAACACAAAATTTTAGTCTTTCAGTCATGTTTAGCAGATTTTATGTAAGCTGAACTGTACTTGTTTTTCTTTGGTATTTATTCATTCATTCATTCATTCATGTTTGTTGAGTAGCCACTATGTGCCTGGCACTACTGTAGGTGCAGGGGACATCTTGTATTATACAAACAAAAATTTCCAAAATCACGATAAAAGGGAATTTTTTTTCCTTACCTATTTATCAAACTGTTATAGAGGTTATAACCTGGTGACAGTGACCATAGTATATTAATTGACCACATAAGGCCTATGTCCTACAATAATACTAATATAATTTGGTATTAAAAATTTTAATTTTTGTGAGGTAATAGATATGTTAATTAGCTTGATTAGCCATTCCACAATGAATACATGTATCAAAACGTCATGTTGCACACCATAAATACATACAACTTTTGTTAATCAAAAAATACAAAAAAATATATTTTTCCTCATATCAATTCTCAGAGTAACAGGAAGCAGTGTAAAAGAATGAGAACAGCTAACACAGCTCCTACCGTGGGTCGAGCCCTGTGTTAACCGTGTCCCACGTGTTGACTCATTTAGTGCTCACCACAGCTGTAGGTGATGGTACGTGCGAAGTTGAGGTAACTTGCCCGAGATTATAAAGCAGTTAAATGGCAGAGTCAGGATTTAAACCCAAAGTATCTGGCACCAGAGGCCAAATGTTTCTCTTTTGTATTTCATCTATGAACCCCAAGTTAGGACTTTTCCTTTCTCTTGGCTTCCACATCCACTGACCAAGCCAGCATTTTCCCAACTGTTCCATATAATGTCAACAGATGTTCCAGGAAAAAAAACTTAATGGAAAAATATTTAACCCAGCATTTTCCTAATGTATATAGAGATTATTTATACCAAGGACTTCTCAGAGAATTTAATGTTCGGTGTATATTGTAAATCACCAAGAGGAACATTCATCTTGTACAGTTCTAAAATTATTTTTCCATGGAATGTTTTGGTTTTTTTTACAGGATATCTATAGATATCTCTAGGAACACATAGTTCTGTGCCATTTCTGTGCTCTTGAATCTCATCATTAGTTTGACCCAAATCTTCTGTGCTCCCCCAAATGATCATTCTTAAACATGAGATCAAGTGTTGCTGCTCCCTGAGTCACCATGCAGTGAGCCCTTACTGCTTTCATGTGGTCCACTGTACACAAGGGCTCTGTCTGCTGTTAGTGTCTTCTGCCACCCCTGCGTGGCTCCACTGGCCATGCACTGCCACGGGCAGCCTTCCTCTGCCCTGCTGCCTCACCTTGAGCTCGTGCCTGTGCCCTGCCCTTCTCTGTGAAAAGCTCTCTCCCCACCCCTGCCCTTGGCCAAAGACAGTTCTCCCTTGTTTGATATTTGCCTTGGACATTGCATTTTCTGTGAAGTGTGTCTTGAACACCTCCCGCAGGCCACGTACCCATCTTCTCAGTCTGTTATGGTACATATGGATAGTAAGTATTTGCCTTAGGCCGGGGGCTGCTTGAATACCACATCCTGTTTGATTTTAGATCCCACACCTAGCAAGTTATTACCTCGCATGCAGTGATTTCTCAATAAGTGATGAATTCCACTTTCTGGAAGCATTAATTGTTAAAAACATTTTATGTTGACCTAAAGTCTGGTTCTCTCCCACATTTCATTGCTTTCACTCCTAACAGCCTTTCTAGTATGTCAGTATAGTGTTTGAGTTTCCCTGAAGTCTCTTTCATATGAAACTTTTTTTTTAACAGAGAACATTATTTCTCAATTGCTGCTATGGCACTCAGAATTGAATGTAATACTACATTCTGGGTATTACTAAAGCAGTTTTTAATTTGTATGGAAACCCACATATTTTCTATTAATTATTGTCAGACCTTTGTCCCCCCATCTTTTACTTGTGCTTGTTAAAATCCATGTCGTTTTGACTTATTCCTCCTACTCTTGATTAACTCATCTGTTTGAATCAGTTCAGCTAGCTTTGTTTTGTTATTTTCACAATTTATGTACATACCTATTGTTTCTTCGTCCAGACCTAGGAACAGAAAGCCATGGCATTGCAGTGGGAACTCATGCCAGGTTAATCCTGAATCATCATTACCACACCCTAATTATAAATATCTCATGTCTTAACGTCTGTGCAATTCTACAGCACACTGAGCACTTGCCAAAACAAGAGCTGGGTAAGGGAAAAAATAGATAGATGCTGAATGATGATTAGAGATGTTATAGAAGTTAAAGGGTCAAAATTGTACATGGTGCTACATCTTTCTCAATTGCAGTGTTTTAATACATTTTTTCAGGTTTTAAAAAGTTACAGAAAAAAGAAAGGAAGGAAAAAGAAAAGTGTTGAGAAATCTTTATATGGGGAAAGAGACATTGCTTCTAAGAAGCCTCTCCTAAGTCCTATTCCTGAGGTGCCTGAGGTCTCTGAGATGACACCCTCAGTTCCAAGCTTCCGAAGAATATGTTCAGGTATCTGTCCTTTTCCTGTTAGTTATATTTTATCTCTTCTCTTCACTCTTTTTGTTGCTATTTCACTTTTTCCCCTTTTTCCTGTTCACTGCGTAAGGAGTACATAAGTAAAAATAGCATGTTGCCATTTCCTCATGTTACCATGAAAATTTTAAGTGAAGGAAGCCGTAGTTAATAACTTTCAGGTAGCTTAAACCCTTTGCAGAATCTGATAAAAGCTCTGGATCCTCTCCCCAGAAAAGTGAGACACAGATTTTACGTATCATTTCAGGGGAAATAATTTCTGCTGATCCTGTTTATTTATGCTTTATAAAGCATTTTGTTAAATTAAAATGAATTCCGTTTGGTGGTATAGTCCATCATTTAAAGCAAACAAGGTGATAGTTCAGTAATAGATACATCAGTTAAAGACAAAAATTTTTAAATTAAAAAAAAAATCATCCAATGGATGTTTCATTCAAGTTGGCACTACTAAGCATCTTCTAGAAATAATACTTATAAATTGAGCTCAATGACCTTGAAGGTTTTGTTAATAAGTGAAGAGCAAGTCAGGTGATACCCTGGGTAGGTCAAAAATGGATTGGAGTTGCTTCTGGTTTGTAATACCTGAGTTTTAAATGGACGGAATTATGCTGAAAATAATAAGGATATGTGTCCATTTGGCTTGTTGATTTTGTATAGAATCATTTTACCAAGAGCTGCCTTTGTCAATCATCAGATATTTATAGCCTGCCTTGTATTTGCATGCACCGCATAGGATTAATAATAGACTCGAGGATGAATGAGGTACAGGCCACTACAGACTCTTGGCTTCTGCGCACTCCTTAGTGTTAGGATAGTGCAAGAGTTTAAATAAACAGCCACCTCACAGTTGCACACACACCAGCTCACACTCTTCTCCTGCCCTGCCTTTTCATGTGCAAGGAATCTTCCCCCCCCCACCTCTTTTTAATTTGGCCTGATACTGCTTGTCTTCCAGGATTTCACTGTGCTGTCTGCCTTTCTAGGAAAACTTCGCAATGCGCCTGTATCACCTGGGTTTGTGATGATCTCTTTTCTATGTCCACTCCCACACCTGAAATTGCAGTCTCCTTGAGAGTAGTGGAAACAGTCTTTTCATTTTATCCCTAGTTCCTAACAGGAGTTTGCCAAAAGGTGTTTAAACAATGACTGTTGGTATAATTTTC
The DNA here is from genome assembly GCA_028533085.1 of Varecia variegata. NCBI lineage: Eukaryota > Metazoa > Chordata > Mammalia > Primates > Lemuridae > Varecia > Varecia variegata. Next base: position 17,138,021 of record CM052451.1, read on the forward strand.
CACCTTGCATCCTATTAGAGAATTTCTTTTTAAAAATACCTGAAGCATTTTTTTAATCTCTAACCGTTGCTATCACCTGCTACTTGGTTTTAAAGCAATTTAGTTCCTTCCTTTCTCTTTCCCTTCCTCCCTCCCTCCCTCCCTTCCTCTCCTTTACCTTCTCTAGTATGTTGAATTTTTAAAAAAAATACATAAATATCAATTTCTAAAGAAATATAAAGAGCCCAATGTTTAGAGCTGTATAACAGTATAAAGACACATTGGTTGGCACTAATTGTACCTGACCTGTGTTAATCTGTGACTTTACATGACATGATTTTAAGTACCCTAATCATAGGTACATTTACAAAGTGAAACCATATGTTTTGTGTATCTTCCAGTTTTTATTTTGTTTAAAACACTTTTTATGTTCATCTGACTGGCCGCTTAGAAACATTATTATCTGAGATAACAAGAGAGATGGCATCCAACAGTACTGAGATTGAGAATTCATAAAGCCTGGATTCATTTAGGCTGTGTTACTTACCAATCTGAAAAACCCTGATGATGGGGTTTTTTTTGTTTTTTGTTTTTTTTTTTAACCTGTGATGTGCCAGAAACATAGGAAAGGCTACCCATGGCATATCTTCCTGAAGGGTAAATTTTTTCAGATTGAGGAATAAGGGGTAGATTTTTAGAATATTGAAACATGGTTCTACTTGAGAGTACAGTGTATTTATAGTAATGTTTAACAGAGGGCGTGAGACCTGCGTGTCTTCCGGTGTTCCCTTTTAGCTACTAAGTCCTCAACTCCCCCAGAATTCCAAATTTTCTCTCTCCTATTTCCAGAGATAAATTGATAGCAAAGTTGCCTATTTTCAGTAATTAATTTTTAGGGAAATGGGTAATTTTGCTGCCTCATGCTACACAGACCTTGCAGTGTTGGAAGTATGTTAGAGTGGAGGAAGCAATTTAAGATGCCGTTCTCCTTTTCATGGTCTATGGTTATGTGCTTATTAATTCAAGCGTTAAATACCTGTTTTCTTAACTTGTGGGTTGGAGAACAGCTAAAAAAGGAGGAGGAGGAGAGAGGATGACAGATGGGGACTAGTACAGTGTAATAACAGGTCTTTGATTTTCAAAGCTTAAAACATAATAGGGCACCTGTTTATTTAATAAAAGTAAAGTTTATTTCCATTGTTAATTTTTAATTAGACTTAAATTTATTTATATGCCTCACAGATGATTTCAACTCAAATGGTAAACTTGAAGAAGTACAGATGCCTAAAAATCTAGTTGAAAGAAAGAATCTTATGCCTCAGAATCCGGAAGATTTGCATATGAATCAAGCCTTTGGTAAGCATGATGTTTCTGAATTCTACTCTTACATAAAAATAAAAAGTTCTTCATTGCTTGATAATGCTACTTCCGATGAAGATCCAAATACAAATGCTATGGACGCTGATGAAAACAAAAATATTCTAAAAGCAGAAAATAAGTTGGAAAGTAAAAATAACTCCCAAACTGGGACTGACAGTCATGTTTCTTGTGCTTCTGTGACTGAAGAACACATCGTATCAGATAATCCAAAACCTGATTTTATCACGCAGGGTCAAGAATTTTCCGCTGCTGGTCAAAATGCGGAAAACCTTTGTCAAAGCTTTAAAATTTCAGAAGATATAAAGTGTGAAAAACAAGATGACTGCTTAGTAGCTGTGGAGGGAAAACTGCAGTGTAATCATTTAATGTTGGACTCACAAAAAGAATTTAATTGTTTAGAAGATGTCTTAATTGAAAATATGAAGGAAAGTGAGGATTTGGGAAGCAAATCTGTAAAAAGCAGTGTTATGAATTGTAGAGAAAGGAAACATAGAAGACGCTCTGTGTGTTATTCTGATGCTCAAAGTTTACATTTGGAAAAAACCGGAAATCAGGAACCATCCTGCAGTGTGGGCAGCTCTGTAGAAATGAGTTTAGAAAATTCTGAACTGTATAAAGATTTATCTGATGCCATTGAGCAAACCTTCCAGAGAACAAACAGTGAAACCAAAGTACGACGTAGCACAAGGCTGCGGAAAGATTTGCAAGATGAAGGGCTTGTATGGGTTTTACTTCCGTTTCCTTCCACTTCCCAAAACACCAAAAGGAGAACGATATGTACATTTGACAGCAGAGGATTTGAAAGTACGGCTCCCAGACAAAAGCCGTGTGTGGCACCTTCTGTCTCAGATGAAGAAAACATCCAGAGTCCTGCTGCCAATTCTTCTAGTTTACCTGGCAAGAGGAGGAAGAGCTTTTGTACATCTACACTCGCAAATACTAAAACCACTACCCGGTCAAAACGCTACAGAAGAAGTGAGAAGGAAGAAAGCTCTCTAATGGACTTTGGACAGAATGGAGAACCAAAGCAGTGATTGACATTTCCTGCATAGCATTTGGTGAGAGAGAAGGTAACCATCTATGCCGAAAAGATTCATCTAGTTCCCATCCTTTGTTCAACTTCAATGTTTTAAAAGTTTCAAATAAATAAAATCATTTGAGTTGAACCTACTTTTAAGTAGAAATAAATTTCTACATCATTCAAAAAGGAAACATTAAATACGCTCTTCTCCCCCCCAGATAGTAAATGCTTTATTACTGTTGTGCTTAAAGGATTTTTTTTAGATCTAACAATGTTTCTGAATTTTTACAGAGATATATTTCCTTAAGTACATACATTTTTAAGTACATATTTACCACTGAAGATTTAGACTCTGTTGTAAAAACCATCTTTTAGAATTGACTGATTTTATCAGTCAATAGGGTTAGTTTTAGGGTTAGTTAATAGGGTTAGTTTTTTGTTGTTTTTTTTACAAAAGACAAATTGATAGAATTAATGGAACTTTATGAAAATTGAAGGTAATATAAACTTAAAATGGGGTGAGATGTGTATTTTAATTATGGCAAAAAAACTGGTTAAAAATTTTAACTAGGAGAAATGGAAGTTATAAAACTTGTTTTTGGTTAAATTTAAGAGAAGCTTTGATGACTTGGTTTATCTGTCTCAAATGGCATTTTTTTATTTTAATAGTTAAAATGAAATCCTAAACAGATTTCAGAAAATTCTCTCAATAACCAAAATTTTATAAATCTATTATCATAAATGAATATGTAACTCTAAGGTGAAGCCGTTCTTTTCTTCCAAAAAGATTCCTATGTGTTTTGTATGGAAGGGTTGTTTTTTTGCTGAAAATATAACAGTTCAGTTAAAGATTGGACTCCCAGATAATTCTCATTAGTCACAGATAATTTAGGATTTAGTTCACAGTGTTCCATAAAAACATTTGAAAACCAGAAACTCAGTTGTGAAGGGGCCCTGGAAAATTAGTTTACTAACGTGAAACATGGTGGTAGGTCACTGATTTCTTTAACATGGCATTTTTCTGGCAGCTCTGACTTTTTATTTTGTAATATCTGGTACTGTCACTTGTCTAGGTTTAGTTAAGCTTTTGTGCTATCTCCTATGACTATTTTGGTGATAGCAGTTTGAAAATCTAAATTGCTATATAATCTGGAATTTGTGAATGCGTATAAATCATTATGTCATTAAGCAGTTGTCTTGGAAATCCTTTAAATCATTAAACTTTCCCTCTCCGTGATAGCAGAAACATGTTAACAAATAGATCTCTCTATAAATAACACAACAGGGAAGAAAGCTCCCGCTGAGCCGCCCATTTCCCCTCCTTAGATAGAGACTATTTGTTACCTTGTTGGCACCGGCGGGTCTGGAACTCCTGCTGCTGAAGACTAATGTATTTTACATTAACACTCCAAGTGATCCCCAATTTCTTCTGCTCAAGGGTGGATTGTTTTAAAAATTCTTTACATGTAAATTATTTATGGGCCTTTTTTTCCATTTATGGTTATGGATTGGTGTGGTTGGTAAATCCAGTAGTATTGAAAACCAACCAACCAAAATAACTAGTTAGCTTTTTGGTTTTGGTAATTTAAAAAGAAAAGAGAAAAAAAAAAAAAAACAAGTTTCAGAACCCTAAGCTGCTGGAGGGTTTTCGGTTTTTAAAAATTTTTGCATTTGTTTAACAAGAAGGCTAAAAACTATTGATTGTTATTTTGCCTCCTTCCTACTGTCTGATGATATGCGATCCTGACTGTATTTGAATTTTTACAATTTCACATGCTTTGTTTCATTTCTCAACAAGTGCTCCTGAGAATGAGGGAAACATTGGGACCTGTGATTCTGGCTTGGTTTTTCAAATGCGAAATGGTTCTCATTTGGTAGCAGCAGTAAAAAACACAAACACATTTAATAGTTCTGTTGGTTTTCAAAATGTTTCATTATAAATATTTTGTTGATATTTGTAAATAACAAACAGGCAGTTTTCCTAAAGAGGACATACCTGAAAAATCAAAGTGATTTATTTAGGTGCAGTTCTATCCACCAGTTCTCATTTGTATGAGATTTGTGGAAAGTTCATAAGTTCTGTGTTTGATCATGCTGGCTTGTTTTTTTGTGTTTTTTTTTTTTTAAGTTTCTTTTCAGTAATGGTTAAATCAAAAACTTGGCTTCAAAATAGTTTTTTACAACCTTATCTTTTTTCTGCAGTAATCAACCCTCGATGTTTTGCCTTAGAATTTCTCCCATCATGTAGATTCTTGGTAGTTCCAGGAGATGGCAGCATGACATCTGAAGTTTTTCCTTCCCTGTGCATCCCTTAAAAAGCTGGGCAGCTCTTAATTGCTGTTGCCTTTGCCTCCCTCTATTTTTACTCATTTTTATTACAAAAATAATATGTGGCTATTGGAGAAAAAAAAAGCCAGAGAACTGTACAAAATTTAAAAGTAGAAGAAATAGGACAAGTATCTTCCTTTTCTCCACCCCAGGAAAACATTCAGCCAAACCTTCCTCTCCGCAGCTTACTGCGTAAACTCTGTTAACTGGCGTACCTCTTCCCCACCCTTCCGGTATAAACCTGAGTATACAGTCTTGTTGTTTTCTAACAGGATCACTCATATGGGCCATTCTGCAACTTGATTTTTAAAATTTATTTTTATTTTTTTATTATTCAACAAAATACGCCATGAGTATCCTTCAGTCTTATTTTGAAAAGCCCCGTGCTACCTTGGTGTTTTCAATCCCTGCATGGGAATTATACACCTTCAATATTTGTAATGATAGTAGCCATCTCCTTAATAATGGATTTGAGTTGTCTCCAGCTTTTGCTATGGAAAATTACAGCAGTACATTTTACAGCAAATTTACAGCCTCACTGGACTTGTTGAAAATGTCTGTAGTAAGATAAATTCCTTGAAATTCAAAGAAAATGGTTAAATTCTCTTCTGTATCTTTTAACTGGCAGATTCTCCTTATAAACAGTTTTGTATCCTTGCCTTCTGTCTGCTGCTCATTCTCTCTTGCCACTTAATGCCACTTTGTTTCCACCTCCTCTGGCTGCCCCGACCTCCACGTAAGTCACGGACCTGAGGGCGAGTCTTAGACCTGGCATAACAAGGAGAAAAGGATTAATAATGTCTGGCTCATGCTTTAGATTGAAAGAGTTTTTGGTTTTTTTGGTTTTTTTTTTTTGGTCTAGTTTATTGAGGTATAATTAGCCTACAGTAAAGTTCACTTTTTTTTTTAAGTGCACAGTTTGAATTTTGGCAAATGTATACGGTCATGTAACCAGGGCCACAGTTAAGTAAGAACATTTCCATCCCCCCAAAAGAAGTTTCCTCTTGCCTCTTTGCAGTCACTGCCTTCTCCCAACCCCTGCCCTTCACAACTGCTGATCTGATTCGTATTATATCATTAGTTTTACCTTTCTCAGAATGTCGTATAAATGGAATCATACAATACATGTCCTTTTGTGTCTGGCTTTTTAAACTTAGCATAATGCTTTTAGATTCCTCTATTTTGCATGTTTTAAGTAATTGATACCTGTTTATTGCTGAGTACTATTCCATTTTATACATGTGCCAGTTTGTTTTCACCATTTGATGGATACTTGGATTGTTTCTGGTTTTTGGCTATTACAAATAAAGCTGCTATAAACATTCACATGTGGATCTTTTTTATAGACACATGTTTTCATTTATGTTGGATAAATACCTAGAGGTGGGGTTCTGGGATGTATGGTTGGAATATGTTTACCTTTTTAAGAAACTGCCAAATTTTTCCATAGTGGCTGCATGATTTTGCATTCTCACCAGCAATACATTAAGTTTTATATGTTCCACATCTTTACCAGTACCTGGTATTATCAGTCTTTTTCAAAGAGCCATTCTGGTAGGTGTGCAGTGATATCACATTGTGATTTTTTTATTTATATCTCCCTAATGACTAATGATGTTGAACATGTTTTTCTATGTTTATTTGCCATCCTTATATTGTCTTTGTTGAGGTGTTTATTCAAATCTTGCCCATTTTTTTTGTTATTGTTGTCTTACTATTACTGAGTTGAAAGAATCTGTGTATATTTGGGTTAAAGTCCTTTATTGGCTATGTTTCTTGCAAATACTTTTTCCTAGTCTGTGGCTTGTCTTTTTATTTTCTTAGCGGTGTCTTTTGAAAAACATAAGATTTTCATTTTGATGAAGTCTAATTTACCAGTTTTTTCCTTAATGGTTCATACTGTTTTTGTCCTAGCTATGAAACCTTTGCCTAACTCCAGGGCACAAAAGATTTTCTTCAGTGTTTTGTACTAGAAGTTTTTTATAGCTTTAGTTCTCACTGAAGTCTCAGACCTACTTTAATTTACTTGTGTATAAGACAAGGGTGGGTTTTTGTTTTTATTTTTAATGGCAATCATCCAACACAATTTGTTGAGAAGGTGATCCATTTCTCATTGAATTACGTCAGTACCTTTATTGAAATTATTTGACCTTATGTGTGTAGGTCTATTTTTGGACTTTATTCCATTGATCTTATATGTCTCTTACACCAATATCATGCCATCTTGACTACTATAAGAAAGTTTTTTTTTTTCCTTTACTGTGAATCTTTATTACAGTTTATGTTTAAAGTTCTTTTGATGGGGCGGGGTGGGGGGGAGGCCAGTAGAAGCAAAAGGTTCTATCAACCACACCTATCTGGGGCCTTCAGTTATACCCAGACCTGTACTACCATTTGGATACAAGAATCCAAGTTGGTATTAATAAGCTATAAGGTGTGACAAAGAAACCAACATCCTGCGGTACCTGTACATTCAGCCCATTCTTCTATAAACTAATTTATAGAATTTAAGTTATTTTCATGATGTAAAACTGTGACCCTGAGTCACTGAAAGATTCAGTCATCAAGAAATAATTCTTTTTGGACATTGTACTCTATATAGCAGTAAGAAAACAAAGTCAGGTGAATTAAAATAAGGTTAAAAATTATCTAAAAGCCCTGTTCATTTATTTCCATAAATTGAGATTTTTATGATAGTTTGGTTTAGCATAAGAATTGTCACTCTCCTTACTCAGAAAGTAACCTTAGCATTTGAGAATTATTTCTTAACATGGGAAAATTTCCCCACACCTGATCACTCCAGGTAGGCAGATCATGGATTCTTTAATACATGTGCCAGGTAATTAACAACTACTGTGTGCCAGGCATTAATTTCTAAGTATGATCCCTGCCTTCAGGCTGCTCAGATTTCCCTAAAAAGGCGGCATCCAACACAGGATCTGGCTATGAAGGAATCCCAGACTTCCCAGCCTTCCAGGCAGCACCAACTGCAGATCAGGTGAGTTTATTTTGTTTCTTCCTGGAAGAAGCACTGCATGGGGAAAGTTCACTAATAGGAGTTTTAGTGGAATCCAAAATGTATGTTCCATTCCAAATGTCCTTTCATTATTACTTAATGATTTAAAAAGTTCATTATTCATTGTACTGAGACTAGGCAATATAGGCTGGCTTCATCTCAAGTTTTTGTTTGAAGTATTTTTCTTCCATTAGATTTTAACCTATAAACACATCTGGACAAAGCATGGATTTGACTCTGGGTTCCTAGATCAAGTGAGTAGAATTGAAATAAAATTAAATTACAACAAATAATTGTACATTTAAAAAACAGGGTTTTTTTCCCTTTCAGTTTTAAATGTATTTGAAGATTATTGCATGGCCTTCATTTGGCCCTACAATGGACTAATTGCTAATGTACCATGGCCTACAATCTCAAGTTTGTCTGGTATTGTACTGGTGTGTTCGTTTTTGTATGTTATTTATGCTTTTCTGTTTTTTATGAAATCATGCAGACTACAGGTACCATAACAGCTTAAATGAGAAGATGATTGATTACTTACTGCCATTCGACTGACACATATTTTTGTTTCACATTTTCAACCAAGATCATACCTAAACTGACGGTGAATTTAAAGATTTATTAGAAAGGTTTTGGGAAATTTTTAGGAAATGGGAAAGCGAGTATTTCCTAGAGCTGCCTCTATTTTTTTTTGATACTTTAAGCATTATATCACTTACATGGTTAGAGAACATAAGTGGCCATGCACATTAAAGAAAAATACAAGTTTGCATTTAACAGCGGTATGTTGGGATTTCATCACAAAATTTCCACTGACCAGTTGGAGAGCTGACTTTAAGTCTTTTCTCATTTGTCCAAGGCACACAAATTGTCTGAATAAATGGTTTAATTTACATTCTGTGATTAAAAAGTGGCCTACAGGGATGCAAACTGCTGTCATTTTGGTTTTAGATATAATTGAAGAAAATTCAAATTATAAAGTTTAAGTTCCCAATTCTTAAATGTTTGTGAATTTTTAAGGTCTGAAATTTAAAGGTAACTACTACATATATTTCGTACGTCTAATAATTTCTTTATTCTCGGGTTTATTCACCTACTTAAAATTTGCTTTAAAAAAATTCTTTGGCAATACTTCATAATCTGAAATGTAGTGATTTGATAGGGGCATTCCTATTTTTGCCTTCTAAAAACAAACTGCATTTCCAGTGCTCTGATATCCCAGGTTCTTGTTGGTAAACAAGGAAGTAAATGTCACTTTCTTAGTTTGGGCACATCAAATAACTGCTAAGTAGCAGGTGTTTGCAAAAACCAGTTCTTCCAAATGTCCGATTCAAACAGTGGTATAATTTTTGCAGTATAAAACTTGGTGTCAAACAGTTGAAACTTTATAAAGAAAATGAGATTTTTCAGTTCAAGTAAGTTTACTTCAGATGCCAGGAGCTCGAATGTACAATTTAAGATTTTCTGCCTGACCATTTGTGTAAAACACAATGTGTCCATTTTCTAATTGTTCATAACAGAGCAAGAATCTAAGGCAACCAGTCTTGTCTTTTCTTGCTTTAGGTGTATGCTGGGAATGAAGATTTCAGAAGTATTCCCTAACTCAAACCTGAAAAACCTGGTGTTAGTCTTGGGCGATTTCCCGTGACCCTCTGCCTCCCTTCTTCCTGCCCCCTGTGTAGATTTGGAACTGGGCAGCCATTTTTGTTTTTGGAAGGGGAAGGAGACAGATATAATGAATGACTTTTATTGTGCAATATTTCAAACTCTCTTGAATGCATTCGAAGGGATGGAAACTGTTCTGCCCTGTGTCATAGCCAAAACAAACAAAACATATTCCCTAAACCTGGATGTGTGTTTCTCTCAAACTGGCAGTAGTTAGGGTTCAGCTCTCAAACAAGAATTTGGTTTGACAATTTTTAGCTCTTGTTCAACTGAGTATTAGGATAAGTCACAGCCAAAGCAAATACTGTGGGGAAAAATTAATGCACATATTTACAGTTTGCAGGTGGCAATTTTTTCTTAAAAGTTGGAGATTTGTCTTAAGGAATTGCATTTGTGGTAATACTTTTAAATAGACTTTTTTTTTTTTTTTTTGCTAATATTTTAAAAATGAACTCTCTGATAATAGTAACTCCAAATGTAAATAAATTCTACAGAGGTCCCTGAAGAGTGATAAATGCTTGAATTTAAGTATTTAAACATTTAGAGACCACTAAGAATCTGAGACTTCTAGGAACATCAGACCTAGCAAATATGTGCTAAAATCCCCTCGATAGTAGCCTTCTATGACCCCCCAAAGAATCCACTCTAGAAGCATCAATAGCCCCTTTATGACACAGCCTGTAACATTGTTTACTGACTCCAGCCACCCCTACTTAGGTTGTTAAGTATCCCCCCCTCTTAGATCTGTGGGGAGAGTATTCTGCACCATCAAAATAATTCATTTTGTAATGTGCCATTGTGCTTCATGACCCTGACAAATTGTATTTATTAGTAGTCACAATAATAACTTTGAATTTATGGTTACCTATAACCAATAGGCTTGTGGTGTATGTCTTAACCAAGAAACACTGGAAACAAATTTGTAAACCGGGCAATCTACCTCTCAATGGTAGCAAAGATTTCGACCCACCATTCAGGCCTTCCCTGTAAAATAAGAAATTCTAACTTTCATCGCTTGTTTTACTGAACAGTACCAGACATCTGTGTGCGTGGAAATAAGCCATTGGATAATTCCGTTGGCTGTTAACTTCCCATCTAGTAAACACTACAGATGAAGCATTGCCCACATCTAGCATCTCAGTTAGAAACGTTCATTGCATAGTGATGTAGAGATCCCACTTCCCAAGCACTGTGAAGTCCGGTTATATTCCTGTCAATTAACCTGACTGGCATGTTCTGGATAGAATTCATTTTAAAGAGTGGGTGTTTCGTAGTTTGTCACGAGTGGGTAAGCGGATATTCCGTGGCTCTCAGGCTGCCATGGGGCCGATGTGTGTGCGAGAGGGCAGAGGCACCAGAGTCTTGGGGGAAAGCAGGCTCTTTTTCAATTTTTAAGTGTTTAGGGTTCTTATACTCAAATGCAGTAGATGCACAGAGCTCTTCCTTTGGGTAGCAGGACTAATTGAACACTCTCGTTTATCCAAGCTCTACTTTTTATTTTTTTAACCCTGTGAGAGCTGGAAAGTTCCTTTTAAACCTAAGTAAAGTTATTTGGGGATTTAAAAATAATTGACCTTCTCCAATCAAATTGTAGCCTCTTAAGTCCCACTGTGGCTTTCTTTCCCCTCAGAGACAAATAACCCAGCTCTCCTTGAAATCAATAGCCTACCCTACCTACCGGCTTATAACCCTTAATCTAGGCTTTGTCCCTCCAGTTTTCACTTTTTTTTTTTTTTGCAACCCACACAATACCAAAACATAAAAAACACCCTTCTAAGATATCCTCCTACCCTGGAAGCACCGAGCAGGCTGTGCTGTTGTCTCTGCCTCACAGGTAAGATAGCCAGAGGGGAGCACTGGGAGCAGCAGGGCAGAGCCTGCATGCAGCGGGAGGCCCCCGACCCTCAGCCTGTGGTTTATTTCACTTGCCTTCCAGGAAGCCAGGCCATTTGGGTACTTGTTGGCTGTTCTTGTAAAAAGTCTGGTCGATGGAGCCATCGAAGTCAATAGCTATGACAGGGTTTGGGGGCGGAGAGGGGATTGGGAGCAGGGAAGACGCCGGAAGCCGGGGCCGTGTCTGCGCTCCGCTGCCAACACTGCGAACAAGCAGCATCACAGCCAGTCCCTAAAGTTTGTGCCCAGGGCCCTGCAGCTGTCCTGTAAATGTCCGGGTGGATTTCCACCCTGTCCTTCTCCAAGAGAACAAAACAATCCTAGGCACATCCCCAACCCTTTTGCGGCGTGTGACCCTTTGACATTTCCCTGCCTTCCCCGCTCCAACTCCGCCATCCACAAGCAAAGCGCTGTTTCCACCAGGCCAAAAGCTGTAACAATATTAAGATGTTTTCCTCAACCTTGTCCCCAGAAAGATACTCTCTTTCCAGAAGATTGTTCTCCCCTGGGCATTACATCATGAATTGATTCAGTTCTTGGAGGAAGAAATTGGACAAAATATAATAGATGACCTCCTGGGGAAACATACTTAGGTTGTTAAGTATTCCCACCAGAAAACTAAGAAACTGCTTATATATTACCACTCTGTCCACATTTAACCTTTCACCTTATTGCAGCTGAGCAGGGTGCTTTTTTCTGTAAAGGTTTTTGTTTTAGTGGGGGTCAGAGCCTTGCTGCTTTATTTTTGTAAGGAATACAAGAATTCTTTGTTTTTGCCCCTACCCACTCTTCCTCCATTCCAGGAGCCAGGGCGCGCCAGCAGCCCTGGAACAGGTTGGGCCGTGGCAGCTGCAGAAGGGTGTCCCTCCCCTGTGTGAGCGTGGCATCCCAGTGAGTCGGGAGAAGGGGAGGGGGCTGCTCGAGATTTAATTTTCCTTAGGGATTTTTTGGCCTCCCAGGCATCACGGCCACCAGAAAAGGGGGCAACACTTGGAAGGCATCACCGTGGCCGTGCGGATGGTGTGGCCTTGCGAGCAACCTCCAGGCTGGAGAGAAGGATCGAGTTTCCTCTTTCTTGGGAACTGGTTCTCAGAGAAAGATGCTAATGATTGATGAACTCACTCCCATCCAATAAATAGTGCAGTAAGAAACGTGGGAGCTGTTTTTTCCAAGTTCACAAGTCGGAGCGTAGAAGAGACGTGGTAGCACGAGCCGTGAGCATCTGCCCGCCTCGGAGAGTGGTAACTCGGACGGAAGAGCCGAGGAACTGGCCCTAACAGAAAGCCTTTCATCACTGAGTGCCCAACTGGTGCCTGGAAGCTCGTGGGTGTCCAGAGCCTAGTTAGCAGATTGCAGGGCGGTGGAGCGAGCTGGCTGTCGTCGCTGGCAGAGTCACCGAAAACTAGACCGGTAGAGCCAGTTTCCTTTTCCAAGGCAGAAGCATTTTAACTATGTCAGCAAATCTCAATATTGTATTCTCATAAATCTCCAACCAGAACATTAGCACAGGCTCCCCAGCACACTGAAATATATTCCTGTATCCCGATAAAGCCCTCCAACGGCCCCCACCAGGCCCCTGCCTCGGCCGCAGAGGGTCGGGCTGCACCTCCGAGGTGTGCAGGTGAGGAAACCTCTGCCCGGCTGCAGCGAGGTAGGACGCAGCCGTGGAGGGAACCAGGTGAAGGGTGCACAGGCCTCTCTGCTACTTCTGCAATTTCCTATGAATCCATAATTATTTCATAATGGGGTATATGATAAATGAAGTTTAAGACGAATTTTTTAAAAGACTGTCTCCTAACGCCCTTTGGAACAGCTACTGGGGAAAGGAGGGTAGCTCTTCCTTGGAGGCCACCTCCTTCCAGGGGAAACTCCCTTTCTCTCCCCGGAATGTCTTGGTACTACTGTTAGAACTAGCGCAAGGGGCTGGAGGGACCCCTGAACTTTAATAAGGCTCTCGACTTTAGCATGTTCCTGTGCCATGGATATTGACAAAATATTGACACAATAAAATGTCAAATTTTAAAATTTCAGGATATATCATTTTATACTTGTACTTTGGAAGACTTGCAATACCTGACAGTTGTATAAAATCACAGAATGATCAAGATGAAAACCAAAAATATCAGGGGCTATTTTATCCAACCTTCTCACTCTACAGGTGAGGAAACTGATAACCAGAGAGGTGGGGTAACTTGCCCGAGGTCGCACAGCCTCTAATGCCAAAGGTGCGACCAGGTCTCCTGGTCATGCAGTGTTTGCCTTTTCCTTCTCCATGTGGCTTGCATGTGATATATGATATCTATCACCCAGCCAGCTTCTAATCTCTTGAAATGGAAGCCAATTAGGCTTTCTACTGTGTACCATCCACAGCAACCAGCTCACCGCTGGAGACTGAACGCATTTAATAAGTGCTAGTTGAGAGTCTGAGGGGTTACGCCACTGCCGCAGTCATGGGCCTGCACCAGGGGTGCAACAGTCACTTCTGTCTTGAAGGCTTGCAATCCAAATGCATCCCACACCCTTGGACAGCAGGGGGTGGGTGAGGGTCACAGGATAAGGAGTCTCACCCATGCATTCTAGTATTTCTAAAATGTGATCCACTTCACACAGCGTACTTATTTAAGGCCAGGCGTGGTAGCTCACGCCTGTAATCCCAGTACTTTGGGAGGCCAAGGCAGGAGGAACACTGGAGGTCAGCAGTTCAAGACCAACCTGAGCAATATAGGGAGACCTTGTCTCTACAAAAAAAATAGAAAAATTAACGGGGTGCGGTGGCATGAGTCTGTAGTCCCAGCTACTTGGGAGGTTGAGGCGAGAGGATCGCTTGAGCCCAGGAGTTTGAGGTTGTAGTGAGCTATGATAATGCCATTTAAAATGCATGTGAAAACTCGTCCTATTTTTCTTTCTTTCTTTTTTTTTTTTTTTTTTTTTTTTTTTTAAGAGACAGGGTCTCAACTCTGTCACCCAGGCAGGAGTGCAGGGGCAGCATCATAGCCCACTGCAGCCTCGAACTCCTGGCCTGGGGCAATCCTGTCAGCTCAGCCTCCCAAAGTGTTGGGACTCAGGCATGAGCTATCACCCACGGCCTTGTCCTAGTTTGAGGCCAGCATTTTACCTAAGGACAGTGTCTCATTTGACTTACTCTAAGCACTCCTGGACCCCAGGTCACATTGATCCCAACTGTTTAAGCTCCCTGCTTTCTCATCCTTTTGTGAACTTTGTTTAGTCCCTTTGACGCTGGTCACCAACGGGACTAATGTGAGTTAAGAGGGTGTGAGTTTAAGTTTGACCTAAGTATGAATCTCAGTGCCCCAATTACTGTGTTGTTTGCTAAATTATTTAACCTCCCTGAGCCTCAATTGTCACATCCCTAAAATGAGGATATTCAAAGTATATTTCTCTTACCACTATTGTGAGTGTTGAATTACATGGTGATAAAATATGCAAAGTTCCTTGTTTAGAATTTAGTATGTGACAGGGATATAACAAGGTAACATTCATTTTTTACTTTTTATTTTGACATAATTTCACACGTCAAGAAAAGTTATAGGAATAATACAAATAACCTTCACTAAGATTCCCCAATGTTAGCATTTTACTGTATTTGCTTTCTCTCTGTATATATACGCACATATATTTTATATATATATATGTAAATATATTTTCTGTCTAGCTATATAAATGTTTTTTTCCGAGCAATTTAAGTAAAGTTGCAGACTTGATGCCTCTCTACCCCCAAATACTTTAATGTGTATTTCCTAAAAATAAGAGATAACTTATTTAAGATGACGACTTATTTAAGGTGTTGCGATTATAGCAGTGGCAGGACGTGAAGCAGTTCCACAGCGTCTCTCTGACTCAGATTCACATCACCATCCAATCAGCTTTTACAGATCACATACTATGTGCCAGGCACAGTGCTAAATTGCTCTGAAAAACATTTCCTTGAGTTCTCTCAACAGCGTGCTGAAGCGCCAGAGTGTTAACTCAATTTTGCAAATCATAGCAACCGAGACTCAGGAAGTTAGTAAATCGCCCGAAGGACTTCAGTGAAGTGGTAGAACTTGAACCCAATGCACGCTAGTAAAAATGGTGCTTTTTGTTACCTAATAGATGGCAATGTATTCTGTTATAAAAATGAGAAGAAAACTATTTAAAGAAAACAAGAAGCAACTCTGTAAGGACCCTTGAGTCAGTGTGCTCACCTCCACTAACTGTCACATACTTCTGTGGTCTGAGCTGAAGGGGTTTGGTTTTCACAGTTCTAATAATTCTGATGAGCTCTTCAGAAGTTTATTTCAAAATAATCGTAATGCTTTTGCACAGTTTTGTGGCCGGCTGGGAGCCAACTCTTGTCTTCAGATACCTTTAGTGGAAGTTTATTTTTGAAATAAAGGTTTATTTTCCCAGGGAGTGAGTACTAAGGACTAAGTACTAAGTAACATATTGGGTGGTTGGGCTTCCCTTTGGAAGCTGGACATGTCATCTGTTGGCAAGCCTGTGGCTCTGCTCTGAGATGCTAGGGGCAATGGAGAGCTGTCAGCTTGTTCTGTTGTTTCCCAGGTAAATGTATTCATAGTCAATCGGTCTGGCTCAATCCTCTTATGCCTAAGCAGAGAGAACAACAAAAACAACTCAATACATGGGGGTGATATATCCTTGAGAGGTGTTTAGTCCTGAGGAATTCTGGCAGGACCCTTTTGGTACCATTATTGATTCTACTTAAATAAAATCCTGTGCTTGAATCAGCAATCGTGGCTATCAGTTGCATTAAAATTCAATGGGGAAAGAATCTCAATTTATAGACCATATACTTCCGTAGGTAAAGAACTCCAAGTAGCTTGGGCACCATGGTTAGGATTGTTTGGCCACACTGAGAGTGCATTTGGGAATATGTGGGGCCCCAGCCTGTGGAGCTTGGAAATGGGGAAACAGTCCTCCGTCGAGGTTCAGGACTTAAGATGTGGGGTCAAACTGACCTGGATTCGGATCCCAGCTCCACCACTTAACTATGTGACCCTCAGCAAGTTAATCTCAAATTCATTGTCTGAAATGACAATGTCTACCAGGTTTTTTTGTAAGACTTAAATAATGTAAGTAAAGCACCTAGGATAGACCCTGGCCCTTAGAAAATTCTCAAAAGGGTGGTTCATTATACTAACAATAAACTTGAGTGGGACAAAAACTGACTTCTTTCTCTATTCTGTTCCTTTCTTTTCTCTATTCCATTTTTCCTCCCTTCCTATTCTTTCCCTACTCTTCCCACACCCTCCTCCTACCTTCACTTTCCCTCAGTCCTACTCTGGATGATCTGAAATAAGATGTTAATTATTAAAGAACGTCCGGTTCTTGGCAGTCCATACAGAAGAAATCAATGATGTTAAGGACCCCGAAGAGAATCACTGATTTCGTAAAGTCTTAATAAAAGTCAACAATCAAACATAACGCCTTTTCCCCCCTGAATCATTACACGCTGTTGTTCCTGAACATCTGGGCGGCCGAGAGAACTGCCTTCACTTGGGCCGCCTCAAAGCACAGCTCCTTGAGCTGCGGCTATGTCTGTGTTTATGCCTCATTTGGAACACAAGCCATCAGTCCAGGATTCTCTTTCTGGAGCTGCCACTAACTGTGTGGGTGAATTATTTCCCAACTTTGAACTTCAGTTTTTAAAATGGAACAAGTCAGACGAGACTTGCCG
This sequence comes from Varecia variegata, assembly GCA_028533085.1. Taxonomy (NCBI): domain Eukaryota; kingdom Metazoa; phylum Chordata; class Mammalia; order Primates; family Lemuridae; genus Varecia; species Varecia variegata. The sequence goes on from CM052451.1 coordinate 17,155,001, forward strand.
TAATTGATGATAGTCGATAAAAATACCACTCAGATTTAATGCTTCACCATATACTCTTACACCGTTTCCTGTGTATTTGCCTCGTCTTGACGACCAGCTCCTCAAGCAAGGGGACAGTGTCACGCTCCATAGGAAAGAGCTTAAGTTGAGAAGTTAGAGGCCCTGGGTTCAAGCCTCAGTTCTGCCACCTGGTAGACCATGCGCCCTTTGGTGAGTCATTGAACCTCTGCCATCATGGTTTCCTTCACTGTAACATGGACTAAATAAGATAATAATGAACACAGCCCTTGATGTTAATTACTGTAACTTGTATTGCTCACACAGCTTACCACCATGCAGTGCTCATAAGTTTTTGTTGAAACTCATCTGTTTTAAGAACAAAGCTAAGACTTTTGCTATTATTGATTTAAAAATTGCGAAAGAATAATAGTGTTGGTGTATAATTAAAACTGATTTCATATCCAATGTAAAAATTTTAAACAATATGCTCTCAAAAGCAGCAAAAGCTTTCAGTGATGTTTTGTAAATAATATTGATGTTAATATTCTCTAGGTACCTTAAGATTCATGTGGTAAGAATATCAAAATTAAACCTGAAACAAAGTATTATAGGAATGTTTACAGTGGGATTAATTCTGTTAGGTTTTCTTTGCATAGTACATGGTTCTTCTTAAATTTGCACAGACTACTTTTAAAAATTATTTTCTAATATATAAGTAACATTGGAGCAGATATTAATAGTAAATGTGTAGATGCAAAACTAGTTGTGGGAAAGTCACAAAGATTTCCATATGCCTCTGATTTTTCACTTCTAAAGAAATCAATTATAAGAAAACCTACCTTGAATATATAAAAGACACTGTTATTAGAACCAAATGAAATGAACATGGCCCACAACTCCATGTCAGGGTTTTCCAGGGAAACAGAACCAATAGGAACTATGTATATATGAAGAGATTTATTGAAAGGAATTGGCTTATGCAATTATGGAGACTGAGAAGTCCCAACATCTGTAGTCAGCAAGTGAAGACCCAGAAGAGCTGATGGTATAAGTTCCAGCCTGAGTTCTAACTAAGGCAGGAGATATCCCAGCTTGAAGACGTTCAGGCACAGAGATTCCTTTGTGCTCAGGCCTTTTGTTCTATTCAGTCCTTCAACTGATTGAACGAGGCCCACTTCCAGTAGGGAGGGCAATCTGCTTTATTCAATCTGCGCATTCAAATGTTAATCTCATCCAGAAACACCGTCACAGACACACCCAGAATAATGTTTAACCAAATATCTGGGTGCTGTGGTTCACTGATGTTGACAGATAAAATTACCCATCATACTAGTGTTGTAGAACATCTGGGAAAGCAGGAAAGAAGACAAAACTCCCCAAATTCTGCTACCCAAAGATAGCCATTATTAAAGATAGCACTGTTCCTTCTAATCTTTTTTTTTTTTAATGTATCACAGATCAGTATTTTAATCACCCATTCTGTTTGAGTAGGGATTCCTTGTAGCTTCTTACTTGTGAAAATCACAAAGATTTCCATTATGCCTCTAATGTGCCATTTACAAAACAATTATTAGAAAATTTGCCTGGAATACATAAAAGACAGTGTTATTATAACCAAATAAAATTACCATGGCCCACAACTCCATGTCTCTCCCTAAGCAGGGAGAAATATTTTTCTTCCACTCTATAAGCGTAGTGAGGGTGGTAGGTGTTTGCGGTTCCCAAGAGACACCAGGGCCTCCTATCTGCCCTGCAAAGTTGCTTCCCACCTTGGGACAACGTCCCCAGATGGCCAGTCTATTGCTTTCTCCCCAATCCAGCACTGAAGGTGTCCATCGCCCATCGCACCTTCCTGCATCCCAAGGCGGGAGGTGCCAGTGACTCTGGAAACCCCCAATACATTAAGGGCGGCAGCGTTTCTGAGGAGGGAGAGGTGGCTTGTTCAGCATTTTAAGCCTTTTAGCTGGTGTCCTTTAGCACTGATTGATTTATTGGATATTTATGCAGCGGGCAGGGGGATTTGAAATATAACATAAGCGCTTCCTGAGATGTCAGTCCTCTAACGTTAGTGGTCTGAACAAGGATGTAATTCATATCTGCAGGTGCTTACTCTAGTATCAAATGCCTCAATAACATCATGCCTGTGGAATCCACTCTTCCCCAGGGCCCTATTTGTATTCTGATATGCCCATGTCTTTTCCTATGTGTGTTTTCCTTTCTTAAGGAGCGCTCATTTCCTTCAATAGGATATGTTTTATTTCATCCCTTTTCCTGCATTTACTCATATTAATGTCACTGCATGCGTTGGTAATAGCCGGGCCTGGAAATAACCCGCATGGCCACGTAAATATTAGCCAGAAACGCAACGCCTGGGATGCATTATTAAGAAAGAATGCAAGGGAATGGGGTGGAAGGAAGGGTTTCTTCTGGAGTTCTAAAACTAAACGCAGCCCAGTGAGAGGAGACGCTGGAGGCGACCATCGAGACAACGTGGTGGCCTCTCCCCAGCGCTGGCAGGGTTGGGATGAGGAGGGAAAATTTAGGGTTTTGGATACTTCATTTCCTGCTAGGAAGTTCTTGGTTGATCGATAGAAGCGTAGCACAGTCAAAACATCCTTTTGGGTTTTGCGTTTCTTTTCTTGCTCTGTCCCAGCGTAATAACTGAGCGTTACCGATCAGCTAAAGCAGAGACTCCTAAATGTTAAGACTCCTGGGTCTGCAGGGCTGGATGGCAGTGATAAAACACTGTCTTTTGCACAAGGCTTGCTTCTCTGTTTTTCTCTCCTTTCTGTTCTTATTTATTTATCTGGGAGCCTGGTCGGTGCTGGCGAGGCTGTATTGCTCAGCACAAGGACACTCCGCTCTGGGCCTCAGGAGAATTTATTTTGTTTCATTTTCTCTCTGTCCCTCAAGTTTTTCATCTTTGAAATGGAGCTAGCAATTCGCCTGCTATTTATACAGGAAAGTAGAGAGAGAGAACGTATTTTTGTGGAATGTTACAGGAAATAGTATAAGCTTATATAAAAGAACTAAGGGTTGTGTTCAAAGTTACTCATTTAGAACACAAAATGAGTCATCTCCAGGAACTATCTGACAGTGTGGGATGCATGTAATTACTACACACCTCTAGTATTAATATGCTTATAAATTTAGAGATGCTTTAATTCAAATGGAATGGCGTCACTCTTTCCTGTATCTGTTAAATTCTTATTTTATCTGCTACTATAAATGTTGGGGAGAGAGGGACCCTCATCTTACTGTTAGGAGCAAGGATTCAGGGGGGAAGTCTTAGGGGAACAGGGGGATGGGGCAGCAGCCATTCACAGGCATGGGCTGTTAATATTTAAGCTATTTATAAGTCAGGGAACACAATACTAAGTGTCCTATGTTATATATTATCTATAATGTGTATATATATATCATATTGTATCATCTATGTGTGTGTGTATCACATAATGTGATACAGGCTTTGATCCCTGGGGTTCGCCGTGGGTGGGCAGCTTCCCATCGTAGACTGCTGGTTTAGAAATACTTCCTTCTTGCAAGAACCACTGTGGTGTAGGTTGGGAAAGGACAAGTGCAGATACTGTGAACTTGAGCCTGCCAAAGAATTAGTCCTGGGATCTTGGAAACTTTGAGGAAAAAAATTAATAGAAAACATGGGGTCCCGAAAGAACTTCAGGACAAATATTTCTTGGTTGTGGGAAAACCAGCTCAGTGGAAACTTTGTTTTATTATACAAACTTAAAGATCCTTTTCCTCTTGGAAAGTATAGTTTTCAAATGGATTAGAGGCTCTAAGAAGATAGGCTGCTCTGTCTTCTTTGTAGGCAAAGTTGTATCTCCACAGATTATTTTCTTTTTTAGGACAAAATTTTATATATACATAGGGATTTTTGTAGTTTTCTTGCCAAAACTGACCTGGGGTCTTGATGAAGTCATTTGCAGGGGGTGATCAGAGCAAGCCCAGAGAATGCGGATGGAGGGAACCTGAGATCAGAGCTGGGGGTGGGTGGTGCTCAACACTCAACGAACCACACCCCACCCAGCCCCCAGATGTTATTCCAAGCCAAATAACCCAGCCTCCTACAGAGTACTGGTGGTGGATCACCTGGCTCCTACAGGCAGGGAGACATTTAGGGTGAGACACCTTTGTGGCCAGGAGGCTGCTTTCCCTGAGGCTGAGAATCCCTGTGACCAATCGAGCAGCAAGGGGACAGATCTGGGCGTGCAAAGGAGACCACGGGAGGAGGGATGCTAGATGTCCCTCTCGTTCCAGATGTGAGGGAGGAGACGGCTGGGACAGGCCGGCCTGTAGAGTTGGAGTGCAGCTACGTGCAGCCCTCGCTCTAACTTCCTCTGTGTCTCGTGCCCTTCTGCTCTCCTTGGTGCATTAGCCTGGCTTCAATGAAAATCATACCCTGGTCTTCGCTGAGCTGGAGGATTAAAGGACTCTGTCCACACTGGGGGTGGAGTGCCATGTGGGAGAGCAACCTCTCAACACCATCGCAGAGATGGCAGCTTCTGTTCTAGGGAGGACAGTGGTGCCAGAGCTCCTGGAGGTCACCAGCAGTTCAGAGAGTGGTCCCCCAAGGAAGGATCTTGACTGAAGGTCAGGAGTGAGGCAGGGGTGAGGGCTGGTGCCCCTGGGTTTGCACCTATCACATGGCCTCTTCAGAGCATTCCATAGTAAGGGAAGCGAAAATATAAGGGCTGTCTTCAAAGTATCCAGCCATGTAACTGTTCTCATTATAGTAACAAAGGCTGGATACTTTCCGGACAGCCCTTGTATGTGTGTGTGAGCTTGGTCTCCTCTGTGAGGTTAGTGTGCCTGTTTTGTCCAGGAGGAAACTTCTTAATTGAAGGAATAATAAAGTGCTGCTTTAGAAAACCAAAGCCAAAGCTGAGGTCACCATGCTGTCTTGGGCTTAGCATCCCATGACTGAGGGAGTCATTTCCCCTGATGAAGGTATGTTCTTATTTCAATTAATTCCTAAAGTACTTTTTACATATTAAGGAGGATTATTCAACTATTCCTGCTGTTTAGGTGATCACACTATGGTAAGACCGGTTTCCCCCTTCTTCATATGCCCCCTTCTTGAAGTCCTGGACATCTAAGAAATGAAAGGAGGCCCTTGGTACTGTACTTCAAGGCTTCAGAGAAGAAATACATCATCCCACATAAGTAGATAAAGCTAGCAGGAGGCTGATCTTCACAATATAAAAGGTGCGATTATTTTTCAGCTACTCTGCATCAGATGCAGAGAGGACCGCTTCCTGATATCAATGTTAGCGGCTGATCTAAATCTAAATCTAATCTAAAAGGAGGTGGGTCCTCAGGACGGGACAGGCTTCAAATTGGAGGACAGAAGGAGGGGGTTGGGGGGGAGAGTGAAGGCTTAATTAGGTTATAGGTATCTTAGTCCATTTTCTGTTGCTGTAACAAAAAACACACACTGGTAATTTATAACAAAAAGAAGTTTATTTAGCTCACAGTTCTGGAGGCTGGGAAGTCCAAGAGCACAGTGCTGGATCTGGTGAGAGTTATCCCATGGCAGAAGGCGAAAGTGAGTACATGAGACAGAGCAAAAGAATGCAGGGCAGATTTGCTTTATAACAACCCATTCTCACGGTAACTAAACTGCTCCAGAGATAACGACATTAATCCATTCATGAGGCTCTGCCCCCATGACCCAAACACCCCCCACTGTGCCCCACCTCCCAACACCGCAGCATTGGGAATCAAGCTTTCAACACACGAATGCCAGGGGACAAACACTCAAACCATAGCAGGGGGCAATGAGGGAGTTAAGAGAGAGAGAGAGAGTTTGTCCAGGGGGATGCTTTCTACTGACTGTGATTTGGCCACTGGGTATGTTCTGAGAGTTGTTTTCAGTGTACAAGTTTTGAACATCTTTTGTCAGATTTATCCCAAAGTATTTCATATTTTTGTTGCTATTGTAAACGTATCGTTTTAAAATTTCAATTTCCGATTGTTCATTGCTACTATGTAGAGCTACAATTGATTTTTGTGTATTAATTTTTCATTTCAAAACCTTGACAAAAATCATTTATTACTACTAGTAGCTTTCTTGTATCTGTTCTAGTAGCTTTCTCACTTTGGTTCTTCTAAAAATATCTTCTATGTCTCCATTTAGCTTGTTCTCTCTTTCCTCTGGCATCTTGAATATATGGAATACAATTATAAAAAGTTTTTAATGCTAACATCTGTGTCATTTATGGGTCAGTTTTAATTGATTTTTTTCCTCCTCATTACGGATTGTATGTTTCTTCTTATTTGCATGGCTGGTAACTTTTGATTGGATGCCAGAGATTGTGAATTTTACATCACTTTGTGTTAAGTATTTTTGTATTACAACAAATAGCCTTGAGCTTTGTTTTGGGACACAGTTATGTTATTTAAAAATGGTTTGATCCTTTTGGGTCTTGCTTTTAAGACTGTTTATGTAAGACAAGAGCAGTGTTTATTCTAAGAGTAAGCTGTCTCCAGCAGTGAGGCAAGGCCTGTTTTAGTACCCTGGTGCCTTGTCTGCTGTGAGATTTTCTACTCTGGCTGTTTGAAGCAGGCACTATTCCTGGCCCTGTGTGTGCCCTGGGCATTGCTTCCTGTGATCCTTTTGAGTGGTTCCTTTCCTGGCCTCAGGCAGTTAACTCACCTGGTATTCAAGTGAGTACTCAATGGAGACCCTCCACAGGTCTCCAGAGTTCTCTCTGTGTTGCTCTCTCCTCTCTGTCCCTCTGCCCTGTGGACTCTAGCTGCCTTGGCCTCCCCACAGCCCCAGCTCCATGTCCCCAATTCAGGGGGACCACAGGGTTCTGCCTGGATTCCCCTTCTCTGTGCTGCAGATCAGAAACTTTCTCCAGGCAATCAATTTGGGCCAACACAAGGCTCACCTTCGTTTCCCATTACTGGAGAACCACCGCTCTTTGTTCTCTGCTGTGCTATGTCTTGAGAACCATTGCATCCTATTTATTGGCTGGGGTTTTCCTTGTCTCATGCATGAAGGTAACTCTAGTCCCTGTTACTTCGTCTTAGCCACAAGTCGGGGTGCACGCCCACTCTCTCAAAGCCTAGGCCCACACAAGTCCACACACTTCCTGTGGGTGAAAACTAGCCGTGTATCCACTTGGATACAACGGGGGTGGGGAAATGCAGTTCTGGGTGGAGTGATTGCTTCCCAGCAAGGACTCTGCGCTAGGAGAGGGGAGGCTTGACTTTCGGTGGCCAGCTGGCTGCTCCACCACAGCGTTTTTATCCTTATTTTACAGAGGAGCAAACTGAGGCACAGTAACAGAAGCCTCAACCCAGGAAAATGTCCGGTGACGGTCATGGTTGCATTTGCACTTGCAGCTCCTGAAGGCCTCGGCCTCGTACCTAACTCATGTTTCTGTTCAGGGCCTTCTGAGAGCCATAAAACCAGTTGACCTCACAAACTATCTGTTAGAGCCAGGAGGAGTCTTGATTGCGAAAACAACTCTCTCAGCGTTCCATGTGGGATTGCGTATGTGGCGAGAGAGATTTTTAAAGCAAAACGGAGTTCACTTTCTAGGGAGCTGAGCTTTGCTTTCTTTGTTTGACTAAAACTTCAAGTAAAAGAAGGGAATGTAGTGGGAATAATTAGCCACAACGGGTGGTATAAATCCAAAGAGAAAAAATAATTCATCAACTTTAAAGCAACTCATTTAAAACTGTGAGTGTGGTTTATTTGACCTGCATTTGGGAGCAAATATTAATGAAGAAGTAAAGGCAGCTTATGGCTTTTCGGTTCTTTCATTTCCCACTAGATGTCTTTGATAGAAACTAATTATCAATGCTCTTGATTTAATTTGGAAAAAAATTGGATGAAGGTTTTTCTTAAGTCCCATGTCAGTGTTCCTAACCCAGGAGAACTAAAATTCACCTCTGATCCTTCCTTAGTAACTGCTCTAGCCAGTAGAGTCCAAGGAGTCTACTTTAGAAAACAAGAAAAATTATTATTATTATGGTGATTATTATTTTTTAAATAAAAATTTCTTGTGGGAATGCGGAAAGACCAGAGGAAATTTTCCCAGTGCTAAAGCTGCTTTTATTAACCCATTAGGCAGATCCCACAAAACTTTCATTAATTGAAACCCAACCA
>CM052451.1:17163640-17221524 GCA_028533085.1 Varecia variegata
ACGTTCGAGCAAAGTGTGAGGAAGCTCCCGTGGTTTCCTGCTCATAAGAGGGAAACCCTGGGTTACACAGCCAGCACCAAGGTGTGTGGGGGTTGCTGTTCTCCTGGGACGTAATTGATGGTGTTGTTCTAAAAACAAAAAATTGCTGAGCAGGAGCTGGAGCAAGATGGAGAGAGAGAAAACAGGGACTTGTTGTTGTGGCCATATGGCTAGTTTGAAATAGCCAGACACCCCTTTGGCTCTGAGTGCCACCAGGAAAGTGTAGGTACCCCTGGCTTGGCTGTCACTTTGGAAAGGAAAAGAGAGAAGAGAAAGTTCAAGAAGAAAGAGAAGACAAGAAAGGAGAGGGAGAGAGTAGAAGAATGATGGAATGTTCTTGGGATAGAGGTCACCTCCTGGTGCTTATGTGACAACTCTGGTTGGAACTCCCAGAGCCTTCAGGCTTGTGTCAGCGGCCGCGTGCCTGGCTCTTGGCCCAGGCTGTGTGGCAGTGGCTCACACAGGGGCAGCCACTGATTTTCCCTGTAGCCTGGAGATCTAGAGCAAGGGTCTGGGACCAGGAGGAGAGGCAGCGTGGTCTGGAGGTCGTGCTTAAAGAACAAGGGGAAAGGACAGAGGAGAGCTATGAATGGAGGCTGTCTGGATGCTGGGGTGTGAGTATTAAGGAGGGTCTTAGGTGGGGAGGTCTGGAAGAAGTCAGAATCAAGGAAGGGACTTCTCTGGGGACATCTTTTGAATCCTATCGAATATAATCTTCTATTGAATCAAATAACATTGCTTCACATTTATATGACGTTCTATAACAAACAACACAAAAGAGAAGCGTTCTTGGCTAAGAGCATATTGGAAGGACAAGATGGGTAACTTCTCTCAAGAGATGACAGAATTTGGTTCTGCTTTTGGAGTAAAGAAGACACTGTTTTAATATTTCCAAGCTGGATTCATTCCCATTTATTGTGTTCAAAGCATCATAGATTTCCTGAATGTTTCATGGCTGGTAACATTGAGGTCTAAATATGATGTAAACTGTGTTTCTCAGACCATTTGATATTTCTGGCTTGACCATTAGATTGTTTTTGTTCGCTTCAACCCTCAGCAAACCTAATACTACATATTTATACAGTACTTAACCTGTTTCATAGCATAGTCATCCTCGTCACCTGCCTTGATCCATATGGCAACTGTGATGTAGGGAGGGCACTATTAGCTGTCCTGAGTCGCCAAGCATAGATATTCTGGCCCAGAAAGAATTGAGTGACTTATCCAATATCACCTGTAAGGTGTTAAAGAAGTGGGACAGAATCCAGGTCCCCTGTCCCCTAAATCTAGCGGTTATTTTACATTTTAGCTTAATAGTTATTTTTATATATTTTGCATACGATCACATTTATGTTTATAAGATACTTTATTAAATATTTTGTATTTTAATTTTACTTCTTAGCTTCACGGTTGTTCTCAATCCTTTTGACTCTGTAAAGTAACACCTGAAAATGGGACACCAGAGAGCATGATCATGTCCCACAACTGTCCTTGGCTGCGTGTGTGCGGCAGGGTATGGTTAGGGCATGGGAAGCCCCTTAACAGTCCCAGTCTGGACAGTGCTTACTGACCTCCTTCTATGACAATTGTTTCACAGACGTAAGACACAGCTTTTATGTATCTTAAAATGACTAGCCGGTCAACTAAAAAAATTTCTTCTTAAGCAATGGTGTCTGATTTCTAAAAGTCACAGGTTTTTACCTGGGGAGTAGAAGAAAGAATCATTTCTTAAGGTGAACACACACAAGGTCTTATTATCCTGAAGGATTCTTCGAATATATTTCTATAATTTTTAAGGTAATGAGTTTGGGAAATCTCTGAAGCCATAGAACAGCATTGGCAGGCAGTAAAAGGGTTTTTAAACTCTTCTGCAAGTTACCCACTCCTTGGTTTCTCTCCTCATTCTAACTCACCCCGATATCCAGCGGGACTTAGAACTGGCCCTAATGGAACCTTCGGCAGCAAGACTTCATTAGACTATCCCTCATTTAATCTTCTCGTGTAAAATATTCCTAACACCGGGTCCCTTGGCAAACGCCCTCGAGAAGTTTCATTTCAATAATATTGCTTTGTATTTATATAACCTCTATATCTAAGGAGCTTAAAAACACTTACGGCCCATGCTTCATTACTTAGTTTAACCAAAAAGACAGTCAACCCATTTCATATTAGCAAATTTAAGCTCTCCCTTTGGAGATAGGTAATAATAAAAGCACTTTGACTGCATGACACATTTCTCTTCCAAGAAGCGCAAAGTAATTTGGACAATGAAACTACAGACTAAAGTAAGTGCTCGGTCTAAGGCAGCACAGTCAAGAGGGAAGAATGGAAATCAGAGACGGAACTGCTGACGCCTGTCACAATTCCATTAACACTGTTTGCAAGCGCAGTGGCGGTAAATTAAAGAAGAAAAGGGGAAAGTGATTTCCTCTTGCTGTTCGTTGTCGCCAATCTTGTGCAGTTTCATTTTTTCTTGATGACGGGGAAGGGTCTCCCACCCCAGCCTCTGCCTCCGGATGTGAGGCTGTGTCCTTTATCTCTGTGTCTTGGCTAGTTCTCCCGAGATGTTGACAGAAACAGTGCAGAACATCGTCTATGGTAAATCCCAATTAACCCAAGTTCAGGTTGCCATGTCTACGCCAGGCAGCCCAGAGGTCTCCTGCTATGGAATGTTTGCTGTAAGAAGCCTGGAGTCTCTAGACAATTAATCCCTCTGCTTCTATTAAATATTTCCCTTTAGCTTAAATCAGACTCATCTGGGGCAAGAAAAGCCACCCTAAGACCTCGGGAGTGGCAATGAGCCCGGTACTCAGGGAGTGAGGCATTTTACTCCTGTGAATTAAGTGGTAAGTGAAGGCCACGCAGTAAACCCTTCCTGTTTCGATGCGTATTGCGTATCTGCAGACCTTGGCTGCATCTGTCTTTGGTGATTCAGGCTCTCTGAGTTCCCCGTCGGGCCAGCTCTTCATTGTGAGCCCTGCTGATAAATCAAAGATGACACGTGGGAATGACCACGGATGGAGCCCTGAATTGTATTTTCACTGAATATGGGAGAATCACGGCTGTGTGTCCGATAGTTACCTGTCCCTGAGGTCCACTTCTCTCTTCCCCTAACCCCGTTCTTCCAGAGTCTTGGCATGGTGACTCCTTGGTCCACAGGGGCTCACCACAGTGCAAAGGCACAGGGAGTGTGGAGCTCGTGGAGGTGAGTGACATGGTCACTGCAAATTGTCCATCTGGGCTTTCAGTCCTTTGAACTTTGGATTGCCCTTTCTTTCTCCATGTTTTTTTTTTTTTTTTTTTTTTTTTTTGAGAGAGTTTCACTCTGTTGCTCAGGCTGGACTGCAGTGGCACAATCATAGCTCACTGCAGCCTCCAAATCCTGGGCTCAATGGATCCTCTTGCCTTGGCCTCCCGAGTAGCTGGCACTATAGGCACATGCCACCATGCCCAGCTAGTTAAAAAGTTTTTGTTGTTGTTGAGATGGGGGTCTTGCTATGCTTCCCAGGCTGGTCTCAAACTCCTGGCCTCCTAATGTGCTGGGATTACAGGCGTGAGCCACCGCACCGGTAATTGCATTTTTAAAAAAGTGCCCTTGATGCCTGACCTCACACCCTGGGCCCCATAGCTGCACAATCCCTATATTTGTTGCTAAAGTTGGGGGGGAAATAATAAATTTTCAGCCTCCTGTAAAGAACACTGTAATGCCTCCTGAGAGAAATCTGTCTTCCAGCTCCCCACAACAACACGAGCTGGTGCCTCCAACAGAGCCCAACGTGGAACTCCCCGGGCGCACACGGTGTAACTGGCCACTCCCGAGGTCTTGGGGTGGTTTTTCTTGCCCCAGATGAGTCTGATTTAAGCTAAAGGGAAATAGAAGCAGAGGGATTAATTGTCGAGAGACTCGAAGGCTTCTTAGAGCAAACATTCCATAGCAGGAGACCTCTGGGCTGCTTGGCGTAGACATGGCAATCTGAACTTGGCCCCCGTCTCCGAGCGCATATGGTGTTCCAAGTCAGGATCGCACGCAGCCATGTACCATACTGCGCATGGGAAAATATTTATGGGATAATAAACGTGAGCAAAGCATGTTTGTGCTCTGTGCATAATTGGCAGTAGAATATGTAGATGAACTGATTTCTTCTATTCTCCTTTAAGGGGCTGTGGCCAGATGCCCTCCCAGACGTGCCTCAGAGCACAGGGTCTTTAACTTCAGGGCAAGGGATGAGGCCGGGGGACGAGGACACTGTTAACCGGTTTAGGACTAATGCTTTGTAAAGAACGCAAGGACTTCCACGTGTGATCTGGCTGAACAATACATACAGATTTCTTTTCCTTCTAAAAGTGGATTATATGTATCATTTATATGTGGAATATGTACCCACTCCATGAAACAAACTTTATGTAGATCTTTGCAAGGGTAAAGAAGAAAGTTAATGTGATATAATTGTTGTTATGGCAAATAAAGGCAGGGGTAATTGCCTTAGACAAACTTCTCTGTTTGGGATATAAATTTCATTGTGCAGAGATTTTCAGACAAAAAAATTCAGAAAGCAGATTTTCAACCATACAAATGCATTCACTACTACGTGATCATTCCAACATTACTGCAATAGTATCCAATAGTTATTGTGCCTTTATTTTTAAAAAGCCCATAGATGGAACAATGAAAAAAAAACTCAAAAAAAAAAAGAAAAAAAACCAACCAAATTCCAAAGGTTAGATTTTTAAAATTCTACTTTTAGTAACTGTTTCACAAGTATATTAGCAGAGGGGCAGATTTATTGAATAAAAGCAATATTAGTCTTCAAGGATAATTGGTAAAATTGTCCGTGGACATTTTTCAATGAAATTTAAAACTGGGGTTGAATTTCTTTTTGTGAAAGAAACCTCTTAGAGTTTTCCTGCCTGCTATTGTTATATAGTGGGTAGATTTCTCTTCACATTCCTTTTGCATTATTGTAACAGACAAGTCTAAGGCACTGTCTAATGTTAATTCTACCCACTGCTGCCAATTATAATCAGAGCTAGTCAAAATAAACAAATTAAACAAATAAACATGTCAAAACATCTCTGATTTAGGGAAAATAAGCCAAGTCTGAACTCTCCCAGTGTTTCGGCATAAATGATGGGCTGTGGGTTGTAAAACGCTCCATAACATTTTTTCACCTTTGCTAGGGGGAAGGTGGGTCAGTTTAGAATTACAGCACAGCTCAGCTTGGAGAAAGAGACCTGAGACTGAAACCAAATCAAACCCAAATGTTGCTGGCTTCACCTAGGGTAGTAATGATCTGCCGCATGCTCTAAATGCTTTAAAGAGAAAGAAGGAAAGAAAGAAAAAGCAGTTGATTCTTTGTTGATGTGCTGCCAGAACCCCTAAATCACTGGAGGGGTTGAACACAACACAGGTGAAAATATACCAAAGGCGGATGTACATTTCAATACGAAACATACTGTCACCGTGACATTTCCCAATCAGCACGTGGAAAATACTAGGCAATTAAGTTAGAAAGCTCTATTGGCTTCAAGAAGGAATATAAAACATGACTTTGCTACCCAAGTAGGATATCTTGGCTAGAGCTATGCTTAAATAATGAGTTAGAAGCTGTGTGTGTGTGTGTGTGTGTGTGTGTGTGTGTGTGTAGTGGTATGTTAACCTATAAAAATATGTAGAGAGGTTAAGAGAGAAGGCTGTCATTCTGGCAGGTGGTTCTTGTAAAAAGGTGATCTCCTGAAGTCAAGAAACTTCTAAATATCTACACCCAGCCCCAGGCAGGAAGCCACAAAGCAGGTGATTTGTGCGGACTCCTTGGTGTTCTTCATTCAACCAGAACTGATCCAGCACCAACTCTCTGCCAGGCACGGGGGCAACAAAGACTAGCGGGACTGAGCTCATGCCTTCAGGGAATCTCCCTTGTTTCCCACCGGGAAGTTTAAATGTTGGGTTTGAGACAGAGCAGTCGGTGGCGGGCAGCCAGGAAGTGCCCGGAAGACCAGGCTCTGACATCTCTTGCCGTTCCAATTTCACCTTTCACTTGTCAGGGAACAGGATTTGGGTAAGGTCGTACTCCAGGGACAGGGGCTTTGCGGAGGAGTGAGAGGAGTGACATTCCCTACCTCCGAAAGACGGAGGAGGGCTTGATTATTCTCTGGTCTCCCATGGCTTTTATTTTTAATGTGCGCTGCGTTTGGAAGGGAAGGGGGCTGGGGGTAGAAATCGTGGTGCCTTTGAAATGTTGTTTTCCGAGGACAGTATATAGAATCTTGGTTATTAACAACCTCTCGCAAGACAGTTATTTTTGGAGTGGCCTCTGAGGAGGCAACCTCTTGGAAGTGAACTCATTTATTTTGCGTCTCACTGTCCTGCCATTTCCTGCGGAGAGAGGGGGGAAAAGTGAAACCACATGTTTTGAGGAGCGAATGGAGGAAACCTCTCCGAAGACAAATGACGACTCCTCTCCCCTGGCAATTAGTCAAACCTGGGCTTCGGGCCAGCCCAGGTGTTCCCGACTGTGTATAAATTTGCCAAAGAACAATGAAAATAGCAGCTGATTGTGCTGACAGATTCTCCTAGTAATTTCCTGTTGTTTGGCATCTTCAGGTTACTTTCCCACAATTATGGCTGCTGATGAAGTCGGGGGCCCTTCGAAGTTATTTCCTAGCCTCTCCCTGCTCCTCTCTGTCATCTGACCAACAAGCAGCCTCTTCTCCCCCAACTTGAAAGAAACGAAACAATCAAAATCTGAAACCGAGTTAGAAATATTTCAGCGTTGTGGATTTTTCTTCCCCACCCTTTCCCAGATGTTTGAATTTAATCCCCTTGCAAAAATACATATTTTAATGAGTCTGAATTTAAAAGAGGAAGAAAAAAATGATTTGCACCTGCATCATATAGAGTTTCTTGGCAACCGTGAGCTGGGATTCAGGTTCCTTCTGATTCTCCAGCTTACAAGTTGGACGATTTCCTCGTGTTGTCCATTAATATCTAAACTCAGTGAAGCCGGGGTCAGCTGGTGGTGCTGCGAAGAGATTGGATTCCACTTGAGCGCTGACAGCATGGGCAGCTCCAAACGCGCTTGGACGTCACCTTGATGTTCCTGCCTAAATGAGTGCCTTTGCTCAACGACCGCTCCCTGTTGCCACCCTTTAGTTTAAGAAAATGAAACTACCATTATGTGTGGGTGGAAGTTGTACTCGCTCTCAAAGCATTTGAGGGTGAAATGAAAATGAGAGGAATTGCACAATTTTCTCAAATCTCCACATCATCCAATCTGTCAGGAAGCTATGCATACTTTCTTGGTTACAGCAACTATGTAAAAGATTTCTTTCTTTCTTTTTTTTTTTGGAGGGAGTGGGGAGTTGGAGCTATTGTTGAGAAGCTGCCAAGAAGCTGGTTTCTTTCTCTTCACTTCTCCCTTCCCTGGCCCCTCAACCCCCAGAGGAGAGAGTCAACGTGAACGCTGCCATGTGGGTTTGCAAGAGTGGCTTAGGATATATTAGACTAGAGCATAATGTATTGAATTTTTCTAAACAGGGCTCTGTGTCCCCTATTAATCAGGACTTCTAGTCAGGAGAATTGCAAACGAAATAAAAAAAAAAATTCCAGGATAATCTACAGCATTTGAGAAGAGGGTAAATCTCAGAAGCGGTCACATCTGAAAAATGTTCCTGAGATTGGCTTTGAATAACTGTCAGTCTACTCAGTTCTGTATATACTTTCGGTAAAAAGACTGTTTCTTTTTGCGTCCAGGTGAGAACTGTGGGACAAAACCTCACTGAGTGTGTATCATGTCTGAAAGCGATTGGAGGATGTTTTTCTAAATTCTGGGACCTCTTAAAAAATAATAACACAACATCCAGGTGAAGGTAGGGTTGGAGGATGTTGGAAATGACGTGGGACATCGAAATGTGCTGGTTATTTGTGACCTGTCGGTAATAGTCTGCCTCCAACCCTGTACACATACTCAGTTACTGCATGCTTGGGGCTGTTGATAAAGGAAACTGGTCACATTTTTAGAAAAATGCCTTTAATTCACGTTATTTGTTCTTCCTTTCGTCAAAAAAGCCATTCATTTATTCATTCATTAATTTATTCACTAATTTACTTACCCTTTGTTGGACCCCCTCTGTGTGTTGAATAGAAGTCAAAGCATTTTACTCCTACTATTGATCATAATGTAATCTACCCCCTCCCTTTTCAAAATCCTACTCACCCTTAAATGTTCAAATCAAGCAGCTCCTCCTCCATGCAATCTTCCTTTCTTTGTATTCTGGTCCTTATTAATCTTCATTTTCTCTAACTATCCACAGCATGCATTCCTTCATTCCAACATGTTGAAGGAACAGTTAAAAGTGTGCATCATGCCAGGGGAGGGGATACCATGTGAATTAAGACAACCATGGTTCCTGACCTCAGGGATCTTAGAGTTTAATGGTGGCAACAGCCAGTTGAATCAATACTTACGATAGGGTATACTACCTGCTGTGATGTTTACGCTAAGACTTGACGGGTAAGCAGTCATCAGTCACCCAGGGTGTGTGTGTAAATGACCCAGGTGGAGGGAATGGCATGAACAGAGGCATGGAGATAGAGATTCATGCCAGGAAAGGACATCTCAGCCCCAGATGCTTTGAGGACAGTGCAACCTTACAGGCACACAGGGAGGACCAGGGAGCAAGGAGAGTAGCAAAAAAAAAAAAAAAGAGGGGGGGGACCCCAGAGGTAAACAGTGAGGCAATCCCAAATCACCTTTAGCACCATGGTAAGCATGTGGACCTTACCTGGAGGTGGAGCTGTTGAAATGTTTTAAGCAAGGAAGGGGCATAACTAGATTCGTGTTTTGGAAAGTGACCCTGCCTTTTGGACAGAATGGACCGGAGTGGGGCTGTGCAGGTGAAGGTTGCCTTAAATGGAAACCATCTACTTTTGTGCTCAATTATATAGTTTTCTCTCTTGCTTTGTTCTAGGTGTATTGGCCTTCACTCTTTAGATTACGAGCATCTTGAGACCAGGCACCATATTTTATCCTTCTGTGTACAAATGACGGTGGACGCTCGGCAAGTCCTCACGGTAGTTTGATTTTATTTTCATGCCGCTTCCTTTTTGCTGTGCCATTTCCACGTCCCTGGCAATGCGATACCCCTTCCGTGGGCAATAAACAGACTCTGGGTGAGTCTCATAAAAGCAATATCCGAACCTCAGTTTACCAAGACCAAAATCCACGCTTCGCCTTTTCGCTTTGTTAATTCTGAAGAGAGGAGAATTGTGATTTTATGAACCATGTGCAGGTCCTAAGATTTAAAGTCGAAGTACGTTTGCCAAAACTCTGGGCACACTCCAGCTGAAGGAGAGCTGGGCAGGAAGCGAGCGTTGGTGTTGTTTGCAAGGCCAGGGAGGTACAGACCGGTGGTTAATTCCCCTGTACTTCCCTGGAAGAGGGGCTCCCCTCCACCACCCACCAAGCACATTCCTCACTGTCCACCAGGGAATCTGACCCCGTTAGCACTTAATATTTATGACTGACATTTGCCAGTGATTATATTAACAGTCCGATGATTATGCTTCTAAATGCAATTGTGTGTGCGTCTGCGTGTGGGTGCACGCGCCCACATCAGGGGGAAGCTGGTATTCTTGAAGCAAATATGTTGTCTCTTTTAAATTGTATCCCCTTGACACTGAACTGGAAATCTTGCTAACTTACTTGTTTCAGAAAGTAGCATCAAAGTATCTAGTCACTGGATCGAAGGGGTGTTTTATGGGTGAGGAAATGGAAGCCCAGAGTCAGTCTTTGTCTTGGGCCACACAGTTAGAGACAGCAGAGTTGGAACCAAAACTAGGTCTCTCGACTCCCAATGCAGTGCTCTCTCCGGGGCACCCCAGGGCTTTCAGCCTATGTGTTTACTACCTTCCCGCAGTGCCTGTCTGAAACGGAGCCTCAGCCTCGGTGTTTTTGTATTTACCCAGGCATTTCATCTCTCCCACACTTCCTTGCCATCTCCTCGGGCATCTGAAGCTGCTCACGTCCCTGGAGGGTTGTAGGTAACACATGCTGTGGGTTTTCCTCCTGCAACCACTTGGCCAGGAGCTTGGCTCCCAGGAGCCCAGATTTCAGTTCTGGGGGGGACAAGGGCATTTGTTCCCTTCATAGGTCCTCTAAGATTTCTCTCTAGCTCCCCTGACTCTGCCTCCACTCTCTCTAGCACCTGAGCCACCTGTATTAACTTCTGTCTGTCTTCACGGGCCGTTAGCTGTGACTTCCAGTCTCCATACATTCCTTTGCCACCTTCACAGATTTTTGTCATAGCTGTAGACAGACTACGCTCGATATTTTTCTTTAGATTGATTAATTGTTTTTTTTAAAACTTAAATACATTTATTCAAAAACTTTATAT
Organism: Varecia variegata; assembly: GCA_028533085.1. Taxonomy (NCBI): domain Eukaryota; kingdom Metazoa; phylum Chordata; class Mammalia; order Primates; family Lemuridae; genus Varecia; species Varecia variegata. Next base: position 17,174,072 of record CM052451.1, read on the forward strand.
ATTATAAATGGAAAACTAATATCATTGGCCCACAGAGAAGGTAACAATAAAAAATGTTATTAAATTCTATCTAGATTTACTTGCATGCTGAAGGGTCTAAAGTTGAGCCTTGCTCTCTTTTTATAGCAAATGGTGGAGAGGTTGCAAAAGCTGACTCCCCGTTTGATTTAATCAGAATTATTAAAAGGTAACTGACATGATAATTTTTCTACCATGTGCATCCATGGGTATAAACCACTCAAATGCTACCTACAATCTGTTCACCGGGGGTCTTGCTCCTGAGTGCATCCTGACCCACGGAGTTAAGTTGATATTTGGAGAAGTCACAAGCGCCGCGATGTTCCGAGGTTTTGGCCAGGGGTGCAACATGATCTCAGCCTACTGCGCCTACGTGCCTGTGTCCCTCCCCTCTGACGGCGCTGGCAGAACCCTGCAAACCGCTGCAGGTTGTGCAGCCGACATCCTGATTTAAAGCTCTCGGTTGTGCTGGTGCCAATTATGACGACCTATTTAGATACGTTCGATGTGAATAAAAGTAGAGCCACGATCAAGTGATCAGCAGAGAGTTTATTTTTGATGACAGGAGAAAGTGTTCAAGGCTGTAAACTTTCCCCATCACACTCCAAACTCATTTTCTGATAGAGAAAGTGAGGTGTAGACAGGACTTCCCTTTTCCTTTTCTGTAGTATATAGTCACCGCACGTCTCGTGTGTGCCCAACATTGAAATGTAAAAGCTATATACAGCATGGCTGCTTCCTTTCAGGAATCCGAATGCTCCCGTTTGGCAGAGGGGTGAGTCTGGGCTGGGGAGTACTGCAAAGCACTTGGGAAAGGGTTCAGATTGGGATGGCAGGAGGAAAACGGTTCTGCCTGGTGGTGCAGCCTTTGTGAAAGGCGCCCCCTGGGGTTGTGCTGCAGTGGAGTTGTATGCAGTAGTCTTACTGGGTAAAGTATGTGTGCTGAGATCTTCTAGTGAAAGCCAGTGAATGCCTTTATTGAATGCAATTTAACAATCATCTAGTCAACTCCTTCTAATTCTCAGTACTCTTCTAGGAAGCTCAGGGAAGCAAATTTGGTGAAAGATACGCCCTTGGCCCTCAAGAAGCTTGCACTCTGGTAATTTGCACCATGCAACGGTGAAGCGTACGTGTCTGGGTTCAAATCGTAGCTGTGCCACCTATTAACTATGTGACTCTGGGGGAGCTGCTTAACCTGTCTGGGTCTCCATCCTTACCCGTGAAATGGGGATAAACTGACTTAGAGGACAGTTGTGAAAATTAAATGATATAAACAATTCCTGGCACGATGAGTGCACGATGAATGTTAATGCTTATGCTCGTTAAGAGAAAAATTTAAAAGTGAAAAAGAGAATCCTTCCAAGGTATTTGATCATCTGGTCAGTACCCACATCGTATAGTTTGTAAACCCAACGCTCCAGGAGTTCAAATCAAAGAAAAGATCACCGAGGACTGGTGTTAGGGAAAAATTTGTCACGACACCCCTGCGTTTCTAGCATGCTTTATTTCTCCCTCAGTTTATACAATTATACCCCACTGATGGCTCCAGAAAATATGAGCAGGATTCATCGGCAGAAGAAGAAAAGTACTGGTCTCTCCACCGTGCTGAATTATTTATTGTTTCGTGCTGAGGAGGAGACTGATTGCTTCTTGCCTGGCTGTAGATGGATTGGATTTGATTCCATCCCCATGCAGGCTGGCAAGCTTATTTTAATAAGAACAACTTAATATTGCAACTATCCTGCGAAGCTCTCTGGTCCCTCTAGGACATGCCACACTATGCACTCTGAGCTGGGAAGGCTCTTCTGATTATTTCAGGTGAGGAAACTGAGTTATCCTCCCTAGGAGGGTTTATGTGAATAATCTTAGAATTGACATTTAAATTCAATCAGCATTTTTTTTTTTTTGCGTTTGTCAAGCGTCAGACACTGTGCTAGATACCTTCCTGATCATGATTACATTTAATCCTCAAAATAATCTCGTGAGGTTGGCATTCTTTATTATAAACTTATTTAAAGGATAAGAAAGCCAAGGAGAGGTTAAGCCACTTGCCCAGCGTCACCAAGGCAGCATATGTTAGGAACGAGATTTCAATCTAGATTCTCTGGCTCTGTACCTGTTTCTGGCTGCGGCACTACCAACCCCACTAGTTGGCAGCCTTCCTCTGCCTGCCTTCTTTTCCTCCTCTTCTCTCTCTCTTTTTCCCTTCCTCTCTCCCTCCCTTCCTTCCTTTACTCCTCCCTTTTTTCCTTTTTGTAAATGTATTTTTGTGTAGAATACTGTTTCTCAGCAGTTAATGACAGATACAGAATAAAGTAACAGGGACATTGGACAAAGTTAATCAAGTTCGTACTCCTGATTATTTAACTCAACATGGACAGTAGAAAGTACCCTGTGCCTGCCCACAGCGGGCATGAAACATACCCTTTCCAGCCCTTGTTGCCCAGAGCGCTCCTCTGAGCTGGGCATTGTTGTATCTGCACAATAAAGTGAGTCTCAGGCCCCGCCACTCACTTGCCCTGCAGCTGCACAGCTACGGCGAGCGGAGGAGTCGAGCTTGCAAGACAGGTGGGCCTGGCTCAAAATCCTACCTTGTTTTGGCTGCTGTATTTTTTTTCTGAATTAGACCTTAGCTTTGGCCAAGATTTGGATTCTAGGAGGTAGGAATTTAAGAAGAGGCATAGGGGAGTTGGTCCAATGGCAAAAATGAGGGATGCTCACAGGCTTGGGATCTGAGTAATCCCTCCCTTACTGGCGCCAGGAGCTGATCTACATGATAGGACAACGTAAAACTCAGTCAGGACATCTCAGACCCGGGGCCCAAACCGAGCCTTGCGTCCTGGTCAGAGCCGGCCAGGCCAGCCAGCCCCCTCGCGGCCTCCCTCCCCGCGGACCTCCCATCACCCTGCGTCAGGACAGGTCGCTGTTTGCTTTCCATCCTGAACGACTGTGGCTCCGGGAGCTGTTAAGAAGCCGACGTGTTCCAGGCTCCCATGTTAATGGCGTGGGGATTAAAACCAAACAAAGCAAGCGAGCGTTTGACAATAAATGAGTCTATTGGAAGTGAGTAGCGAGTGCAGGAGAGGGTGTGCGTTTCCGGCTTGTTTATTGACCTGGGAGCCGAAGGCCAGTCCCTAAACTTCGCTCTGCCCTCCTTGTGCCGGCCATAAAATGGGAGACGACGGTAGCACGCGTCTCTTAACACGCAGAGGTGGTGAGGGGTTAATTACTTAATGCCCCCAAAATTCTTCGGGCTCCGTGGCCAGGACCAGAAATGGGAAGCGTTTTCTTTCCAAATCTTATCAGGATCCTCTCCTGTTTTCTGAGGCTCAAATCTTAGAGGGGAGTTGGAAGAAGAAGGAAAGAAGAAAAAAAGGATCGGGAAGAGGGGAGGTAGAAGCAAGCGGCATGGGGGATGTCTTGTGTTCTCGCAGATAAAGGGAAGTATCCGAGAGGAGGTCCTGTTGTTTTGCAGACTTCTGCCCTTGAATTACTGCTCTTTGGCGAGACATGTAAATTGTTTAAGTTTTTCGAACGTGAGCCCTTCCAGGCTGGGGGTGAACAGTGCGCTGACTTCTGGAAAACTTCGCGTCTTAAGATTGTGTCCCGGTGGTCCTTTCCTTGTGGTTCTTTTCTTCCTTCTCTCAGTGCTCTTCTATCCTCTCTCATGTCATTTCTGGCCAGACCTTAGACTTAGGGTCACACTCGAAGGGTGACATGTTGTCAGCCCACTGGGCAAATGCCTAGGTACTTTGGGGAAAATCTGGCCTTGTTCGGTGGGACAGTTTTTACCTTTTAGACAAAGTCAAACTTCCTGCCAGAGACTCCAAAAGCCACGTTCAGCGCTCCACGGCCACCCACGTTTGTCCCTAGTTTTCCGCCCAGCCCGGCTACTGTGGGAAGAGGAAGAAAAGAGAGCAGGGTGCATTATCTTTTCTAATCATATGGGAACATTTTTTATTCTTAAATTGAACAGTTTTTCAAACAGAATCAACAGCGTTTTTATCACAGGACCCCAGGAAGTCCCATTCCCCCGACCCCCAGTTTAATCTTTTTCACACAAAGGGCTCCAATCAACCCTTGCTTTGGAATAGAATATCAGACAACACTGCATGGCCACGTAGACACCTTTCCTCGTCTCGACTTTACCAAGGGGCTAAGTAGCTTCTGCAGGAGGAAGTTTCAGCAGAATCATTTCCTGTCCCCATTATTGGTATCATGAAAATTGGAGTTTTCAGGTGGTCATTTTTTACTCATGACCCAGAACATTCTTTCTATGTCCCCTCTGTGCCTCTATGGGCAGCACACTAAAGGGGTGAATGAGCGTGGTACGTGGGGGGCACAGGGACGGGGGTTCTGTAGGGCTGACCCAGTGGAACATTCCTAGGTTCCTGTTATAAACTTGAAATAGGGCTTCTTTCTGAAAACGATGGAGTAAAAGGTTCTTCTCCCCAGCAGAAGGATAGGTTCATTAAGCAGCTTCTCGCTGTGACTGCTGCTCACGGCATCCACGTCAGGGACGGTCTCCCTGTCATCCGAAGCCACAGGGGTAAGTGCTGGCCAAGCGCGCCTGCGTACTGAGGTTGCCAGAGAAAGAGGCAGTTGACCTCTGGTATTTGTTTTGCAACTAACAAAGAACAAGAGGGAACTTTTCTGAAATGTTTGCTTCAGGGTACAATGATGAAACCTCTGTTGGCTTGTCTTAGAAGACCTGTTACGTCTGAGAACAGAAACATCTTTCCTTTTGAGTATATAAAAAATGAGGGAAGACTTTTATAATGTCAAGGATAGGCAAGGTGACGACTCTCTGCTTCTTCCCTTGCAGGAGATGGCAGCTCCCCTGCAGGCCTGGCACCACCTGTCCCGACCACCAGTTAAACCAGACCGTCCCCAGCAGCCAGGCCAGTAAAGAGTGAGCTGGGGGCAGAGAAGGTCTCCGACAGCGGATGACACACACGGCTTTCATGCCAAGTAGGCTTGATACGTTTCTTTTTCCCAGAAGAAGATTTAACTGGAAGAGAATGTTTTAAGGTGAGTTAGGAAATAGCATTTTAATGGACAATGAAGATAAATTGAGGTTAGATTAAATCACCAAGAGTGGTTAAGGAATAGTGGGGAAAAAGGAGTCAGATTATACCTGGGCAGTTAAGTGTCCTTTTTGAAAGCATGGTATTCTTTAGTGTGGCTACATCGAACAGCCCTAGCAATGAACGAAAAGCAGAATTTCTGCATGGAAGAGCGTGTCGGTATTTTCGTGTCAGGTGAAACACGCCTAAAGGAAGTCTTCTGTTCAGATTATGGGGTAACCTGATTGCTGACAATCTACCAAGGACGAAATAAATAGCTTTTTCAGTTCCAAGACCACACTGATGATCGGAGAGCAATGTCACAGACCCAGAACTTAAGCTTGTTGCCCTGCCAAAGACGAATAGGACATCTAGCATTAGAATAATAAGAGTAATAAGGTGCTGGACATTTTCTGGAGGCTACAGCTGGGCCCTCTGCCTCTGACCTGTGGGCACAAGAGAGTCTTGGCCTGCTCTTCGGCGCTGGCACGGCCTGGGCAGGTGGGGTGAGCGGGGGTAGGCACGCCTCCCTGGAAATGCTTCTCATGTCGGTGTGTGGTATGAGCGCTGAGGACCCCCGCCAAGGAAGAAAGGGGGAAATAATTAGAAATGGGGCATTTTCCCAAATGTTTCCAGGGAGCTTTGCTGTTTTCACCTTGGGACGTAGGTTAATGCAGTTTTCCAACCAGCTGCACAGCACAACCCAAACCCGGCCTTCGAAGTTCTCAGTGCTCATATAGACAATAGATAATCGCACCTTGGGAAATAACTCGAGGTAATAGACCTCATTTAGGAAAAAAATTGAGAGAATATCTAACTATCTCTGAAGTGTTGATATGGAAATCCCAGCATAATGTTACATTACTTTTTTTTTTCCCCTGATTCCTATTTGGATAGACTCCAATGACATGCAGCAAGAGTATAGTCCTACTTTATATTCATTAGAGACTTGAGGGGCCCAGAAGACAAATAGTCCCTGCAAAGGGACCATGTCTTTAGGGTACCCTGCTGGATTGAGGTCAACTGTCACAAAAGAGACCAGAGAGACAGAACAGACTGCTTTGCTTTCTGAGCGTAAAGCAAATTACTCTGTCGTGTTGTATAAACGTGTGTATCTGTGGGTTCCTGTGTGTTCTCGTTTCTGGGTGTATCTGTATGAGTTTGTGATTTTATGCATGCCTCCTAAACTTAGGAAAATAGTGACTGCAACTTGAGATAGGAAGTCCCCAAATCTTGGGTTCTGTTTCCAGCTCTTATTGACTTTTTGGAATGACCCGGTGCTGGACGTTGACACATGCTGGTTGCCGGCTGCTCCAGTATGTTATGAGTAAAGGCTAATACAGAATAATCACAACGTCCTAAAAATGTCAGGTTGATGCCTCTTGGGCCTCCCATAACTATTCTCATCTGCAAAATGGAGCTGGTAACTCTGCACCCTGCCCTCCCCGCACAGATGTTGGGAAGCTGGGCCACAGAACATCTGCAAAGCAGTTTTAGATTCTGGAACATGGGAACCATAAATGACCGTAACAGCTATTTATCATGCAAGAGGAGATGACGATATATTCTATATTTCAAGCCCCACTTCTCTCATCTACTTGAAAATAGTTTTGCTTGGGATTGAGACCACCAGTTAAGGAGGTATGAGAGTACAAAATGCAGAGTAGGGGAGGGGATTGTGAGCTAACACTCTGCCCTCCTGAGTGGGACGGGAACTCTCTGAAAGGATGTGGAAGTGCATATGCATGAGCTGAAAGTACCAGTGTATGAGGCAGAGAATTCAACTGAGTCTGACACAGGGTAAAGTAAGTAAGGGCAGGTGCCAAGAACTGGGGACGCTGACTTAGCAGCAACCCAGGTCACTTGAACTGGGTTGCTGCTTTGGTACCGTGAGTAAATCAGGGAGGACTTAGCAGGGAAGGTCTTAAGAAAAGGAAAGTTATGTTCTGAGTAAATATCACAAAATTTAACAAAGGTTAAGTCCTAGCAGAGGATCATGGAAAATATCTGTGTATGCCAACTGGCTTATCTTTTGATTAAACACTTCTGTGTGTGTGTGTAAGTGTGTGTGTGTGTTTGTGTGTGTTTGTGTGTGTGTGTGTTTGTGTGTGTGTGTGTGTTTGTGTGTGTGTGTGTGTTTGTGTGTTTGTGTGTCCATCCCAGGAGAAGCAAAACGATCACTTTCAAAGGCAAGTGAACAACATTTGGGGGACAGCCCGTGCTGCAAGTGGTTAAATCAATCATCTCTTCCTTCTGGGGTCTCCTTTATTTAGTCCTCAAATATATGCAAGTTAAAAATATGCATATTTAACATCCTCAACTCAGTGTTTTGTTGCACCTAAGACACTGAGATGAAAATGGTCTCTGTCCTCCAGAAGCTTGCAACTTAGTAGGGGGTTTAAGACTCTTCTATAATCTGTTAATTTCAACAATTAAATTCAAATCCTCTCCTACCCCTTGCCCCCACCTCTTACTGACTTTGTCAGAAGTCCAATAGCACCCTCTTAAGGCTGCCTCCTTCTGTCTCCAGAACCATCTAAAACTCCTCCAATAAAGACGACCCTTCTGCACCTGCTGCAAACAGGTAGGAGCCCCTGGTCTGTCCTGGGACTGCCACTGCCCCTTGCTGCCACATGGCACCATTGTTGAATGCTGGCATGGGTCAGAGTGGCTTTTCTTGGGAGGGTAAATCCCAGTAGATTCCACTTCCCAAGAGTTGTCTCTTGGGGCCTGTTCTCCTCGTTGGGTTTCTAGATGACAGCCTTAGTGCCCACCCTGTGGGATGTAGACACAGTCCTTCTCCCCACCTCCAGGAGCTATGCCAGGAAAGTCCAAGAGTCCTGCTGGCCTCACAGCCATTTCCTTTCAACCCCAGAACTGCCAGTGCTTCTTTGCCGTTCTCCCCACCCACTGCCCTGCTCCCTTTGATGAGCTCTTTGCCTCTGAGATTTCCTGGGCCTCGAAACACAACACAATGGCTTTCCGTCACTCGAGGGAAGGCCTTCTCTAAATCAGCATTGAGTCATCTTCCAAAGAACGAGCAGGACCAATGTCCAGGACCCCTCTTGCCAACTCAGTGAAAACCAAAACATAGCTAAAGTCTCCAGCATGTCGTTCTGCTAAGCATAGAACGAAATAGTTTAAACTAGGCTAGATGCAACAACCAATGGGAGAATTACAAAGAAAGAGTGGTGGGAACACAGATTAGGGACTGTTGACATCAGTCTGGAGTAACTTGGGCGGATCAGATGGGGGAGGCATTTGAGTTGACCCGTGACAGATGATAGGATTTGGCAGGTGAATGTGGTAAGGAAGAGAGAGGTAGAATAAGCACAGAGGTAGCGACATGCCTGCCATGTTTGATGACCGATGGCGGGCGGTGGTAGCGGTGGTGGAGAGCTCCCTGTGCTATAGTATGGATACCACGAAGGAAGATAAAGGCTGGGGCTCGGAATGCTCTAGATACAAACTGAAGACCTAGCCGGCACTCTTTTTTCCTTTCACCTTATCACATCTCTTCATCAGCTTAAATCGGGAAATAAACCAATCAAGGAATAAACAAAGAGTCCACAACAGTTGGAAACAAAAGTTGAAACTGCATTGCTTTAATGTAGCCAAATCCTACATTTCTCTTAAAAAAAAAAATTTCCGAAGAAAAAAGTTGAACTTGTAAATTTAGGTAAGGTGAAATAGAATGTTTGGGGAATTTCAATAAGCCACAGAACTAATAAGTCTACTTTTTTCCGTTTTCAAACCATTTTTGAATCGTGTAAACAGTCAATACTTTGGCTGTTATGCCCTTGAACTGAATCCTTTTAGTTTTCATAAAGAGACACAGAGAAGAAAATGACACAAAAATTTCTTCCTCAAACCACCTGGTTGAAGTTTCTCCAGGGACCAAAGCAGATGATTTGTAAATTCCTTTACTCTTAAAATAAAAGGTATTTTCAGAAACAGAAAAGGGGATGGCCAAAGACAGCAACTGTTACCCACACCGACACCTACTCAGGAGGGAAAATGGCCAGAGGTAAAATGTCATCTATTCTCTTCTGCACGGTGCTCCACTGTCCGACGTTCAAAAGCAGCCTACAAGGAAGATGGCATTTGTAAGTAAAAATAAAAACCCTTTTGCAGCATTTTTTAAAAAAGAGTTGTAGGAATCATGAATCTCACAGCAGTAATAGTAGCATCTTTTGTTTGTAGATCTCTGTAAACTTTTATCAAGATGCTTTCTCATCCGACATCTCATTTGTTCCTCGAAGCAGTCCCGGGAAGGAGGCGGGGGAGGGATTCTTGATTTTGCTTTATAGCTGACAAAACCGAGGCCTGGGGCGCTAACGGGACTGTATCAGTGTTTCTCACCGAATAGGGCCGGAAGGGATCGGGAGAGCAGATCTCTCCAAGCTCACCTGGCAGATTCTCCCTGCCGCTCCCCAGCTGTCCTGCCAGACTGTCGCCCTGCAGGACTGAAAAATTTCTCGAGGGGTCTGGATTGTGTCTTCAGCATCTTTTCTGTCGTTCCATCATGCCCTCCACAGAACAGGTGTTCCATAAATGTTAATTAAATAAGTGCTCTTAATCCTGAAGTCTAAATGGCTCTAAATGAGGTTTTCAAAGCTTTCTGGGCCCTCACATATTTCTAGAAAGAAAAAAAAAATAAATAAAGAAAAAGAAAAACCTTTGATTTCTTAATCTGGCATTTAAGAAAGAGAATATTATTTCATTTCATTCCCTGGGATATTCAGAAACAAATATCGAGGGTCGCCTGGAAGCCGAGGGTTGAGAGGAGGATAAACAGCAATAATGAATGGCTCTAGAATACAATTCAATCTCTTGTTTACATACGTCTGTTCCTGCTGGCTCCTGGGTTTTAAAATGACCTTTCCTAGCAAGATCTGGAAATGAATAGTCTTTTCTTTTTTCCAACCAGTTCCTGTACGGGTGAAGTCAGTTACCATGTGTCCTTTGACAAATGAGTTGCAGGACTGTTGACCTTACCTTGAAGGAATACTTTCTCCTGTATTTTTCACTCTCACCAATGTGACCATGTTTTACTCTTTGCAAAGTTGGATGTAAAATAGACCCATCCCCTATAAAAAATTGTGAAGTGGACCTTTTTTTTTTGCAAGATATAGTTTTTTTTTCTTTGAGTGGTTGTGGGGAAGGGGAGAGGGGACTTGGTAGGGAAGCAACTTGTCCCAGTGACCAGGTCTGCTGTGTCCTGGGCACAGCGGGACCCCAGGGAGCTGGGTTTGAGTCAGCAGCCATGAAGGGCCTGTGCAAGATTCTAATTAGCATCCCCCTGTCCTGCTGCCCTGGACGCCTGTCAACTGCCACACCCTTAAACCGAGCATCGACAGGGTTCTACATGTGCCATATTCATTCATTTATTTTTAATAGAACTTAGGCACATTATAGAAAATTTGGGAAGAGCAGAAAGAAGAAAACATTTATGAAAGCCTCACCCACCCTCCTGAAACAACCATCTGTAAATACTTTTGGTTCTCTCTCTCTTTTTTTCTCTAGGTGTAGCTATTGAGGGATTTCATACATGGTTATCATACTGTGTAAATAATTGACTAAATTGCTATTAGATGCTTGCATCTGGTGATAGAATCACAAACAAACTAAAGTCCTTTCTCTCCCTGCTCCTAGGGCATGAATCTGCTTGCTTGTCTTCTTTCTTATTTTTTTTTTGAGACGGAGTCTCACTCTGTCACCTGGGCTAGAGTGCCGTGGTGTCAGCCTAGCTCACAGCAACCTCAAATTCCTGGGCTCAAGCAATCCTCCTGTCTCAGCCTCCCAAGTAGCTGGGACTACAGGTGCACACCACCATGCCTGGCTAATTTTTCTATTTTTTAGTAGAGACGGGGTCTCATTCTTGTTTAGGCTGGTCTCAAACTCCTGAGCTCACACAGTCCTCCCGCCTCGGCCTCCCAGAGTGCTAGGATGACAGGCGTGAGCCACCGCGCCCAGCGAAGCCTTAGAATTTTAACCTGCAAATCTAGTAGGTCAGATCCTGCTACCTAACGAATTCTTTGTGGTAATTCCCTGTCCTGGCTTCCCTGTCACTGCAAAGCTCTCTGTTGCCTTTCCCAGCCTGAGCATTTAGTGGATGATGAGATCTGGCTATCTTTAATATTAGCCTAACTATATTTAATGAAGGAGATAAGAGAAGGAGAAGAAGCTGTTTTGTGACTAATTCTAGGATACAGTGGGTATAATTTGGAGACTAGCTGCTGTTATGAATTATCCAGACCATTTCCATGAAAGATTGAGATTTGAGTGTGTAGGCATCGACAGTCCCAATGGATGATATCCGCTTCACTTTCCACGGCTATCTTCTCGTCTCTGACTTCTATTATTATAACAAAAGATATGTGAGTAAATGAATACCTAAACCTCTGATCAGCTTGTTCATTTGCAGACTGTTTTCAGGTGAATTAAATCTCCCTCCCCCCATGGAGTTAATTTATTTGTCCAAAGTAAACTCTCGAAAGCATAATAAAAGGCTGTGGGTCCTGGTTTACAGACTCCGGGGCCTGAGGACTTCAGAGAGCGTTTGATTACGGCCAGGAGACGCTGAGTAAGAGCTTCCTGAGTGTTCCCTCGGAAGAAAGGCCCCATCGTTGGGGAAGACGCCCCATTAGACCCTTGCCCTTTGCTCCTACCATTAGTTTTTCTTTTCTTTATTTTTTTGAAAAGAAGCTAAGTGAGGTTTCTCACATTCCTGCGCAGGGCTGCATACCTGCACACAAGTAGGCAAGAAGGCGAGAGAGGCGGGGAAAACTTAAGTGGAAACAAATGTGAAAGGTGACAGTTTGCTGGTGCCACGGAATGAAATTCCAGAAAGCAGACTGGCAGCGTGTCCGGGACAGCGGAATCGCTGGGAACAAGCATCGGCTCCGGCGCTGGGGTAAAGAAGTGTCAGGATTTGCTTTTCTGCTTTTCACCCCTTTAACAGAATCATGTTAGTGTTTTTATTTGCGAAGAAGTCGTTCGTTTCTACCTATGTTCAATGCAGTGCGGTGTTCCAGGCACTGCGGGACAGAAGTCTCTCCCAACAGAAGTTTCAGTATAGTTCCGGGTTTTATTTTCTCTTTTTAAAATAGTGTTGTGTGGTCTCGAGCAGAGTGAACAGTTCAGCTAATAAATTTGCAAGACCCTTTAGCGCGGCAGCGAGGGCTCCGTTGCTCCCGTGTCCCCAGCCATTGACCTGTAGAGCCCTTTGCTACACTGTAGCGGAGCCTTTTCATATTAATACTAATTTATCATTATTCTCTTCATATGCTCTTTTTTTTTTTGCGTCTGAGAGAAAGAGACAGAAAACATCTGCATATCGAGTAATATTAGCTACAGTTGGTGTCTCAAGTGAGAATCCGTCTGACAGCCCCATTTATTATATCTGGGCAGGCTTTATTATGGAGACACTTGCATTTGAACTTTCCCTCTGCAAGATATGGAAGAGTCTCTGATGTATTCCTATCTGGCTTTAAAAGCAACATTTTGAAATACAGGGGAGATAGCAACTACAGATACCATTTCAGTTATAATAGGGGAGGCCAAATGTTAGCTAGATTTAAAACAATCACAACAGTGAAGACACATAGAAGTGATGTTGGTTATTAAGGCTTATGGTTCTGTTTCTTAACATTTACAGTTCTGTTCTTTTGTTCCCCTGACCGTGTTGTCACCATTCGCGTGATTGTTTTTGATTCCTCGTGTCCAGTGCATCACCCTTCTCAATCATTAGGCTAATAAATCAGGTCACTTTAAGAGCAGTATCATGATCCAGTTCCCTTTGGGTAGGGCTGGCCATTGATGTTAAAACATGCCATTGTCAAAACAAACCAAATCACCACCAAATCACTGGGAAAACCGGCAAGCAGACTCCTTTCCATCTATTTGGAAATCAGCCATCTGGCGCTTAGTAAAGTATGTTGGGGTTAGTTATGGCAAATGTTCAAAGAATTGGCTTATCAGGTAACTTTGTTCATTGTAAATTAATTAGGACTCGAATTCTTACACATCAGAGGTGCCCATGTTGGTGTGTGTTACATGTGTTTTCTTGGACAGCAGTGATATTCAGTAACTATTGTGCCTATGTCCCTACTGGATAACGAACAAGGATGGATCCTTTTCCCTGCGACTCCACTGAGTCAGATAGCTCCGCAGGTGCCTTTGGTGGCCCTGAACCCTGGGACACAATTCCTTCACTGAAGCCTGACTGCCAAGCAGAGTTCACACAAAGTACTTTCTCTTTTCCATTCCCTCTTCACTTGCATTATTTCCTAAAGGAGTCTCAGTGCTCAGTACCAGGAAACAGGAAGTAAAACAGCCTCCCATTCAGTGGACTGGTGGTCAGTGTGGAATTGTTTATCTGTGAAAGTCCAATATGTTTATTTTTTTTTGTCAATGTGTCTTCACATTTCCCATGTGAGCAATTTTTTAAGCAAACCATTTGCATGCTATAGACTTGGTTTTTAAAGCATCCTAGATCTGCAGTCCTCATATTTTTGTGTCAATTATAATAACTGTGTAGAGAACATTTATGAGCATCCTCAATTTGTCACCTGCAAACTAAGATGGTGGGTTTTTCCCCTGATCTTTGTGGGTCTCTGTCGGATTTCTCTGGGTCCTCTATCACCTTCCCTTAACTTCCTCTGACTCACCCACTCTTAATTACTGGCTCCTTCATTCTTTTACATATACTCTTCTGTGCCTGGAACATCTACTTTTTCCCAATCCAGTACCTTCCTGGAGCTGTTAATTAAAGACCCTTCACTTTGTTTTATTCATTTTTCTCAGTCTAAACTTACCAACTACTCAGGATGCCCTTTAGCCTATAAGAGAGATTCAACACATGTCAAAGATAACTATAAGGGCAGAATGTGATAAATGTGAGAAACATCAAAGTCAAGGGCTTTGGGAGTGAAAAGGGCAGAGATAGCCATGACATGCAGAAAGACTTCTTTTAAAAAATATATTTTATTCTTACTATAAAGATAGCACACATTTAGAGTGACACCAGTAAGATAGCAGACTAGAAAGCTTCAGACCCTGTTCTCTCACAGAGACACCAAGTTAATGGCAATACGTGGACCAGAGTACTTTTGTGAGCACTCTGGAGACCAGGTGAGATGTCTTAGCACCCTGGCCAACATAAAATCAGGAAGGGATTCCAGCTAACGAGGTAGGAAAGTACACAACGTTTTGTATGCTTGTCTATGCTCCTTCCCCATTCAACCTAGCACAACACAACTGGGAGGAAACCTTACACCCCAAGGATCCTCTCTTTGAATGGAAACAAAAGAGGGGGCCACGAATACAACATTCTGGCTAGTCTGGAGACTGCCTGAGGGACTGGTATCTATTTCACCTGACTCAGAGGGCTGATGGAACTGGTTGCCTTGTTTGGAAGCTGCCCCCCCAAAAGGTATAATCACAGCAGCACATTTGAGCTGCAGTTCCACAGGCAGATGCCAGAGGGAGCAAGAGATTACAGGCTTCTGAGAAGAAGCAGGGACCAGCTGCTAAGGGAATTTGAGAGGACTAACAGCGCATACACATGCCTGGAGAAGACACATTCTCAGAAGGGCTTTGAGAGGTCCTAGAATTTCTAATTGGGCTGGTCAGTGAAAGTCTTCCTCTGCATGAAGTTAGACCATATAATTCAGGAGAAATGGTTGTTTTTCAAATGCCCAAGTCTTAATAATATCAACAACAACAACCACAAAACAAAGAAACAGGGAAATATGGTCCAATTATAGGAACAAAATAAAACTTTAGAAATCGACCCTAAAGAAATGCAGATGTATGGGCTGCCTGACAAATAATTTAAAATAATGACCATAAAGATGCTCAATAAGCAGAGAAAGAATACAGATAGACAATGAAAGGAAATCAGGTAAAAAATACATGAACAAAATGAGAATATCAACAAAGAAAAACTATTAAAAAGAACCAAATAGAAATTCTAGAGCTAAGAAATATAATAACTGAATCGAAAATATTACTAAAAAGATTCAACAGCAGACAGATTAGGCAGAAGAAAGAAATCACTGAATTTGAAGACAGGTTATTTGAAATCATCAAGTCACAGGAACAAACAGAAAAAAGAATGAGGGAAGTGAAGAGAGCCTAAGGAACTTATGGGATACTGTCAAGCAGCTCAATATATTTATTATGGAAATTTCAGAAGGAGAAGAGAGAGAGAAAAAGGCTCAGAGAGCTTATTTGAAGAAATAATGGCCAGATATTTCCCAAATTGAAGGAGAAAATGGACATACAAATTCAAGTAGCTCAAAGACTCCAACAAGGATAAATTCAGAAGACCCACATCTAGACACATTATAATCCAACTGTCAAAAGTCAAAGACAAAGAGAGAATCTTGAAAACAGCAAGAGAAAAGTGACTTATCACATACAAAGGAGCTTTGGTAAGATTATTAGTGGATTTCTCATCAGAAACTTTGAAGGTCAGAGGAAGCGGGATATTATATTCAATGTGCTGAAAGCAAAAAACAAAACAAAAACCTGTCAACCAAGAATATTGTATCCAGCAAAACTGTCCTTTAACAATAGAAGATAATTAAGACTTTTTCAGGTAAACAAAAACAGAGGGAGTTCATTACCTCCAGACCTGCTCAGCAAGAAATGCTAAAGGGAGTGCTTCAAGGTGAAGGGAAAGGATGCTAGACACTAGCACAAAGCCACTTAAAAATATAAAGTTCTCAGCTGGGCATGGTGGCTCACTCCTGTAATCCTAGCACTCTGGGAGGCCAATGCAGGCTTGAGGTCAGGAGTTCGAGACCAGCCTGAGCAACAGTGAGACCCTGTCTCTACTAAAAATAGAAAAAAATTAGCCAGGTATGGTGGCATGTGCCTGTAGTCCCAACTACTTGGGAGGCTGAGGCAGGAGGATCTCTTGAGCCCAGGAGTTTGAGGTTGTGGTGAGCTATGATTACACCACTGCACTCTAGCCAGGGTGACAAAGCAAGACTCTGTATCCAAGGAAAAAAGTTAAAAAATTAAAAAAAATTTATCTGGTAAAGGCAAATTCATAGGCAAATATAGTAAACTATATTATTGTAATTTTGGTGCATATATTCACTTTTAATTTTTATATAGAATTTAAATGGCAAAACCACAAAAAACTATAAATCTATGTTAATGGGTATACAATATATAAAGATGTAATTTGTGATATTAATAACAAGTCAGAGATGAAGCATATAGAACTGTATGCTATTAAAATTAAATTACCAGTTTAAAATAGAATATGATAACTGTAAGATGTCACATGTGATTACAATGGTAACCACACGGAAAATATCTATAGAATATACACGAAAGAAAATGAGAAAGGAATCAAAGCATGTCACTACAAAAAATCAAGAAAACACAAATTAGTAAGAGTGTCAAAGAAGTACTAAAAGCTAAAAGACATACAGAAAACAATTAATGAAATGGCAATAGTAAGTCCTTCCATATCAATAATTATTTGAATGTATATGGCTTAAATTCCCCACTCAAAGACATGGATTGGTTTAATGGATTAAAAAAACAGGGTTCAACTATATACTGTCTACAAGATACTCACTTTAGATTTAAGGACACACTTAGGCTAAAAGTGAAAGGATGGAAAAAATTTCATACAAATGGTAACTAAAAGAGTCCAGGCAGGACTATCCTAATATCAAAAAAAGTAGACTGTAAGTAAGAAATTGTTATAAGAGACAGAGAAGGACATTATTTAAGAATAAAAATGTCAATTCCCCAAGACGATTTAACAATTATAAATACTTATGCAGCAAACATCAAAGATCCTCAGTATATGGAGCAAACTTTGACAGAATTGAAAGTAGAAATAGATAGCAACACAATAATAGTAGGAGATTTTAATACCCCACCTTCAATAATGAATAGAACAACAAAGCAGAAAATAAATTTAAAAACAGAGGACTTGAACAACAGTATAGATCAATTAAACCTGAGAGGCATATATGGAATACTCCACCCAACAATAACAGAATATACATTCTTTGCAAGAGCACTTGGAACATTCTTCAAAATAGACTATATGTCAGATCACAAAACAAGTCTCAAAAAGTTAAAAAAAAAGATTGAAATTATGGAAAGGATCTTTTCCAATCACAATGGAATGAAACTAGAAATCAACAGCAGAAGGAAAACTGGAAAATTCTCAAGTGTGCGGAAATTGAGCAACATATTCTTGAACAACCAACAGGTCAAAGAAGAAGTCACAGGGAAATTAGAAAATTAGAAACAAGGGGAGTGGCCAGGTGGGGAGAGGAAATGATTTAGTGTCTCTCAGCCCATGTTTTGAAGATCGAGGGGATGGTAGCTTGTTGGGGAAGTCACTGTACATCTGAGTAAAACAGACCCACAGAGCCACCAGCTCACACAGACAAATGCTAAAACTCCAAAAAAAAAAAAAAAAAAATGGAGAAGCAGAATCGACTCACCTGTAGGCACTAAGGAAACAGATTCGAGTTAAAGAATCCTGGAACATTTGAGCTAGAAAGGACCTCAGAAGTTATCTCCTCTCGTTCCCTTATTTTATAGGTTGGGACACTTGATCCAAAAGATCACAAAGCTAATTAGGAGGAGGGTCCAGATCCCTCCCTGGAAAGTTCTCTCTACCATCCTGGGCTGCATCATTTTTGCCTTTGAGGAGCATCATGAGATTATTGTTCAGAAGTTGATTTATCTGTTCTAAGCCAGACATCTAAGGACAAATATTGTGTGATTCCACTTATATGAGGCACCAAAATAGGCAAATTCATAGAGACAGAAAGACTAGAGGTTTCCCGGGACTGGGAGGAGGATAGAGAGGGGAGTTATTATTTAACGGGTCCAAAGTTTCTGTCTGGGGGTGATAAAAAGAAGTTCTAGAAAAGGATAGTGGTAATGGTTGTGCAACAATGTGAATGTACTTAATGCTGAATTGTATGCTTAACAATGTTAAAATGGTAAGTTTTATATTGTATGTATTTTATCATAATAAGAAAAGTGAAAAACAATTTTTTTTTGTCTTTCTTTGTCCCAAACCAGTGGCGGCTGCAGTCAGCAGTGGTTTGAGCCAGGTAAGCGGGGAGCTACCCTGAGCTGAATGTAATGTCCACCGATAATTTGCTACATGGTAAAACCCAGACTTAAATTTTCCTTCCTAAGGCCTAACACTGTCTAAAGGAAAGACACCCCAAAGATCAAATCATCGATTTTCAAAAGTGTGCTGAGCTCCTACCCCGTGCCTTCCTGTGTGTGTATATAACAAGAGTGGGATGCTATCGAAGCTCGAAGAGCAGCTTTGGAGCCAGGTTGTACGAGCGTGAATCCTGGCTCTAACACACACAAGCTTTTTGCCTTCTGTGTAAGTTACTTCCTCTCTCCTTGTTAAATTTCCTAATCTGAAAACCGAGATAGTATTAGCACCCACCTTACAATGTGTTACAAAGATGAAATGCATTGGAATTATAAAGTATTTGGAATACTTCCTGGCAGTGTGAGTTGTTATTGTGATGACATATTATGGGGGATATGGAATTATGAGAGGGCTCTGCCTGCTCTCAAGGGACTTATGTCTTATTGGGGGAAACTAGACTAACACTAGGAAACTATTAGCAAACTCTGTAAAACCATACTTAATCAGCTGCTTAATCAGCTGGAGTGACAATAGCAAGCATCACAGAGCGCTTGTATTTCATAAAGCTCCTCCTTGGATGTGGGTTTGATCTTTTCAAAGTCTCCAAAAAGTACATTACTCCTCTGATTTTACATAGTAGAAGACAGAGACTCAGAATCATTGCCTTGCCCAAGGATTCACAATTGTAAGTCGCACAAGAATAAGAATCTTAGGAACTCAGAGAAAGGAGAAACCACTGTGGTCTAAACACCTCAAGGAAGGCTTTGTGAAAGTGTGACTTGAAAATATCTTGAATAAGAAAAGGATAATGAGAAGAACATCTTGTGGTGGCATACAGATTACGATGTGAATGATTTTTTTTTTTTTTTTTTTTTTAGGAGTTGTACAGTGCACAACCTGTGTGGTCGCACAGGGCAGCCCTGCCAGCAGAGGGAACCACACGGGCAGGAATGAGCAAATTGTCTTTATAGTACAGGAGGGAGACCTTGTTTGGCTGCATGAGAAAGAATATTTGGTGGAATAAGAAATCCAGTGTGAGGTGAGAACAGTCTGATTGTGTGAATGTTTGGATTATGTTGCTAGATGCTGAAAATTCCTACAGTGGAAGGAGTTTTGGAATAGGAAACCTATGGTTACTCCTTGTCTTGTCTCCCATCAGCTGTGTGACCCTGGGTAAGTCACTCCAACTCTCTGGGCTTCCATGTGTCCATCTGCAGACAGAGCTGGGTGGCTCTATCATCATATTTTTATGTATATTAAGAAGACAAAAATATTTTGTCACATGACTCTCCCTGCTTCTCTTACTGAAAGAATGAGGGGCTTGGGAAGGGCTCGTTTCCCATTTTTCTTGCACCCTAAGTACAAACACCCAGGCCCAGAGACGGAGGGTCCCTAAAACCCTATTCTCTGAAGTATATGGGAGGCGGAAGTGTAAACATGAGATCCTTTTGGTATGTTTATTTTTTTAAAAACAGCATGCGTTAGACTTACTCTTTTCTCCTCGAAGTGATCAATCTATCTCCTTTTTTCCCCCACGTGTGGGCTGCAGACCCAAATATTTTATGCTTCTCTTATCCCATGGTTTCCTTCAGAGCTCAGACTTTTCTACTGTCATCATTTCCCAGCCTCTCTTGGGAATCTAAAACGCCAGGAACTCTTCCGTGCCTACCCCACGGCATTTTGCCTCCCAAAGTAGGTGCCAAAGAGGGTGTCTCATCGAAATTGGGTCCATGCAAATAGGTAAAATAGGCTGTCACCACTTTACAGGAGGGGAAACTGAGGCAACCAATGGGATAGCGACTTAACTGATGTGCAAAATAAAGGCCAGGAATGCCAGCAGAATTAAAGATTTCCATTTCACAGCCCTCTCTACCAGCCACACGGTGACAATGACAGACGCACGTGCGGGGAGCCGGGCGCGGGCTTTGCCAGGGCCACCAGATGGGTCTGGAAGCCAACGAGGAGGGAGGCATTTCACTCTCCACATGGAATCGGCATTCGCCACCATTTGCTTACGACAAGAAACATTAAACAATTTTCCACATTTCCTCTAAACGAATGGGACTCCGCAGGAAAACCCTAAAGGGAAGTGGCTGAGCAATCGGTGGCAGAGGAATTTAACTACGAGGAGAGCGAGCCAGTTCATTCTGTTTGCTTATTAATAGGTTCTGTGTCGCCGGTTCCAGGGGGAACGGCCTCTTGAATAGCTGGCGGGGGAAAAGCATTCAAGGGCTCTGCTTGATGAAAATAGGGGAAAACGGGAAGGGAAGGGAAGGGAAACAACTTCAGAAAAGATTGGAAAGCTTGTCCTCGGGAATGAAAACAAGCTGCTGCTAATTCGACCAAGTTACTGCTGCAGTTGCTTCAGAGCTGAGCCCTAGGCTGAGCCGTGTAGGTTGGAGCCTTGCTTCTTAGCTCCTCGTTGGCAATTTACATGTAGTCTATGTTACATCTCATTGTTTGAGATAAGGCTGCATTTATATATTATTTATTTTATTATTATTATTTTTTCAAATAGAGACAGGGGTCTCACTTTTTTGCTCAGGCTGGTCTCAAACTCCTGACCTCAAGCAATCCTCCTGCCTCGGCCTCCCAGAGTGCTGGGATTACAAACATGAGCCACCACGCCTGGCCAAGGCTGTATTTAAAATCCAGTGTATTTCAAGAGACAATCTGCAAAGGCTGGGGTATGTATATAACCTGCTTAGAGAGGTGGTTGACACTGATTGCGGATTAATAAATAGATGATAAATGTATGTTTCTCTTTGTGAGGCATTATCTAGAAGCAAGCAAAAACCAGCAATATCACCCTCCTCAGGAACATTCATTAGGTCATCTGGTCAACAAATGTTTCTTTACGCCTGTGCTGTCCTGGGGACGTGAAGCCAATTGAGTTGTGCATCCAGTTGTCAAAGATGCTGATGACAATCACCATACAACATGAAGTGTCATACAGGGTATAGATTTGGATAGCATCTTAGGGAAGGGGTGCTGGTCCCAGGCTTGGGGGCATGGAGAGGGCATAGGAAAAGCTGCCTGGAGGACGGGGCTCCCAAAGGAGAGTTAGAAGTTAATTGGTCAGTTTTTCTACCTTGATAAAAGATATGATGACATTTAAGTAGTCTGGGACCCACTGAAACTGTCTGCAAATTTTTTTGTGTGTTATGTCCATCTGCCTTTCACTGGTGAGGATACATAACTTTATCAGATTCCTAGTGGCCTAAGACCTTCTCTTTCCCTAAGTAATTATTTAGATTAACTGCATAGTACTTTTGAATATTGTACTGATGTCCAACTAATAGTCATTCTATTTTCATATATGTGTGTGTGCATATGTATTTGCATACATGTATATATGGAACTACAGCAAACATGTGTGTAGTTAAATCTTTATGCACACATGTGAGTTTCTTTTTAAGAGCAAAAAGTTTTAGAAGCGTTGTTGCTTCATCAAAGAATGTGAACATTTTAAAAACTTTAGCTATGTATTTTCAAAAATCTGTCTCCAAATTTGTACAGGTTTATCAGCAGAAGGGGAGTGTCATTTTCCTGAACTCTTGTTAATGCTATTTTGTTGTCTTTTAATTAAGAGATATTTTAAATATAGAGTGGTACAGGAAAAAAATAGATATCTATGAATTTACCCAGATTTAATATGTAATCATGATTTGCCATAGTGTTCCTGATATTTTAATAAAGAAAGTGTGGGATAGATACAACAGGAGCTCACTCCCCTGTTCTCATCCCATTCATTTCCTTCCCTCCCCCAATATTTTTTAAGTGGGTGTTTCTGTACTTTTACCACTCACAGATGTCTCCAACAATATATGATAACATTTGCGCTTTAAAAGTACATGTTAATGGTATCCTACTGAGCATAGCTATTGTAATTTTCTTTAAACATTTATTTGTTACCCTTTTACTTTGTTTTCTTTGCTTTTTCTTTGCTTCCCCCCCCCAACTTTCCTAACATCCCTTGAACTGAGCAGTTTTTGTTAGCCCCCCTTAATCCCCACTAGTTTAGAAGTTGTACAGATAATCGTTTCTACTGTTCTAGGAGTTAGCCTTAAAATATTTGGAACTGCTTTATTGAGATAGTTCTCATACTATACAACTCACTCATTTGATGTGTACAATTCAATGGGTTTTAATATATTCACAGAGTGGTGCAAACATCACCACAACCTATGTTTACATTTTTATCATCCCAAAAGGAAACCTCACATCCATCATCAGACATTCCCCATTCTCCCTCCCCCTCTGCCCCTGGAAACCACTCATCTGTTTTCTGTCTCTGTGGATTTGTCTACTCTAGACATTTCATATAAATGGAATCATACAATAAGTGTTCTTTTGTGACTGTTCCCTTAATGTAATGTTTTCAGGATTCATCCACGTTGTACCATGTATTCATACCTCATTATTTTTTATGGCTGAATAATAATCCATTATATTGCATAGGCCATGTTTATTCATCCATTCATCAGCTGATGAACATTTGGGTTGTTTCCACTCTTTTACATGAATAATGATGCAAAAAACATTCATTTATGAGTTTTTATGTATACATAAGTTTTAAAGTTCTTTGGGTATATTCAGAGAAATGAAATGGCTGGCTGATGTGGTAAGTCAATATTTAACTTTTAAAGGAGCTGCCAAACTGTTTTCCAAAGTGGCTGCACCAGTTTACAGCAGCACTGATTGAAGTTCCAATTTCTCCACATCCTCACTAACACTTGTGATTATCTTTTTTTTTTTTTTTTAACAACTATCCTTGTACGTGTGAAGTGGTGTTTATGTTGGTTTTACTTTGCATTTTCCTAATGGCTAATAATGCTGAGCATCTTTTCATGTGCTTTTAGGTTATTTCTATGTCTTCCTTGGAGAAATTGTCTATTCAGATCTTATGCCCATTTTTAAGTTGGGTTATTTATCTTTTTATTAATGAATTGTTAGAGTTCTTTATAGCTTCTGCATACAAGTTGCATGTCATCTATGTGCTTTGCAAATTTTTTTTCCCTCTGTTGGTTGTCTTTTGCTTTCTTGCTGGGACCATTAGTAGCACTTAAGTTTTAAATTTTGGTGAAGTCCAATTACCAGCTTCCATCGTCTCTTGCGCTATCCTGGTTGTTATGAAGACCTCTTACCGGTCTCCCAGCCCTGCTGTGGTCCATTCCCTACACACTGGCTGAGTTAAAGTATAAGTTGGATCATGGCATTCCTTTGCTCAAAACCCTCAATGGCTTTTCATCTCACCCTGAGTGAAAACCACACCCCATGGTGGCCTAGTGGTCCTGCAGTCTGGCCTTTGAGGTGCCTGACCTGGTCCCCTGCCACGCCCCCTCTCACCTCATGACTGTCACAGGCGGCTCCTTGCAGCAGCTCAGAAACATCAGCGTTGCTCCTGACTCAGAGCCTTGGTCTTTGTTGTCATGCCTGCAACATTCTTCTCCAGGTTATCTGCATGAGCCACTCCCTGACCTCCTTCAGGTCTTAATCCCGTATTGCTTTTTCTGGTGCCCTCCCTAACCTGCCTATTTCAAATTGCAAGTTCCCTGATAATTCCTGTCCCCATTCCTGGTTTTGGTTTGCCCCGTAGCAATTACTATCACTGAACATATTACGGCCGGCTTATTTTTGTTCACGATTCTTATTTATTTCCTTCTCTGTAAGGGGATTATGTACACCTTCCCTTGTTGTGCCTGTCTCTGGCACATACCATTGTCATATTTGGATATGTGACTTGTTTTAACCAAAAGAATGTGAGCAAACATGACCTATGCCACTGCTAAGCAGAAGCTTTGAATACAGCAGCATGATCAGCTTGGTGTCTTGCACTTTGACCTCTGGCGCCACTACAAGAGCGTGTCCCAGATAAGGGCTCCTCCCTCAGCAGTGTCCCGGAACACGTGGATTAGACCTGCAGTCAACCCACAGCCTGGAGTAGAGCCGTGGGCAACATCAACATGAAAAACAAATATCACTGTAAACCACTGAGATTTGGAGATTGTTGGTTACCACAGCAACCATACACTTTGTAACACATATTATATGGCAGTTTTAAAAAATTATCTCTTTTCTTTTAGAAAGTATACACGATGAAAGCAAGGATTTTTGTCTGTTTTGTTCACGGCTTTCTCCCCAGTACCTAAAGTAGTATAAGGCACATGGTAAAGGGTCAAAATATGTGGCACGAATTAATAGATGCTGGAAAATTCTTAGCCATTTTTCCTTTATGTATTGCCTCTCCCCTTTCTCCCTATTGTCTTTTCCTGCATCTCCTATTAAATGTATGTTGGACTTTTTCATTCTGTCCTCTATACCTTTTAACTACTCTTTTATATTTTCTATTTCTTTAAATCCTTAAATCCTCAATTGTGGGTAATTATCTCAGAACTCTCTTCCGACTTTTCTTTTTTCTTTTTGAGACAGGGTCTCACTTTCTTGCTCGGGTTAGAGTGCAGTGGTGTCATCATAGCACACTGCAGCCTCAAATTCCTGGGCTCAAGTGAGCCTCTTGCCTCACCCTCCAAGTAGCTGAGATTACAGGTGCATGCCACCATACCCAGCTTATTTAAAAAAATTTTTTTTTGGAGCGAGGAGATCTCACTATGTTGCCCCAGGCTGGTCTTGAACTCCTGGCCTAAAGTGATTCTCCTTCCTCAGCCTCTAAAAGTGCTAGGATTACAGGTGTGAGCCACTGCACCCAGCCCTCTTCCAACTTTTAAGCAGCAGATCTGGGACTCATGTGCTGCTTAATTTATTCTTTGAGGTTTTATTCCAATAACTATATTTTTTATTTCTTTAAGTTCTATTTTATTCTCTCTTCCAAGTCTCTCTATTCTCTTTTCATAATGTCCTTTTCTTTCAATGCAGTTTTTACGCCATCTTTAATCATTTTGACAATTGAAAAGATATTTAGTTTATATTTTTCAGTTGAAAGAACTTCTATTGTCTGAGGTTTTGGGGGATGGTATCTGTCTACCTTTTTAAAGCTTATGACTGTTGCTCATAGAAGATTATTTTCTCCTGTGGTTTGTAATATTTTTGGAAGCTCAGCTATAGTGTGCATTTTTATAAAAAACATTCTTGTGAGAGCTACATATGCTCTTTAAAAAAAAATCAGTGGCTTGGGACTTCTTTTATGGAGAAGATAGTGCTAATTTGTACTCCATGCCTGCATATGGTGCAGACTTGGGTTTTCACTTTCTTTCAGGAGATTTTTGTTGTTATTATTCCCAAAAACCTAGTCAGAGATAATGATGCTTTTTCTTCCCTGAGCTGTTGAATGGAGTTTTAAGTTCTCTCTTTACTGAAAGTACAGCCTTTTCAGGGTCCCAGGATGTGCAGTAGTCATAGTCAGTGTGACGCCCCACCCTCAGCTCTAGGGTCTACATCCTTCTTTGAGTTTCCTCCCACCCAACCCCCAACCATTCCCAGCCCGGAGGAATCAGCTTTCAAGCTTCCTGCTTTATCTTTAAGTTTTCTGATTTCCAGAGACTGCTTAGAAAGGTCTTTCTTGCCCTGAGATCTCTTAAAATATCCATCTGGGTTTTCTTTTCCTAGTTTTTGTAATTACTGCCTTTTTTTACATTAAAAATTTTAGCTCATCTGAAATTTATTTTGGTGTAGGTAGCTCTCTAACTTTACTTTTCTCCCAAATGGTTAACCACTTGTCTAAACATACCTCATTAAATAATTTGTTCTTACTCTATTTTTACCTTTAACATGAATTTTTATGCACTTGGGCTAAGTTCTGGGGCTGTTTCGCTTTAATGATCTGTCAGTCCCTGTGCTATTGTCCTATTCTTTTAAGTAGTGTATCTTTCTAATACATTTTAATATTGGTAAAAATTCAAGCCATTTTGTAGTCCTATTTTTCTTGTCTAGTGACAGGTTTTTATTCTTTTCAACAAACTGGACAATTATTGTATCCAGTCACAAAAGCCATGTTTGAGGTTTGATTGGAATGAATCACACTCATAAATTAAAGATAATGGCTATCTTTATGATATCGGGCCATCTCATGAAGGAACATAGTTTGTCTTTCCATTCAAGAGTATAATAATTCAATAAAGATTTGAAGTTCTTCATATAGCATTTCTTATAAAACTTATGAGTATTTTTTGTTATTTTGAATGACTTTAAAACATTTTTATTTATGGTAAATTTACATAACATGAACTTTACCATCTTAACCATTTTTAAGTGTACAGTTCAGTAGAACAGTTCATTTTCAGCTCATTCACATTGTCAT
Source organism: Varecia variegata (assembly GCA_028533085.1). NCBI lineage: Eukaryota > Metazoa > Chordata > Mammalia > Primates > Lemuridae > Varecia > Varecia variegata. Next base: position 17,200,581 of record CM052451.1, read on the forward strand.
ACAATCCGTGTTCAGGACTCTTCATCTTGGAAACCTAAAACTGTATGCCTATTAAACAACAATTCCCCATTTTCTCCTCCCTCCACCCCCTGTCAACCACTATCGACTTTTCTATTTCTATGAATTTGACTACTCCAGGTACTTCATGTAAGTGGAATCATGAAGTATCTGTCTTTTTATGCCTGGCTTATTTCACTTAGCATAATGTCCTCAAGGTTCATCCACACTGTAGCATGAGTCAGAATTTCCTTCCTTTTAAAGGCTGAATAATATTCCGTTGTACATATATACCACCTTTTGTTTATCATCCATTTGTCCATGGACATTTAGTTTGCTTCCAATTTTTGGTATTGTGAATAATACTGCTATGAACACAAGTGTGAAAATATCTCTTTGACACACTGCTTTAAATATTTTTGATCTCTAAATATTTTGGGGTATATATCCAGAAGTAGAATTGCTGGGTCACATGGTAATTCTATTATTATGAATATTTTATATTGTTGCTATAGGATTTTCTTTGCATCATATTTTGTAATTCGTTTTTGATGGCATAAAGAAGAAATATATTGGATTTTGTATATTTCTTATGTTTCCATCAGTGGTTCTCAAGCTTGGATGCACATTGGAGGCATCTGGGAGCCTTTAAAACATACACAGAGCCTGGCCTCACTTAAGAGCAATTATATCAGAATTTCTGGAGTGAGCCCCAGGTATTGATAGTTTTTAAAATCTTCACAGGTGATTTGGATAAACTTATTATATTCAATCATTGTTTGGTTGATTCACACAGATGTTTTAGACAATAATATCACCTGCAAAGAATGATAATTTTTTATTTTCTATATTTTTACCTCTCATTAATGTGTTTTTGCCTTATTGAATTGAACATTTCCTCAACAATGCTAAATGCATCTTTGTTTTGTTCCTGATTTTAAAAGAATGCCTTTGCTTCAAATATGATCTTAGATGCTATTGTCAAAGAGATTTTCTGTTTTTAAATGTGCATTTCTTGAGCAAGATATAAAAGTAGGGATGATGTGAAGAGTTTACATATTATCCATAACTGTGTCTTTTGAAATTTTAGTATGTATTTTCCTGAAGCAAGCACAGATGATTTTAAAAAAGTAATCAAAGTACAAATGTATTTTCTATTCATTTCACTAATAAATTTAGTAAAGATGTGTGTTGAATTATCAAGGTGTGTTGACTTATCCTTCTTTCCTTTTTGTGATGTCTATCACATGGCTTATCTTCTTTGCCCCAGGTGATATTTTGAAGCATATTCATGGATTTGCTGGTATTTTTTTTTAAGTTTTCAAATTTAAGTTTTTTTTTTTTAGAGTCTGTTTCCCAGGCTGGAGTGCAGTGGCATGATCATAGCTCACTGCAGCCTCGAACTCCTGGGCTCAAGCGATCCTCCTGCCTCAGCCTCCTGAGTAGCTGAGACTACAGGCTCACACCACCACACCCAGCAATTTTTTTAAATAGAGACAGGGGTCTTGCTATGTTGTCCAGACTGGTCTCAAACTCCTGGCCTCAAGTGATTCTCCTTCCTCAGCCTCCCAAAGTGCCAGGATTATAGGCATGAGCAACTGCACCTGGCAGACTTGCTAGTACTGAAACCATGGGTTAGAGCTGCTTTATAGAGGTTCTGTCTTCTTCACTTGGATCTATGACTCCCTGAACCGATGGAGTACAGAGCTACTCTGCTCTTAGAAGACACAGGCACTATATATATTTGTACCACCACTCCTACCAAAGGAGCCTTTTTGTTGGGACTTGACCTAGGATGCAATATGTTACTACTTTTCTCCACATTTCCTTTCTAGATGTTTTCTGAGGGTTGCTATATCTGAATGGCTGTAAAACAAATGTTGGGTGGGAGTGGGTGACAGAGGGGCATGGTACTCTGCCAAGACTAAAAGGTGGCACCCACCTGATAGGGAGACCAGCCCTCCCCCCAGGTTTCTTGTAGCTTTTGGGTCTCTGAGTAAGGAGACAATAGTGGATGACTTATCCTCCTTCCTCCTCTCTCTCTCTCTCTCTCTCTCTCTCTTCCTCTCTCCACCCCCCACCACCTCCTTTCTTCCTTTGTTTTTAAATGATCTCCTTTTTATGAAGCAAAGACTTAGATTCATGGGGCAATAATTGGTCAGATTTTATTTAACAAAACTCTGTAGGTTCTGGGGATTACTTCTGGATTTTAGCATTATTTTGTCTGGCAGGTTTCCTTTTCTTCTAGTTGTGAGTTTTTATTTATTTTTGAGGTGCTTTATAGGTATTTTAGCGGGAAGTTGGAAGAGATTGAATTAAGGTTCAGATTCAGATACCGCTTTAAACTAGAACTCTAATACCGTTTTATCTTTGTGCATTTTAATGAGGAGAGTGATGTGCAGATTTGGATTGAAGGGGAGATGAGAGAGGAAGCCTGGAGACTAGTAAGGGAGGCCATGATAGCACATTAAACTATTGGAGGACATTTTAATGCACCTTAAAATAAGGCATGAAACTGAATGTAATTGGCATAACCAACCTCCTGTCACAGAAAGATCATTGGATTTGGTATCAGGAGATCTGAGCTTTAACCCTAGTTCTAACTAACCCTAACCAGCTGTGCAAACTTGAACAACTCCTGTAATTTCTTTAAGTCTTGGTTTACTTATGATGATTAATTTTATGTGTCAACTTGACTGGTCTAAGGAATGCTCAGATAGCTGGTAAACATTATTTCTAGGTGTGTCTGTGAGGGTGTTTCCAGAAAGGATTAGCATTTGAATCAGTAGATTGGGTAAAGGTCTACCCTCGTCCCTGCAGGTGGTTATCATCCAATCCACTGAGGGCCCAGGTAGAACAAATAAGCAGACGGAAGGGGAATTCCCTCTCTCTCTTCTTGAACTGGGACAGCCACGTCTTCCTGCCCTCTGACTTTGGTGACCCTGGTTCCTGGGCCTTCCAACTCAGACTGAATTATGACGCCAGCTTTCCTGGTTACTCAGCTTGCAGATGGCAGATCATGGGACATTGCCTCAATAATCACGTGAGCCAAGTCTCCTAATAACTACCCTCTTACATGTCTATATATGTCCTGTGGGTTTGGTTTTGTTTCTTTGGAGAACCCTGGCTGATATCCCTACCTGAAAAGGTCGAGAAAGATCTCTAATTCTGCACACTGTCTGACATTTTAGGTTTCGATTATTCCTCATGTAAAAATGAATGGTGTAGACGCCAAGCGCGTTCAAAGGCCGGCTGGAAGCAGGTGGGATGTGTGATGGGCTTGGAAGAAGGTGAGGTTTGGGTGGAGAGGGTAGCGCAGCCTCCAGAGGGTTCCTGTTGAATGTCGGTGAGTGCTGTTCTGGTTCAGGTGTGAAGGTTCACAAAACGGTTTGTTTCCAGAAAAAGGAGGAGAGGAGAGGACATATTAAACGGATTTCTCTTTATTTTAGTCTGGTCTCTTATTATCTGTGTGAGCAGTCTTTGCAGTAATCCATCAGACTTTTCTTACATAAAGCATAGTCTTCACAGTGGGGCAGAGCTAGCACTTTGCATGTATCATAGAAATACATGTATCTATATTTATTTATATTTATATGTATATATATTTCTATAAGGGGGCCCTGGTGCGGCTAAGTAATGTGGACAAGCCTGCACAGATTGTGAGTGGACAGGCTTTGAATTCTGTCTACATTTGTGTGACTCCAAAGCCTGTGATTTCCCCACTGAGCCGAGCTGCCTTAACTCGCAGGTGTGGTTGTGTGGTTGATAATAGCACCAAGGAAATTCGATCTGTTTGGTGGGATGGTAAGAGACCAGGAGCTCCTCGAGGTCAGTGACTGTGTTTTATCAACTTTCTAAACCCAATGACTGGCACAATTACTGGACCATATAGTAGACACGCCATAAATATAGTTAAGTGGAATTGAATTACCCACAGCACCAAACGGGGACCTGAACTCGCCCACTCTGTCTCTCCCCAGCCTCCATCTGAATTTGTCCTGGAGTCTTGGCCTGAATTTCCCCCTCCAGGTGCTTGTCAGGGACGGCACAGACTTGAAGTATTTGCTTACAAATTAATTTGGAGATCAGCGAGCCTGAATCTCAGCGCTGAGGGGGAGGAGAGTGATGCCTTCGGGCTGAGCGTTTGGAAACCAAACAATTAAGTTCATTAACAGTAATGAAAGGCAGGGAAGACAGCAGCGGGGAGAAGCCCTGTGAAATGAACACCAGCTCTCCCTCCACCCTCCTCTGTTTTTCACTCTCTTTCTCTTAAAATGAAAGTTGCTGGCCCTCTGGGCTCTGTTTACTCCCTGTGAACTGTGAAACTATTGCGTTCCTGAATAATAGTGACTAATCATGGGGAAAAAGACCTTTTAAAAAGGCCTAATTTAAAGCAGGTTGGTACAAAAAAGGCAGATCTTGCATTTTGAAAATATAAAGGGATCAGTGCAGATGCTAAGTTCCCTGAGGACCGGGACCAAATCATGGTGTCTGTGTGTGTGTGTGTGTGTGTGTGTGTGTCTGTGTCTGTGTGTGTGGTGCAGTGCAATGCTCTGCACATCACAAGTGCCCAAATTATGTTTGTTGAGTTGTACTGAAAAAACAAAGCTTGAGCTGCTATTTCAATGGACCCCTCCGTTGAAGTTCCATTTCTGATCCCTGTGGTCAGCTTTGGGTTAGCTTCGCAGGATGGAGGGATCTGACAAAAAGGATCCCCCCAAAACGAACGTATGGAGGTACACGGGCAATGCAGAACGGTGGGCAGGCCGGGAGGGGTGGGAGGGAGAGGCTAAGGGGAAGGTAAACCAGTCCCGCACCGCTGGTGTGCGCTGTGATGTGCTTCTAATGGGCGAAATAAAATTGTAGTCACCGCTGTAAAAGACTTCTGCTGCAATTTATTAATCAGGGTCTGGGGAGATCGATGACACTGAATGATTATGTAGCATTAGGCTAACCCCCCGGTCCTTTGGCAACGCTGCTCTCTAGATGGGCTACAGATGCTCACATCTGCTTTTGTTAGAGACCCAAACTCCCGCGTCTTGGAGTGAAGTTAATGAAGGCCCCTGCATTAGTGCCCACATTCCTTTAGCAAAGTGCACCGTATCTGGTCAACCTGGAAACCCAATGAGTTAATTAAGGGAGAATTGTCTATGATTTCCTTTTACATTATAACTGCCCCCTCAACCCTTACCCACCCCCACATGGACTCGGACCCCCTCCTCCCTGCAAACCTAAGCAGTGAAACTGCCTCTTGCCCCATGTGCCAGAATGATTAATGGAGGGACTACAATGAGGTCAATTAGCTAGGGTCGGCTTGAAGCTGAAAGGTGGAGTGTGTTTCTTTATTGAACACTGCATTCACACTCCAAAGGGTGACCCGCGCCGCAGTGATTTATTACAAGGGCAGTCCTCTGATCACTTACCTTCAGTGCTTGTACCTTGGCTTTGAAAACCGGGCTTTCACTGTCAATTAACGCCAGACAAGGAGATCCATTCAAAATCTGAAATGCATACCTAATAACGGAGTGGGGGCAGGGGCGCGGCTGGACAGTGGCCCCGCGGCCAGCAGGACACCCAAGCTGCAGAGGGGCTGCGCTTGCCTGTGAGGACTGAAAGGCTTTGGGTTTGAAAGCAGGTTACTCTGCTTAGCAACAGAATCTCAGAGGGGTCGCTTTGTCAGCCCCAGAGGGCTCGCTCTGCCTTTGGATTTTGTAGACGTCGGAGAGCTGCAGGAAAAACTTAGCAGTTTCTGTGTATTCTTAAAGCAATGTTTATTTCTTGCACGGGTCTCTGAAAGGGATTCCAATGTGAGTTACTTGCATTTGACGGCTTTTTGAACAAGGACCGTCAGCATCTCTGTGAAACAGGATTGACTGAGATGGTGTATGTTTTGCATCTAGCACACAATAAATAAATGCTTAATAGCACCAGCTTTGATCATTTTGCATCTGAGCATCAGGACACTCCTTCCCACAATCAACACAGAGCACGGTAATATAATAAATTTTCCTCTGTGTATGTGAAATAACTACAGTAAGAGGTATTTAATGACTTGCCCAAAGTCATCCGATGCATCCATGTAGGAAATGAGTCTAAACTATTGCCTTTATGTTTCTTGGCCATAGATGGAAACTCTTACTCCTGGTTTTTATTTATTTAGAAATAAAGACGTTACACTAAAAAATAAATAAAAAATAAATTCCATTCAATCTTGGGTACTAAAGAAAGATAGACTACTAATGGTATGGGGGAGAGAGAGGTAGTTTTAAGAACCCGTAGTCTCAAATGTTCTCCCATCTAGACAGAAGTGATATAGTCACATTCCCAACACATGGCCATGGGCAAAGCCACAGGTGTCTCCAATCCTTGACCTTCCCTCCACTCCTGTCTGTCCTACTCTTGAAAGCATATTAGAGTGAGAAGGATGGCAGATTTTTTGAATTTTCTCTAATTTGCAGGAAAAAAATATTTGCAAACCTTAGTATGCATTAACATGAACAAATTCCTGTCCCCATATAGCGCAGTGGACCACAGTGGACCAATGTCCTGAAACCACGTTTGAGAACACAGATGTGGGTGGGGGGCTAACCCCCTTTCCATTCTCTGGGCTTGCAAAGTCAGCCTCATCTTGAATTTGGCATGAGGAAGGGGCAGCACAGTGGTGAGCCACTTCCTCTACCCGCAGTTAGCAGTGGCAGCTCTTCACTGACTCAGAACCAGATAACTCCGATAATGAGGAAATGAAAAGAAATAGACCAACCTTTCCCTAAATCTGTCCCTGGTTTCTCTGCTCCTTTTCCCCAGGAGACACTTAATGACAGGCATGTGAGTTTGGAAAGAGCATTTTGGTTGTTTTTTTCTTTCCCAATTACAGATTTGTTCCTTCAGAATGTTTCTGGGAGCTTTATCGAACCCCACTTTACATGCGGAAGTCAGTGGGACTCCCCCGGGTTTCTCTTGGGAAGTCAGCCCGCCAGCTGGGAAGTCTCCCATGATCGACAGACAGTGGCTCCCTCCGTTCAGAATTAGCGTAGAAATAGGGAACGTGGGGTTGGCAGTCTGCATCTGTGGTGCCATCAGCACGTGGGGACCCCGGTTGGCAAGGCCTGATCACCGGCAGTTGTCTTGCTGCCTGCAGCTTGGTGTCACGGAGTGAGCACGGCCTTTGGAGTCACAGGTGTGGGCTTGAATGGCAATTCTACCCCGAACCACCTGTGTGTCTTTCGACATGATGTGTCTTCAGTTTCCTTGTCTATGCAGCGGGGTTCACAATACCCACCCTGCAGGAGTGTTACCCGGAGTAAATGAGGTATATGTGTAACGTCATCTTGCCCAGGCTGTGGGACATCAGAAAAGGGGTTGGGGGAGAAGATCTGCCCACTGTCACTAAATAGCCCCAGAAAGTCTTTTGTGCTTTGTGAACCTCCAGATAAAAGTGGATCTGTAAGAGGAGAGGAGGGGCTGGGCTCTGGGCAGTCCATGGCAGCTCCATGGCTGTGGCTGTGTCACCTGTGAGTGGAAGTGTTGTTAGGCCAAGGGAAGCAGTTGCAGACAAAGGATGGGACTCCATCGCCAGTTGTCACGCCCATTGGCAGCCACCGTGGAATGCTGGAAGGTGAGCATGAGTCGCCTAGGCCTATGATTGAGATCCTTCCTCAGAGGCCAAAGGAGGAGCCAGTTGGGGGAAAGTGAGAGTTTGCGTTTGAGTTGGTAGTTACGTGCAAACTGGCCCCAGCTGGGTGGTGGGGGTCTATGCCCTCCTGCATGGCGTGGCTAGAACTCCAGATCCTGCTGCACCAGGTTTCCCGGGGCTTTGCTCCTTCCTGGCTAAAGGCCCAGTAGTCATGTGCTGGGCTTGTTTGATTAGACTTCCCTCCATGACTGCTCCTGGAGGGGAGTCTAATTTCTCTTCTTGCCCTTCCCATATGCCCAGCTTCCATGAGTTACTTAGTTTGAACCCCTGTTTTGACCAAAGTTGACATTGCCCTGGGTGGCACATGTAAGTTAGGGTGGCCAGGAGCAGTTGGACAGGGAGGAGGAAATGGGCATTGCCAGGACTCTCTTGTCTTGCCGTTGTCAGGAAATAGGACTAATCCAGCCCTCAGGATACTAGTAAGCTTTTGCGGGCTTGAACAGGATTTGTGTTTTTCTGCCTCTCTACTGTAGCGTCACCAGAAATGCCTTCCACACCTGCCTCTCCCTTCCTACATCCACCGGTCTTCCAACACCCATGTCAAATCTCATCTGCTCGGACTTCCAGGATCATAAAACTAAGTGGTTTCTCCTCCTCTGAAATGGCATTCCAGGTAGTATCTGTAGCCTCCCCACTCTACATAGAGCCCAGTTAACTCCTTCTTCAGATCTCAGCTGAAAGGTCACTCTTCCTCCAGGAAGCCCTCCCTGACTACCTAAATGATCAGATTCCTCTGCTATAGACACTCATCACCCCTTATACTTTTCTTTCATCCCACTTAGCAGGTTGGTAATTATGTGTTGGAAAGATTTGATTCCCAACACTCTCTCCCATCAGGGTGGAATCTGGTCTCTTCTGCTCACCGCTGTATTTCCCAAGGTTTGGCAACGCACCAGCCATGTACGCACTGTGAGTTCATTTACTCTCTTGAATGTTTTACACAAATGCTAATTACTTATCTGAAGATCTTTTCTCTTCAGCTGATCTGCAGCCTCCTTGAAAGCAGAAACTGTCCTACCTTTCTGTTGTAACTTCAAAATCTCCAGCACTGTCCTGAATAAATACATATTGCTTTGATGTTTCAGCCCTAGGAGACTTTATTTGATCATTAGTCTGAGTTTATCACATATCAACTGCGAAGGGGACTTCTTCCTGAACTTCCTGTGAAGGAGCGACATTATCATTGAAGGTCAGAGTTGTAGATAAACATGGCAGGAGAAATAAAAAGGAGACAAATTCACCCTGGCATCAGGCTACGGGAGGTCCTCAAAACAGGACACCCATTGGAGGCAGCATCAGGGTGAACGGGCTGGTGGGAAAAGGTTTGGTCTTGGGGTTTTAGGCCCAGTTCCACATGGTCTGCATTCCATGGAGGGCCACTCAACCCCTCTGTATTCCAGGGAGCTTGAGAACTTTTCCTGCAATGTGATAGAATGGATGTGAGAGTGGCTGGTGAACCGTAGAACACCGTACACCGGAGTCCAGTGATACTCAACACTTGCCAGGGGTCGGGACATAGGCTTCCCTTCCCTTCTGGATTTGGACCACCAAGTAACTAAATCTCATTTCATCTCCCTTTTCTCTGCAAAAGATGGTGGTTGGGCCAGGATAGAGGGGCACAAAAATAGCCGCCTTCTCTCCACGGAGTTGATGAAACATCAACTGAGATAATAAATGTGAAAACACCATGAAATGAAAACATCTATTTAAATGCAAGAGGTTGTTATTTACAGTCTTAAGATGATATTTGCCCAGCTCTAGTTGTCTACCTTTGGCGCATTCCACAGAAACTGTGGGGACTAAAACAACTACAGAATGTGATGATTAAATTCAGAAACTCGATCTGACCCGATCTGTTTTGGTTGGCGATCTTTCTGTGCAGTGGTGTAGTTTCAGACTGAGGATGCTTTATAGATGAACTGTGAGCCAGAAGCCTGGGAGAGCTGGTGGCAGCTGTGCCTTCAGAGAGGGAGGCCTGGCCTTGGTTGGGTTTGCTGGCGGATTCCTTGTCAGTTTCAGAGGATTTAGTGGCCATGCCCTTGAACTGCCCCCCACCAAAATCAACCTGGGACTGTGCAGGACAGAAGTGGTGAACCATAGCCTGCAAGATGGAAGGGAACCAGACAGACGAGGAATGACATGTTCACTGAAGACCTTGGACTCATTCTTAAGCATCAACTCAACACATTTATTGATGTATCTTATGAGAAGCGCTAAGCTTAGGAGTTAAACACGTAGGTTTTGAAGTCAGGCAGATTTGAGTCCAAACCTTGGCTCTATCCAGGAGCCAGGGTAAGTTACTTTTCCTCTCTGTGCCTCAGTTTGCTCATCTGTATGGCAATAATAAAGTCCCCACTTCCAGTGATTATTGTGAGGATCAGATGAAACATACATGAGCATTTAATAAACGTTACCTATTATTATTCGTATTAAATATGTGCACCTATAGGTATCGCCTATCGCCGAGAGAGGGAGAAAAAGAACTGGGCAGCAGCTCGACAGTGGGGGGGACCCCAGACAAGCCCGAATCCGGGGTGCTGGAGGCTGCACCTGCCCGGCGGGTTCCCGGTGGGCGGGGCGTCCGCGGCGCTCGCTGATTGGCCGGCCGCGCAGGCAGGTGCGGGAGGCGCCGGGGGTCCAGGCAGGGCAGATAGCTCAGCGCTCTCAGGTGGGTTTCCTTAGCCGAGAGAGGATATTGATCGGCCGTAAACTGCACGCTGACGCGGGCTCCAGCAGCTTTTCACTTCGAGCTGGGAATCAGCAAAGAGACGGCCCTTTCCACAGGCCCCTTTAACGGACGAGATGTGGCTGGGGGTCTGCCACCCCACCCTGCGCCAACACGCAAACCCCCCCTTCCCTTCTTTATTCCCGGGTCCTCCCACACCCACCATTTTTGGGGGGCATCCCTTCCCCCTTAGCTCCACCCCATTCACTGCCAAATACATGCTGATTTTTTAAAGAGGCATCCTCTGGGTTGAAATCCTGGCATGGGGAGGCAGCGTTTTTGACCTTCCTGGTTACCACGCTGTGGATGCTGCCGGCGTGGGTGGAAAGGCGCTCACACGCTCGCCTCCTCCTGTCTCTTAAAAAAAAAAAAAAGAATTACCCACCTCTCCTTTCAAATAAAAAGAGAGAGAAGGAGAGAGGGAGAGAGAGAAGAGAGGGAGGGAGAGAGAATTTGACATTATTGTATAATTTAAAATTGCACAGCCTAGAGCCCACAAAACCGAGCATGTAATTACACACTTACTAGAGGTAACAGCAGTGCTGATAATTATTCTTTACACAGGAGAGACCCTGCTGATATCCCACAGTCAGAAAGTGGGAACTACAATATCTTTAATACCATCCTCCGAGACCCTCATAAGCAGAAGAGAAGCGTGAGAGGCTCACAGGGTCCACAGCAATATCTTCATCGCACTGGAATGTCAGGGGCTTTAGCACAACAGAAATCAATAGTTTCTAGTACATTTTTTGGTACAATTTTTTTTTTTTTTTAATGACCCGACCTGAGAAAGTACAGGGAAGGCAGAAGTATGGAACAGTAGGAAACAAAACCGAAGGCCTGTCTGTTTAGACATGTCATGTGACATCGATTTACGAGAGACGTGTTCTTCATCTGAGCCACAAAACCGTGCAGCTGGAGCTCGGCCCTGGCCCTGGAATTGCTTTTGGCCATAGGTAAAGCCTTTTCATTTAAATCACAAACTGGTCTTTCTCCCTGCGTTCCCTGATTAAGGCAGCACCTCTGCTTATCATTGGCTATAAAGTTATGCAGTATTAACGTACAGCACTCCTTTCCAGGCACTTGGCACTTTTCTGCTCTTTCCTCCCTATTGACAGAAAATGAGTTGGTTGCATTTAAAAAAAAAAAAAAAAAAAGAAAAGACCAAGCATTAGTTGAAACACTGAGAAAATTGAAAGCAATAGCCAGTGAACTCCACACAGTGAGGTAAAGGGTTTTTTGGGCTAAAAATCAAAGTATAGTTTAATACTAGTTTCAAAAGGAGATCATTTTGGTTTTTGACTAGACTAAGCATAGAAGTCGTGGCCAATGATTACCTATTTCTATTCCGTAACTGTAGCCAAATGCTTATGTAGTTTGCTCTTAAAAATGCTTCTTGGTTGTTTGCAGGTTGTATTGATATTCTGATTTGACAATGTGCATTAATTCAGTTGGGCTAATAAACCAATTTAATTGGGTCCATTGTTCAGTAGAAAAGGCAGCCAGTTTTTGCTTGGGGCTTCGGGGAAGGATGCTCTGGCTGACTGTTTACTGTGTGCCAGGCGTAAATGGATAGATGCATTCGTGCACAGGAGTCATGTAAGACTCATCATCTGTGGGCTTTGTAGCGTCTTCCTATTTTAAAGATCGAAACAACCTGAGACTCAAACAGGTGAACTTGGCTAAGGTCACGTAGCTAATAAAGACAGGCGAGTTAAGACTCCGCTCAAATCTATCGACTTTGTTTGGTCAGAGGGATGTATCATGTTGTTTCACTTTACAATTTGAAGGATAACAGCAGGCCAGTGAGTTTGAAGGGGTATGCAGCTCAGAGCAGGGAGGTCCTTGGAGATGCCTTTATAAAATGTCTTTTGGTGAAGACATCACAACAAATAAACAAAGAAACAAAGTGGCCAGAGGATTCTTGGGTAACTCCCCAGGGAAACAGATTCTGGGGGAGGTAGCCGCCAGCCTAGTCTGCACCTGGAGCTCAAAGCAAGCAGCCAGTAAGTGTTGGGTGACCTGAAGAGAGGGAACGAGGGGACAGGCAGATGTTTGCAATGGGTGGGCAAAAAAGAAAGACATTGGTGTGAGAAGCAGAAAGCTGAGGTCCAAGAATCTACGGCCATGAGCAGAGATGTGTCCACCGGAGGCCTTCAGGTTTCAGGTACGCAGGGCCATGCGGGACGTTTCATCTGTGTCTATTGCTTTTTGGTGTGATCTGGGTGGGGTGAGGGCCCCGAGGCCCCCGACTCTGCTAACCTAAAGGAGCTGTGTGAGCAGAATCAGGGAAAGGACCTACAGGTGTTACAGGCTGTACCAGCGGCGGCCACAGAACCTTTGCTCTGCGCTTCCCTTGGAACCTGCTCTGGAGGTGCCGCATTCCCTGCTGTTACTGAGAAGGGTGTGTGGATCAGGGCTCCTGCCTGAGCCTGAAAAGGGAGTAATCAACAGGACCATCTCTGAGCATGCTGGTGAGGAAACCAGTCTTTTGGTTTGTATCTCTGCTTTTGCCCATGTCAGCAACCTTGGCTCAATCTGACGACCCCAAAGCCTGGGTGAAAACCTATGATGTGACCCGTCCCATAGCTGTGTTCTTATTGGCTTCATGGGGCCCTGATACTACCAAAGGCTTTGAGGTAGTCTCAAACCTATGGAGAGAGAAGGGAGCATGATAAGACCGTGTGACAGCTGTCTGGGGACAGGGGACTTTGTCCAGCATCCTCTCAATTTAAATGGTTGCTGTAGCTTACTCGCTAGGCTAAGCGTGCAGGCTTTGGTGGAGAAATACAAGAGGGAGGCCTGCTTGGGAAGGGAGGGAGCCTGTGTTGGGGCCTGGTCTGGGCCAGAGGTCTGGAGCACAGACGTGCACAAGGAAGCTCCACCCTTGCGAGTGGAGCAGCTCTGATGCAGCTGCTCTCCAGGCCCTGGCTGTTTGGATCTTGTCTCTTGCGTACTTCAGTGACCTTGGCAACTGAGATGGCAGGAGTCAAAGAAGGGAGCAAGGTGAGTTCCTGTTGGAGACTCGAGCCGGGAATTTCTTCAGGCCCCTGTGGGGGAGAGCTAATTGGACACAAGGCCTTTCAGGAGCCCCAGTTTGGGCTACTGACTCGTACACCCAAATCCTTTCTCTTACCCTATCTGTGATATCATCAGAATTGGTAGATGAAGAGCACTGGCTTCAGAGTCACATAGGCATGGTTGTGGCTTCCAGCTGCGCTGTTTCTCAGCTGTGCAACGCTGGGCAAGTTGGTCACTCTGAGACTCAGTTTCTTTACCTGTAAAATGGGAATAAAACTGTCTCCTTCAGGGTTGCTATTAGGAATAGATAAAATATGTGTCACTGCACCTAGTGCTGTAACTACTGTATATAGCAGAGACTCAATAACAGTTAATTGCTTTCACCTCTTCTTTCTCCACCTGTTTCCCACTCTCCTTTCTTCCTTCCCCAAATTCCAAGGCATCAAACATTCAGGGGTAAGAACAGGACCAGGTGAAATGACACATCCGTGGAACATCACTTGAAGGACGAGTCTCCACTTCAGAGAGCATCTAGGATGATTGAACTCCTAAAGTGGTGTTCACCTCATGGATAGGATCGAGCAGCCCACAGGCATCTCGGTGGCCAGCCTTTTTCATTTCCATACCCATCGTCCAATTGAAGCCACCATAGGAATTGCAACATATGTCCAAAGAAATATAACTGACAATTTCTCTTTGCCACCTCCAAGATTGAGAAGGCATAGGGAGGGGAAGGCAGGAAGAGGGATTATCTTAGAATCACTCCCTTTGGTGGTGTTGCTGTTGTTAAATGGTGCTGCTGCCGTTCCAAAGCTGAAGCTGTGGGTGCCCAAGTCTTGAGGTCATCTGGGGCTGCAGGACACTCATTCACCATAAAGTGAAGGAAAGGAGGGTTATTAAATAACCAGAATTGCCCTAGAGTGAAGGGCTCTCTTTTCACATTCGTGCAGAAAGACGGAGCTTCCCATGGTCCCCTTTTGGCCTTCTTGGGCTCCCCTGCAGGGGCAGGCAGGTCAGAGAACACTGTCAAACACTTGGCTCTGCTATGCCTTGGTTCTTTTATTCCTCTGTCCACCTCCTGCCTCACAGACCCTGGAACCTAACCTTCCCTCCTTTGTGCAAATCTGTTTTCACCGCAGGAGCACATGCTGTCTCTTCCAGCTATAACACTACTTGCTAATTCAACGATTCATCTTTAATGAGGCCCCCTGCCAATGTTTAAATAGCATTCAGAACAAAGAAAAGGCAATGTTTCCAAACAGCTGCTTCGACTGCATCCTTGTAGCTCATCTCTCAGAAAATCGAGAAAAAGACAGCCATAGAGATGGCAAAAATACATGGTTGTTATAGATAAAGATACTACCTATGTATCTATAGATGGATATGGATAGAGGTAAATTACCCACCTTGATGGTACCAGATATTTTAAAGATAAGCATCCTAAAAAGTTTTATTGGCCTCAGATGGTGCTCCTCTAAGGGAGGCTTTTCTTATATGGTTTTATTGGTTCTTTTTCAAAGTTGTTTGGGAAACATACGCAGTAGTGGAAAGAGCAAGGAATTTGGAATTAGATGAAGATAGGCCCACCTTTTAGCTCTGTCGCTTACTAGCTGAGTAAGCAGGTAGATCACTTTGGCTCTCTGCCCGTGTGTCATTTTATTGGTAAGGTGGAGATGATGCTATCGTCCTTCCTGGAGATACATCAGTGTGACTAGTACAATGTTGGGCAAATAGCAGACCTGCAATCGTTTCTTTTTTCAAAAAAATTCAGGACCTTCTAAAACCATAAAGTGTGGGCAGAGTCTGAAGCACTGTGTGTGTTTCGAGAAGTGCTGCTTCGGGGACCCCTGGCCAATAAGAAGGACAGGTCCCTGTAGTCCCCATGTCAGGGTCACTCTTTGGGGAAGAAAGTAGAGGATGGAGCATTACGTAGAGAAGGCACGTTCACATGTGCCTTTTATTATTTTTTAAAAGGAAGATTGAAAATAACAGAGTAGAAAATAACAAAACCCAAGGAAACTGGAAGGAAGGAAGGAATGTGTTGGAATAAGGGAAGAAACTCTAAAACAGAGAGATGGTAGAATTGATTTAAAACCATCCAAGAGATGGTTCTTTGAAAAGGGGAGAAAGGCAAACCTTGGAAAAAATTGAATTAAAAAAAAAATTCAATATTAGGCCCGGGCTTAGGACATCGAAACACAAATAAAGAAACTGTTTAATTATTAGTGGAGGAAGGGAGAGGGAGGGAGAGGGAGGGCAGAGGAAGCCAGGCCCTTGTTTTTCCCGCTGCCCACCTGGCTGTCCAGTTCTTCCTTGAATCCACCTGGTGCTTTATTTTCCCTTTTTGCTTTAGCCATTTTGGGGCAGATTTCTATTATGTACTTGCAGTTATAATAAGTGAGCATTACTAACATAATTGTGAAAATATTAATAGCAAGTAAGAAAGTAGTTTAGCATGACCCTATTTGTGTTAAGGAAAAGTATGTGTAAATGTGTATAAAATAGAGCTTAGGAGGATATACCTTGAAAATGATAACAATGGTTATGTTTAGATAATGGGATTATGAATGCAATTTATTTTCTGCTTTTTGCTTATATAATTATGTGTGTGTTATCAGGCAAAGATAACCTTCAGCAGTGGTTTGTACAGTTTAGAGTCACAATCTGAGTAGCTAGATATCTCGGGTACCTCCTTGGCCCTTGAAGGGGGGGGCTCAGAGCAATGATGTTGCAACAGCAGGAGGGCGGCTGGGCTGTAGGAAGGGCCAGTGTGCTGCTGGGTGGAGACCAGTGGGCCAGGTAAGTGGGATGAGAGGTTAGAGGGCTTAAGGGGCAGGAGGGAGGACCTAAGCAGGGGAATCTAGGGTTCACCAAGAAATCCTGCTACAAAATGGGATCTTTAAGTCTGATTGCCAAGAAGCAGGGGAGGCCTATAGAGGTGTTGTAATTAGGAATCATGTGGTTGCAAGGAACAAAAATTCCTTCAAGCTTAAAGTTTATTTAAAAAAAGCCTTTAGAAAAGGATACAGGGACATCTCAGTGACCCCCACCTGTATAATTGCAGCCTCCCTCCCTCTCTCTGGGTCTGTGTGGCCTCTCCTCACTTCTCTCTGCTCTTCTGTCTGCAGCTCAGCTGCCTCTGTGAGCTCCAAGTCTCCCTCCCCGATGAAACCGGGGAGAGCCAGCCTCTCCCATTCTGCACGCCCATAGCACGTACACTGGGTTGCAGTTTTCTGTGTGTGTTTTTCGCATCTCGATGAGCTCCGGGACAGTAGAAGTGGACTTTTTCCTTTCTGTTCTGTCCATCCCCAGAAAGCTGCTCAGAAGATAAACATTTGAGTAACAAATGTGACCACGTGAGTGAGAGCACTTTATAAACCGAAGTTGTCCATAATCACAGACAGTGCTGTGCTGTGTTCATTAGAGGCAGCCTGTCTTGCGTGCTCACCCCGCATATTATTCCTACTGTGCTACTCAGGCAGGCCAGCAGCACGGCCAACATTAACGTTACTAATCCGTCTCCTGGCTCAGAAATCGGACGGGATGAGACAGGTGGAAGTGCCCGTCCCCACGCCTGGCACATAGTAGCTGCTTAAACCTTGTTAAATCCCTGTGGAAGGTCCAGCGGGAAGATGCACAAAAACAAATCAGGTGTTCAGAGTGTCTTCCTGCGGCCCTGGAGGTGTTTTAGGAGGAGACTTCCAGCCGCTTGACCTCAGTTGGGCCATGATCCTTTAAGGAGCTTTAATATCCACATCAGGCTTTGTCACATGACTTCTTTGTATTTATTTGACTTTTTTCATCTTCTCTTATGATCTCTTTTTTTTAATGCCTGGAAACTACAGCTATACGTACCCCTCTTTGATGCTTAACCTTCCACCGGGCATGATTCATACTCAGTACTTTCCTCTACTGTCTTACAGCATGATTGCTCTTCTCCCTAGGCTGTTCCTAGATGATTCTACCTTGCTTGTTTTTATCTCGAATTGCTTTATTTTGGATAGTTTAAGTCACGTAATGAGACCTTGATCTTTTTAGAAGTAGGCTTAGGTGGAAACAAACCCCCATTGGAATAGCTATGCCACCATAGCCTTGCTCGGTGACTTTTAGGAATATTCTCTGTTCAGGACTCTTCCTGGACGTCAGCTTTCACCTTTAGGAAACTATTTTCCATAATTTCCTTCAGTGAGACCTTAATTCAACAAGTATTTGTTGAACATTCACATATGTCAGGTCTCTGGTGTTGTTTGTTGGTTTGTTTCAAGATCCACTAACCCACTGTCCCTGTATTTGGGGACTCGGAGCACAGAGGAAAGATAGACAACTCTACGATTTGTTTCACGTTAGCTGGGGCAGATGTGGTAGGTCGCTCACTTTCAGGCCACTCTTCCTTTGCCTTTCTCTGAGATAAAGTCTGGAAAACTCCAGACAGACCTTCCAAATTCCCTACAGCTAGAAGTGACTGTTCTGGCTACAGTTGTGGCCAGTGAACCGTCACAGAAGCAAGGCCCTGTCCTCTCCCTTCCTCCTGCCTGGACCCAGTGTGGAGCCCCAGGGCGGCAGCCCTGTCTGAAGCTGGCAGAGAGGAGAGCGGAGAGCTTGGCTCCTCGATGGTGCCAGCCCTGGCCTGCTGTGTCCACGTGTTGTTTTGTGGGACAAATAAACTCCTTACCCTTTCAGCTGCTGTCTGTCAGGTTTACAGGAGCGTGTGGGCTAAGGCAGTCCCAACTCGCATACCTGCTCTCATGAGACATCTCACCTCACTTGGCCTTAGCCCACCTAGTCCATCCAGCACGCTCTACATCACAGTGACAGGCATGGACTGGTAAACTCTAGTTAACAGCAGAAATCTTATGTGACATCCTTGAATGGGCAGACTCGGAATCAGGGAGGGCACCATTTCATTCCTGGTGGATCTCTTCTTCCCCTTTCCATTTCATTCCCCCGTGACCCTGGCCCTCCAGCAGACATGACTCCATTTATTCCCAGAGCCGGGCCTGCTCCCTCCTGTTCCCCTGCACCACGGCCGCCTCATCTGCTCTTGTCTTGTTCTCCCTCTTCCAGGCCCCTTCGCCTCCTGGAAGAAGCCCTTTGCTAGTCCTGAGGCGTGACGCATCTTAGGGAACTGTCCTGCTAGTGGTGGCCTGATGGCTCTACACACACTACCCGAGTCACAAAGCTGACTCTCATAAGAAGGGGACAAATGCTACACTTTGACAGAGATGTGGGCTGAGTGCAGGAAACGGAGCTAAGGAGGCATGATTTGCTCCTGCAGGTGGGAGTGTGGGTTGCAAAAGGCTGGGCAAAGGGCTTGATGTTTATGTAGGGATGTGGAGGGCAGGAAAAGGATTGTTTTTTTCCTAGACAGAGAAGAGATAAATTCCAGGTGGAGTAGATAATGCATCCAAATACAAGTAGGTGGCATGTTTGGGGAACACAGAGAAGTGAGGAAGTGATGTGAGAGTCCCTGAACATGAGGCTGGACAGAGATATTTGGAGCAGAGTTAGAAGAAATGGAGAAACTTTGCAAGTTATTTCACAGGTGAGTGCTAACCAGTCAAATCCCAGGGAAGAAAACTATATAGTGTATTACGCTGGGGAGGAGGGAAGTACCAGCTGCCTGGCAGTACTACTTGCTTTAAATTCATAAATTAGTCATCTTGTTACAACAAGCCTCCGTGGTAGATATTATACTCCAGTGTTATAGCTGAAAAGAGAAGGACCAGTCAAGTGGCTAAGAGAATAATCCATACCAGAGATACTGGGGGCTCACACAGGGCAGGAGCAGTGAGAATGGAGAAGAGGAGGAGGTGGATGAGGGACATGTGTTGGGAACAAAGCCAGAGACAGGTGGGATCAGCAGGGTGCACAGTCACAGCAGTGAGGAAAGTCCGAGATGGGCACGAGAAAAGTTTCAGTGACGGAAGCAGCAGGACAGAGAGGTGTTGTGGATACAACCAGGAGGACTCGAACAGAACTGTAGGACGTGGGATCGGTCAGATTATGGGGTGATGGTCCCCACTGTCAGATGTCACAGGTGATCAAGGGAAAGCGGAACAGAAACTTAATGACAAAGTTGTGTGACCTTTAAAGGACATGTTTCACTAAGTGGGGGTGGAAGCCAAGTGAAAATGGAGAGTGGATGGAAGACAGTGAGACCAGGTATGTGCGTGGCCTTGTTTTCAGAAAGTTCGATGGTCCACAAAGGAGAGGTTGTGTGGAAAGTTCAGTGTACAGGCATGTGTGTGTGTGTGTGTGTGTGTGCGCACGCGCATATGTGTGTATGTGAGTGAGGTGGGTAAAGTCTGAAGGACGGTCCCCCGAGGGACAGGAGTCTTGAGTTTGTTGAGAAG
Source organism: Varecia variegata (assembly GCA_028533085.1). Classification (NCBI taxonomy): domain Eukaryota; kingdom Metazoa; phylum Chordata; class Mammalia; order Primates; family Lemuridae; genus Varecia; species Varecia variegata. Next base: position 17,220,370 of record CM052451.1, read on the forward strand.
CTGAAGGAGTGGACGGTGGGCAGAGGGGAAGAGCCTTAGGTACAGGAGGGCAGGGAGGGGAATTATTCTTTCCATTTGTGGAGAATTTTAGAGTTTATACGGTACATCATCCATTTGATACATGGGTAAACTGAGGCTCAGGGATTGAGGGACTTTACTACAGAGGGAGAACTAGGATATGAACTCAGGACACCTGAAGCTGGTTACGTTTTGTTTTTTTAGTTTCTGTTTTCATTCTTTGCCTTCTGCGTGTTAGACTTGAAAGAGTGCTAAAGAGCAACCCATTTTTGTGTGAAGAAACACTCCTGTTCATTGCCTGCTTTAAATTATCCTCCACGATAACCCCAGGTGGGGGGCAGAAGCAGCATTTTTATGATTCTGTGGATGAGCAGGCTGATGAGGCCCAGGGACTTCCTCAATGCCACATAGGCAAGAAGTGGTTGAGAAGAGCCTCGAACTCTCATCTCCCAACTCCTAGTCCAGTCTGCTTCCTCCTGCATTTGGCGTGGGGACAAAGCCTCTGTGTGCCGGGGCAGATAAACAGTGCTGCTGCCCCGTGTTTCTGAGTCTCCGCTCTTTCCTGGAGCACGGAGGAGCGTATGTGCTGTAGTTTTGGATGAGGCACGGCCACGTGGCTTGCTTCGGACGATGCAGCCTGAGCTGTTGTGCATATTCTTTCTTCCGTTGCCTGGGCTGTCTAGGAAGGGAGAGGGCCATAAGATGGAAGCTGCCGGAATGGTTAAGTCAACAGCAGGCTAGCTGCCCTGAAAGTCGCCTAAACCCAGAGCAGACTTTGAGTGGAAGAGAAATAAACGTAAGCGCCCAGTACTTGGAGATTGTTACAGCAGCACCATCTCGTCTATACAGTTGAAGTCCAACAAAATCTTCCCAATGGGGGGGGGGGGAAATCCCAGTGTCTCCTAGATAGCTCTGTACAACAGAGGCAAAAGCACGTTCCCAGAATAACTAGGAAATAAACATCACTAAGCAGTTAAAATGCCATCAGGACGTTTTGTTTAAGGCTCTACTGGATGGTGAGTTTTTATGATGAGGTTCAGTTGTGGGCTTGAGGAGAAATTGTTTTCACAGATGTTCAGGGTGTGTTATGAGGAAATGGCCTTTTACAGGGGTTCAGATTGATGGGATCTCCAGGGA